>JAGFMF010011380.1:10507174-10590748 GCA_019455555.1 Galemys pyrenaicus | reverse complement strand
GTAGTCTCCAGTGTCTTCCATCCTCACTGCAGAGGATCTAGCCAAGATGTGATAAAAGCTTTGACTTCTGTAACTGCTTCTCTTCTAAAAGAATATCAGCCTTTTCAGCTGAGAAAATTGAAAAAGTGCTATACATTCCCCTCAATGAAATTTTCCTGAGAATGCACACTGAGCATTTCAGTTCTAATTAAGAAGAGCGGCTCCTTGCTATCTGGAACTATGGGAAGCATGTGCATTCTGGAGTGATACCTGCGCACTGCCAAGGGCAGTGTCAGCAGCACTAACACTGTGTGCTTGCTGTGCCTTGTTCTGTCCGGACAGCTGCATTCTGTGGTGGTAAATAGCACTCTCTAAACAATGTCGTTAGCCTCATTCTTCAGCCATTCTTACCCTTTTATCTTATCAAGAGATAATTTAGAAAATTACTGACAATCAGTATGTATTGACAGGGCAAGATGACAGTGGATTAGTTTTAAACAGCAGATTATAACACTCATAAATCCTGTCCCCACAGAAAATGATTGCTTGTTTTGAATTCTTCTGAAAGTTTGCTGCACTTACAAACATACCTACTACTTTATTTTGCTTTTTTCACTTAATGTATCTCAGAGATCCTTCCATATCAGCATAAGTAGATCTAACTTTTATTAAAAGGCTGCATAAATATTTCATTGTGTATGTTATTCAGTTGCATAGCTGTTCAACAAGAACTGAACTAGTCTCTTCAGAGACTAGGGTTAGTTTCCAGTTTTTTCTATTGCATTTAATACTACATCCTTGCACCTTTATGCAACTGTACTATTAGGAATACTTCCTATAATTACATTGCTGGATCAAAGATTATAAACAATGAAACTTTGAATAACTATTGGCTGTCTTCCAAAGAGGCAATACCAGCGGTACATAATTACCCAAATCCTTGCAAACATTATATATTAAGCATTTTCAACTTTGCCAGTCTGATAAATGAAAAATTATTTTGCATCTTTACTGATCAAGTGAAATTAAGTGTATTCCCCTCTTTTGATCAGTTATATTTGCATGTATATAGTCTAATCTGGTTTTTTTGGTAAGGTTTTATATGTATTTTACATTTTTTTGTACAGTGTATATTTCTCATACCCATGAAATTCCCATCACCAGTTCACCTGTGGACTATCACCATAGTCCCTTGTGCTCTTCCCACCCATTTTGTTCCTTCTCCCTCCTCTTCTCCTAGGGAAAGCCTCAGATTTCTGGTTGTCAGATTTTGATTTGTAATTTATTGGAAATTTTTTCCCTTAGTCCCCTGTTTCTAATGTTTTTCTATTTAATGAAAGCTCTCCTAAGGACATTCCCCATTTTGCCCATTTTTCTACTCAATTGTCTTTTTCATGTTGACTTCTAAGATTTTTTAAATTAGTGTTTTATCATAAATGTTATAAACACGTAGTCTTAAGTTTGTGATATATCTTTTGACTTTGATAAATTCGGTCATAGAAAAGTTTTATATTGTCAAGCGTCAATCTTTTCCTTTCTGGACTCTGGTCTCTATATTTTCAGATAACGTCTCAGGAGTGAAAAGAATGAAAAAACGTCACTCAACAGACGCTTGTGTACACGTAATTTTACTACAGCTTTAAGTTTCTTCATACACAGTCCTTATTCTATCCATTCTGAATTTCAGGTGAAATGAGAGAACCACAGTGAGATGATATTAAGTTGGAAGTGTCTTGAATACTCAAGCACACAACCTCAGGGGCTCAGAGTCCATAGTCCTTACAACACACCTTCTGGCATTACATTAGTGGGAGGACCTGCCCCCACAGAGTGCTTATGTTCTTAAAATTGACAGCGTGCACTCAAGCATCCTTACCTTACCTTACCAAGTATTTCCCAGCTGCATGATCTACTTGATCTAATTTGTAATTCTTATTTTCTAGATTACTAATATATGAAGCATATGAAAATATTTTGGGAATTTTAAGTTTTTTACACATCAGCTTATATGAACTAAATATGAGCTAACAACCTTTACCTCTTATTGTTTATATGAGATGCTTATCATATCTCGATGTTTTGTCATACTGAACACAAATACATAGAGGTTTACATCTACAGATGAATAGGAGGCATGCTTTTTACAGCATAACATTCAATTACACACAATGAAAGATTGGTTTTCATTTAATACAATATTAAATGCCAACAATAAAGCCAATGTAATCTTGATTCTTTTTTCTCTTTTAGGCACCTGCAGAAATGAGAAACAATAGATTTTTCAAACAATTGAACAAAGAGGATGGTACACACCCAGGTTTGCTATCAGTTTATCTCTAACATCTATGATCTACTAAAATGGTAACCAATGTATTTCAAAGTTATATGCCACTTTATTTTCTAAACATATAGTAACTTATAGGAATAGATTTTTTTATCATAACTATTGACTATAGCATAACCCTAACAGATCAAAATAACTTAGACTGGGATGGTCCATCACTCTTCATTCAATATTAAGGATACACCTTTTTTTGTGAGATTTGTTTATGCATACAAGAACTGGGGTACAAGTCAGAGGTGTGGCAGGTGAGAAGATTCACCAGAGACAGAGTGGGGAACAGAACAGGTTGAGCTACTGAAATATACTGCTGAGAGGAGCAGCGGGTAAGACAGGAAAGGTCTGCTGCACCCACTGGGTCAGCTCCCTGGCCAGGATTGAACTCATGCAGCAGTGGCTGTTGATAGCTTCATACTGCTGTGACTTAACCTCTTGTGCCACCAGGGAGGCCCCCTTAAAGGGGCCCCTCTTGAAATAGAAACCAGGGTTGCCTGAGCTGAAACACCCATGATTTTCCAACCAGCACACTTGACTCCCCAGGGAGCTAAAGCCAGAGACTGTGCCTGCTGTTCTTTAAGGAAATACACATTCCATAATGACACAGAAAGTGACAAAAAAAAAATATGGAGGTTGTCATTGCAAAGATTTGAAGCTAAGTTTGGAAAAATCCTCTTGATTTATATAATTCTAAGCAGAGAAATTTTTATTTTCACTTCTCACATTGTTTCAGCTAGAAAAAAAGGTGAGGTGATAAAATTATAATATAAATTATAATACCTATAGATAGAATACGGGTTCTGTGTGTATATCTAGTTCTGTTCATCAATGTTATGTAGGCTCCAAAGAGAAAGATGACTGAGGATAATTGCACTGAGACTAACCACTTCCTCTGAAATGTTTTTATTCTTAGATGCTGTTATGAAAGTTGCTTTTCTTAAGAAATGTAAGGAAGCAGGACTTCTTAATTTCTTTTTTGAAACATTATTAGAGAAACTGAATTTAATTCAAGAAACACTCATGAATGAGACTGCTTCAGATTCAGGTATGGATACAGCAACATTTCTAGTTGAGACGTCTCACAGACTTACATGTAAAACCAAACGAACCCCAAAAAAAGTACACATTTT
The DNA here is from genome assembly GCA_019455555.1 of Galemys pyrenaicus. Taxonomy (NCBI): domain Eukaryota; kingdom Metazoa; phylum Chordata; class Mammalia; order Eulipotyphla; family Talpidae; genus Galemys; species Galemys pyrenaicus. The sequence goes on along the minus strand of JAGFMF010011380.1, from coordinate 10,587,301 downwards.
CTTTCTGTGCTGTTCTCTTTTCCTTTTTTATCCCATTCTTGAATAAAATTCTTGATCCAGATCTCTTGTGCTTTATAAATCAATGGGATGTAGGCAATTCACAAACTCATTAACTTAGTAAGATGTATTTGGTGCCTTGAAAGTTGTGATATACTGTCTGGTGCTAAGCTGAGAGTGACCATCAGGAAAATGGGCCCATTCAGAACCAGCTCCAATCACACATCTGCACCCTCCCCAACCCTCCCAGTTGCTGCTAAGATCTTCGAGAATGGTGTTTATCATTTTATAGTTTTGATTTAACTCAAATTCTATTCCTTAACAAGCCCAGTGCCTTTTTTTATAAAGTAGAGAAGTAATTTTAATCTTTTAATTGGTGATATGGTTAATTGTGACTTTTCATAGAGAAACAAGTTCCATTCATATAAGCAAGTATATAACCACTTAGCCTTATTAAAACCTATAATTATGAGGTTAAAAACCTGATTATAAATACAGCTACAGTAAAAGTTTGTTAGTATACTGTATACACAATGCAACATGATTCTTTATTGAACATATTATAGCATTACATAGATGTGCATCACTAAAAATTGATTTCTGTAAATACATTAAGTTCACCATTAGAAGTCCAACTCTGTTTTTCACCATACAATTGAGTCTATTTACCCAATTTACCCACCTAATTTCCCCTTTCCCCTTCCCTACTAGTAACTACTAATTTGATCTTACAGTCAAAGTTTATTTCATTCCTTCCTTTGTCTGAGTAAAATCACACGATGTCTGTCTCCATCAGCCCATTTTATTAAGCTTAATCATGTCTGTGTTCATCTGTGTTGTTACAAATGGCAGGATTTCTTTTTTTTTTTTTGAGGATTTATTTATACATACAAGAGCTGGGGTACAGGTCAGAGGTGTGGTGGGGGGTTGGTGAGAGGATTCACCAAAATAAGGAACAGAACAGACAGATTGACTGAGATACGCTGCTGAGGGGAGCAGCGGGTGAGACAGGTGATGTCTGCCACACCATGTGGGTCACAACCTTGTTTGGGCATCAGACTTGTGCTGCAGTGAATATGGATAGCTTTGTGGTCTGCAACTTAACCCCTTGTGCCACCAGAGATGCCCCAGGATTTCATTTTTTATAGCTAAGTAATACTTCATTGTGCATATATACCAGCGTTTATCCAGTTATCTGTGGATGGGCACTTAGGTTGTTTTCAGTTCTTGGCTAATGTGTATACAATAAACACAGAGGTGCATATAGCTTTTGGAGTTAGTGTTTTTGTATTTTTTGAGTAAATACCTGCAGTGGGATAGCCACATTGTATGGAATTTCTGGCTTTAGTTTTTTGAGGAATCTCATATTACTTTCTATAATGGTCTGCACTAACTTATAATCCCCAAAACAATATTCAAGGGTTTAAAAGGTTAAATTTTATAAGACAAAACCCAAAAAGTGAAATTAAGAGCAAACTTTTCGAAAAATACACTCATTACATTCTTTTACTCTTTTGTCTACATCATGTACCTTTCAACTTGAACATGCCTCTCAGAATCACCTGGAGATTAAAACACGATAGCTGGGTCTCACCCCTGGAGTTCTGATTCAGATGATGTGCTAAGAATTTGCATTTCTTATAAGTTTCCAAGTGGTGCTGCTGGCACTGCAGTATCACACTAATGTTCTACAGGGATGACTGCTATTATTCCTTATTTTGGGTTATTTGTGTTTTTGCCTATAATTTATGTAAATTACAACTGAATGCTTTCTCTCCTTCCAGACTATGAAGAAATTGGGACCTTACTTTTTGACTGTACATTGTTTGAAGACACATTTTTGAATTTTCAAGCAGGTATATGAATTAAAACTGAGCGGCAGTTTATAAATATTTATCAAACATATTGAAATACTATTATTCCTTGGGTGGTTAAAAATCATTTTAGCAGAATGTTCATTGTTTTAGTAAATGAAAATGCCATTAAAAACAATGTGACTACCCAAAAAAGTAGCAACAACAAATGTTGGCGAGGATGTGGAGAAAAAGGAACTCTCTTACACTGCTGGTGGGAATGCAAGCTGGTTCAACCATTATGGAAAGCAGTATGGCGGTTCCTCAATCTAACAAGAATGGAACTTCCATATGATCCAGCAATCCCACTCCTAGGAATAGACCCAAAAGACACAAATACACTGATTCAAAAGAATACCTGCACCCCTATGTTTATAGCAGCACTCTGTACAATAGGGAAGACCTGGAAACAACCTAAATGCCCAAAAACAGATGAGTGGATTGGGAAGCTATGGTACATATACACGATGAAATACTATTCAGCAATCAAAAATGAAAAACTAGACACATTCATAGGAACATGGATGGCACTGGAAGGGATTATGCTCAGCGAAGTAAGTCAGAAGGCAAAAGAAAAATACCAGATGGTTCCTCCCCTAGGAGGAGTAGAAGGGAACCAAATAAGGATCAAGGAAAGGAATAAGAACAACAACAATAATAATAATAAAGACACAAAAACCAAAAATGAAAAGACGAGGACAAATTGGGGACACTTGGTGGGGAGGGAAAAGGGAGAGGGTTGAGGGCAGACTGGAGCACGGGGGACTGAGGTGATGGTGCACTGGTGATATGGTGATGGGGAAAACATTGGGATTACAATTGATGTCAAATATATATAAATAAAAAACCAATGTGACACACACACACACCCCTCCCCACATAGAGAAGGAAAAAAATTAGATGCAGAGAGGCGTGCAGTAAAGCTGCACTCAACGCAAACAGCAGTTACCTGGAGGTGGCTGGATTATAGTGATGTCTTTTTTCTCTAGTGCTGCATGTATTTCCCACATTTTCTACATACAGACAATACTTCTGTAATTAGAAAAAAAAATTTGAAAAAGTAGAAACAAAATTGTTTGCAAAATGGAAGCATATCTGGGCACCATGTTCAGGAATTAGCAGCCTGGGTGTACAGCCTCCATTTTCAGGCACAAAGTGTGGTGAACCACATGGCCGCAGGCCTCCCTTCTACATGTATGTTGTACACAACTTTCAGTTCTCCCAACATTGAACTTCATATCTTGGGATAGTGTGTGACTGTCTAAAGTTCGTTGGGAGGAAAAAATGAGCAAGAATAATGAAGAAATTTTTGAAAATAACCAGTGAGACACAGACAACGTTTCTGTAGCCTGTTCACCATCGTTTAAGATGCCTCTCAAACAGGTTAAATTTCCACCTACTTATGAGTGTCATCTAACTTATCAAGGCTGCCACACACAGCTGGGCAGCTGGGCACTGCACATCCGAGTGCACAGTCACTCAGAATTTGGTGCAGGCGGATTCCCTGAAGTTGCACACACAGCACCCTACATTCTTTTCCATAACATTTTGTCAGTGCAACAAATGTGTTAGGACAAAGTATTTTCCCTATGGAGAAAATATTAGTCCATATCCCTGTCTCAGTACACACAAGCCTTTCTCAACTTTTTCTCATGATTTGTAACCAGCAGGAAAAAGTTATTTGGACTTACCAAAAATAGTGAATCATTTAACAGTCACTTAATGTCTACATAATGCTGAAGAGAGCATCCATATAATTTAAAGGAGACTTGAAATCTTATTCAAAAAAGCTTCATTTTGTAGGAGGCGCCCATCTATGTTTTTCATATAAAGGGAGCTACATATAAATGGTACGTGTCTGAAACATGTCACTTTTTGGGTTAGTTGGAAGTCCATACATTACAGTGTAGTATTTGGGAGTGTGAGGCACTAAGAGGAGACACATTTGGATTACATGAGAACTAAATTAAATGGCTTAATTTTTGATATCCCAACTGATAAAGACTCTTGCCTGAGCCTTTGTAATGGTGTAGAAAGTTAACCACAGATGTACAGGTATTCTATAAAAAGATTACATATGTTTCAGTTTCTTCAATTTTGAGGTTTTAAAAAATGACTGCCATTTTTATAATTTTGTTTATAAAGCCTAACTAAAGTTACCCTCTTCCAAAGTTTCCGTAGTAAAACCTTTCTATTTCTAAATAAAACCAAAAGCATTTATGTAACATTAAAAATTTGATGCATGTTTGAGATTTGCCCTTATCCTTGATATTCTAACCACATGTGCTTTCCAATTATCATTGCCTTCTCAATGAATGAATGTAGTATGAAGGTTATACAGTCACTGTTTTTAAGTTTTTAAAAATAGACAAAGGGAGTTAGAAAAAACTACAAATGTATAGGGCATCTTAAAGATTTACCGACTAGCTTTATGTGTGATAATACTAGAATTCTATTCTGAATTAGAAGAGGAAGCAAAGGCATGAAAGAACCAGTTACTGCTCACAAGACTCTATTAATTTGGGGCACAGTATTGTTACTATGCATTTGCAAGTAGAAAGGGCTAGAAATAGTACATTATTTATAAAATTACTGAGTAATCTGAAATATCTCATTTTTCCTTATAGCACTAGAAGATAAAATTCATCGATATAAAGAAGAGCAGCAGCACCTGAAAGAAGAGATTAAGCTACTTCAGGATTTAAAACAAACCTATTTTTATTCAAGGAAATAGAAACCTTAGGTCAAGTTCTACTGTACTATCTTCTCAATCATCTTACAAATTCCTAAAGCCAGGAAATTAGACATGGTCTTAAGCAGACAGGACACACATTCCAAACAGTGAAAGCCACACATCTTTAAGGCTAGGTTTCTCTTGTTGCTTTAGTCTGCAAACTTCATTTCTCACCAGCTCCACCTATTCTTACTGGTTGACATTTCATGCAGATTGGGTGTTTACTGCCTCCCTTCTATGATCATCTGAGGTCTACCTCTCCTCACCAATTTTTTTTGAATTACACTTAAGTAAATTGCATCATGACTTCCCTCTTGCCCACTCTTTGCACTAAAAATCCTTCGGTAGCTTCCAGCTGGTGCATGGTCTCTCACTCCTGCCCCCACTCCAGTGATCTAAGTTGATTCCAGAAACAGGTCAGGTCCTCTTCCCTCCGGGGTGTTTGCATGTCCTGTTGTGAAGTCCTAACTGCTTCACCTGTAGGTCTCACCAGCTCTCCCACTTACTATATTTGAGCGTACTTTTCCTCCATAGCAATATTCAGTGTAACCCATTGTATCTAGCTCTCGGAGGCTAGGAACTTGCTATTCTGTGTTTCACTCACTATCGCGTTCCCAGCACCAGCATACTATATAAATATCTGTTGAAGAGCCAAATAATGAATGCATAAACTGTTCTTGTTTTTTGAGACTAGTTCCACCCCATAATGCCACTTAGATATAATGTTTGAAACTTCTACTTTACTTGAATCAAATTTACCTCTCTTCTTGTCAGAGTGTTTATGGGAAACGCTGGAAAGTTCATTAGCCTAACCCTCCATGCCTGTGCCACTTAACCTCTTTTGGAAAGGAGCTAAAAGAAGCCTTTGTTTTCCCCGCATAGCCACAGCATCTTCACAACAGCTATTTCTCAAATTAACTATATTATCAATAGGTTTGCTCACTATTATGGAAAGCTGTTTATGTTACTGTGTTAATTCCTGAACTTAGCTCTCTTCTCTCCTAATAATTTATATATTCCTTGAGGATGGGAATTGTATCCTTTTGTTCATTTATAAGTACTCCCAAAAACTCATATATTTCCTGCTGTAACCCAGCAGCCCCTGACAACCACCACTCTACTTTCTCTCTATAAAGCTGATGATCCCAGGTACCTTGGAGAAGTGCATTTGACCTTGTACAGCATTTGACCTTTGTGACTAGATTGATTCACTTAGCGCAGTGTCTTCAGGATCACCCAGGTGCAGTATATGGGTCAGAATTTCTTCCTTCAGGCTGCATATTACTGATTTTTGAGGGAGAAAAGAACAACTCTCTGTACCTGTTTTAACAGATTGTTTATTTATTAATGTGTCATTCTAAACATTACATAAATAGGGCCTATACTCTAGAGTATCAAACATTATTCCAGTAAGAAGTTCAAGAGTAGATGAAGGGCTAACTTAAGAAATATGAGTACTTTGGCTTTCATTATTACACCAGATGAAAAAAGCAACTCAATAGTTCTCATCTCCTGTATGACTAGCAACAAAACCAAGTAAAAAAATATTTAAAAAAAAACTCAATAGAAGAACATTTCTAGTCTCTTCCTAGGTAGATACTTATACAAATTACTCAGTAATCTAACATAAGAAGTGGTTCTTCACTTATATTATGAACTCAGTAATTATTTGTTGAATGAATCATCTATGGAAATGGATATATATATACTTTAGTTTGTGCTTTTGGGGGAATTTTTTTTTTTAAAGTAAGAACAATAGTAAACTGAAGTTCTTGGTTTGTCATAAGTCTACAGAACAATGATTGTTATAAACATCCATCATAGTTAATATCCAAATTAATGTGCATTTACCAACCTAAGAAAATTTCTATCATAATGCCGAACTAATTCAACCTAATCATTCACTGGGCTTGAATCACTTGCAATATAGTTTAAAAAAAAAAAGAGGGGAAGCTGGGGTTCTAGGTTTGTTATTTATTTCACCTATCAATGAATTTCTATCATTCATCACCCTCTTCCCTAACACACTCAAAAAAAGTCACTAAAAATAGTAGCTGCAGTATCTCTTTGCAATCGTATTAGTTCCACTCTAAAAAGATAATTTAGGCTCTGAGTTCAGATAGGAGGCCATTCCAAGCAGGAAACAGACTTCAGCAAAGGAGCTCCCATGAATGGAAATGAGTCCGTAGATGGGAGAGCAGAGCAGAGCTTTGTTCTTAAAGCAAGCCCAGCAGATGCAACAAAACACCACGGCTGAAAAGTTCCTTTTAAATAGAAACTTTTCAGGAAAACCATCATTTGATTGACAACTGGTAAAATTTCAAATAAGCAAATTTGTGATGGTATTTAGCCTAGAGCTAGAACAAATTCCATTAAAATGTGTAAGACAGTTGGTTTCCAAAGAACTACTTCTTTGAGTCAGATGAAGCAGATCTGATGCTTTAGCAGCCATAATTTAGAAGGCAAGAATATACTGAATGTGTTATTTTCCTCTTAAGTTAGCTTTTATAAGAGGAAGAGGCGAAATTTAAACTTGAGATCTTAAATTTAATCTTAACAAACCACAGTTGGACAGTAGTGGAGTCTAATTTATAAAATAATCACTTTTGTCCAAAGAAAGTTTATCAACTTTTCACATAGTTCTAAGTACGCTTTATGTGCTTAAGTCTTAAGAGACATTTTGACTTAGAAATGAATCTTTACATAATTATCATTTCAATAGGTTTAACTTATTAAACTGAATATTATTTTGATACACCTTGAGCTTCAAAAAAAAGTCATCAGTAATGCAAACTCACAAAAGCCTCAATGACCATACTTATTCCTTCACAGAAAGGCTGCTGTCCCAGCAACTAATGCAGCACTTCAACAAGCCCCAAAGTCAGGGGCTTTAATTCAAGATAGGGCCTCTCTCACAATTCACACACTATCCCAACTCCTGGTATCATAAGGGTTGTTCGAATGTGAGCAAGGAGACTTGCCACAAACTTCCTCTTTCTAAGTTCAGATGTTCCTCCAAGCAAAAACAGAAACAACCAGCTGAACTTTCACCCTTTTACAATGTTCCAGCCAAATGCAAGGTCACATTTAAAATATACACATCTGGAAACAAGTGTTGTTTAAATGGGTTCTGGAAAAGCCATACATCTTTCATATATTCCTACACAGAGAACTGTGTCTCAGATGTGGGGAAAAAAACCACCTGATGGGTTTTTAACCCACAGAATTACATTGCCCGCAGAGCACAAATGACACACCCGTGCCCCAGAACACTCACACAAAACCCAGCAGCCTTGGGCTTCAGTTCTTAAAGGCTCCACATTTACTGGCTTTAGCAATGAATTCCTTTAGCAGAGGACCATCCATTTGCCAAAATGCTGCAGTCTGTGTAACTTCTGTCAAATGATTGATGCAAAACTTAAAGCAGAATTCTTCTAAATCCTGGACACACAACAAAAATAAAAACAAAAAGAGCCTTTTTTTATTAACTTCAATTGAATTACTTCTCACCAAACCCCTCACCCCAATCTCACCCTCCCCCCAAAAAGATAATTGAGGTTAGAAACCTCAAACTATGCAAACAAGTGACCACAGACAGGTGTCAGAGAAAGACAGACTGTTGACTCAAGGCACAGGTGAAAGCAAAGGTTCCCCTACCTCAAGTCTGACTCTTCAAAGCACACACACAGTCTAGGGGGCAATGTTTCCTCATGGTTGTCGCAGTCATACTTAAAGACATTGTTTTAAATGGTTGAAAGCAAGTTTAGTCCATATCAAGAAGTTAGAGAATTACGATGTGGGTTATTTTCATTTAAGGAAGCAAAGACTTTAATATAGAAAAGTGAAGAGATGTGGTCAGCTTAAAGTGACACAATCAGAAAAAAACCCAGGACAATAAATGCTTTCATGCTCTCCTAAGTAAGAATGTCTTCACTTTACAAACCACCAAGAGTAATACATTACAACTTCCACCACACTGGCTTCTCAATCCAGAAAATATTCATGGATGGGATTTTTCAGTCAAACAAATGGAAATCACCAACTACCAATATTCAGAAGGAACGTAATGTATAAAGTGGTAAACCAGAACTTAAAAGCTGTTTCTGCCTACGCTAAAACACCCTTTCATTCCCAGAGAAACTCTACTATAATACTGTTTTGTTCCTTTACATGTTGGTACATATATTAAATCAATTAGGTACCTGGATGTAATCAAGGGCTAAGGATATAAAAGCAAAGCATAACTTGGCTGACTAAACTGGCCCATACTCAGGGCTCTAAGAAGCCAAAAAGTCGGTGACATTTAAATTGTAGGATCTGGGCTGTTTCCAGCCACTGTGAAATGTGGTTGCAGGTAGAGGTGATGTGGGGAACACCCAAACATGTAGACACAACCCTCGTCTGCTCTCTCAGTGCGGATCTCTGCAAACAAACCAAAGCTTACTCTAAGAATCCATGTTTCCCTTGCTGAAAGATGGCTCTCCCAGTCTAGTGGGGTTTAACCAGTAAAGTATGTCATATCTAATATGTGTCAGTCAGCTGCAGCCAGAATTTTGTTTCCTAGATAATCCAAACTGTAAAATGTAGGGATAATCTCTGGATCTCTGTGTGTATGTGTGTGTGTGTGTGTGTGTGTAAAATCTTAACTGTTGCTAAGAATCTGAGAGAAAGTCAGTTTGACTTTTCTCCCAGTGTAGTTCACTCTAAACTGGATCATTATTTTGTTTCTTAATTGAGGCAACATTGTTTTACAACACTGTATGTAATTTAGGGGAATATTTATGTTTCATACATAAATTCATACACAGCTGAATACCCTATGTACTATAATAAACTGTTAAACTATGTAAAAGAATATTTTCTCTCATTAAAGAAAAAGCATTATTTTTAGTATTATAACCCAGTGGTTAATAATAAATAGCTCTGGGGACTATAGTCCACAGGGAAATAAAGGTCATATTTTAAACTTAATCTATCAAAAATAGAAAACTAATGTATCTACGTATAACTTAGGAAGTAGCCAGTCATAAGCACAGACTTCTTAAAAACATGTAAAAGATCTTTAATATTGTTTTAGTTACATAATTTTAAAGGAAAAGAAGTGTGCTCTATGTGCCTCCCTGGTGGCGCAGTGGGTTAAGCAATGCACTATGAAGCAAACAGCAGCCACTGCAGCACGAGCTCAATCCCTGCCGCTGCCCAGGGAGGGGACCACATGGTGCAGCAGACCTCTCCTGCCTCGCCCACTGCTGCCCTCACAGCGTGTTTCCGTCGGTCTGCCTGTTCTGCTCCGCACTCTGTCTGGTGAATCCTCTCACCTCCCATGACTCTGGCCTGTACCCCAGCTCTGTATGCATAAATAAATAAATCTTTTATAAAAAAAAAGTGCTCTGAAGTCGGGCATTGTAATATCTATTATTTCTATGTCTACTAATTAGGAATTCAAGAACTTTGTAGTATATATGAAAAGTATATTCAGTTAAATAACTATACAGATTACCTTGAGCATAAACTTTAAGAACTTTTTAAGTGTAATCAAGTATACAATGGTGCTTCTAATTAGAAAGCAGTTCACGTATCTACTAAAACAGTTCAATCAAATTGTCTTCCCCTCCCCTTCAATTAGTTTGAATTGGTGAGATTTCTTAATATTCAGCAAATGTTTATCAGTTTCAAACATTAAAAGTCTTAACCAGAGAATACTGAAAGTAATAAAAATCTGGACTGTTTAAGTAACTAAGCTTTGATTATAGCAAATTTATGGACAAGGAAGTACTGAATGCACACAGAGAAAGAGAAATTAGAATTTGTAAGTTCACTGACATGAATAAGAAAGTGACACCAGATTCACTTAGCAACCAATGCCCTGAGTCAGTTTGTCTTGGGTATATAAATGAGATATCCTTCTGATATTTCCTAAATACTATAGGAACCTAATGATATATTCAATTCATTCTGCAACTGATAAGATGGATCTTCAATTTCCCAGGGGAAAAAAAAATACAACTCTAACTTAATATGTCAACTGTAACAGGGCTGCCCGACTTTAAAAAAAATTTCCATGGAAGATGAGAAGGGTCACTTAATCAGCAGGTAAAAATAGCTCATAATAGAAAAGAGTGTTCTCAAGGCTTTGGAAAGTAGGAAAGAGTATAAATTCAAGGAGTCTAATTTGGTATTCTTGGTATTCAGAAACAAAAGTGCATGTTTATGACATTTTGTGGTGAGATTACTTTGTAGAGGTTCTGAGGAAAATGAAAGATCAGATTTGCTATAATTAACAAAGAAGATCCAAATAAAAACTGCTTTTCTGACATAAGCTATCAACTCACTCCAAATTTTTTGTTTAAATAATTCTAATCAATATACATGCACCGAAAATAAGGTTTTTTTCCTTCCCACAAACTTTCTTTAGCAACAAAATGAAACAGAAAATGTATGGTCCTAATACCTATATCACATTTGTACATGTTTCATAGCCTTTAGTAGGGTTCTTCTCCAGGCCTACCGCTGAAATCACTGAATGCTGACTTCCCGTGGAAGGCGACTCGGCAAGAGTGGGACAGGGCACCTTTACAAGTCACCCTGGAGACATAGCCTAGATGCGAGATTGTGAGCCAGACCTGTTGAAATTTGTTGTGAAAGAAATTTCAAAACAAAACCTGAATAAATCTAAATTTATTTAAATAAATCTAGAATTCATTTTATTGTATGTTAAGTACAAAAATAATCCAAAGTGAGTTTTGTTTCTATTTTTTAGAATATACATGTCTTATATAGGAAAAATAAAGGTCCTGCCTCCCAAAACCCCATAAAAATTTTACTCCACTGATCACAGGAAACTTCAAATATGACCCCTTGAAAAAAGAAAAGCCATACTGACCACCTGCCTTCAGCACTAGCATTCCCAACACTCGTATCTCAAATCAGTTTTAGAGTAAGATCCCTGGGCTCATATTTTATGCTTCCTACCAAAAACAAACTTTTAAGACATTCATTGCTTAGCAAGTGAGATTTTCTATAAAGCTCTCTATTCTGGTTAAACAAGTAATACTCCTTAACTGATTCTGCTAATGTTCAAGTGTACATAGAAAATAAAAATTTCCTGAGAACAGTACCCAAAAAACGCATTACACAGCTTTTAAAACATGATACAGACTGTTCTGAGACAATGTTTTATTCACATGTTCTCCCTGAAGGAAACACTTATTTAGGTTTATACCAGAGAAATATTTACATGTTCCTTCTCCGAGTCTTTCTTCATCAAAACATGCAGAAAGTTGACAATGCATTCACAATGCTAAGGTTCAAACCATCAGATTACTATTGAAAATCTTCACAAATACTGAGTCAACACATTTATGTTGCCTTTCTGTGTATTTTTGTCAAAAGAGGGTATGGAGAAACTGTAGTAACTTTCATAGAAGAAAAGAAACATGAGAAGCAAGTAGGCTCCAGCTTCCTAGCATTTCAACCCACAGATGAAGGAAAAGTCATCTAGTTTCCCAAGTTGAGCTTCTGAAAACAAGAGTTTTTACAGTTAATTGCCAACCTGACTTTTTAGCTATAGTAATTTTATTTTTATATTAGAAGGATTCATTATTAACTTATTTACTACATTCTATAACATCAAGGGAATAAAGTGTAGAAGTACCACTGATCATTATATAATCCTTCCAAAATAAAATAAGTATATAGTCTAGAAGATTATTCTTTCTGTCATCTATATTCTAATTTTTTTACATTAAATATGTAATATTTGTGGAGTTGTCACCTGCTTTTTCTTTTGCAGTTTATACTTTTTAAAAAGCATACCTTGGGGGAATGGGAGAGGGAAGGAAAATTTTTTTTAAAATAATAAGAAGTAGTATACCTTTCTGGTGGGATACTTCAAATATATTCATTCCTTTGTTCATTCATTTAACTTAACATATATTTTTTGAATACAAACTATATGCCATGTTGGACAGTCACGTGCTTTTGTGGGCTCAAATAAAGGACAGTTTTTAATATAAGAAAAATAATTTATATGAGGAAAACGAAAACTAGTATGAGGAGTAGCTGGCATGGGTAGAAATGGCATAAGTCTCTTTCTGAGTTCTAGTTTAGCTGAAAGAAAGAAATTCTCAGCATCTAGATCAGAAATATTTGCCTGTGCCAATAGGGGCTCTGACTGGGTTTAGTAAGCAAGATCCTAACCCCAAGAATAAGGAACTCATTAGCAGTGAGGATGAGTCTAGAGAAAAACAGAAAATTCTAAAATCAATTAGCAAATGGAGATAAAAGGCACTGACAACCTTGAGATTATATCATCGGGTGTAAATGAAACCAGGAAATAGCATTTCTAATAAAGAAGTTCATGGCATCAAAGAAAGTGTAGGGGGGAAAACCTATACTTCCATTTCCTATTAAAAATGATCATCATTTCATCTGTTGAAGGAGCTACAGAGAAAGTCAACTATATTTGACCTTATCAAATATTTACAATAACAGAATCTCAAAAACAGGACACATTTTTAAAAATATAAGACACAGGACCTCCCTGGTGGGGCAATGGGTGAGTGCCGCACTGTGGGGCTTCCACAGCCACTGCAGTGCTGAGTTCAATCCCTGGCCAGGGAGGGGACCCATAAGATGCAGCAGAACTCTCCTACCTTGCCTGCTGCTCCCCTCAGCAGTGTATTTCATTAGATCTGCCTGTTCTGCTCCCATTCTGTGTCTGGTGAATCCTCTTACTACCCCCCATCCCGTACCCCTGGCCTATACCCCAGCTCCAGTATGCAGAAATAAATAAAATCTTTAAAAAAAATAAAAGACATGATGGTCTATTTCAATCCCAAAGTGTGACAAAGATGAAGTTTGTCCTTTACCACATCTCCAAGGCCATAAGCTTCATATTTTGATGTGTCTGCTAATTTCCTGATATTCTGCCTCATCATACCTGTAAGAACCACTAATTACACCATTTAGCCTTAGTTAAACATCGGAAACTCCAAAGGTACTGCTCTATGTGTTGTCTTTTCTATGAATTTATAAAACCCATCATACTAGTCTTTAGTTCACTATCCTTAATGGATCTTTCAAGTGGTACATTTATTCAGTTCAATAAACATATCACCAATGCCTATTACACGCTACATACTATAGGGTACAAAGACCAATGAGATACAGTTCCTGCTCATAAGGAGCTTACAATCTGATATTTTGATTATTAACTTCAAGAGAGTGCACGTAAGCACAAAGTTTCATACTCCCAAAAGTCTATTCATTCATAGGCTCTCTAGAGATCCATGATTTCCAGACTAAGAATTTAAGCCGGTGTAAAAAACAAACAAAAAGGAGTCCAAAGCCAGTTCTTCGCATGAATTATTATGAGTTATAATTAGACAAAGATAGAATTTCAGAACACAGATATACACATATATAAATCACACAGCATCCTCGGCTTATGACAGGGTAGAGTTGGGGAGACAGTAAAGGGAGGTGTCGGGAAAAATATATGCTGACCTTGAGAATATTTGAAAATAAACTATGTTGTCTGTTCGTCCAGTTGGGTGTGGCTCTTTATACTCCAACCTGCAGCACAGCTGCTAAGACCTCAGTTGTTTCTAATGTCAGTTAAAAATGCACACAGAGGAACAACGAACTATGAACAGAAAATAAAGAAGCAAGACCAGATTTCGTTTTTTAAGGATCAGTCAGTTAGTTCATTGATTCCCTAAATAGCAGAGAAGTCGTCTCATGTGAGAAAAAGGGGGGAAGCGAGCACACAGGGCACTAAGACCGGTGGGTCTGGTTGTTCTTTTATGTTACCTCTGCATCATATCTGACCGCGGCAGAGAACAATGAAAAGGCATTCTCCACAGTGATCCCTCGCTTGATTATATGTTGACAAAGTTTTTTCAGTCTGTTTTCACAGTAAGATGTTGCCAAATCCAAAAGACCTAAAAAATATGGAAGGTTTAATTAAGATTACAATAATTTCTCACAATTTATAATCATATGTATTTTATTTTGGTGAACAAAGTCAAATAGGTAAGACAGCAGAAATTACTTAGTGAATAATTCTCTGAATTTTATTAATTAAAATCTTTTTACTCCCAAGATTTCTTCCAAACTCCCTAATATACTTCTACTTTCCTCACTGTACACAATTTTTTCTATAGTACAAAGAAAGGAGAAAAGCTGAAATCTTCAGGTCTATTTTGGCTCCAAATGATATGCTAAATTCATTGGCATCTTGTGCTTCAGAATACAAATAAGTCCACAATCATAAGTAAACAGTGCTGTAAGTATTAGCCACAGTAATGACACAACAGTTTTTAGAGATATTTACTTCAAACCTTTTTTTTAAAATGATGCAAAAGCCAATAAACCCGAACCCTTTTATATTTCAACACCATTAAGAACATAAGGAGATGCGGGTCTGACCACATGCCCTGACCAGCCCCAACCTGGCCGGTGTACCTATAGCATCTTCGGGCGGCAGGTCAACGGAATCTGTGTAGAGATACTGGAGGAAGGCACGGTACACTGGATAGGAGAACTGGTCAATTTCTATCACCTCTTTCATGTCCTCATTCCAATAAGACTGGAACATGGATCGAAAGTGCTCACACCTAAAGCAGAGCAGCAAAAGTCGCCTAATTAAGTTGATTAAATCAGATGAACAATGACTTGGCTTTCCTTTATCATATTTGCCCTGCCTGCACCAGGATGGTGAGTCTGCAGCCAGCACCCCTCCATTGGTAGGGGCACCAACACTTGCCTTTTACATATACTCACTTTCATTTTTGATGAGAGCCTCCCCTTAAATATAAAAAATCAGACTGACAACCTAGGTGCACCCAGTGCATCAGCAATATCACTGTTTCCACTTGGCTGTCCCATTCAGATCAAATTATTGTGATCACCACAAAAGATCTACAAAGAGATAACGAGGCTCAACAACAAAAAAGTAAACAACCCCATCAAAAAATGGGAAGAAGAACTAAAAAAAACACTTTTCCAAAGAGGAAAGACAAATGGCCAAGAGGCATATGAAAAAATGCTCAACATCACTTGTAATCAGGGAATGCAAATCAAAACCACAATGAGGTACCACGTCATACCAATAAGAATGGCACATATTAAAAAACCTAGCAACTATAAATGTTGGTGTGGATATAGTGAAAAAGGAACTCTCCTGCACTGCTGGTGAAAATGCAAACTGGTCCAACCTCTATGGAAAGCTGTATGGAGCTACTGAAAATGGAGCTAAAGTGGAGCTACCATATGACCCAGCAATCCCACTCCCAAGGATTTACCCAAAGGACCCAAAAACATTAATTCAAAAGAAAACATGCACCCCTATGTTTATTGCAACATTATTTTATAATAGGTAAAACTAGGAATCAATCTAAATGCCCCCAAATAGATAACTGGATCAGGAAGATGTAGTTTATATACACAATGGAATATTATTCAGCAATCAAAAAAGATAAACTAGAGCCATTTACAGAAACATGGATGGAGTTTAAAGGGATTATGCTCAGTGGAATAAGTCAGAAGGAAAAATACCAGATGGTCTCAATTATAGGAGGAATATAGGGGATCAAGGGAAAAAATTATATCAACAACAACAAAAAAACACAACAAAACAAAAATAAACAGACATTCTTCAGGGAAGAGGGACGGATTGGGATTAAGGCAGGGACAGGAAGAGCACATGGAACCATGATGATGGTGCATGGGTGAATTGATGGTGGGAATTATATGGGGACTACACCTAGAAAAGCAAACATTCTAAAAAAAAATAAAAATAGGGCCTTCCTGGTGGCGCAGTAGGTTAAGCAACGCACTGTGAAGCAAACCGCAGTCACTGCAGCATGAGTTTAATCCCTGCCGCCGGCTGAAGAGGTGACCCATATGACACAACAGATCTCTCCTGCCTTGCCCGCTGTTCCCCTCAGCAGTGTATTTCTGTCGATCTGCCTGTTCTGCTCCCCATTTTGTCTCTGGTGACTCCTCTCACCTCCCGCACCTCTGGCCTTTACCCCAACTCTCGTATGCATAAATAAATCTTTTAAAATATATATTTTTTTAAAACTGTGGGTTTTTTCCCCTCAAAGAAATTGTACAGATAAGCATTTTAAACATATAAGGAAATCCAGAAATAAGCACACATTTTTGACTACATGTTAATATCACCTAAATTATTATTTTTGAGCATGCAATAAGCAGCTTTAGAAGTGTTTTAAATGTGAACTGGGCTATGCTTAAGCTAACTGTTGTTCCATTACAACCGAGAACTGGACATCCCTCAGGGTGAGGTCAGCATTCCTGACTGTGAGAGTTTTGTCGGGGAGAACACATCTTTAAGAGTAAAGGAGGATAGGTGTACTTTTCACTGACAATGTTTTGTAGTTTTTGACCATGCAGACAGACATTTTGATGGAAATAAGCATAAGATCCTTCATTTAAAAGCACTATAGACAAATACAAAACAAGATACAACCATGTTAAGTCTTTAAAAAAAAATGAGTGCACACACAAACACGTGAAACTCTTCAATTATAAAGGGACTGATACTATCCACAAAAATATTAAGTGGTATTATTTCTACTTCTAAGGCTATTTCTTATCAGTCCCCACTTCGTAAAAAAATGTAATATGACTGATGTCTCAAAGTTCGTGCAGGGGGCCTCCTTGGTAGCACAGGGATTAAGTCTCAGCACTATGAGGCTGTTGACAGCCATTGCAGCACGAGTTGGCTCCCCAGCCAGGGAGGGGCTCCACATGGCGCAGACCTCTCCTGCCTTTGCCCGCTGCTCCCCACAGCAGTGTATTTCAGTCTACCTGCCTGTTCTGCGCCCCACTCTGTCTCTGGCGAATCCTCAACCCCCTCACCTTTGGCCTGTACCCCAGTTCTTGTATGCATAAATAAATCAATCTTAAAAAAAAAACAACTCATGCATATACCTGATTTTCAAGACAGCTTTATGGACATGAATATATTTCCCATCAATTCGAAATTTCAGGTCAGCAGTTCCTGGGCTATCAAACTCTTTCTTTAGTGACTCTGCAACTGTTAGAAAGTCTTCATGCTCTACAGGTAACAAATGCATAATTAACATAGAAAACTCAGGAAACATACAAGATTTGAAAGACATCAAAAAAGAAAATTGTTAGCATAATTCCATTAGATTCTTTTATAAAGAGTTCATACTAGATTTGAAAAACCAATTTCACAATATTAAAATAAGTATTGTGCATTTGTAAACAACAAAATATATATATTTGGAAAGGTAAAAAGCTAGTCTTATATGCTATTACAAGAATATAATAGTTAGGTATACTTAGACGTTAAAATGTATATTTATTAAAAAAGAAAAACTTATTAAGGTCCATAATTATATAACAACTAGCTCAATGCTTGGATGGTTCTCTTCTAGGGCTAAGAATTTATCAGTTTTTGACTGAAATACTAAGCACACCTTTGCTCTCCTCTGGGGTAGTTTCAAGGTGTTGATTAACTTCAACTCAAGGAGTCTCAAAAAATAAACTCACCACTTACTGGTAATACTACCCAGTCATGTTCTCACAGAGAACCCTTTAATCTCCATATATGAAATAAAAACATTCTTCTTAACCATAAAAATTAGTGTACGAACAATAATATTTAAAAGCAAAGCAAATTTGCTTAGCAACAATGTATACTCAAAGTGAACAAGAATATGCTCCATTGCCTGATACAGAGAATTGTTATGATTATATGCAAGTAGAATTGTGTTATTATTTTTAAAAGGAAAGGCACTTATAACAAATTCTTACAACACTTTCTAGTGCTCTCTATATATGGACAAAAGAAGTAGAAGGCTAATCAGAAATTTAAAGATTTCAGAGATCCCATCCCCATCAGCACGGCATGAAGGGACAATAGACATAGGAGCAGGTTGTGACCACTCAGAAGATAAAGATGCTTTAATCAAAGAAATGACTGTGTCTCTCAGCAGCCTGGTGTTGCCAGGAAAACTCTTAGAGGAGAGACAACTGTTGAAACCTAGACTGAAACTTAGGAAATGAACTAACTCCCTATAAGTCTTACTATCAGAATCTCCAAGGAAACATCTTCTTCCTAAGCCCTAGTACGATACCATGACCCTTGCTCAGCCCCACAATGCAGAGTTCTCATGTCTGTGGAGGAAAAGTGGATAATCTTCCAAAATCCAGCTTTCCCTGATCCTGTAACCTATTGATAAATACAGGAAAGTGTCGAAGACCAGCTACGACAGAAGGCCAGGTCCGCAAAGGATGGAACCGAAGTCGGCGAATGAGGGGGGTTCAGGGTTTCAAGACACGAGTCAGTGTTTGGTGTTCATCCTTGCTGCTAAATCTCAGCAGACCTTTATTTTATATCTTGCAAGCAAGCAGTGAGATTCCCTCAACACCTGCGTAGAGCAGGCAGTTAACAAACATTACATTTCTTCAAGGATAGCTTGGGGCCCTGCAACTCCCGTTCAGAATTTATGACACAGGCCACTTTGAACATGTTTCTATCAGTATCTTAATTCACAGGCTTACTTATCAATGTTAAAGCAGACAAGGCAACTTTGTGTAAATACAAGTAAGTGTTTTATTCACTGAGTGTAAGATAAATAGCCACAAGGTCACACTAGTGTCAATACCCAAAAAGCTATAAGCCCCCAATTAAAAGGAAATACTAAAGCCTAAGTTATCTCTAAACCTAACAGTAGTCTTCAAAAGGAGTCACTAACTTCATTCTAAACCTAAAACTAATTAGAGAGTTTTTCTATGTGTGATCGCAACTTAAGTAGAACAAAGGCAAAGGAAGAGGAGGAGGGTGGGGAGAGTCTACATGACGCCTTTATCTTCTGGAAAGTCTGGGAGACTGCCTAACGACTAACTTTTGGGTTTTTGAAACAACCTATTTTACTCCTCCTAGCTTCATGGCCTTTTAAAATTAGTGGCAGCATTTACCAGTCGTAAAGGTTTGTGTTAGAATAAATATATTGCATCCATCTATTCTGTTTAACAAACAGCTAAATTTACAACTGTCCCTATGGATGATATTCCAGCAAACACGTTTTTTGTAACTTTTAAAATTTTAATTATTATATCAGCCAAAACAAAAGAGAGTCCAAGGGGGGCCAACTTTGGAACCTCTGATTTTTCAGGGCAGTTCCCCTATGACGGGCTTTTGCCTCACGACATAGTTAGGTGACCCCCAACAGGAAAGGAGATGACTAAAAGATGTGCAGAAAGTCCAAGGGCTTAGACTGCTATCCCACCTATAAAAAAACAAACAAAACCCAGCTTATCAGTGCCTTAACTTCAACATCGAGTCAGAAGGGTTGAGACAACCCTTCTGCATCTTGATTTCTGGAAACAAGTATCCCACCTCCTTTTCAGGGAAGAAATATTCCTCAGAAGTGAGAATCAACCGCCTGATTTTTTTCTTAATACTAGGCTCACATCGTAAACTGAGAGGGGAAAAAAAAAAAAATTTCTATCTTTTAATGTGTAGAAGGGAAAGAAGTTATCCAAGAGATATATACAAGAACCATTTTTATCTAGAACTTAATGCTTAAAACTTCAGGACATTTGTTCTGAAGACGATGTCTTTTCAGGACTAGGATCCTAAGATGCACGAACCTGGGCAGCCTTTATAAACAGGGCCGTGGTAGTCATCCACAGCGACCTGAGGCTGTGCACCTACACACGTGCAGCGGCCAAGTCATGCAGTTCTATGGCCTCATTTGTTTCTAATCACAATATTCACCTCAAAAAAGGAGTATTATGTTACATTCAAGGAACCTGGGAACACTCAATCTATGTTACTTACCCTGAGCATCAGGGTAACTCTTGCTAGGCATACCAGAGTCCCAGGACCATAAAGACTGGTCACCTAGTGATGGGACAGTTCCAGTTGATACACTTGATGTGTATTACAAAACTAGCCTTCAATATCAATCGCTAAGCAACCCAAGTCTCTTGGTTGTCAAGGGTTACATTAATTTTCAAGCACAAGGCATCCTGACCCACTTATTCCTTCTGAATACAATGAAAGAACTTAGCATACATTGGCAAAAGAGCAGAGATGATTAAGAAATTTTTTAAAAGATTAAAGTCATCTTGTTAAATGGCTACTCAGTTATGACATCTTAACAATTTTGATGAATAATGGACTCTTGAAGATGACAATATTCAAATAAGGGACAGATTACTGCACCCAAATTCTTCCTGAATTCTACTACCTTTTATAATGACTATATTTTGATGTCCTTCTGAAATAAAGGCATTTGACACTGGTTGAAATAAAAAGTGGAGTTAACATATCACTTTAAAAACCTTAAGTTCTTGGTCCTGCCCTGGTGGCGCAATGGGTTAAGCAACGTACTATGAAGCAAACCACAGCCACTGCAGCACAAGTTCGATCCCTGCCGCCAGCCAGGGAGGGGACCCACATGGCATAGCAGACCTCTCCTGCCTCACCCGCTGCTCCCCTCAGCAGTGTGTTTCTGTCAATCTACCTGTTCTGCGTCCTGCTCTGTCTGGTGGATTCTGTCACCCCCCCATACCTCTGGCCTGTACCCCAGTGCTTGTATGCATAAATAAATCTTTTAATAAAAAAGCAACTCTAAATTCTTCACTTAAAGTTTATTTTTAGTTTATATTATATTGAATGATGTAATAAATTTAGTATAACAAAAACACTTAAATAGGTTGTTCAAACAAACATTTGTACATGAATGTTCACAACACTATTGACAGTAGTCAAACGGTAGAAACCATCCAAATGTCCAACAGATAAACAAAATGTTGCACATACATAAAATGGAATATTAGTCACTTTAAAAAAAAAGGTAAAGTACCTACAATATGAATGTATCTCAAAGTACTAAATAAAAGAAAACAAATGCAGAAGATTGCATATTGTATGATTCCACTTACAGGAAATACCCACAACAGGCAAATCCACAGAAACAAAAAAGCAACTTAAATGCCAGGGGTTGAGAGGGATGAAGAATGGCTGTTTAATGGGTACAGAGTTTTCTTTTAGGAAGATGAAATACTTTAGAACTTGATATAAATGTTGGTTGCCTAAATGCCCAAAAACAGATGAGTGGATCAAAAAGGTATGGTATATATACTCAGCAATCAAAAAAGATAGACTTATACCATTATAGCACCATGGATGGAGCTGAAAGAGATTATGCTAAGTGAAGTAAGTCAGAAGGTGAAGATAAATACCAGTGGTTCCACTTACCTGTGGAATATAGAGAAATCAAACAAAGAGTCAGACAAAGACAAACTTTAAAACAAACTGACTGTTGATACTAAGTTTGGTGGGGGAGGGCAAGCAAGAGGGGAGAAACAAGGGCATGTAGGTAGAATACCACGGACACAAAGGTAGAAAATTATGTACGCTTTGGTGAAGGGACAGCTGTGGTGACTACAGCTGGGGCGACCTTATACGTCAAAACTAGCAAAGATGTGAAATGACGGCACTTCAATACCAATAAAAATAAATTTGTATAACACTGCAAATGAGCTCAATGTCTGAATTGAATACTTAAAATGGTTACTTTCTATATGTGAATTCACTTCAATTATAGTCAAAGCACTTAAGGGGAGAAAATAGTACGTCCATATAAGATGTCATTACATATCAATGAACTATATTATGCACGTATAGCTTGGGGAAGAGGTATAAAAGTTAATGGAGAATAAAGTATTCTAAAACTTGAAATAGACCACAAGCAGCAATACGCAAGAAAACTGGTCAGGGGACAGTAATGCTGGGCACTCCAGGTGGGGGCAGCTCTGCATTTTCTCACCCACAGACAGGAGGCGCCATGAGACGGCGGGGGTGGCAAAGCAGGCGAACACGTCGTCGGTGCAGGAGAAGTGGGTGAGGTGCGGCAGGATCACAGACTGGCCCCGGCACTGGCCCCACATGTACACGTGCCCGCCCTGGGTCTTGGCAGCAGAGGTGTGGGCGGAGTGGCAGGCTGCGATCTCTACTACCCTACAAAGTTTTAAGAAAATGCATGTTTTTTATACAGTTAAGAAAAAGGTATGCTAAAATACTACATTACTTTCCTTCTGTTTCAGAGAAGCCCACAGCACACCACATAAGGTAGACGTAAGGTTCATGCTTTGACCACCTCAAAACACCACCCCAGATCCAGGGATATTAGCTGCCAGTGACGTGGACAAAACCAAAAGATCAGAGCAAGAGTTAACATATTTCTTCCTTCCTGGTTGACCCACTTCTTATCCTAACCTTATTCTGAGTTAGAGCAAATAATGGACACTGTGGAGGAAAACTTGGAAATGGGGTCTAGAAACCAAAGTAAATGAGGAAAGTAGACACCGACTGTCCTGGGGGCTTAGAGAGCAGTAAAAAAAAAAAAAAAACAAAACTGCCTTCGTACACCATTTTCTTACAAATAAAACTTCTGTCAATCTTTGCCACCAGAGGGGGACTAGTCAACACTGGTCTAGGGGGTCACAAACTCAGACCATCCCGATCCAAATGGACATCAAGCCGAACTTGCTCTATTTCTCAGTATGCTTCTTGGGCAAAGGTCCAGAATCTAAAACTTAGTGCGTAAGACCACACGATGTGGCTGAGTGAACATTAAGCATCTATTCCAGTAATACACATTAACTTAAATCAATATTTAAACAAATAATGTCCTTTCAAGAGCAGTTTCAAGAGAACTAAAATTGTTTTAGCTGGCTCAAAGGAGAAGTTTGTATGGCACTTTCCATTTAAAATGGTGAGAGACCCTATTTTACTTCCCTACTGAAGGAGTAATAAGAAGTGTAGGAATTACACTAAGATGCATCTATGCCTACCAATCACCAGGGGTTATTTTAGAAAATGACTTAAGAATCGTATAACTCCATGCTCATTCAGGCTGGTACTCAAACTCTTTTGTACAAAATGAGAATGTTAATAAACAGAAGAGTTACAAAGCCAAACACCAGAGCTCCAGCACACAGTCACAAGTCCACAAAGCACACATAATCCCGAGACACGGTTCAGCCAAGTTACCTTTCTTTCTCCACCATGATGTGTGCTGGGCTTAGCAGGTTATTTTTATTGCCAGTTCCCAGCTGCCCATACGTGTT
Organism: Galemys pyrenaicus; assembly: GCA_019455555.1. Taxonomy (NCBI): domain Eukaryota; kingdom Metazoa; phylum Chordata; class Mammalia; order Eulipotyphla; family Talpidae; genus Galemys; species Galemys pyrenaicus. The sequence continues at coordinate 10,563,574 of JAGFMF010011380.1, read as the reverse complement.
AGCTCCCCAGGCATAGAGCAAGCCCTCATCTGTTAGTGCTAGAGTATGTGCATAGCCGCAGACAATCTGCAAGTAAATTTAAATGGTTACCACAAACAGGAAGACAGGGAGGGCAGGGAAAACATCCACTTAAAGATTAGAGCCAGCTTCTTCAGAATGCCAATTCACCAACAGGTGTGGTCTGACATTTTCTGGAACATTGAAAAAACATTGGAAAAGGCTAAACCTGAGACTCTTGGATTTTCTGGTCACTTTTTAAAAAACAAGTCAAGATTGGTTTGCCCCTCTATGGTGCTCTTCCTCGTCATGGGCACTTAGGGAGTATATAATATTAAGTGTGGAAGATGGAGGCACTGATATTATTCAAAAAGATTTATTGAAGAGTAAATCTCCAATTATTTCTTCAAGTCGGAACAAGGGAGAGCAAGTCAGAGAAGGAGACTGGAAGGACACTGGAAGCTAGGAGTCCACTACACGTACCTGGTTCACACACACGCTGTGCAAAGCCGCCACTCTCACAGGGGTCAGCTGATTGCCATTGTTCCCCAAGCCCAGCTGGCCATTGCCATTGTAACCCCAACCATATACCTTAGAGAGAGAAAAGGAGAGAATGGACTTTTACACGGGCTAGTACAAAGGAAAAAATTAAAATGCAGCCCCTCTAGATAAGTCAGGTATACTTTTTCACTTCTAATACCTATACTCTAGCCTATGCTGGAACTCAACTTATGTCGATATAGATGTTTTAGGGTGACGGGGTGAGAGAATCTGGTATCAGTTTTTACTCCAAATCTCACTAGATGGACAGAAGTGGGGAAATAACTAATTGCTGTTTTACACACAAGAAACTGAGGTTCATCAGTAACTATTAATCATCTACTAAATTGAAGACATTGTGAACAATATTTACAACTTTTTTTTGCAGCCATGTGGCAAGTGTTATATGAGAGATAAAACTATCAGGAGTAGAGAAGACCTAGCTATAGGAAGAAAGCTCAGGAAAGACTTTTCAGAAAGTGGAGATTTGAGCAGGGTGAAGGATGAATGGGGGGGAGGGGGGGCGGTGAGGATGTTTCAAGCAACAGGCACAGAATGTATTGAAGGCAGGAAGGTAAGGTCCCATGGGGCATAAAATTTTAAAAAAAATCACCAGGGGAGATGGAATACACCTGTGTATCTCCCACTGAAATATTTCAAAACAGATTCACAAGATTAAGTTTGCATTTTGGAAAGATCAGGCTCGTGCTACGAAGGGTGACTGACGTGCATCAGATGAGAGGCAGGAGGACCATGAGTATATAGGGTCATCCCTTATGAACAAACAGGTGAGTTCTGGTTAGAGTTCATGCCAAGATAATGACAAAAGAACAAGAGAAAGGGAACAGAGGGGGAAGCTGAAGAGTGAGACAAGAGAATGTGGTGATGATCCATTCGATGCCTGGGTGTTAGGGGAGCAGACAGAGGCAGAGCTGGGCAGAGGGCTGGCAGAGGCATTAACAGTTTAGAATGGCCAGTGTGGGACATGGGGGAAAGCGCTGACACGGAAGAGACCAAAGGTTCAGTCCAGATGAGAAAACCAAGATGTGTGGTGGCCTCATGTCCCATGACAATGCAGGGCAGAGGGCATCAAGTAGGACTTTTCAGGGCAACACGACAGAGGGAAAAGGGAGACACAGGCTTTGCAGAACTAGCAAAAGATGGCTAAAAGCACTTTCAATGTCAGAAGTGATGTTTGAACTTTCTGCACAGAAATTCCCCATGAGCTGTCACAATTTTTAAGGGCATGCTCCCTGACCCAGAAATTCTATTTCTGGGAACTGACAGAGAAACACTTGCATAAGTGCACAAAGATATACATAAACAAACAGTAACAGTTTATAACCATCATCAGCAACACTGTATGTAACAGCAAAAAAATTAGAAACAACTGCAACTGTTCTTCAGCAGTTGTAATTGATCTATACAAGGAAAGCTGGGCAGCCATGATATGAAAAGGAGCCACAACTGGTTTCAGAATAAACTCCTGTAAAACATATTAAGCATTAAGCAGGGAAGGTGCAGGATGGCTCAGAAAAGCAGTTGGTAAAATAATCCATTGTTTAAAAGGTAATTATACTCACCCATATATAATTGTTTATAAAGGAAAGTTCAAAAGCACACAAATCAAACTATTAACGAGATTGAAAGATCTTCACTTTTCATATTATTTTTCATTTGTCTTCTTTTGTTAAAATAACCTCATAATAATTTTTAAAATAAATTTATTTTTAAAAATAATGGAGAAGTGAAGGATACTGGAATGGAGGGTATTAGATATTACCTACAAAATTTCTAAACTCATTTAGGATACCAGAACTGATTCAGAAAGTTAACTTGGTGAGCACTTAGTAAACTCTTAACTCTTAACAGGCCCTAACAGGCCCCAATGTAAGGCACCAGATCTCTGTGTCCAAAGAAGCATCTTTGTGTAATTAACTTTTGTACACTAAGATATGCAAAGGCTGTAACAGATCCATTTGAATACAAGTTGCAGTCAGAATAATTTTATAGAAATTATCATCAGCTCTAAAGTGACCTGACTAGAGTGTAACTGAAAGATGGGTTGTTGGTTTACGTAGCTAATGAGCAGGAGAAAAACTTATACTTTTACAAATTGCTCTCTCTCCTGTGAGTAAGCATCCCAGATGTAGGGAGGCAAAGAAACTTCATGCCCATCAGAGTGAGGTCTTCTTATAAACACCATCAGCTAAGTCAGAGTGCTCAGCTGATTGTTTCTTTGGAAGAGAAAGGTAGCATTAAATGCCGTAGTTGATTATGTTAAATCACAAACAAAAACCTATAAGTAGACTATTTGAATCTTGCCCCCATCCCGCAAAAAAAAAGAAAGAAAGAAATTTAAATATATCAGAATCTTTACTTGCAGGTAAATCTTCAAATTTAAAAAATTCATGCTGATGAGCAAATACCCTGTTTACTGCTGTCAGTAAGCAGTGAACTATCAAAACAAAGCACCCATGCGTCCATGTGTACCTCATGAAGTGGCATTTCATTGAAAGTGGAAGAGAAGGAGAAAGGAGAACAAAGACAGCTTACCTCACCATTGTCCAGAACAGCCATCGATGACGTCTGACCACAAGCAATGCCAACTACCCTCTTAATATGTAAACAGTTTGTAACTTTTCGAGGAGTTGGTTGATTTGCTGTAGACCCTGATCCCACCTGGCCACAGTTGTTATATCCCCAAGCAAATACCTACACAAGAGAAGGGAAAGAAAGAAAAAAAAAGAACAATAGTGGTGAAAATGCTACCTCTAGCACACATATAATCGTAAAAGAAAAATAAGCCCATTTAATGAACATTTAGAATGTGCTAAATGGCTCTAGGACTTTATATGCATTAACTTACTTAATCCTTATAGTAACCTTGTAAGATTACCCTAGCCAAATATTATTAATCATTACCAGTTTATATATAGAAATGGAAACACAGAGAGGTTAAATAACTTGTTTGAGGATCCACAGCTAGTAAGTAGGAGTGGAATTTAACCCAAGCAGTGGATTATGTATATGTATACGTATACGTATATATACATATATTTAACCTGGTATCAACAGGAAATGAACTATACGCCACATAGGTATCAGTTATGCGAAAAACCTATTTAACACTTTGGGCACAAATACTCTTTTTTCTCATGGAAATCTTTTGAAAACATACAACTTTTTTTCCTCACTAATTACCAATACCGGATATTACATAACCTTTCCTGATGACTCAGGACCATCATGATTCTAATTACCAACTGTAGCTCCACATCATGACACAGTAGTGATCACAAGTACTAAAGAGATGCTCACCCTTACAGAAGTGACACCAGGTTGCTAAGGCTATTCTTGGCAATATTTTCTCTGAGCTTTCATTGTCAGCTTCAAGCAGTTCTCCTCAACTGCATCTCACTTACTTTTGGCCTGTGACATCTGCTATGACCTGAAAACCAGATATCTAAAGGACAGAGGCAAAAGCAGATGTCCAAGCTAGCTAAAACCTAGTGACAAAGATGAAAAACAAAATATTCACTTCAAGTGAATTATCAACTGATCCTACCAAACAGGAGTGTGACCAGAAAGAAGAATTAAGGGTGAGGGGGACATTGGCAGTAGAGGAAATAACTTCCTCCAACACTATGAACATTTCTTAGGACCCTTCTTTCATTTACCAGACAGCAATAAGTGGTGCTCACATACCCTGAGTTCTCATTGCACGGTTCGTTCGTTCTTGTATCACCACATTTTGCCTAAGTTTACATGTTTGATGTTGCCCAAGGCAACAACAGTAAAATCCACTGCAATGTCTCAAAATAGTATGTGCTACAGGTTCACTTCACAGCTACACAATAAATAACCTGCAATATTTCCTGAAAGTAGATTCATAGGAATATCAACTGTAATAATGTAAATATTTAGTGCAATTATCCAAAGTAGTATATGCTTAAAGTCGAAATAAACCAGGAATACCTGCTGTACACACCAGTGAGTTCTATCCAATCATTGTTCTTTTCTTCTCAAATATCCCAAGTTTCCTTGTAATGCACCTGCCTTTTATTTTTAAAATGGGGGCTATGATTCCACTAACCAAGAAAAAACTAGCAAACTGAAACTGTGAGTTCCAGGGCATAAGGCCCATTCCAGGACATCACAGCCATGTAACTAAGTTTTCTGGCCACATTATTCATAACTGTTCTATTTAGTAAAATCACTACTGAAGGACCATAAACAGGAAACAATATGATTAAATTTGTGTTTTAGAAATCACAGGAGTACAGAGAAGTAAGACTGAACAGGTAGGTCAATGAGAAAGCTATGGAGTAAAAGCAAACATGGCAAGAGTCCAGCAGATGTTAAGGCTGACCTAGAGTTACAGAGATGACGAAGGCAAAGATGATACAGGAGATAAAGAAGAAAAATAAATACAATGGGCAATGTTTGAGCTCAGCAATGGCCTCGGTATGAACAAGTGGAATAGTACCTACTGGAATGTTGGTAAAGTTGTTTTCCATTACATAATTACATTGGCTGAGGAACAAAACAGATTATAAGGAAGGGGATCATTAATTTAATAAAAGAGAGAAAACTGACATACTTTAGCAAATACAAATACAGTCATTATTTTATTTTATTTAAGCAAGGCATTTTCACAAGAGCCAAAAAGTGGAAACACACTAAATATCTAATGACAGATAAATGCACAAGCAAAATGTGGTATGTACATACACTGGAATATTATTATTCAATCTTAACAAGAAAATCCTGACACAAGCTACACCATAGGTGAACCCTGAAGCTAGGCTGCTCAGTGAAAATCCGGTCACAAGAAGATACTGTATGATTCCACATGATTCACATGGCACACTTACAATGGTCAAGTTCTTAGGTACAAAAAGTAAAATGGTGGTTACCGAGGGCTGGGGAAGGAGAAATGGGGATTTCTTGTTTAATGGGTACAAAATTTCAGTTTTGTAAAATGAGAGGCATTCGATGGATGGATAGTGCTGGTGGTGGTAGCACAACAAAGAGAATGGACTTAACGTCACTGAACCGTAAAATTAAAAATAGTTAAGATGTAAATTTTATATAATGTATATATTACCACAGTTTAAAAATAAAGAGAAGAAACAGTGAGCTTACCTCTCCATCAGCTGCCAGAGCCATTGAATGATGTGAGCCACAAGCCACTTCAACCACTTGCTTGATCAAGAGATTGGTGCATACTTGAATGGGAGCAATGCCTTGGTTGGTCGTCCCATTCCCAAGCTGGCTATATCCATTGTGGCCCCACGCATACACAACTCCATCTATGGAAGGTGGTCACACACAACAAATCAGCTCCAAGAAGAAATGGTCTCCCCTGTACTGTCTTCCACAAATTTTGTGCAACTACAATAATTCTCCTTTTAATTTCTTTCATATTGCTCCCTATAATTTAACCTCTGATGAGAAGAAGAAAGGAACGGATAAGAAAAAAGTAGATATATGCAAAATCATTTTAAAAAGGAATTGGTTTTAATGTATAAGGATCAGCTTTATGCTGAGAAGTCAAAGTTTACATATCTATAAACAATTTGATTCATCCTTCTAAACAATTTGATTTATCCTACTGGTTTCTGTGTTAGGTATCAAGAAAAAGGCAGAAGACTCTGGAAAGCTTGACACTAATCTTTACCAAGTTTCAGGAACCCTTGGGTATTTGTGTGTGTCACGAGTGTGCAAAGTACAGAGGAAAAGTTATACCACTGTACGAACTACTGAGTTGTCGGAAAAGTCATGACGTGTTTTTTTCTGTTTTTCAAGTAAAGTTGCATCATCATGACTTTTCTGACAACCCAGTTTGTACAAAAATCAGTTTCTTTCAAGTAGACTATTTATTGGCATAAAAGGCTGGGTTAATTTTTAAAATGTTAGTGTTAAAATCTTTTGGGAATTGGGATAAAGGTAACTTTTCTGTTCTGTGTCTGCTCTCTGGAAGTATAACTTCATGCATTTTTATTAAGGACAGATATTCCCAAGTTATACACACTTCTCATGTTTGTCTCACAGTACTAAAACTTGCCAGCCTACTAGGGATGATCTAGACCTGGCAACAAAGATATCCAAGAGCAACTGCAGAAATTCAAGTTTACTTTCTGGTTGCTGGTTCTGATAATCATCTCCAAGCAACCAGGGAAAGGTACTCATATTTATGTATATTTCTGATTACCTGATCTAGAATGACTACAACTAAAAAAATTTAGGGTCCTGTTCTAGGCACATCTAAAGAAACTCTGATGTGTTTATCACAGTTTTTGCTATTACAGAAATTATGACAGAAAATATAAATGGAACATTTTATCCAACAGAGAATGAGGCACAAGATAAAAATGTTCATAATATTATGTTAAAGTTCTATCAGAAGATAAAAATGTCCAAAGAGAAACGTTGTAGCTCCTGAAAGACAGAAAAATAAGCTTGAACAGATAGAAATATATACTTTGTTACTGGATAGAAACACTCATATTGAGGTGGTGGTGCACTGGTGAAATGGTGGTGGGAAATGGGGACCACAATTGATGTCATATATATAAAGAAAAAAAGAGAAATACTCAGTATCATAAATATGGTAGTTAAAAAAATAAATATGGTAGTTTGTCCTAGGTAAATTTATAAATATAAAATAATGGAAATAAAATGTTTTGAGTTACTTTCCAGAGCTAAAAAATTTATTAGGAAGTCCACTGGGAAGAATAAGCAAAAATAAACAGAAAATCCCTATAAAAAAAGAAGATAGCCAACTCAGTTACTAAAGCCTATAGAAAGTTTCTCAAGATTAATATTTGGACATCAAGGGAAAGACCAATCAATAAAATAGAATTCAAAAGTTTAGAAATAAACCAATGGCTTATGAAACTGAAAGCTACATCAGATGGGGTAAACTGAACTTTTTAAAAGTTAGGTTGAAATAAACAGGTAGTCAAAATGAAAGATTAAAGTCATTCCTACAACCATATACCATGAAAATCTCTCAATGAATCAGAAATTTAAGCATAAAAAATAAAGCTATAAGAGAACTTGAAGGGAAACATCAGTGAATTCCTCTTTAACCTGAGAAGAGCAAACGATGACTCAAAATTCAGGAATGATTTTTTTAAGAGTGATAAATCTAGTCACATTTTTTTTTAAAAAAAGTTTACATGGGGAAAAAAAACACCATAAGGAAAAAAAATTACTGGGGGAAAAAACCTTGGAAATTGCTGAGTCTATCTCTAGTATAGGAAGAATTTCTCAACTATAAAAGATCATGGGGCCTCCCTGGTGGCGCAAGGGGTTAAGCAACCCACTCTGAAGCATCTGCAGCCACTGCAGCATGAGTTTGATCCCCAGCCAGGGAGGGGACCCACATGGCATGCCTCACCCACTGCTCCCCTCAGCAGTGTATTTCAGTTGATCTGCCTGTTCTACTCCCCACTCTGTCTCTGGTGAATCCTCTCACCTCCCCGTACCTCTGGCCTGTATCCCAGTTCTTATATGCATAAATGGATTTTTAAAAAAAAAATTTAAAAGAGCATGAATCCTATAGAAATATGAATTGATAATTCACAAAGGAACTGCACATAGTTAGCTCTAAACCATTATGGACAGATGGCCATTCTTACTCTTTTTTTTTAAAGATTTATTTATTTATGCATACAAGAGCTGGGGTACAGGCCAGAGTCCAGGGAGGTGAGAGGATTCACCAGAGACAGAGTGAGGAGCAGAACAGGCAGACCGACTGAAACACAGACTACTGAGAGGAGCAGCGGACGAGGCAGGAGAGGTCTGTTGTGCCACGTGGGTCCCCTCCCTGGCCGGAGACAGGGATTAAACTCGTGCTGCAGTGGCTGCAATTTGTTTCATAGTGTGTTGCTTAACCCACTGCGCCACCAGGGAGGCCCCTCATTCTCATTCTGAAGTTTTTTTTTAAAAAAAGGGATGACATAAGACTGGATTCATGTTCATCAAGGTTGACCTCACTACTACTGTTGCCAAATGCCACTATGCCAGTGCCAGACCAAGGCAGAGCCCTCAATGCAGCACTGAGCAAACAAGTCTCAGAGAGAGGAACTAGCCTCCAGGTGGCAAGCCAGCTAAAGGTGACCCATTTCATCTTGAAAGGAACAGTCAGTATCTACTGATGCCTGCAGGGTCTCATCCACCACTGCTATCTGAGGGTTTACAGTATTTAATTCACTGACACAGGATCCCAGAAAACATTTTATCAGACCCACTTCACAGCAAGAGGTGCGGCAGCTGCCCATTCTGAGCCACTGGTCCTCTTGGCTTTGCCCATGGCAATCACTTTCCTGTTAATATGACATTAACATTTACTACTTGTAAAATTGTTTATATGGATCTTTCTTTCCTTTTTACTTGCTGAAGCCTAGGAAAAGTGAACTTCTTCACTAAATGGCTTAGTCCCAATTCCTGGGGAAGCCTTCAAAGCAATCCAATGGAACCACACACCAGCATATACTTCCCCAGCCTGCTGTTGTCATACTGTTTCTAACAGACAAAAAATGAAATGTCAGGGTGACTTGAGGCTTAAGAGGTGAGAAATATTACTTAAGGATGTGACAGTGAAACACCACCAGGTGAGACGTTGATGCAGAGGAACAAGGAAGAAAGGGCACAATGCGAGGTAAAAAGCATACCGTGACTTTTTGATCTTCAAGGAAACTCAATTTAGTCTTTGGAGACTGGAAGTCAGCAGGCTCTACCCTCACAGAGAAAACTATCTAAAGAGGTCCTAAAGGTAGAAGTAAGAACTGTACTGAGATGTCCACAGATCTCTGTCCGTCCTACTCAGATGCAGATTTAGAGGGAAAAAAAATCCTAGGCCAGGACATTAGATGAATCCATTCTATAGAAATTCATATACTGACATTTGGAGCATCCCTAACAAAACAGTCACTCTTTCCCTAAAGTGAAGCCCAGTACTTAATGAATCCCACCTAAGACTACAGATTTCCGAATGTATATATTAGTACCTGGCTCTTACCTGGTGAACATCCAGCCATTAAAAAAATTCTCTAATTTCAAAGTTAGAGAAATAAGAAATTTAGGGTAGAAAAAGAGAAACAGTGCAGAGAACATAACAGAACTTAAAAATAGGGGCCTCCCTGGTGGCGCAGTGGGTTAAGCAACGCACTATGAAGCAAACCGCAGCCACTGTAGCACAAGTTCGATCCCTGCCACCGGCTAGGGAGGTGACCAACATGGTGTGGCAGACCTCTCCTGCCTCACCCGCTGCTCCACTCAGCAGTGTATATTTCAGTTGATCTGCCTGTTCTGTTCCCGGCTCTGTCTCTGGTGAATCCTCTCACCTTCTGCGCCTCTGGCCTGTACCCCAGCTCTTATATGCATAAATAGATATTAAAAAAAATAAATAACCTGTACAATCTGGAGGGTCTAGCAAATGAGTACAGCTACTCCTTTACTCCTGGTGGAAGATCACACCAGCTTAGCAAGCCAATCAGTCCAATTAACTTTCATGATCACTGAGGTAATAGATATCACAACCAGACTGCCTTGGCATCCAAAAACAACCTACCATGTAACAGCCTCAAAGAGAAGGTAAGGAATCCATGAAGCAATACCATGAAGCCCGAACATTTAGAAAAGAAAGAGAACTTGGAAATGCAACAGCAGGAATGTTAAAATTTGACATAAGGGTTTCTAACAGAAAGTTGAAGAAGTTTCCCAGAAGAGAAAAAAATATAAAGAAACTAGTAAGGTCTGTCCAGAAATGAACATACTTCTAAGAAAAATCCCAAAGGGAAAACAGAAAAGGTAAAGGGGAAATTATCCATAAAGCATTACAAGAAATTTTTTAGAAACAAAGGAATTTCTGAACTTAAGGACCAATAGGATAAATTAGAAATTACCTATGCCTGAGTACATAAATGATTATTTCAAAATACCTGGAGTAAAGAGAAGACCCATAAAACTTTCAAAGAAGAAAAACATCATATGCAAAAAAGCAAAAGTCAAAATGGCATCAGACTTGCAATAGCAACAATGAAATTTAAAAAGTACAATGCCTTCAAATTCTCAGGAAATATTACTTTCAATCAGGAATGTTAAGTCCAAGCCATTGATCAATTACAAGGGGTGGACAAAAGACATTTTAGACAAGGCTTCACAGATTTCTGTCACATACCCTTCCTTGAGAAACTAGTAAAGTGCATGTTTCACACAAACGAGGACATAATCTAAGGAGGAAGATGTAGGATAAAAAAAAAACAGGGAATCCAGAAAGGATGAAGATGAAGGGACTTTTTTTTTTTAAATATTTATTTATTTATGCATACAAGCACTGGAATACAAGCCAGAGGTGTGGGGGTGGTGAGAGAATCCACCAGACAGAGCAGGATGCAGAACAGGCAGATTGACAGAAACACACTGCTGAGGGGAGCAGCGGGCCAGGCAGGAGAGGTCTGCTATGCCATGTGGGTCCCCTCCCTGGCCGGTGGCAGGGATCGAACTCGTGCTGTAGTGGCTGCGGTTTGCTTCACAGTGCGTTGCTTAACCCAATGCACCACCAGGGAGGGCCCAGATGAAGGGACTTTCAAAAGTGACTGTGAAACGAAGTTTTAAATGGAGAGCTGCAGAGCAGGCATAGAGTGGGCAGTTTAGACTGCAGCAGGGGACAGTGGCCTCCAAAGATAACAGGACAAACTCAGATGTGCCACAAAGCAGCACAGCACTTAGAGCAGACTGGGCATACATTAAGGATGGATTACTTCTGTAAATGAGTCCCGGGGGGGAAAAAATGTCTTACAAGAAAGGAAATAACCAGCTATAAATAATATTCACAGAGCCCCAATAATGTAAACACTAAATACTGATTTAAACAAAATGGTGATATCACTGTACTGAAATGATACAAGGAGAAATGGTAGTGGAAAGAGCAAAATTCCATCCACGTTATAAAAAGCCAAATGAGCTCTCTCTCATCTGAGCCACCAATGCGCTATCCAGACTGAGGATGACCTGGAAACTTAAGGGCTACTTGAGCCACTGTCATGGCCACCTGGTAAGCACTGGAAGCATCCAGGAGGCCACAGTAATGTGCTGGTAACACACATACCACAGTCAGCTTTGACAAATATCATCCAGGTTAACTTTTGGAAAGTTGGTTTGTGGTGTTACTGCTTAAAAAGCAATCAGAGCTTTTGCCAAACTGTCAACCTTGATAAACTGTGGATTGCGGTCAATGAAAAGACGGGTAAACATGGAGTAAAAGAAGACTGGAGCAGCGCCTATCAATAATGGGGTGCAATCAGGTTACTACAGAGTTCTGGGGAAGTGAAAACTCCTACACAGCCTGTGATCATGTAGGCAAATTTTCCAGTACAAGAGTTGCAGAGAATGGGCCTCCCTGGTGGCGCAGTGGATTAAGCAACGCACTATGAAACAAACTGCAGCCACTGCAGCATGAGTTGGATCTCTGCCGCTGGCCTGGGAGGGGGCCCATATGGCACAGCAGACCTCTCCTGCCTCGCCTGCTGCTCCCCTCAGCAGCATGTTTCAGTCGGTCTGCCTGTTCTGCTCCCCACTCTGTCTCTGGTGAATCCTCTCACCTCCCTGGACTCTGGCCTGTACCCCAGCTCTTGTATGCATAAATAAATAAATCTTTAAAAAAAAAAAAAGAGTTGCAGAGAAGATTAAAGATGGGAAGTAGGGCTTTGTTTCTGGTAGCATGAAGCCACACAGTGGAAGGTTCATTAAATTCCACAAGAGCTTTTATTTAAAAAAAAAAAAAAAGTCAGAATACCCAAATTGAAAATTCAGAATTAGTATTAATACATTAATTTAAATATATGGGATTAAATAGAAGAAGTAACATCTGAAAGAGTTAAAAGGATTCCTTCTCAATTAGCATTATTAAAATGGTCATCCTATCCAAAGCAATATACAGATGCAACACAATTCCTTTCAAAGTTCCAATGGCACTCTTCAAAAAAATCAGAGCAAACACATTGCTGAAATTCATACGGAACCACAAAAGACCCTAAATAGCCAAAACAATCCTGACATAAAAGAGGAAAAGTGGTGATATCACACTTTGAGACTTCAAACTATACTACAAAGCTATTGTAATCAAAACAGACACAAAGGGCCTCCCTGGAGGCACAAGTTGTGGAGCACCACACTGTGGTGCTTCTGCAGTCACTGCAGTGCGAATTCAACCCCTGGACAGGGAGGGGACCCACATGGTGCAGCAGACTTCTCCTGCCTCTCCCACTGCTCCCCTCAGCAGTATACTTCAGCAGGTCTTACTGTTCTGTTCCCCACTCTGTCTCTGGTGAGTCCTCTCACCCCCTCACACCTTTGACCTGTACCCTAGTTCTTGTATGCATAAATAAATAAATCTTTTTTTAAAAAACAGTCACAAAGACTAAATCTGAGGGCCCACACATAAACTCAATCATGCATGGACAATTATTTATGATAAAGGACTCAAGAACATACAATGAAGAAAGGAAGAGTCTCATCAACAAATGGTGTTAAGAAAAATGGCCAGCCAGATGCAAAAGAATGAAACTAGATCACCATCCCACTCCTTACACAAAAACTAACTTAAAATGGATTAAAGACATGGATGTAAGATCCAAAACCATAAAATGCATTGAAGATAACAGACAAAACATTCCATAACACTGGCTTTAGTGATGTCTTTGTGGATTCATTTCTAATGGCAAGAGAAAAGTAGGGGCCTCCTTGGTGGACTATGGGTTAACTCTCAATGTTATCACCTCTACAGCCTGAATTCAATTGCTGGCTAGGAAGCTAACACACATATGGTGCACCAGACCTCTCCTGTCTCACCCACTGCTCCCCTTAGCAGTGTATTTCAGTAAATCTGTCTGTTCGCTCATCTATCTCTGGTGAATCCTCTCCCTTCCCCTGTCCCCGCCCCATACCTCTGGCCTATACCGCATTTCTTCTATGCATAATCTTTTAAAAAGTACAAAAGTAAATATAAACAAATGGGACTCCATCAATCAAAAATCTTATGCACAGTGAAAAAAACATACCTTTCTGAATGAGAAAAAATATTTGTGCCTCATACATCTAAGAAAGGGTGGCTATCCAAGGTATATAAAGAATCCATGTCCTCAACAAAAAGCAAACTAACTCAGTGAAAAAGAATGGACACAAGGGCATCCCTGAAGGTACAAGCGGTTAAGTTTCAACATTATGAAGCTATCCACAGCCACTGCAGCCTGAGTTTAAACCCCAGCTAGGGAGGTGACTCACACAGTGCAGCAGACCTCTCCTGCCTCTCCCACTGCTCCCCTCAGCAGTGTATTTCAGTCAACCTGCCAGTTCTGTTCCCCACTCTGTCTCTGGTGAATCCTCTCACCTTGAACCTCTGGCCTGTACCCCAGCTCTTAGATGCATAAATAAACAAATCTTTTTTAGAAAAAAGACAATAAAAATAAATGTAAAGTTATTCCATGATTATGGACTGGAAAAATTAACACTGTTAAAATGGCCATTTTATTCAAAGCAATATACTGACTTGATGCAATCCCTATCAAATTTCCAACAGCTTTTCAAGGAAATAGAGAAAACATTACTGAAATTTGTATAAAATCACAGAAGAGGGCCTCCCTGGTGGCGCAGTGGGTTAAGCAACACACTATGAGGCAAACCGCAGCCACTGCAGCACAAGTTCAATCCCTGCTGCCGGCCAGGGAGGGGACCCATATGGCATGGCAGACCTCTCCTGCTGTGCCCGCTGCTCCCCTCAGCAGTGTGCTTCAGTTGATCTGCCTGTTCTGCTCCCTGCTCTCTGTGGTGAATCCTCTCACCCCCCACACACACACCTCTGGTCTGTACCCCAGTGCTTGTATGCATAAATAAATAAATCTTTAAAAAAATAATAAAATCACAGAAGAGCTCAAATTGCCAAAGCAATCTGAGAAAAGGAGGACAAAGGATTATGCCCTCAGACTTCAAATTATACCACAAAGCAATAGTAAAAACAATATGACATTAAAATAAAAACAGACATTGATTCAAAAGAATGCCTACACCCCTATGTTTATTACAGCACTATTTACAATAGGCAAGACCTCTGGAAACCATCTAAATGCCCAAAAACATATGACTGGATCAAGAAGATGTGGTACATATACATGATGGAATACTATTCAGCAATCAAAAAAGATAAACTAGAGCCATTTGTAAGAACATGGATGGAGCTGGAAGGGATTATACTCAGCAAAATAAGTCAGAAGGCAAAAGAAAAATACCAGATGGTTTCACCCCCAGAAGGAATATAAGGGAACCAAATAAGCGACCAAGGAAAAGAATGACAACAATAAAAACAAAAACAAAAAGACAAGGAAAACTGGGGATATTTTGTGGAAAGGGGAGAGGGAATGGGTTGAGGGCAGAAAGAGCACAAGGGATTGAGGTGAAGGTGCATGGATAAAATACCGGTGGGAAATCCATGGGGACCACAATTGATGTCAAATATATATAAATTAAAAAAAAAAAAAAACAGACACAGACCAATGGAATTGAGTACAGAAATAAGCCCACTCTTACAAAGACAGTTAATTTATGCAAAGGACTGAAGAACAAATAACAAAGAAAAATTTAAAAAATGATGTTCAGAAAATTATACAGACATGTGCAAAAGAACAGACACTCTTCACACCATAATCAAATATTAAATCAAAATGGATCAATTGACTTGGATATAACAGAAGGAACCATAAAATGCATACAAGAAAACACAGGTAAAACACTCCATGAAATTGTTTTTAAGGGTGTTCTTGATTACATTAACAAGGGAAATGAAAGCAAAAATAGAAAATGGAACTTCATCGAATTAAAAAGCTTCTACACAGTGATAGAAACTATCACTAAAACAAAAAGGCATGCTAATGAACAGGGGAAAATTTTTTCAATTCATACATCTGACAGGGGGCTAATACCAAGATCAACTATGGCGGAGTACTTTCAGTGCCCTGGTGGTAGGTGTGGTGTGGTAACCTGTGAATTATACACATGGTTGTAAACCAATTCTCCCTCAATAAAAAAATAATAATAATAATAGCAATGTGAAAATACTAATTCAAAGGAATATACACACGCCTGTGCTCACTGCAGTACAGTTTACAATAGCCAAATTATGGAAACCATTTAAGTGTCCAATGACAGATGCCTGAATAAAGAATACATGGTATATATAAAAATGGAATACTACTCAGCTATCAAAGAGATGAATTCTTGCCATGTGACAACATGGATGGAATTAAAAGGGATTATTCCAAGTGAATAAATCAGAAGGAGAAAGAGCATACCAGATGATTTCACTTCTATGTGAAATATAAAAAACAAAGCAAAGAGACAGACAAAAAGCAATCCAAAACCCCTGAAATCTGACAACAGAACTGAGGCTACCAAAAGGGGAGAATGGGAGTGTGGGAGCACAGGGGTGGGGGTTCAGCGGACTATGGTAGAATATTACGGTGCTTTAGTGGTAAGCCTGGTGTCATAACACGCACTTGCAGAGGTGTGAACTTACAGCTCTAAGACGTACAATGTGTTGCAAACCAGCAGTGCTTCAATAAACATAAAGATAATCAAATTGAATTAAAAACCGAAAGAAAAATATTTCCACTGGAAACTATTTGTTTACATTTAATTTTTATGTTTTTTATAACTTAATTGTAACACTCAAGATATTTAAAGCTGCATCATCTGTCTGGATTGAAAATAACTGTAAAAGAAGAGTTATAGTTTACTATAATAACCACTTTGAAGAAAACCAAGAATTTGAATGTTCATTTTTTTTAAGGTATTTGCTCTAAAAACTACCCCATTATTTTATGATCAGAAATCAATGGCTACGTAAAATTGGTATATTTTAGGAAAAATTAAATGATTAGGTCACAATAGATAGCAAACTGAGCTAGTCAGCAAAGGAGTAACTGCCTGAAGGAGTGGGAGAGCATTTTGCCAGACAGCATGATGACACTGTTATGGCAATTTCCCAGAGAAATCAGGCAGCACTCAGAGAGGTGAAGAGAGAGAGATTTAATTGTCACACCAACGGGCTGAATGGGATAGCTCCCAAAAACCTGAGCCCTGAATGTCAGGGCTTTATACATACAGGTTATATGGGACACTTCTTACCCCATCCGTCATAGCCATCATAGCATAAGCATTCTTTATTGATTGCAACAGGTAGTCGGGAAGGGTCAAGGTAGCCCTTTCTCAGGCTTCCACTGTGGGCACACAGTTCACCCAGGAACCTCTCCACTCCAGCAAGCAGCAGAATTTCAGCAGCAGAGTCCCAGAAGCAAATTTGATGCTTCCTACATCAACACCATGTGGAAATAGGATAATGTTGTGTTCAACATCAGTTATCCTCTTATTAGAATATCATACTCAGTTTGAGGAAGATGAAGAAAATTTGGAGTGTATTCAAAATACGAATTAAAAGCAATTAAAAAGCTCAAAACTAAGACAATGGCAATATCCAAGGAGGCCATGATTACCCAATTTAGAGCCAAGAAGTAGTAGAAGCAAACTGTGTGCCATGTGCAACATTACAGGCTTATCCAGTTAAAAGGCTGAGAGCCTCAGAGAGAGAGAATAAGAACTCAAGTTCCTAAAATATAAAAGGAAGATTACAATACTTCGTTAGAGTTCTGGTTGCCCATAATGCAGATAAATTCCCAAAGAAGACTACATGGTCTTCTTCAGAAAGAAAAAGTTGAAGAACCTACCCACCTGTGTGGACCCCACATACTTTTCTTATGGCAATTACATGAATTCCAGGATAAACAAAGATTTCTCGAACTCCAGATTTAAGGACAACACACAGAGAAATGAAAGCCACTATTACCTGTGCTTATAAAAATGTACCAAGTGAAACCTGAATGTTGCCTTGCAACCACAAATCCACTGAAAATGATGCCAGGCAAAACTGAGAGGTATTCAGTTTCAGGGATTTCAAACTGTTAAAAAAAAAAAAAAAAAACCCACGTTGTCCATTCTAAAGATTCATCCCTAACCATGCACACAAAAGCAAGTAATCAAACTTTGTCGTGCTCAAAGATTTTTAATTGGTGAGCGGTTCATATGGAGTAGTGAGGGGAGAAAAAGAACAGGCATTAAATGGGATTTCAGAATATAAACTCTCTAACAGACTCTGAAATCAACCATCCCCTCATGAGCAAATATTCAGTCAAACAAGCAGGGTCCAAATAGGAGCAGCCAAGGCCAAAGAGCAGAGATTCTAGAACAAATCCAAGGCAACCCCCAGCATGAAAAACAAGCAAGAGGTTGCACAGGGCCCACAGTGCTGAGAGAAGGAGAAAACCAAAGTTCAAAATGCACCACCCAAGCTGAATCCACCATGAAGTCACGGCTGCTGCAGTCTCCCCAGGGAGTAGGATTCCGCTGCCACCTAAAGCACTAAATCCAGAAAACAGAAATGGGCCCACATGTGTTCAGTGTTTTAAGTTCAACAAGACCACTCAGCACCACTGCCTCTCCCTTCCCCAATCCACTGAGGAAATCAGGTCCATGGCATGCCACGAGTTGTAACGCTTGGTGTGCAGAGATAAAGGAGGAGTTATTCAGGACTTTGCCAGGAAGAGCCTGGTTCCCACCACCCCAGTCTGCCTGACTGATCCCTGGCCATCTCACTGAATCCTCTCACAGAAGGACCCCTCTCTGTTTGCTATGTCTAACATTTTACAATTTTAGTAATCTAAAACCTCAGAAGTATGCTTTAAGTGGCAAGTCATCCTATTCTGTTTCAGTATTAGTCTGAAATGTTTAACTTTTGCCTGTTCGTATGCTTCTCCTTAGACATTAACAAATTGTATTTGATATGGTCATACTCCCCCCCCCCTTAGTTTAGAATTTTCTGCTAAATTCTCACAAACTGAAAAGTTAGCTTTGTTCCCTCTTTACCTTCAGTGCTGAGAAGAACATGTGGTCCACTCCCATAACTAAGGCTTTTAATCTTCTTTCCACATAAGGCTTCTAGTTTTTTCGGGACAAGAGTACTCTGATTATCTCCAGTTCCTAGACAGTTACTATAGTTCAATCCAAATACAAAGACCTAGAAAACAAATAGTTCTGGGTCACTTGGTTTAATTTTCTCTGAAAACAGACACAATGAAGTTCAATTTGATACCTCAGTAGGTAGGAGATCAACAGGTTGTTAAAAATTCAACTGCTGCCATTAGTTAAGCTTTAAAATATGTGACTATATTATGAAATTCAAAGAGCAGAGGGTATTAAACCAAGAAACTTGAAAAGAAAATCATATCAAAGACACTAAATTAAGTACTTTTTAATCCCCATCTTTTCTCATCCTGCAAACTATCCACTTTAACGCCCAACTATAAAATATATCCTAAAATTAAACTCTGGGTTTTGGGAGTCTTACCTCATCACTGTCAGTAACATACAGGGCTTCGTTTGCTGAGGTACCAAAGACACATGCTTTCCGAATAGATGCAATTTCTTGAGGTGAGAGTAGAGTGAAGATTGGCCACTTCCCTACATCCACCATGACTCTGGCTGTAAGCAATTCCTATAAATAAGCTGGCATTTCAGCTGTAACAAACAAAAAGATACCTACTGAAAAGTAAGTACCACTAAATAAACAAAAAGAACACTGCTTGTAACAGGCAACAAAAGCTATTCCAGAATAAACTACTCACCTTTGGTTAAGTGGATGTCTCACTTTCCCCAGCAATGTTTCAGTGCTTCCTACACCTTCTCTCCAAGGCCTTCTCCTGTAATGGGCAGAAAGTTGTTAGAATCTAATGCTTGTCTTGCTCCTGATAAGTCAGTGCTTATCTGCCTCATACAAGCTTGCATGCAACCAAGCTTGCAGATAATGGAGCAAAGACATGCTGACTGTATGAAATCAAGGTTTCTTCTCAGGTATTTTCCCCTGAGGGTATGAGGATTAAAAAGGTGACAACACTACTTTGTCTAAAATAGCTAATCCTTGACAAGGAGTGTGTGAGTGATAAAAATCAGAATATTATGTCTACTTTCCTACCCCTCTACTAACACTCCCAGGATGCACTGAAAGACTGCTGTGGTAGAAAAACCACTGCCACAGGGAGCTGCTGTTTGTCTAATGACGGAAAGGGGACATCCCTCAGATAGTCAAGAGGCAAAAATTTTTAATGCACTAGCCTAAGGATTACTAGATGAAACTATAAAAAGATATTACATTCTGTTCCTAATTTGCATCACATTTCCTACATATATGCAGATATTTCACATTGAGAAAAGTTATAAGAATAAGGGGAAGACAAATCGCCCTAATTGTGGGATTAGAGCAGCCTTCAGGCAAATAACAATTAGCTAAATAGTACCCAGTTTAAAGTAGAGCATGTATAAATTTCCGTAAAAATCTAAACTTTATCTGTTTAAGTTTTACACAAAGAATCCTGGTTTCAGTTCTAATTCTTCTAGTTTAGAAAGTATTTCTCAAAACTCCAGGGGACTGCACAAACACAAAGCATCCTAATCTGCCAAGTTAATTTCCATTCTGCCTCCCACCTCTGGAACTGAAATAGAACCAAACAATTGATAAATGCAACCAAGGATTCCAAGTGAGGTTCAGAGCTCTAGAAGTTCCTTCCGACTCACCCTCTTCTCAGACCTCTAAAAATAGCCAACAGAGGAAGGCTCAAGACAAAGTTTTTCTGGCACCAGCACTCCCGACGGCACCTACAGAGAGGCCTTTGGGCTTGAGCAGGCTCTGCCAAGGCCTCGGTTTCTGCCATCCAGGGAGATTTTTCTCATCAACAATACCTTGAATGACAAGAATTAGGTGCCTGCTGTGCCCCCACGTTTACACCACCTATTCAGTGATCACGAAACACCATCAGGACAGCCAGCCTCCAACGACACATCTGAATGACCGGAAATGTGTGCTCATACATGTGTGCACACACGTATGTGTTGGTGGCAACAGGTAAAGGACTTGGGAGAGGGTAAAAACTAATAGATTAACATACTTTCAACTTTTGTTTCAAAAGATACAAGAGGTTACCAGAGAGTAAATTTCCCTACCATCCCTCCCTGACCCTCTCCTCCAGGGCAACCACTGTTTTCAGCTGTTTTTAATTCTGGAGACAGTGAATACTTACAAGCAGTGTGTGTGTAGACAGTTCCCCTACTCCCCCATATACAGGAGCACATAAAGTACATGTAGGCTCACTTCATTTCTTTTCAATGCATTTAATCAATTTAACAAGATCACCTGTTTCTACTGAGCCATTCAAACCACTTCCAATCTTTTGCTAAATGACCAATTCCACTATTACTGCTTGTATATTAGATATTCTTGTATATGCATGCCTTTTTACACATACATTTCTAAGATAAATTCCTAAAAATGGAATAGTTTGCCTTTCAAAGCCATTTCAAATTGTCCTCTACTGAAGCCATACCAATGTATAAACTGTCACTACAGGGCAACACCCACTTACCTACACATTTTCACATAGTATATTATCAAGATACCTGTTCTGTTTAGACTTGAATTTGCTGCGATGAGTGAGGATGGGCATCATTTTACTGGGTTGTTGGCAATGTCCAGGCGAATTTTTTCTGTTTTTTTAAGCAACAATGTGTCATGACTTTTCCAACA
Source organism: Galemys pyrenaicus (assembly GCA_019455555.1). Classification (NCBI taxonomy): domain Eukaryota; kingdom Metazoa; phylum Chordata; class Mammalia; order Eulipotyphla; family Talpidae; genus Galemys; species Galemys pyrenaicus. The sequence continues at coordinate 10,542,345 of JAGFMF010011380.1, read as the reverse complement.
ACCCAAAAACAGTAACAATAATCACAACAACTAGCACTATATCCCAAGTAATGATCTAATCTTTACTTTACAAAGATTTTAAGAATTTGCTCAAACTATTAAGTGGCAGGGTCAGGATCTGATGCCACGTAATCCAGAGCCAGTGCCTGCTCTCTTCAGCTAGCTGCCTCCTGTTTTAAGAGCCTATGTGCCATTCTTTTCCATGAAGTCCCATTTTCTCCTAGACTTTTTTTGGGGGGAGGGGGCCTATGTCACCACTTGTGTCTTAGAACTATAGTATTAGAACCACAGGATCTGCCCCCTCAGGTTTTGTTCACACATGACACCCAATACCAGGACATACACAGAGACTGTTGTTCTTGATATGTGAGCATTCTTTGAATGGTAAATGCTTAAATGTCTTTAGAAGTAACAAAAAAGACACACCCCCACCCCATGGGGGGTGCCCCTTACAAAACAGACAAGGAATGGAGACTCCATAAATGAAACAGTGTAAATGTCTATAAACAGGTAGATAAAAAATCCAAGAAAATCCAGAGCATTCTTTCCTAGAATATGAGTCAAAGTTAGTCTTCAAAATTTAATGTCTTACATAATATGGAGTTAAATTTGAAATAAAAAAGGGGAGATAACTAAATTAGCTAAAAACTATAAGATTAATTACATTCAAAATTACAACAAAGGGATATTACCATTCAAAATCATACAATTTCCTGACAGCAGTGTAATTATTTTGAAATCATTAATCAGTTAAAGGTAATGCTGCCCTAAGGGTTTGTAATCCACTTAAAAGAAAGTAATTGTCATGACAGTTTATTATATAAACTGCTATTTACCTACTGCTAAATTACTCAGAGCTTTACTTTACAAGCTATTTCTCCAAAAACATGTAGTTTAAGAGTCAATATAAAAACCAGGTCATGTATCTTACATGTCTACACTCATCATAAAAGAATTACCAAAAGCCTTGGTATGAGCTAAAGGATTGAGAGTTCTGGGAATACAAGTTAATCCAACCACTATGTAAAGCCCTATGGAGGTTCCGCAGTCTACTAAAAATAGAGCTACCATATGACCCAGCAATTCCACTCCTAGGGATCTAACCAAAGGACACAAAAACACCAATCCAAAAGAATACCTGTACCCCTATGTGCAGCACCATTTATAATTGGTAAGACCTGGAAACAATCCAAATGCTCAAAAGTAGCTGACTGGATCAAGAAAATGTGGTACATATACACAATAGAATGCTATTCAGCAATCAAAAAAGATAAACTAGGGGTCCCACTGGTGGTGCAGTGGATTAAGCAATGCACTATGAAGCAAACCACAACTACCGTAGTATGAGTTCAATCCCTGCTGCCGGCCAGGGAGGTGACCCACATGGTGCAGCCGACCTCTCCTGCCTCACCTCACCTGTTGCTCCTCTCAGCAGTGTATTTCAGTTAATCTGCCTGTTCTGTTCCCCACTCTGTCTCTGGTGGATCCTCTCACACCCCCACACCTCTGGCCTGTACCCTAGTTCTTGTATGCATAAATAAATCTTTAAAAATAGATAAACTAGAGTCATTTGTAGAAACATGAATGGAGCTAGAAGGGATTATGCTCAGTGAAATAAGTCAGAAGGCAAGAGAAAAATATTGGATGGTTTCACTTTTAGCAGGAATATAAAGGAACAAAAAAGGGGCTCAATAACAACAACAATAAAAAAAATCACAACACGAGAAGAACAAAAAAGACAAAGACAAATCAGAGGAACTTTGTGAGATGGGGGTAGAGGGACTGGGATGAAGGCAAAAAAAGCACAAGGGACTGAGGTAATGGTGCACTGGTAAAATGGTGGTGGTAATTCCATGGGGACAATTGATGTCAAGTACACAGAAATAAACTTTAAAAAATAAATAACATATAAAAAATAAAGGTTTGAGAGTTCTGAGGCCTGTGTTTTAGTTCCAGGTTTATTTTTTTTATTCTTTTTAAGATTTATTTATTAAAGCATACAAGCACTGGGGTACAGGCCAGAGTCACGGGAGGTGAGAGGATTCACCAGAGACAGAGTGGGGAGCAGAACAGGAAGATTAACTGAAACACACTGCTGAGGGGAGCAGCGGGCAAGGCAGGAGAGGTCTGCTGCACCATGTGGTGCCCTCCCTGGCTGGGGACTGAACTCGTGCACTCTGCTACTCTGCGCGGAGGCTTCACAGTGCGGTGCTCAGCCCGCTGAGCCACCAGGGAGGCTCCCAAGTTTACTTTTAATCAGTCAGTGTGGTGTGCTACTTACTTTTCTGAGGCTGGGTTTTCCAAAAATCTGTTATGTAAAAATTTATAATTTTATGTTTAATATGTAATGAAGAAGCTGGGGGTGGAAGGTGCAGGGATCTTCTGAACACAAAAAAACAAAAGCAATAACGCTGAAGCAATTATTCACTCCTAGAACACATCGAGCAAAGTAAATAAAGAACAGGAAGGAAGAAACGAACAATAACCAAAACCCTGCTTTGTTGTAGATGCTTCACCATTATTATTTCATTTGCACAATACAGTACTCTTAAAAGAAGAGATCATAATCCATTTTAGCAGATGAGGAAAGAGGTTCAAAAGTGAAATGACATTCCATTTCACAGAAGCAGTAAGTGACATAGTGAGAAATCAACCCCACACCTCTACCTCTTTCTTACAGAGAATACAGTCCTGACACTCTCACCAAACGTAACAACCTGGTGAGTTCCTGGACTTGTAGTGCCCTGGAAAGGCTGAACCAGCAACCGCTTCATCTGCACCATGGACCACGAATCCATCAAGATGTACCTGGCGAGGTTGACAAAGTGATAGCAGGTTCAACAGTCAGTTTACAACCTACGTCATGTGTGGTGCCATTCACAGAATGGGCAAATCTAATGACTCCATCCTCTGGCCAAGGCAATGGCACAGTCTCTAAGAACTTCTTATGAAGAGGACCAAAGATATAGAACATTTGTCACAAATAAAACATAAAAATAAAAATAAAAAAAGCTTCAAATATAAAATAGTACTTCAAATAAAAAAAAGGTGTTCCCCAATATGCCTCCATGTATATTTGTCTGGTTAAACCTCACAGATGTAGTTTATTCCTTTATTCATCCCCCAAAAATTGGAACGCAGGCCCCTGAAATCAAATATGACCTCTGTCCTCAAACGAGCATGGGAGTCCAGAGTGCCTCCTTGGTTAGGGTCAGCAAAGGTACAAAGCATGTCTTCATTAGACAACAGAATCTGAGCAGCTGATGACAGGAACAGAACTCAGAACTCAAACACATTTCTCTGAGAGATTCCTTGGAGATGTTAAAACCCAGGGTGTGCTGCTATGTGCCGTACAAAACAGAGACCTGGGCTTAGGACTCTGTAGTAGCGTCTTTAGTAAGACAGCACACTGCAAATATAAATACCACTAAAGTTTCGACTAAACAAAATTGCCACCATTACTGTTAGACTACTATGATGAATGTATAATTACTCTATTTCCCTGGACATCTTTGCTAGTGTTAAGAAAATCATACTGTGTATCATAATCTTGTGAGATTATGATCTCACAGACATTAAGTCTATGAAGTTGATAGAATATAAGTTGATAGAATTATAACTTATAATTATAAGTATATTACCAATCTAACAAGAGAAAGCTAAAGCAGTGAAATTATTAAAAATTATATTTAATCTGTTAAGAACCCATACTAGACTTAATAACTTTGTGGCTGACAATGAGTCAAAAATATAAGGATCACAGAAAGAGTGGTATCAGTTAAGGTAGCCTCTGATGTCTTTAAAAAATCTACTAAATTTCCCTACACATTAAGTATAAATATTAATGTTGTTATAACTGTATAGATTTCACTTTAAAGGAATATATAGCTAAATCATCATTCCAGAGATGCTAAAAAACTTACATGCTTCAAATAGTAACATGTGAAGTTATTCTATTAACACTGAGGAGGCACTGCTAATGGAGAAGAATCTTAACCACTGGCCTGGCTCTACCTGAGCCATCAGAAGCAGGGTGCCTTGGGAAGTAGTCAGCAGTGGTGAAGTATCTTAAAGAAGGTAACACCCATGCTGCTCCTTCCCACCTTAGAATGCATCCCTAAAATGAAGCATCCTGAGGGAAAACACTAACAAAATGCCAAACTATATGCTATTCCTTAAAAACTCAAAGACAGACTATTTTTTTAAAATTACATGTAGAAGGATTTCAGAAATAAAATCTATTTCTTTTTTTTTTTCTTAAAGATTTATTTTTTTATTCATATAAGAACTGGAGTACAGGCGGTGAAAGGATCCACCAGAGACAGAGTGGGGAACAGAACAGGCAGATTTGACTGAAAATACACTGCTGAGGGAAGCAGTGGCGAGGCAGGGGAGGTCCCCTCCCTGGCCAGCAGCAGGGATCAAACTCAAGCTGTAGTGGTTGCAATTTGCTTCATGGTGCATTGCTTAACCCACTGCACCACCAGAGCGGGCCCTAAAATCTATTTCTAGAAAAGTATAATAATAATTCACTAATTATGTCTGGGAAGGTGAGTTCAAATAGGAGAAATTCTTCTTTTTTTATTAAAGATTTTTTTTTTAATTTATGAATACAAGAGCAGGGGTGCAGGCCAGAGGTGTGGGGAAGGTGAGAGGATTCACCAGAGACAGAGTGGAGAGCAGAACAGGCAGATCGACTGAAATACACTGCTGAGGGGAGCAGTGGGCGAGGCAGGAGAGGTCTGCCTCACCATGTGGATGCCCTCCCTGGCCGGGGATCGAACTTGCACTGCTGTGCCGGCGGCTGCTTCACAGTGTTGGCGCTCAACCCACGGCGCCACCAGGGAGGCCCGGATAGAAGAAATTCTTAATGGAACATTTCTAAAAGAAATACAACTTTCTTAGAACTTTATGGCAAACAAATTGCTATGAAGATAGGTCTTTTCAGGGTTTAATAATCATAAAAATGAGTCATAATTAAAATGTCAGTTAAACAGTTGTGCTGAAGTACTTCTATAAGTCATTTTTTGCAAACCGTTTTATCTATTATTAAAATCTTTCTCTTATGTAGCATTGATTTTTTAAAAAGATTTATTTATGTATGCATAGAAGAGCTGGAATGCGGAACAGGCAGACTGACTGAAATTCACTGCTAAGGGGAGCAGCAGGCGAGACAGGAAAGGTCTGCTGCACCATGTGGGTCAACTCCCTCGCTGGGGATCAAACTGGTGCTGCAGTGGCTGTAGATAGCTTCATAGTGCTGTGACTTAACCCCCTGCATCACCAGGCAGGCCCACCACTGATATTTTCATTATGAATTATCACTGACTGTACACTAATAGGTGTATTGATAATTTTTTTTTTTTACCATATGGAAATAAGGCAAGGGTAAAAGAACAGAAAAGAGAGGCAAGCAGAGGCTGGAGTTGAACACCTTCAAGAGGATAATGTGTCAAATATGGATCTCCATTTTTTTTTGGCCCCTGAAAATATATCTTGTATTCCCAGGAAGTTATTTTGTGCCTATTAGTACTATAGATCAATATTCCATTGCCTGAAATGACTTTTTCTAGCAACTGGCCCTGTCCCTAAGAGCGCTTGTGGCATAGAAAAGGTTATTTTATTTTACACTTTGGAAGTAAATTTAGTCAAGAGCACAAACACAGACCTTCCAATTTTAGAAATTTGCACTTGGAATAAAAAGACTGAAGGAGTAATGCTGCAACCAACCTTTTGATTCCTTTAAAAGCACAGCTATTTTCCCTTCCCCGAGGAACCAAGTATTAAGAGAGGGTGGGGTTGTGCTTTGTTTTACAGAGCTAGCAAAAATATACTTGAGTATGTCTACAGAGTTAAAAAAAACAACAACCAGGAAATAGAGAAAATAGTACAGAAAAACTGTGTGAAAGCATATGGCTTCTACACAGACCTCCACCCTTCCCCCTTCATTTAACCAGACGTATTTGGCACAAAAGAAACTAATGGCACCAATGTACTTTACACCTTCAGACCTGTCTTCTGCTGACCTAAAAGCTTGCTAAGGAAGAGAGGTCAGACAGATGAGTATCCCTGCAGAACTGGCCAGCTCCAAGATCCTGACTCTTCTTCTAATGTTAGTCTAAGGGCATGAAGTAGCTCCTATCACTTGCCTTGTTGTGGGAACTGATATTCTCACAGAAAATAGGAATGTCAGAACAATCCATTTAAAACGGGCTTCATGTTTTTCAGGTTACTAGCCATAATCAGGTTTAGACCATTTGATAGAGCAATGTCAAATATGAAAAGTAGTCATTGCAAAAAATTTTAGTTAAAGCTTTTGCAATGAAAGCATACCAAAGACCTCTATTTTTATTACTTCTCTATTTCCACAACTGGATGTGTGACTATTTTAGCTATCAGTATAAATTGCAAAGCTGGATTACAATGAGTTTATTTATAGTTAATTTGCTATTGATAAAGTCTAAATGACTTAAATGAAAGAGCACTACTTTGTGAAAATGAGAACAAAATAATAGCATAAGTCCTCCTTTGACAATGACTCCCCCACATACTACAAATTCTGGGGGAAATCATAAAAAACAGTCATGGCCCCTGACTGAGGAACTTAAGGGCAATAAGAAAGGCAGATTCTAGTAAAACTTACAAAGTAAGTAAAAACCTACAATGCAAATATAAGTGAAACAACTAAGCAGACAATAGAGATAGAACATGCAAACATACAGTCCATGTGATATGTGTTAACGTGTAAATGGGACAAAATTATGTGCCCAACAGTTACAATTAAACAAAATTACATTTGCATGAAAATTGTAACATGAAATTCTATAAATCAAATTCTCAGAATTCTAGCAGATGATAAAATGAACACATCTCCTCTGTAAAGATCACCCATTTTCCTGCAAGAACACATCTCTTGTTGCCTTCTTCCTTTTTCACCAATAGAAATTTCCATCTGAGTACAAGAGTTAAGTGGTCATCTTTTCTCTATTTTTGAGTACATTATATTTCAATTCTAGCAAAACTTACAAATTCTAGAGTTCTAGAATGTTGGGTAAATTTTTAGGATATTACTTTACAACTTATGTCAAACATCTATACTAAAACAGCAAAAGCAATTTTAAAAAAACTCTAAAGTTATGCAAGAGTTAAATGTTACTCGTATCAATTCCTTCCACACTTATTCTGAATACATTTTTCAAGAATGAGCAGATGTCCACCGGATTTAGACACCAAATGTATTTCCCATGTCCAGAGAAGACTCTAAGGTAGAATCAACCTCAACAATTTTAATATAAAAATACACTTTGAAACTATTTCACCCAACCTCTGGTATATGCACTGCAAACAAATAAAGTTTCAGAGATTTGCTAATGCTATTACTGCCCCAGCTGCTAGGACAGTGCCATCCATGTCTTTTCTTACAAGCTTACTACTATAAACAAGAATGAAAGGGAAAGAATGACCTGAATATGTGACACATTCCACAAAGACTAAAGAGCGCTGAGTACACAGCATTCTCCAAAGGAGTTTATGCCATCCTACATAGCGGCAAGACAATCCTACCTTCATCTGAAAACAATATTACTGCTGCTTTAGAATTTTCTAACACTTTTTTTGCTTCATCAGTTATGTTCAACTTCACTCATTTAAGAGGACAATTGTCACTTTCGACCTCTAGTAAGTTATCTGACTTGAAGCACAACTTGCAACAGTGGCCTCTGGAAGCAATTCTTTCACCTCATCATCCAAGGGGCCACTTTCATTTCATTCCACAGAGGCTTTGAGAAATTCTAGGATGCAGGGAATCTGACCGTTCACTGATGTGAGCAAATAATTCTATTGGTGCTATATGGTCCGATTAGTAAAACAAACAACCTAAATGGCATAGTACTAGCAGTAAAAAATAATAAACAACATATCCAGGGTTGTGAAGGTGACTATGAGCTTATAAAAGTATTGCTTTTATGACAAATTCTTATTTTCAAAAGGCAACCAGAAAAGAAACCTCCATGATTAGAAAAATTTTCTTCTACAGTTTTATGCTTTACTGAGCCAAAATACAGGTTTCACACAACAGACCACATAAAAACAGTTCAACAGGTTCAAGATATGGACAGAACACAACAATATTTCATTTACTTTTCTAATGAGTCCAAGGCTAGAATGGAGGGACCCAGATTCAAATCTATTTCTGATAGTATGAACCCTCCTACACTAGAAAGGAATTACCTATTACTGAGATGATGGATGTGTGGTGTTTCTTGCAATTGGTCATTTAATGACATCAACACCATGATTGTTGTTATAAGTCCTTATGGCACAAATATAAGACCTGCTGCAGTGACCCAACATATGAGAGGTGTCGTATTCTTAAAGGTTAGGGCAAGAGAATCATAAGCAAACTGCCAATTCTAATGTTTATGTTGCAGAACTTTCAACAAATGATGGATTTGTGTCATGTGCCCTGTGATGGCTTAAAGCCAAATTAAAACTCCAGTAATGGACAGGTAGACTCATCCCATATTCACTGAATAAGTGTTTACTGAATGTCCTCTAGGTAGGAATACAGTCAACATCACATGTTCTCCCTGCCCCAACAGAACATACACCAAAGCAGGGGGACTAGACACAAACAGATGCTTGCCAGTGTGGCCAGTGTGGCCAGTGCTCTGATGGCGAGGTTCCCTTGGAAGCACCAGGACTGGAAAGTGCCAGCTATCTGAAGAAAAAGTAGGCACTTAGAACAGTTGGCTGAATGTAGACTAGACAGGGATGAGGAAGGAGTATTTAGAGCCTAAGGTGAGTAGACTGAATAGAAATGGAAATGAAGAAACCTGAAAAAGAGATAGATTTTTGTAATTTACTGCATGGGAAGAGTGGAAGCTGGATGAAGCAAAGACAGAGCCAAAGATGATACCCAAAGAATGAGATGAAATAACAGAGAATATAGCACATTTAGGGGTAATGAGATCTATATTTAGATCATTCTATATTTAGCTACCTGTGGAATGTCAGTGTGGACCTATCTACTGGATATGCCCAATAGGTAGATTTATAAATCTGAATATTGGATAGGCAATCTGACATGAGATCACCCAGGGAAGTGATCTTATAATAAGAAGAGATCTTGACCAAAACTAAGAAATTCCAAAAGCAAAGGGATCATACAAGATACAATGAAGGAATAGGCAGAACAGGAAGAAAACCAGAATACAGTGTTTTGGAAGCCCAGGGATGTGAACACACACAGGAGGTAGTGTCAGTGCCAGACGCTGCTGAGAGACCACCAGGTAAGAACTGAGAAATGTCCGTTGCATGTAATAAGAATCCTTGGGGACCTTAACAAGCAGAGTTTCAATGAGGCTGTGGGTGCATTAAGCAAGACTGCAACAAGTTGAGAACATGAAAAGTGAAGGAGTGAAGGAGGATGAAACAATGAGCATAAACAACTTATTCAAGATATTTGACTGTGAAGGAAAGACAAAGATAGAGTAAATAACTATAACATAGGATGAAGCTGAAAGACATATTTTCAGTAATCTTTTTATTTTAAACATATTAGAGACTTGAAAATATTTAAATGTTATTGTGAAATGACCAGTGGAAAGACAAAGAACAAAACTAAATGACAGTTTAGTGAAAGTAACAGAGAATGGAATCTGAAGGATAGTTGTAAGATAATGGGGGAAATCCTTCACTAAAACACAAGGAGGGGGCCTCCCTGGTGGCGTAATGGGTTAAGCAATGCACTATGAAGCAAACCACATCCACTTCACCATGAGTTGGATCCCTGCTGCTGGCCGGGGAGGTGACTCACATGGCGCAGCAGCAAACCTCTCCTGTCTCACCCACTGCTTCCCTCAGCAGTGTATTTCCGTTAATTTGCTGGTTCTGTTCTGTTTCTGGTGCCTCCTGTTACCCCCACCCCCACACCTCTGGTCTGTACCCCAGTGCTTGTATGCATAAATAAATAAATCTTTTTTAAAAAAACACAAGGAGGAAAGAATCGATGTGGACAGAAGTGAGTTTAAACATTGGGAGAGGGGCAGAAGTCTCTCTCTCCTCGACCCCTCTTCTCTGTCTCTCATGGGAATGTGTGCTGAGAGGGCATTTTTCATTTCCACCATCAATCTATTACATTTCAACTTCTCCATATCTTTACCAATTCTTATCATTGCCTGTCTTTTTAATAATAGTCACCTTACTAAGTGTAAAGTGGTTTCTCATTGTTGTTTGCATTTAGATGTATTTTCTTTGGATATCACCTATTTCCTTGTAATCAAAGAGAAGGAAGCAATAGAAGTGAAACGGACCAAAAAAGAAAAGATAGAGAAGTCTGAAGCAACCACCAGGGAGGACAGAAAAAAGCACTAGTCAGAAGAACCTAAAAAGATGCCAAGACAGCCCAGTGGAAGTTGGAGACCTTAGTTTATAATTGTATCCATTTGATCTGCGGAATTTTCTTTCAAAAAACAAAACTGGATATAGAAAGACGTCCTGTGCTCATGGATGGGAAAAGTCAATATGGTCATGACGACTCTCCTACCAAACGTGATATACAGGGCCTCTCTGGTGGAGTACGGGTCTAGTCTCAGCGCCATCACTGCTGCAGCCTGTGTTCCATCCCCAGCCAGGGAGCCAATCTATATGGCACAGCAGACCTCTCTTGTCTCGCCTGCTGCTCCCTTTAGCAGTGTATTTCAGTAGATCTGCCTGTTCTGCTCCCAACTCTGTCATGGTGAATCCTCTCTCTCTCACACACACACACACACACCTGAGAACCTCTGGCCTACACCCCAATTCTTCTACACACACACACACACACAAAATCTTAAAAAAATAAAGTGATATATAAATTTAGCATGACCTCCATGAAATACCAACAATATTCTTTAAAGAAACTGAACAAAAATACTGACATTGATATGGAACCATAAAAGGCCTTGACTAGCAAAAGCAATCTTCAGGGGAAAATCAACAATAAACTATATGATGTTGTCATAAGAACAGACACATGGGTCAATGGAACAAAATAAAAAATTCAGAAATAAATCCACACACAGATATCAACACTCAATTTATGATTAAAAAGCCAAAAACATACACTGGGGAAATGACAATCCCTTTGAAAAATGGCGCTGGTTAAATGAGAAGGCCGCATGTAAAAGAATGAAGGTGGATCACTCTCAACTTCACAAACAAATTCAAAACGGATTAAAGCATAGATGCAAGATCTAATAATGATGAAACACATGGACTCAAACACTGGCATAGGTTCCATGACATCAATGATAAAGACGTTTTTAGAGATCTGACCTCTATGGCAAGAGAAATCAAAGCAAAAATAAACATTTGCAATTACCTCAAATTAAAAAGCTTTTGCATAGAAAAAGAAAACATAAGTAGATTCAAAGATATCCTACTAAATAGGAAATATAGATTTTGTAAACAAGGGATAATATCCAAGCTAAATTTTTTAATAAGAAAGCTTACACAATTCAACAACAGATAAACAACCAAATTAATAAATGGACAGCAGATCTGAACTGACAATTCACCAGAGAGAATATCCAAAAGCCAACAAGTACATGGGAAAATGTTCATCATTGCTTTTAATAAGGGAGATGCAGATTAAAACCATGATGAGATGTCATTTCACACCTGTTAGAATGACACATAGCAAAAAAATAAAATAAAACCCCAATAACAAATGTTGTTGAGATGCAAAGAAATAGGAATCCTATTACACTGCTGGTGGGAATGTAAACTGGTACAGCCATTATGGAAAGCAATCTGTATTTACCTCAAAAAACTAAAAACAGAACTACTGTATTACCCAGCAACCCCACTTTTGGGCATCAATCCAGAGAACATGAAACAATTTATGCAAAAAATTATATGCTCTACAAATACTTAGGATATGAAAGCAACCAAAAAGTCCATAGACAGAAGATTCAATCAAGATGTGGTATATCCACACAATGGAATACTTTTCAGCTGTAAGGAAGGATGAAATGATGCCATTTACAGCAAAATGGAAGATGTCTGAGACAGTTGTGTAAAGTCATCATGACAGAGATAAATACTGGACATTTACATAGTGGATGATTTGACATTAACTTAAGGGATGTTAGGAGGGAAGGATATAAGGAAATAATAAAGGATGGTGGTGAAAAAAAGAAAGAAAAAAGCAATCAACTAAACTAACCAGAAATGGAATTTGGAGAATTGGAGGATTTTCTCATTTAAAGTCAATGACGGGGCTTCCCTGGTGGTGGAGGGGTTAAAGTCTCAGGCTTTGATGCTATCACCAGCCACTGGGGCATGAGTTCGATCCCTGGCCGGGAGCTAACCCACAAGGTGCAGCAGACATTCCTGTCTCACCCACTGCTCCCCTCAGCAGTGTATCTATTTCAGTAGAACTGCCTGTTCTGCTCCCCACTTTGTCTCTGGTGAATCCTCTCACCCCCTACACCTCTGCCCTGCACCCCAGTTCTTGTATGCATAAATAAAAATAAATCTTAAAAAAAATAAAGTCAGTGACAGAAATGCTCCAATGACACAATCTGTAATTTGTTGAGTTCTACAACATAAACATTAGAAATGGCACTTTGCACATGATTCTCTCTCCTTAAGTCTTTGAGACTACAGCACCTCTCATATGTTGATTCACTGCAGTGGATCTTATATCTGTGCCAGAAGGACTTATAACTACAACCATGGTGTTAATGTCATCAAATGACAAATTGCAAGAAACATCCATCATCTCAGTAGTAATTCCTTTAAAACATATCAGATAATCATGTCACAAAGTGCTAAGATTGACAGTCACAGGTATTTCAAACTGTGTCACCTCCAGATCTCCTGAACCGGGCAGCCATGATCAAATCTACCATGTTCTTTGACACCCCCGGTATCAAAGGCAAGCCCTTAGGCCACATCTCCTTAGAGCTATTTGTAAACTAAGTTCCAAAAACCACAGAAAACTTTCAGACTTTGAGTACTAGGGAGAAAGGTTTTGGTTATAAAGGATTCTGCTTTCACAGAATTATTCCAGCATTAATACTGCAGGTTGATGACTGCACCGGCCATAATGGCACACCACCTCCATCTATGGGGAGAAATTTAATGAGAATTTCAGTCAGAAGGATATAAGTCCTAGTGCCTAGTCCAAGGTAAATGGTGCACCCAACACAAACAGTTCCCAGTATTTCATCTGCACTGCCAACTAAGGGCCTGGATGGTCAGCATGTGGTCTTGGGCAAGGCAAAGGAGGGCATGAATTATTGTGGAAGCCATGGAGAGCTATGGGTTCAGGAATGGAAAGACCAGCAAGTAGATCACATTGCTGACTGTGGAAAATCTAATAAATTTGCTTGTGTTTTACCTTCATCACCAGACCATTCCTTCTGTAGCTTAGGAACGTATCTCTTTACCCCATTAGCTCCAAATAGCCTATAAACCCTTATGCTCTTGCTGCAGTTCTTTGGATTCTGTATTTTCCTTATCACCTCCAAATCTACCTAATTTGCAGAGTTAAGTTTATGATTATTAAAAAACAAACAATAAAAAGACTGAGTAACTATACATATAATAACTCTTTACATAAAATTATTTTTTCATTAAACTAGTTACCTTGCAAATTGTGAAACACAGGCATGCTAACTTAAACTAATTCAATAAATATATCCCTAAGAAATATGTAGTAATGATTTCACTAATTTAGAAATTAATCATAAAAGTATGCTTTTATGAGATTTATCAAAAAAGCTGTATATATATTGATCACAATTTTGTTCTCAGGGATCATCTCTCAGGACTGACTTATATGTGAACCATATTTATACCAGGGGGATTTATGGCACAAGGTTTTTTTTTTATTGTTGTTATGGTTTGCTGAACAAGATACCAATCCAAAGCTTAGTGGCTTCAAACAATAGCAATTTGTTATTTCTCTCAAGTCTGGGTGTTAATTGAACTAAGTTGCAGTTACTTATGAGGTCACAGACTTTGGGAGCTTGATTAGGACTGCAACAGGCTTCATTCACATGTTTGGGCCATGCCAGGTGTTTATGTTCTCTCTTCCCCTCCCCCACTATTGCCTCTGTACATGAGGACAGGCTTCCTAGAAAGTGTAAGCCACAGCTGCCATGCCTCTTGCAGACTATGGCCAGAACTGACACAGCATCACTTCGTTAGACACATTTTATCGGTCCAAGTCAGTCACAAAGTCAGCCTACATTCAAATGGAGCAGAAACATAGCCATGTCTTGATGGAAGGAACAACAATTAAGTACAAGCATGAGAGGAATTACTGGCAGCAAACTTTAGAACACTACCCAGCTGTAAAACATTATTACTGAATGTTTCCATTGTACTATTGAGTTCAGGTTTAAAGCATTAGAGTGTATACCTTGTCTATTTCCAAAACTCAAAATTTTCCTTACCCATTAAAAAGAATATCTTGACAATGCTAAGTAGAATGTTAATTTCAGAAAAGTTATGAAATCATCTTATCTGGGGTTGTGGGAAGGATAGACATCATTTTTCAGGAATGGTCTGAATATAATCTTCTCTAGATGGCATTTATCATCTCCTGAAGTTATTTTGTACCTTACAACTTATTATGTATGCAAGAGTATATCATTATATATATACACGTGTCTCCATCTAACTGTTATTATCCAAATTATATCTCAACTCAAGAATCAAATCTAGCTAATTTTTTCAACATGCAAATGTTTAATATTTGGTTTTCCAAGTCTCAGAAATGAGCTAGATTTGAACATCAGTCATCTTACAATGTGAAATCTCACTCTCTGAATATAGTAACCCAGTAAAATTGTACAGTAAAAAGGACTTATGCCCTAAAATAGTAATTGCTATGTTTAGATGGTGTGATGACAGGTGATGAACATTCTTTATGCGTCTATATTTTCCTTCATTCTTTGCTTGATTTTTTTTAAAAAACAAGCCTATAATGTGGACTTAATTTGGAGATTTTTTAAAGTTCATATTGTAGGTCAACATGATGATTTGATTAGCTGATAACTATTAATAGTTAAACTCAGAAAACACTCATAATATATATATATGCCTCCTGAGCATTCCTCAATATGTAACTTTTTTTTAAATCACAGAATATTAAAATGGAGCCTGATGCCCTATCTGCACTCTAGACTACTTGGGGCCCAAACTTTATTTCCCATGCATGACTTATTGTTTAAGGTAGTACATACAGAAAGAACTGCATAGTAATAGTAAGGAAAGGTCTTAACTTCCCTTCAATTTCATCCTCCTCGCTCTGATTCAGACTTGCCAGTTTGCACTGCTAACTAATGCTAAGATGAAGTCAAGCTCTTGCTGGAACATATAGGCATTTTTAAATTTAAAACTTTTTTAACAATTGCTTAAAGCTACAAATTTGACAGCTTTGGCTTTTCTGACTGTTACTAAGGTTCCCAAAACTTGGTTATTTGGATCACACACATAAAATCATTAAGGGAGCAGTCACTGTAAAAATTAATGTCCTTCCTCTTCAGAAGAAGAAACTTCAGAAAGCCATCCATCCCACATTAATATAATCTAAATATACAGTTAAGTACTCAACCCTGAGAGCAATTCAAAGAGATGAAATTCACCAGTGCTCACTTCAAATGGATACCTTCTCTAAAGTTTAATGCACATTATAAACTGCTATCAAAGTTAAATCATTACCCCATTCCTTTCAGTCTTCTTTACCTTCATGTTTTCTTACTAGTCCACTACGCACACCAATTTCAGAAACTGCTTTAACCTCCAAGGTCTATAATCCTTTAAAAAAGTCAAAGACAAGGCTATTTGGATGCGTTTTCTCTTTTATTGGTTATAATATTGCTCTATAACACTGTAATCCCCACCTGAAAAGAGTTCTGCAGCAAATGACTTCGGGTGTCTCACGTGCAAATAAACAGAAAGGAAAAACCACTCACAGGAGACTAGACCTTGCCTCCACGGTCATCTTAAATAAAATAAAGCGGGCCGTTTTTCCAAGGCAGGACAAGAGAAACGTCATCTCTCAGTTCGCTGCACTCCTGGATAATACCCTTGTGTGGAGTCCAAGTCGTGGGGAACAGGGAAACTGTGAAGAACGCGGCTGTGACACCACCCCCGGGGGAGATGCTAAGATCTCGGGGAGGGCCAAGTGAGGATGGGGAGGGGGGGCGTCCGAGGAGGTCTCCGCCCAGCCAAACAACGCCGACTGCAATGACAGCCTTCAGCTACCAGCAGAGCCGCGTCAGTGCAGCTCAAAAAAGAGAGGGAGCAGGGGAAACTTTGCCTAGCGTCCCCCACCCTCTCCCAGCTCCCGGGAAGGAAAGCTAGACGCGGTGCCGACGGCGCCAGGGCAGACCCACCCGCCCCAACGCAGCGCCCGCGGCCGGGAGTCCGGGCCCGCAGCCCGCACCGGAGGAGGGAGGCAGGCGGGGAGCAGGAGTAACGGGGCGCCCCGGCCCGCCCGCGGGCAGCAGGGAGCGGGGAGCAGGGTTGGGGCGGAAGCGGCCTCCGCGAGCTCGGGCCCGCGCCCCAACACCTACCTGGGAAGCAGCCGCCGCCGTGCGCCGTCCAGCCCGGCCCAGCAGCCGCGAGCGCCGCGCGATCTCAGAAGCTCGGGTCAGAGAAGCAGCGGCGAGTGGCGGCACCTGAGGCCGCCCGAGGGGAAGAGCGGGAGGCGGGGCCCAGGAGCCGGGCCCTCGGGTCACGTGGTCGGGCCGCCTCACGTGACCGCCCTGCGCGCTGCGGGTGAGGGCGCTGGGCAGACTGGCGGGACTTGGGCTCCTTCGGCCCTGGGGTGGTGCGCCTGGACTTCTGTAAAAGTCGATAGGCCGTTGGAGTTCAGCCCCCACGCTCGGCGGAGAGGCGCTGTGAAATGGGTGGTTGTCTCTCAGGGGATCGGGAATGCACGAGGGGCAGTGCTTCCAGGCTGGCTTGGCCGTGGGGGCAGCCAGCCAATCTCCCCAAGGCTCTAAGGACAAAAAGCCAGTGGAAACTCATCTCCCTGCCCATTGCATGCCCTGCTCTCACTAGTGTTGCTGCCGAAGACAAAAGACCTCAGCAGAAGCTCGATTTACTCCAGAAACCTGCCTCCCCCCCTCCACTTTCTGAGTGGTAGAAAAGCACCTAAGTATGGCTGGAGGAGTGAAGCAAGGGCCCAAGTACTGGAAAGAAGGCAGAGGGATCTCAGAAGCAGGGTGCCAAGATTGGAAGGGACATAAGAAAGCAAATGACCCAATCCTTTTCTTGTTGTAAATGAATAAACTGAGGCTGGGAGAGGCATGCTTCATGCCACTCTATTGAGACCACAATTACCTTTATGAAATACTGTACATCTCTGAAAACTCTGTTAGTTTCACAGGATAAAGTTCAAACTTCCTGGCATGACTTCAAGCAATCTTGTCAATTATTTTTCCTGTTTGTGCGCCCATGAATACATAGAAGAATGATTCGTTTTCTAAGTTTCACCCAAGGGCTCACTCTACTAAAAGAAGTGCTAACCTACTGTAAAAAGCCACTTTTTCTCAATAATACCTTACCCTTGAGCAACAGCATTTCTGGTCTCCTTGACTACTCAACTTTCTTTGGATTGCTCTTTTCCATAGGAAAAAAAAGTATTTACTTCACTCCATCTTACATTTGTTCCTTCCTTTGCTTCTGTCTGAAAGTTTAATCACTATTCTCGCCTCCCATAAAGAAAACTAGCACCCAACAGTAAAGTAATAAAACGGATTTATTCAGAAACTATTACAATGGAAGAATTAAGCCCAGTTCTAAGCTGGAGTGTCTTTCCCCGTTTCAATAGTTCCTGAATACAAGCTGTTTTTATGACTTCAACTACTGCCAGCTGATTATCTTCAACAATACTCCAATACTCGTCTTTCAAGTAGTCCAATATCAGCCACTCTTGCCTTCCTTCCCTGCATCCTCCTCCTTGATCCAATAGCTTCAGCAACTGGCCTTCACTCAGTGAACTTCCCTGATTTCCAGAATACTATATTCTGATATATAAATCTTACATTGCCTAGCAAGGTACTGTAAGAAGTAAATTGCCTATTACTGGTTTCTTCCCTAGATTACAAACTTTCCTAAACAGAACCTCCCAGCTTATTAGAGTACCCTCAAGAGTTATTCAGTAAGGGTCCATGTGGTAGATCCTCAATAGCCACTGAATGAAGTGGTTTGACCAAGATCACAGCAGTGACTTCACTGAAAGAGGCCTACCTACTTTGCTCAGAGAAACCGAAATCAGTTTTTTCAGGGCTACAATTTAATCAGAACCTCTATAGAGATGTTCTTGTCTGTTTGAAAAAAAAAAAAGAGGGAGGGGAGTTTAGAGTTGAGTCATCAAGTATTTCCTGAATGTCCTCTGTTTATCCTGTGCCAGGTGACATATTCAGAGCATCTTGGAAGACAAAAGGATGAATAAAATCTGTTCGTTGATCAAGGAATGTATAGTCTGTTGCATTATTCCAGTACAGGGTAAAGGTATCAGGATACAGAGTGCTAAGTGAACGCAGAGGGACATGGTCAGGAAGAAACTTGCTGGATGGTGACTTTTCTTTTTTAAAGATTTATTTTATATGCTTACAAGAACTAGGGCACAGGCCAAAGGTATGGAGGTGAGAGGATTCACCAGAGACAGAGTGGGGAGCAGAACAGGTGGATCTACCGAAATACACTGCTAAGAGGAACAGGAGAGGCAGGAGAGGTCTGCTGAGCCATGTGGGTCAGCTTCCTGGCCGGGGAGCTAACTCATGCTGCAGTGGCTACAGAAGCCCACAGTGCTGTGCTCAACTTCTTGTGCCACCAGGGAGGCCCAAAGGTGATTTTGGAGGACAAGTAGTAGTTGAAGAAGGAAAGAAAAAACCTTCCAGGAGAAAGAACAGCATGTTTAAAGGTAGGAGGACATGAAACAGTGTTACTTATTTAGATTAACAAGTAGCCTTGTATAGCTGGATTTGGTGACCTCAGTTACCTATGGGACAAAGGAAACCTTATTAGGTTGATATACCTGAAAGAAAAATTTATTATCACTAGCATTATTTTTTTTTATTACATAACTTTTCAGTGGACATATCATAGATGCTTCATCTAATATTTGCTCTTTCTCTGGCCTCTCTCTCTGGTGTTCTCTCTGTCTCCTGTCATCTTGTGGTCTTGCCGGAGAATGATCCTCCTGCCATAGTCGGTCTCAGAGTGATGCCGCTATTTTAGCCTTTGCTAGACACAGCATGAGTGTCCATACATGCGCACTTCCGTGCTCCCGAGCCCTGGTGTCATAATTGCAGGTGCCCTGCCTATGTCTCTCACCCTGGCAGGAGGGAGTAAAAGAGACCAGTTTTTAACTTCATTTACCCTAACAAGCTAAGAGCAGTTGAAAAAATTTTACCACTCCTTTACCTAGAAGAATGAAAATTGTGGGTATTACCTAGACTTGGAATTTTTACCAGAAATAACTTTTATAAAATTGGAGAAGCATATCTATTTACAGACATCTGGTCTTTGTCATATGGATCACCCTTTCTTCATCCTATGAGAGCATCTCCTCCCTCCTTGAAGCCCTAGGCCCCTGTTAGGCCGCAGCTTGAAGCTTGCTCGGGTTCGTGATGTCAGCACCTGAGAGAAAGGTCAGGAAGCCCAGGAAGGGCCAGCAAGTCTTTAATGAAGCAGCAGGGCACATGATACATACAGCAGCAACATTTGTAGCATCTGCGACCCGGGGGTGTGGCCGGCATGGTACATGGGGTGGGGGGGGGCAGCAGTGACTCCTGGAAGGCTGGGCGCCCCACCCCTAGAGCCCTCACCTCTCAGGTCTTTAGCTCTGGCAGCACCAGCAGCACCAGCAGCAGGCAGTGGTACAGTTGGTGGGAGCAGTGCCCCTGGGCTCCTGTGCAGTCAGCCCCACACCCAGCCCCAGAGTGCTATTAGCTTTTATGTGGTTTATTGACTAAGCCAACACAAGGTCAAATTTATGCCTAGGTTACATAAGTATGTTTTTGTGCCTACAAACTATACATCAAGGTTACATATTATTTACTGCTTTGCCCCCATGTGGACTACATGCCAAAGCTACATGTTGCCTACTAAGCCCCCTTGCTGGAGTTCATGGCGAAAAACAGCCTGAGAAGCTTTGAGAAACTATTTTTTTCTTAATGTGTCCAACAGCGCTTATCCTCATTTTGCCTCATGGGCTTTAGATTCTACACCCATCTCTATGTATACGTCTCTGTGTATGTAATTAAATTCCTTCTTTTCTCCCACTAAACTGCCTAATGTTAATTTGATTACTTGACCATCTGAGCAATAGCCCAGAGGGGGAGAGGAATTTCCTCTGCACCCCTACATGACAATGTAAGCGCATTAAATAAACCAACAAGTTTCTTAGCTTTGGTTAAAGTAAACCATACCTTTTTAGACCATGTTGAATTACATCTTCACCTGCACCAAAGAGATACTGTGCTGAACAGGGAACATGAAGAAATAAACCTACTCTGCTCCCTGGTGGAGACACAAGACCCTTCATTCCATATAAGATCTCCCTTACGTATAAAAAATGATCGAAAACACCCTATTTAGAATTGCTTCCTGGGCCTCTCTGGTGGTGCAAGGGGTTGAGCGCCACACTGTGGGGCTTCCGTGACCCCTGCAGTGAGAGTTGGCTCCCTGGCCAGGGAGGGGGCCCACATGGCCCAGCAGACCTCTCCTGCCTCGCCCGCTGCTCTCCTCAGCAGTGTGTTTCAGTCTTCCTATTCTGCTTCCGACTTTGTCACTGGTGAATCCCCTCACCCCTTCATCTCTAGCCTATACCCCAGCTCTTGTATGCATAAATAAATAAAATCTTTCTAAAAAAAGAAATGTACATTTTTTAAAAAAGTGCTTTCTTATCCTTTGTCAGTAGAAAGAATCTCTTAAATATAGAATTCCTTTGCTGTTCATGTGAACTGACTTGAATATTTATTTTGCTTATCAGCAGTGGTGCTGGTTTCACTTTCATTTAGGAAAAGGAACTCACTTTGTAGGAAAAGAGATGTAGCAGTGGGCACATGACCATGGAATCCACTGGCATTCCCGTGTCATCCCACCTGGGAGCTATTGGTTTAATAAGCATGGAAATGGCCCTTTGAAAGCTTGGCTGAAGCACCAGCCTGGAGATGATACCCTGAGGAAGTCAACTGTTACCTCTAGGGTGCAGAATGCTCTCAAACACACTATCTAGTGATGTGACCCCTATAGGAGAATATCTAGAAATGGGACCCAGGAGAGGAGCAGGAATGTCCCTATTGACTATCAATGCCAGTGGCCTGAGAAATTCGTACTTTTCATCCTCACAACTGTAACCACAGGTTTTAAGGTCTTGGTTCCCAAAGGGGTGCATATGTTTAGCAGAATCATCACTGAACTTTAAGCTACAGTATTACCCAGGAACTTTAAGTCAAGGATTAGGAGGTAAGAAAAAGATCTTGGTACAGGCAATTGACGCTGCCCATCAAGAGGTACTAGAGCTACTGTTACACAATGGAGTTAGGAAGGCGTATGTTTGGCACGTAGATATCAACTGGGAGACCATCCAAAACTGCCTTGTGCTATTTTGATCGCAAATAGACATAGGCAGCAGGTATCACCTGAGAGGGGCACGGTATACAGAAATTGGAATTAATTAGTTTTGAGCTAAGAAATCAGTTTCTACTAAGGAAGTCACCTAAACCTTTGGAAGTGCTAACTGACAGTAAGGAGAACCTAGAATGAACAACAGGAGGGAAAGAATAAAGGTTATAGGGCCTCCCTGGTGGCACAGTGGGTTAAGCAGTGCACTATAAGGCAAACCACAGCCACTGCAGCATGAATTTGATCCCTGCCATCAGTCATGGAGGGGATCCACATGGTGCAGCAGACCTCTCCTGCCTCGCCTGCTGCTCCCTCTGCAGTGTGTTTCAGTTGATCTGCCTGTTCTGCTCCCCACTCTGTCTCTGGTTAATCCTCTCACCTCCCATGCCTCTGGCCTGTATCCCAGCTCTTGTATGCATTAAAAAAAAAGAAAAAGAAAAAGAATAAATGTTATAGCCTGAAGACCAACTGCAGCAGCAAAGGGATTACAGTTCTTCTTACTTCCTTTCATACATTGGTCCCCCCCAGAAAAAGAGGCCCACCTGATTCCTGAAAGAGCCACTCCCAGAACTTATGGGAACATTACGGATCTGTGTGGTACACGGTCTGACCATCCTGGAAGCTGTTCTACCAGCCACCCTGTCGGTCCTCTTAGGAACCTCTTTAGCTGAACAGAGCTGCTTTAAGTCAGACCCCCTTCTGGACATCCAGTGTCTACCAACTTATGGACATACAATCCTATTTTCTTTTCTTCAGTAGGTATTGATTAGAGTTCTCCCTAAAAATAAATTCCTACTTGGTAGTATTTATCTCACATTCGACTCTTTAGGAAGTTTTATCAGTTATAGTCTCTTGTTTTGGAGAAGACAAGAAACAGGTAAAATAAATTTTTGACTTGTAAGATCCTGTCATAGCAAATGATGGGAAAAGGTATACTTGGAGAGATGACATTTAAGCGAAGCCAAGAACTAGACAATGGAAGTAAGTTATGTAATGAACAGAGACAAGAGTGTATTTCAGAAAGAGAAACATCTTGGATAAAGGCTCTTGGCCAAAGACCTGAGCATGTTAAAGTGTCACCATAGCTTTGTTACCGTTTTAAAGGATTTTATTTTAAATGCAATGGGAGGCCTTTAAAGTGTTTTTGAACAAGAGACAAAAATACTGTGGTTTATAGTTTAAAAAAATTATCTCTGATAGTGGGGAAAACAAACTGGATGGGAGGAAACCATTATGGAAGTTGTGGCAGTGTTAAGAAACATGCTCACAAAAGTTTGCCTCTTGCCTTAAACCCGGGTCCAGGTACTGAGACCCCGAATTCCAAAAACGGCATGGACCTTTTCCCTACACTCATCCTCCCCAGACAGACTGCACACACTTGGGGATATGGGATGACCAGTAAGTAACTGTGGCAGAGCTAGGAAGTGGAGTGTCTGCAAACATGTGAAAATCCCTTGCAGCGTGAAATAAAGCCAGGATTGGAAAAGAAGGGGATTGAGCTGTGGGCAAGGACCAGGATGGTGATCGCTCCCTAACCTGCCAACTGCCAACACAGAACAGAAGCCCAAAGATTCCATGATCCTGAATCAAGGGTTGGTCATCCAGGTTATTAAAAAGTTATGTTATGAAAAACAGTATAGAGATTTCTCAAAATGTTAAAAATAGACCTTCCATACAGTCCACAATTCCACTCCTAGGTATCTACCCAAAGATTGCAAAAATACTATTTGAAGAGATGTACACACTCCTATGTTCACGGTAGCATTATTTACAATACCCAAGTTATGGAAACAGGCTGTGCCCAACAAAAGATGAGTGGATTAAGAAAATATGGCATATACACACACAATGGAACACAATTCAGCTATTAAAAAAAAAGATGAAATCTAGCCATTTATGACAACATGGATGGACCTGGAGGGGGACTATACCAGTGAAATAAGTCATAAGGAAGGCTTCCCTGCTGGTGCAAGGAGTTAAGTCTCAGCTCTATGAAGGTATTAGCAGCCACTGCAACATGAATTCGATCCTGAGCCAGGGAGGTGACACACATGGTGCAGCAGACCTCTCCTGTCTCGCCTGCTGCTCCCCTCAGCAGTGTGTTTCAGTAGATCTGTCTTTTCTGTTCCCCACTCTGCCTCTGGTGAATCCTCTCACCTCCCACATCTCTGGCCTGTACCCCAGTTCTTGTATGCACAAATAAATAAATCTTTAAAAAAATGTGTGAAGCTAGAATATTGTATAACAGTTGAAGAGGAAGATTCAGAGCTAAGACATTCTGAGGTCCTTATGATGTCGAATACAAATGTTAAAATTTTCATTTGTAACTTCTAATATTTTTAAGAAAAATATAAGCAAATATGCAAAAAGATAGGAAAAATCAATAGTTAGGATAAAGGACCAAGAAAGAAAAATGAATTTAATTGGTAGTGTATAAATTGTCCTTGTTTCAATAAGAAATTGGAAGCACTAACTTCACTTTGTAAATTTCCTGTATCTCAAATCAGTGACCATCAAACACACCTTTATTGCTCTTTCCTCCAATTATAAATTATTATTTGTCTATGAAGAAACCTTTCGTTGTTCTTCTTTCTTATAAAACTCTATAAAAATAGGTATTAAAATGTTAGTGGAAATCTCTTATAGTTAGGGCTTTTATCAATCAATTATCAATAAATATTTGCACAAAGCCCTACTATTTTCTGTGGGCAATACAAAATAAAGAAGCACAGACCCTGCCCTCAGGTAGCTTACAGGCTGATTAGGAGATGTAAGTTATATAAACCCACCTGAAAATAAACCCTAGAACAGAAGATAGCAAATGATAACAGCCTAACACTGTCTAAGTGTTACAGTTCAGTGCAAATGGGATCCCTTTTCACTGCAATGTCCTGGAAGCTCTCACCTGAGTACATGAAATCTTATCTAAGCTTTGAGAAGTAGACTCTCATTTGAGAAAACTGGGATGAGGCATGAGCAAAAGCTCTAGAATATCAAAAGGTGTTAGAACCAAGAAAGAAGAAATTT
The DNA here is from genome assembly GCA_019455555.1 of Galemys pyrenaicus. NCBI lineage: Eukaryota > Metazoa > Chordata > Mammalia > Eulipotyphla > Talpidae > Galemys > Galemys pyrenaicus. Next base: position 10,517,679 of record JAGFMF010011380.1, on the reverse strand, counting down.
TCAAGAAAGCAGGGTAAGTAATCATTGTATGAAATATTGAGAGAAATGATTGAATGATTCACAACATAGACTAAAGTCATCACAAGGAAGAAATAATCTATACTTGATTTTCTATTTATATTCTGTGAAAACTTTTTATTATAATGTATCAAATTGTGAGTAGAAAATACTGACTTTCTACAAGTTAAACTACGAATTGCTTAGATTTTTACTATCACACACAACTTGATTTCCTAGGCTTTCTATAGTTTGGGGAAAAAAGCAGATCTTGCCTGCTGCAGAAAGGATCTCATTTGATGGCTAATGTTCAGCGTTTTAGGCACTTGGTTTGTATTATTAAGAGTCATGATACTAATAACATCTAATTTCTTTTAGGAGATGTTGTGTCAGGTGTTGTGCTATGTACGTATATTAGTCAATGCTAATTGCTGTAGCAGCTAAACCCCAGAAGCTCAGTGATTTACCAAAGGAGAAATTTACTTTTCTTACTTATAAAGTCCCAAACAAGTGTTTCTAAAAGACATAAAGCTTTTCTCCAAGCTATGATTTGGGGACCATGTTTCCTTTTATTTTGTAGTGTTGCCCTCATCAGTAAGTGCATCCAGGGTTAATGCTTGCCCCACAAATAGGAAAGGGCAAGAAAGATCACAATGGGACATTTCCATGTTTAGCATGGCTCATATCTCTTCTGCACACTTCTATAGCCAAAATTCAGCTATATAGTGGCAGCTGAATCTGGGGATCATGGTCTGGCTGTTTGATCAGGAGAAAATGAAATGGTTTGGTGAACAGTTTGCCAGGCTCTGCCACGCATACATTCCACCTCCCCCCATTTATTACTAACACCTCCATAAAACATTTGCTACAATTTATACTAATTTACAGATGATAAAACTGAAAATTTGATAGACTAAGTCCCTTGCCTAGTATCTCAGTTAAAAAATGACAGGATTCAAACTCGGACCTAGGCAATCTAACTCCAGAAACCATAATCTTTATCAAGTTAACTGCAGTGTGACTGAAATTCATGTTACTGAAGAAGACTATTTCGGTTTCATTTTAGTTATCAGAGAGGTATGATGATTTTAGAACTGTAAGTTACCAAAACCTATCATTTCAGTGATGAAGAAAATGAAATCTAGAGGTAATATCCTATTGAGGGGCAAATCACTACTTCTCATGCAATGTAAAGAACATATTTACAAGAAATATAACCCTGAAAAACTAATAACTTCCATTGTCCTTTTTAAAAACCAACCACTTAAAAGATGAGGTTTAATGTAGTTAAATCCAATAGTCTAATGAAGTTGGTTTCTGTTTTGTTTTGTTAGTCATGAAGAAGCTTAGCAGAGTAAGCCTGCCACCTTGTGGCACAGACCAAAGCTCAGTGTCTATGAAATGTTTCACTCCCATTTATTTTGTTTCTAGTTGATTCACTAACCAACAGATTTGGGACTGTCTGATAAAAATTCATATACAGGTAGGGTGCTTCAAGAGGATTTAATAACTTTTAATTTCAAGATCCATTTCTTTACCAATACTAAAATATTGCAACACTTCTGAGCCTGCTAAAGGGGTAATTGATTTTTAAAATAGCACATTCACAAGAGGATTACTTTAGCACTTTGCAAACATGAACTCAGCAATTACTAGTATTTATCAGTCCACTCAGAAGTAAATTAACAAACCAGATTAGAAAGTAAAACTCCCAATGATGCAATAGGTCTATCAAGGACTATTTAATATGGATAAAATATTCATATGAAGGTGAGTCAGAATTTATATAGGATTTACTATTTCCTAGAGTTTTAGCAGAATGACAGCTTTATATGTTACAACATGCCAAGGAGATATTTTCCATCCCTCTCCCTATATAAAGCAAAACAAGAATGACATCATCCAGTGTTTAAAAGGCAATAAGTATGACAGGTGTGACTGAGCTTTTTAAGAATAAACATGACTTTGCTGAGTTTCTCTTTTTTTTTTTTCATTTTGATTTTGATTATTTTATCCCTTCCACTAATTTCTTAATTTGCTTTTCTTTTTTCTCATGTTTTATGATTAGCATTTAGGTCCATTGATTGTACAGCTTTCTTCTTTTATAATATAAGCATGTAAATAGATAAATTTTCCTGTGCTTTGGCTATAACCCACTAATATTTATGTGTTGTATTTTCACCGTCACTCAACATCTTTAAATTTCCCTTGCAATTAGTTCTTTGATCTATGGGTTATATAGAATTATGTTACTTAACTAATATAATTTGGGGAGTTTTCCATATGTCTTTCCATTATTTGTTGCTACCTTCATTCACTGTGGTCACATAGAACTAAACTCTGTAATTTCAATTCTTTTTAATTATTGAGACTTGTTTAATAGTCTATAATATCATCTGTGCTAGTGAATGTTCTGTGCTCTTCTATGTTTTCCAGTGTAGTCATTGCACACTTGACAAGATAGCATTCTGCTCCCAGGTGGCAAATAAGATCCAGGTAGAACCAGGCTGGCAGGCGCCACACTGGGAAACAAACTACATGCTATCTTGTAGGAATCAGAATTTGCTAACTCACCAACAGAACCATGAACCAGTGGGTTGAATCACACATCTTATGATCATTCCCTTGGCTCCATGGAATCTCAGAGAAATGTTATAAAATAAGCATGCTGTTTTTAAAAGTTCAGGGGAAAAAGTCCTTAGAAATTAAAAATATAATAAATGAAATAAAAAAGTTAATGGAAGCGTTAGAAGATAATGTTGGAGCTATCCAATAGAAAGAGCAAAAAAGGCAAATTTGTAAGAAAGAAAAAGAAATATTTTTTACAGTAAAAAGTAAGTCAAAGTTCAGCAGTCAAATAACAAGAGTTGCAGAAAGAGAGAAGATTAACAAATGGAAAGGGGAATTCAAGATGATATCCCAGAATTGAAAGTAATTTACTTGCAGCAGTGAGTGGCTAAGGAAAGGATCCACTAAGTTCCAAGGTAATGGATGAAAATAGACTCATATCAAAACACATGATCATGACATTTCAGAATTCCTGCAACGAAGATTTTTTTCAGAGAGAAAAAAAGTTATAATCACTGGATCAAGAGTGAGTCTGGTTTTACATTCTCGGCAACTAGTTATTAAAGTAAAATAAGGCCATTTTCAGATTCTCAAGGTCTAAAGACTTCTCATGAATCTAAGAAACGACTAAAGATGTGTGTCATCAAATTGACAGAATGAACCAACAATGTAAAAACAGAGAGGATCCAACAGAGGATAGATAGAGGACCGTGGAATCTCAAAAAGGATGTGCAGGTCAGCTTGTTAAATTGAATTTAGACTTCTGAAGTGTGACTTAAGAGACACGTGAGGACTGTTATCACCAAACTATCTGCAACCACCATACTATACCCGGAGGAAAAAATTGCAGACAAGTCAGACTCAGGTCCTCATTTGCATTTGACTGACCTTGATCTTGTTCAAAGAAGTTTCTCCTCTCCTCTCTACACCCTACAGCCAGGATCAACTGAGGATACTTCCTTCACCCCATGAAGTACTCTGATGTGCCCATCACTGAGAACTGAAGATAAGCTTTGAGGTAGAAAATATAGAAAAGGCCATTCCTCCTGACCATATTCTGCTAGATAACCAGTACTGGGCCTGCACTAATGGCCCAAATTTTGATGAGCCCTGTGCTTAGTAAGACAAAGGCACGGCCCTGCCCACTGACTGCTCCAGACAGGGCTCAAGGAAGCTAAATTCAGACTATGACCAGAGACCCTTCAGCTCATCTTCTGCTGGAGCCTTAATCTCATCAGGGTGATGTTCAGACTTAGATTTGTGTTTGAGTCTCAGTTTTTTTATTGTTTCATTTTCACATATTTTTCTATGAAAGTTGCTGTTGACAAACTGACATAATATTTGCTTGAAGATAAAAAAAAAAAAGTTGCAGCAAGTTACTTAATCTCATTTAGCCTCAGTTTCCTATTCTGTAAAGGGGACCAAAACATTGTAACTCTCAGAGCTAACCAGAGCAGTAAGCAAACTATTGTCAATATCACGTATGATACAGACTACGGGCTAAATCAGTGATAACTACACTCTTCTACACTCAGTATGGTAATTCCTTTAATGTGTAAACATGAGTGTGTGTGTTGGGGGCTGTATATATTGTGCAATAAAAGTAAAGCAGGGGAAGCCTATCTTCACTGAAGTAACAGCGGCTTCCACAGGAGGCAACTCGAGTTCTTGCATAAAAAAAGTGCACTATGACAAAATCTGGAGCCCAGAATGCATGTGAGCTGTGGTAGACTGGAATAGGTTATGCCTCTCACATATGTTTGTCATACATTACTGTAGGAAGTGTCAAGTGCCTATAAAATAGAGAAACTAATTATCATATATCACATCTCTCCAGTTTCAAAATTATCAATTCATGGCCAAACTTGTTATATTTATATTCTAAGTTTCTTCTTCTCCACTACCAGATTATAATTTGGAGAATGAACTTACAAATTTTGCATTGTAGACTTTTATATTGTTTGACTCTTGCACAGAAAACACACTCTTCATGACTTATGTAATTGTTCAAATTAAAAATAAAAGAAAATTGAAGTAAACACTTTGCATGTTGCTGGCCAGAGTGACAGTAACTCATCTGAGAAATGAAGAAAAGTCTCCAGAAAAGTTCTGATCTGAGTTCCTAACTACCAAGTGACCTTCCCACCTCCTTCCTAATCAAGTTTTTTTTCCCCCTAACAACTAAAATTACACCACCCAGTTCAGGAAATGTAGCTGATTGAACAGCAGCTGTTGCCAGGGATCTACTTTGCATATTAAAACAACCTTGGAAGAAAAATAGCAAAAACTCACTGTCACCAGCTCCTGTTTTGAGGCACAGAGGGAGCTTATCACACACATTTGTCTTGGCCTTCACGCTATCCTTCCTGCACATTTTCAAAAGAATGTCTCTGGCTGCTATTTCTTTCCCCACCTCAGTGTTAGGAAACTTCCTGCAAGTGCTGTAAAAGCAGAAGTGGAAACTACTTGAGTGCAAATCTAATACCCTTCAGATCTTCTACTACTATATCCGAAAGCAGATCATCTCCTACTGCTTCCTTTTCCTGTTTATTTTATTTATCTTTTTACAGGCAAAAAGATTCTCTACGAAAATAATACTTTTGTTCAAAAAAGTTTCAGTTATAAAGAGATGCATTTCCAATAAAGTGGAATCTAGAAATAGAAAAAATTCTGGAAGATGATCTGTGCTGTAAATGGAAAACATTCACAAACCACTAAAACTGATAATATTTCAAAGCACAATTCGTAATGCAAAATAAAGACATTTTACAAGCAGATGCAATGTTATGTTCCACATCTAATTCTGTTATATGATGTACTATTCTCATATGTAAGGTTAATATTGATCTCTCCTATTCATAGGGCATGAAGACACATTTGAACGGACTTTTAAAAAAACATGATAGGGCCTCACTGGTGGCACAAGGGATTAAATCTCAACACCAAGAAGCTATTGCCAGCCCCTGCTGCATGAGTTTGATCCCTTCTGCCAGCCAGGGAGGGGACCCACATGGTGCAGCAGACCTCTCCTGCCTCGCCCGCTGCGCCCCTCAGCAGTGTGTTTCAGTCCATCTGCCTGTTCTGCTCCCCACTCTATCTCTGGTGAATCCTCTCACCCCACTGCACCTCTGTCCTAGACCCCCATTTCTTGTATGCATAAAAAATCAAAATAAATCTTTTTAAAAATATTTTTATTTATTTATGCATAAAAGAGCTGGGGTACAGGCCAGAGGGCGAGAGGATTCACCAGAGACAGAGTGGGGAGCAGAACAGGCAGATTGACTGAAATACACTGCTGAGGAGAACAGCAGGTGAAACAGGAGAGGTCTGCTGCGCCATGTGGGTCAGCTCCCTGGCTGGGGTTCGAACCCTCACTGCAGTGGCTACAGAAGCTCCACAGTGTGCACTCAACTCCTCGCGCCACTAGGGAGACCCAAAAACAAATCTTCAAAAAAAAAAAAAAAGTGATAGGTTTTACAGTGTTGTGTATAGCTGCCTATATTATATAGCACACATAATCTATAGCATACCTATAGATTATGTTAGCCGAATGAAACTTTAGAGAATACCTAGTCCAACCTTCTTGCTTTAAGACTAGAAAACTTAATTTCAGAAAGATTAAATAATTTACCTAAGTTAGGTAGGTCGAAAGTAGCAGACCTGGGGCTAGAATCCAGACCTTCCAGTTCTTCAACTTGCTTTCTTCCTAATCTATGGTTGGTACCTCACTGAGCCAGTCATATTGTCAATGCAGCAGGCTAGAATTTCGGCAGCATTGCCTCTGATTCTTAACTTTGGACTAGATGACCATGCTAAACAAGTACGAAATTTTGAGCACCTGGGTGCACACATACACGCTGAGAATGCACATTAAATGACAAAGGTCTCAGAAGACTACCTGGTATCAAAAGCCCCTTCTGGGCTTCCCTGGTGGTGCAGTGGGCAATGCACTATGAAGCAAATCGCAGCCACTGCAGCCTGAGTTCAAATCCCTGTTGCCCCTGGCTGGGGAGGTGACTCACATGGTGCAGCAGACCTCTCCTGCCTAGCCCGCTGCTCCCCTCAGCAGTGTGTTTTAGTCAATCTGCCTGTTCTGTTCCCCATTCTGCCTCTGGTGGATCCTCTCAGCTCCCACATTTCTAGCCTGTACCCCAGTTCTTATATGCATAAATAAATCAATCTTTTTTTAAAAATAAAAAGCCCCTTCTACACTAAAATGTGGGCAATGTCGAACACCTTGTAACTCTTCCAATACCATGCTCCACCTGACACTGTTCCCACTTTCTTCTTGCTCAGAATAGCAAGGTTTTATCTAATGATTGAGAATGGGGCAATGCACTCTGAGATGGACCCAGCTTGTTCATACCAGGCAATTTCATTCTCTGGGCCAATGAGATAATAGAGAAAATTGACTGGAAGCTTTTTGGGAATTATCTCCTTCCTGATAAGACAACCATACACACATGGACACCAACACTCAAGAAGCCTGCTGCCTTTCCCTTCTTTTGGCTTTTAAATTCTGTGGCTCTGGGCAAGGCATTTCATGTTGCTGCACCGAGGAAAGGTAACAGCACCCTGAAGCGACAGTGCCAAGGCAGAAAGGTGGGAAGACAATGGCTCCTTACTGACACTGCTGAGCTGCCCACTCACCTGGAGCCGCCTCCCCCCTCACCTATGGACTTCTGAATAATGAGAGCGAGAGCATCTTATTGCTTCAGCTATTTGCAGCTGGGTGTTCTATAATGACAGGTCAAAAGCAGTTACTTTCTCTCTCTGAGCTCAGCCTTTTCCTTTATGACATGGAGATAACAATATGTACTTGGCAGGGTGCTTATGGGGAGGAAGAGAGGTAATAAAATGTCCAAATAAAGATACTCAATAAATGGTAGCTATCGGTGTCGTAGCCTTCATAACAAGTATATCAAAATCCTCAGCAGTGCAAATGCTTCTCCTCTCCCCCAGTCTCCTTGGCTTTTCTCCCACAATGATGGTCTAGGGACAGTATTGCAGTGAATACTTCCTCTCTCAACGCTGAGGAGCTCAAGGAGTAAGTATTTTGGGCCTGGGAGCTAGGGAGAAGGCAACTTCTAAGGCGAGAACAGGAAAAAAAAGAGAGAAATCCAGTATGTAAAATCAAAACATAATTCGTAGTGCAACATGATGACATATTGAAATAATTTAGCAAGTCATAAAATGTTCATTTCTTCTGTTCCAGAAATCCCAACTATAGCAATCTAGCCAGGGGAAATAATCCAAATGGAGAGGAAAAACTTTAATTACTAAATCTTTAATTCACTATTGTTTTATACGGACTTTGGAAGTACATCATAATATTTCCCCTTCATGAAATATAATTATGAAGCCAACACAAAATTTTTCATTGGAGTCTGTAGAAGTAAAATCATGTAATTTTCTCTATAAAATTAAATGGCAAAGCCAGGGTACAGAAATGTTTGTACACTCTGGGTACCAGCACATGGAGCACAGCTATTATTAGGCCGACTGTCACTGGAAAACCAATTGTTTGGTGAGTGCAGTGAACACAGGAAACAAGGGGCTGCGGACTGTTGGAGAAATTCTGGCCAGAACACAGAGGGCACTGTTCTCCCTTCGCTGTGGCCATTACGTGGATTTCAAAATAGTTGAGGCAGCCCAGAGAGCTGAAGGCACTTGGGCGGGAAAGAGGCCGACGACGACGTGCTGCAGCTGCTCGAGGAGGGGGCAGGGGCCGCAGCCGCAGAGCCCACCGAGAGGCGGAGAGCCCGGGGCAGGGAGAGCTCGTCACGCACAGTGAGGGAAATGAAGACCATCTGACACCTGGGACTTAGGGAGCACAGGGAAACGGCCTCCATGTCATGTGTTGGGTAAATATTTCTTGTAAATGTTTCCTATCGTCCACCCTCTATTCTGAGAGCCTTTTTTTGGTGTGTGGTCAGAGTACTAGAGAAACACGGGGAGACAGCGATCTGTTTCGTGGGAGTTCTGTGGAGGCAACATATCAGCAATATTCCATGACACAAACTGCCTAAGACAAGCACGGCAGAGCCCAGGGCTATCACAGATATCTATGTTGAAAAAGTATGAAAAACAGTATATAAACACGTGTGTGATAAATAACATATTTTTGCAGTTAGCGCCTGCTGTATCGGATTCCCGGTTAAGATCTTCACGCATAAAGACGCCAATCCACAGAGAATGAAGAGCATTCGGTGACTGACACACACTGTTGTGTGTCCTCTACTCCCCGCCAATCACTGCAGACTGTTCTGCTGCAGGTGACCCAGGAGCTGCAGGAGTAACCAGGCGCGGTGGAGGGAAGAGACTACCCCCCGGGGGAGCGGAGCTCACTGACGCAGAGAGCAAGAAGATGGAAACGCGGACCGTCATTATTTATGATTTCCAATGTGGGGGTTTCCCTGTCATTCTATCTAACTCCATCACTTCCTGTGCCTTACCCGCCCTTTCTTCTATCCAGCTACCTCCTCTAGGAGGGACCCTGAAACTGAGCAACTCCTCTCTCTCTCCATACATGTCTTCTTCCAATGTCCATTTTTATATAGAAATAAATTAATTAAAATGTCCATTTTTATCTAAAATAAAAATCATAATAGGATTTTCTTTTAAGGATACCATCTCATCAATCTTGAAATAAAATCAACATGCTTGGCTATAAGACAAGGAATGAAAGGAAGGTAAATACAATAAAGTCTAGTCCATGGACACGTGCTCAGCACAGTTGCACCCACGCAGCTGTCAGGTTCTCATATTTAAAGGCAAAAGCAGCTTGACCACAATAATCTAACGCCAGGGGCCGACCCCTGCCAGGGATGTGATTCTCTAGCACAGTGCATGGCTCACATGAAGGTTCCAAAGCAAACAAAGTGAAAACTTTCCTAAGTTCCCAAAGTACTCACATTTCTGGAAAATGCATGTGAAACTATGCACAAAATCATCTGGGTTTAAATAGAAAACAAAATGAGGTTTTAGAATCAGATGCTTTTTAAACACTGGATTTTGTAAAAGGACAAAATGTCTGGGGCATTCAAAGTTGAATTCAAGTTCAAGAAACATCCTTTCTTGTGAAGAATTATCTGGGCTTTGCAGGACGTCTCACACCTCCCACAAAGTGTGAGATCTGGCCCCTAACCCCTGATCTCCTCCAGTGAGCATTACTCACTGAGAACCACTGGACTGCTCATGAGCTGACCGGCCTCCCTGCCCACTTTCCAAGCTTGGGGAAAGCCGAATTATGGGCATACGTACCTGTAAACAGCACCCATGACTGTATAACTACCCCAAATTCAGCTGCACTGCTTAGGGTTGGCTAACAAATGATAGTCATTGGTAGGGTTAGATGTCTCAAGGAATTCTGACATGTGATTTCAGGGCTTATTCACCACAGCACCCCAAAGACAATGTTTCCATATACCCTCACATCATTGATGGGCAGCTGGAAAAGTTGGGAGGTCCCAGAGCTGCAGGGGATACTCCCCCTCTTCTTTCCCTCTGGTCCTTGACAGAGCTGATAGCTAAGGGTGTCTGAGTGAGAAAAAATTTACTCAGGAGATTAAACTCCTGAAAGTATATTACTCTTAGGACAAAAGGAAAGAAAAGGAAAGGAGAACCATGAAAAACCAACGTGTCATTCCTACCTGAATATATACATATGGACTAGACTATCTCTGAGGTGGGCTGCTTCCCAGGAGAGAGCCTGCACAGCTAGCTCTCAGGGGAGGGGTGTGTGAGGAGAGCCCTTGGCATCACGTTCTTTTGAAACTTTTGAATTTGGTATGAAAACCCTGAAACAAAAGTAAAGTCTAATTCCTAAAATATGCAGTCCTTGCTATATGCAAAAGAATGAAACTAGAATACTGCCTTTCACCATGCACAAAAATCAACTCAAAATGGATTAAGGATTTAGACATAAGACCTGTAACCAT
>JAGFMF010011380.1:10452018-10506006 GCA_019455555.1 Galemys pyrenaicus | reverse complement strand
TGGTGAGATGGTGATGGGGAATACATGGGGATTACAATTAATGGCAAGTATATGTAAATTTTAAAATATTTTAATAAAAAAATGAAAAAAAAAATAAAACAGAATCCTCCTTTGATGGTAAAAAAAAATAAAATAAAATAAAATATGCAGTCCTGGGGCCTCCTTGGTGGCACAGGGGTTAAGTACTGCACTACAAGTCATCTCAGCCACTGCAGCCTGAGTTTGATCCCCAGCTAGAGAGGGGACCCACATAGCACAGCAGACCTCTCCTGCTCACCTGCTGCTCCCCTCAGCAGTGTGTTTCAGTCAGTCTGCCTGTTCTGCTCCCCACTCTGTCTCTGGTGAATCTTTTCACTGCCCCCCACCTCTCACCTATACCCCCATTCTTGTATGCATAAATAATCTTTAAAAATAAAGATGCAGTTCTCAAACTCAGTTATGAGCTTGGGTATTGTAAATTGAGGAATGAGACACAAGAGCCAAAAAGAAAGGAAGGCAATTGAGGCTCCAGAAAAGGAGAATTTGTCAGTCTCTCCAGCACTTTCAAGGGGAACAAAAGTCTGACTCATGCACTCTTTCTTTGGAAACACCTATGGGGGCGGGGGGAGAGAAAAGGGGTCACCAGACTCTGTTCCTTGATAAACAATCCCTGAAGCCCTCAGCATTCCATTGTTTCCAAATGCCTATTGCACATGGTCTGCAGGGTTGAGCTACTCAGTGCCCTGTTCAGCCACCATGTGCCCTGCCCCCTCCTCCAGGTGTGCAGCATTGAAAACTGGTCCCTGATCTTGGGCTACCACACTAGACACTAGAAATGTGAGAAGTGGCATTCCCAACCCAACTACCTGTATGAGAAATGGCATGCACAGTTTCCTAAACTCACTCTGAACCATGGCACGCTCCTCAGTGGCGCTCTTGGAAAGCCCTAATTTCTTGGGGCAGTGGAGGTAGAGCCAAGCCCTTGTCTTCCCTGGAATCAGCGTGTTCAGCAGAGTCCCTCTTCTTTATTGTAGCTCAGGGTGTGGAGGCCGCAGCTTACAAAGGGGGTGTGTCCTTCTCCAACACACCTCTAGAGTGGCTGCCCTCCTTTTTTACGACAGTACTAACCAGGGTGCAGGTGCCAGGTTTGAGGTCGAGTACTTGGTGTACATTAACTTTTATTCCTCTAATGAGCTTTCAAGTAAGTTACCATTGTTATCACATTCCCCGTTTTACAGACCGAAAAAAAAAAAAAAAAACAACCAATAAAACCCAACATAACCCCTGAGGCACACAGGAACTCAGGAATATGTCTGAGGTGACACAGCAAATAGCAGAAGCCAGGTGTCCCCCCACCACACTCCACCCCAGTGCTCCAGAATCAGACCTGCCAGCACCCACTGCTCCCTCTTGCCAGCACTTTGAAAGCTCCCAGGTGAGAATGTCAAATGAAAAGCTTCCTTCCTTGTTGAGCAAGGGTAACTCAGGCCACAACAGCTTTTGGGTAGAACTGGGGATATATTCAAGGGACTTGCTGTTTTCCTAAATTTCTTGTTCTCTAGTTAATACAGGACCCTTGCCTTTAGGAAGGGCAATTTTATTTCTGGGGTACCCTGAGAAATACCCCTGAAAGCTGATGCCCAAGGTTGATACCACAAAGGAGCATCCAGAGGCCCTGGACACTACCCAGGTGGCCCTAGGCTTCCATGGAGTGCCCCTTTCCTCACTGTGACACTGAGGACGCTCAGCACCCAAGCAGCCTGATACAGTGCTTCCAAGTCCCTCAAGTCAAAGGCTTCAGCTTCTCCCTGCTTATGCTCCCAACCCTCAGCTCAGACATGGGGATCAGGGTCATAATAGCACACTCTGCATTCCCCGACCTTGGGTATACTTTATCCTTAGCCTACTGTGTCCTTATCCTCTGCCCCTCATGCTCCTGCAAATCAAGCCCTGCAGGATTCCCACAGATTCATCAACCAGACCTGGGCAAGACGGAGTCCCCGCTTGTTCTGATGTCTCCACCACAGATGACAAGGACTGTACTGCGATGACAAACATTCTTTGCTTGAGGGCCTCCCTGGTGGCACAAGGAGTTGAGCGCCACACTGTGGGGCTTTCACAGCCACTGCAATGCAAGTTTGATCCCCAGCTAGGGAAGTGACCCACATGGCGCAGCAGACCTCTCCTGCCTCGACTGCTGCTCCCCTCATCTGTGTATTTCAGTCGCTGCCTGTTCTGCTTCCCACTCTATCTCCGGTGAATCCTCTTACCCCCTGTGCTTCTGGCCTGTACCCCAGCTCTTGTTTGCATAAATAAATAAAATCTTTTTTAAAAATGACTGTCTACATTTAAAAAAAAAAAGATTCTTTGCTTGACCCAAACTTTAGTCAGACTCCCAAACCTTCTCCTAGGCTCACCTTTCCCTTCCTTTTAAAATCCAGTTTTAGCAACAATCTCCCTAAATCAGTTTAACCAGAATCTTTCATCCTCAATAAATGATGGCCTTCAGCATCTGGTTGCGTTCCTCATCCTCCATCCTTCCCCAGAGAATGTCTGATCACCTAGACTTTCTTCAGCAAGAATCCTCTTAGGTTGGTTTAGCTGGAAAGCCCCTCACCTCTGGTGTTTCCTCCTAAAAATTTTCTATCCACTGACCTCTGTTCTCTCATTGGCTAAAAACCCCCACTTGCCCTTGCTGTAGACAGAATTGAGTTCAGTTCCATACCGAGGTCTCCTTCCCTGTTGCATTTGTGCTGAGTAAATCCGTTTTCACCACTTTAGCTATTTTCCAGCTCTGGTTTTTCTTTGACAAGGATAATTCCACAAGCTCTCAGTCTTCTATCATGCTTCTGCTTCCTACTCACACACAGCTAGCCCTTGCAAAACGACTATAGGCTACAACCACAGTAACTCAAAGAACCAAGCAGAATCTCTAGCAGCAGTGGCGTCTGCAAAACATTTCCTATTTCTGGTTTTCTGATCTCTCCCTCCTGTTAAAAACAGTACCCAACAGTTACAGCAGTGTCCTCCTTGTTTACAAAGCACTTTCTCAGTGAGGACACAGCAGGGTGAAAAGGAAAGAGGCGAATTATACAATCCAACAAGATCATGAGTGATTTACTGTAGCTGCACCTGTTTTGTCATTTGTGAAACGGGGGGATCGTGACCACCAACGTTCTTGATGTTTTAATGAAGTGCTGTGTAGGAAAGCAGAAAACACGACACAGCTGTTACTGACTACAGTTTTAATGCCAGACCACTGCAACTCCAGATCCAAACTAGATAACTACAGGATCAACAGCCTCTGACAGGACAATTTTCTAAAAAAATATTTCCTGGAGGTATCATTTTTAAAAGGGAAAAAAATGATGCTATTCAAGAAAAAATTAGGCAGTTTGATAGCCCGTAGTTTTACCACAGTAACACAATTTTTAAATTTTAATGGTTTACTTTTAACAGATCTACCAATTTTTAAGATGTTTCGATTATATATGTTTTTTAAAGTACTGGTTGCAAGCAAATAAGAGAATTTCCAGGTACCAGAAAAAACCTGGAGGCATGAGTTGGAGGAAGAGGTCGGCCTCAGAATTCTTCACCAAATGGGTGACAGGATTATGAGATGATAAGCAAAAGAAAGCAGCTGGACTGAGCGTGCTCTCTCTGATCCTGACATTCTCTTTCCTGCATGGAGTTTGAGTAGGTGCCCGGCTTGCTCTCCAAAGCTGAAAAGCAGGGGACACTCTGGGTCACACCCCCTAGGAGGCAGGTCAGGTCCTCGAGGCCGAGGGAGGAGCTGAGGAGTTGCCCCTCCCAAATAAAAACGAGGAAACAACCACGGGGTCTCCATTTCCTCCTTCTCCTCTGGGGACATTAATTATTTACAGAAGCAACTGCATGCAAAAGAGAATCCGGGGAACTTTCTGCCAGAGTTAACTACATTGAGGTAATTTTAATGTCTACTCTTCCACATTTGGGGTGAGGCATGATCAAAGGCTGTTTTAGTTCCTCCTTGGGCAGCTGAAATGTACTTGGAAAAGTAGGGGTGACGCATGCCTTCGGTTGCCGCTTGGTTTCCCCTGTTGAGTAGCGAACAAGTCTTAGTCTTAAGACCTTGAGATTCTTGAAAACTTTTAGTGTTCCAGAGGTAATTTACTTTGCTAAGGCAATGGAGGAAACCACTTTGTCTGACTTGTAAATTTGTCTCCAGTCAACAGTTTTTATAATTAGCCACCGCTTGCAGGACACAGTGCTGGTCTGGTAGGGTGTTCCAGAAGGTACCAAGAGCGGGACCATCCTCTTCACTAGGTTCCCTGAAAGCAAGGCAGCTTCTAGTTCAGGGTTTGGGTTCACAGGAGAAGAAAGGCCAGAAGTCACAGACTAGCAAGAATCAAAAATACCTTTGGATTATTTCTCCTGAACTAGGTTTGTCTAACTGGAACTTCATTCTGCACCCTTGTTTTAACTACTAAGGAATGTTTCTAGGAAGCTCTTCCCTTGTCTCTGAAACAGGACCCCGGAGAGAGGTCAGCTGATGGTGACTCACACACGCACACTTCCTGGTCCTTTCAGAGCCCTACTCTGTGTCTGAAACCTGACATTATAAAGACACTTTCTACTTTGGGGGTAGATGCTCTTCTTTCATGACTGTATGGATTTGTGTTCCTTTGGTTAAGAATGACTGATGTGCGTACCTGGCCTTTTCCCCCAGGGTTTACAGTGGACGCCATGGGCTCTGTGAATTCCCAAGGTCCCAAGGCAGAAGCTCAGGTGGTGATAATGGGCCTCGACTCAGCTGGCAAGACCACGCTCCTGTACAAACTGAAGGGTCACCAGCTGGTGGAGACCATGCCCACTATTGGTTTCAACGTGGAGTCTCTGAAAACTCCAGCGCGTGTAACTCTGACTTGCTGGGATGTGGGGGGACAGACCCCTCTCAGGGCCAGCTGGAAGAATTATCTGGAAGGCGCAGACATCCTCGTGTATGTGCTGGATAGCACAGATGAAGCACGCTTGCCTGAGGCAGTGGCTGAGCTCACAGAAGTCTTGGATGACCCACACATGGCCAGCATCCCTTTCTTGGTGCTGGCCAATAAGCAGGAGGCTCCCACTGCTTTGCCACTGCTTGAGATCAGAGACAGGCTAGGCCTAGAGAGAATCCAGGACCGCTGCTGGGAGCTCCGGGGCTGCAGTGCCCTAACTGGTGTGGGGCTACCTGAGGCATTGCAGAGCATGGGAAGTCTCCTGAGATCCCACAACCACTGTGTCTTCAGGTGAGCACAGGTGGGGCAGGGAGTGCGGAGAGCAGGACATCTTGGCCTCAAACAGAGCAGTTAACTTTGCTCATAGGAGCAGAAGAACTAACTATTCCTTGAGAATCTTAAGTTCAGTTTATCAGATAAAAAATCCCTCTGATGTGCTCATTGCAGCACTAATTACAATAGCATAGTTTAGCAACAACTTAAGTGCCCCCAAAAAGACGAATGGGTTTAAAAAAAGATGTCACACAATGGAATATTACTCAGCTATAAAAGGAGATGAAGTCTGGCCATTTGTTACAATATGATGGGACTGGAGGGGATCAAGCTAAGTGAAACAAGCCAGGAGGAAGACAAATAACAGATCACTTCACTCACCTGTGGAATATAGAATAAAAAAAAAGGAATATGCAAAAATAAACCGAAATTAACCCTAAAATATGGCTGCTACGAGAGGGAGAGGGGCCCGATGGTCTACGGTGAAGGACTAAGGGTGCTTTGGCGGTTGAGTAGGGCGGTGTGAGCCTATAACCCTAAATCATGCACAGTATTGTAAACTAATATGATCTCAAAAAAACTTTTTTTAAATTTGGTTAAAGTAGCATTGCAGAAGTAGAATAATAAATGGTGGTATGTCAAAAAACATGTACAAATAAAATGTAAAAAGAAAAAAATCCTGTGCGTGGACTGATTATTTTTTTCTTGGGACTTGTTGTCATTAGTGCTGAAAATCAACCATTCTTTAAACAATGATATTCTAAGGAGAAAAATCATACTTCAACACACGTCATTTAATAACTTATTACCAAGTGCGAATTGAGCAATTACAGTAAGAACAACATGAAGTTGCAAAGTAATTAAGACACATTCACAGAGGGAAAGAGGCTTCTAAATGAAACCGGAATATCACCTGGCCATGGTCCATCTCGTGAGTGGTCTCTCCTGGTGACCCCTGGGCGTGTCATGTCTGCTCAGAGCAGGCAGCCAGTACCAGCAGAACTGAGCGGGCGCATCTGCTCCCACAGGATTTCAGGTCTGGAATTCTATGCAGGTGCCATCCCTGGGCAAGAGGTCGGGACTTCAAGCCTTCTCAAACAGCTCCTCTTTTCTGACCCTGATGGGCCCTTCTCTAATCATCATTCTGTGTTGGTCTTTTTCTAAAAGAGCTTCATTTTTTCCATCCTGTCCCCCTGCTCTTATCTCCTTGTAGTATGTTTCCTTAAAAATCCTATTAATAAATTATTTTATTCATTAAATTAATTTTAAAAATGTAGTATATTGAATTTGGGCAAAAGGCACTGAGCTTTTAGACATGAACCAGGTTTTCTAGATGCCCCCAAAATAGATGGATGGATCAAAAAAGATGTCACACAATGGAATATTACTCAGCTATAAAAGGAGATGAAGTCTTGCCATTTGTTACCATATTATAGGACTGGAGGGGATCAAGCTGGTCTCCTCACTGAACCTCATTTCCTCACATGATTTGTCACTCTCATTGGGAGAGTTCATCCCGGCAGCATTTGT
Organism: Galemys pyrenaicus; assembly: GCA_019455555.1. Lineage (NCBI taxonomy): Eukaryota > Metazoa > Chordata > Mammalia > Eulipotyphla > Talpidae > Galemys > Galemys pyrenaicus. The sequence goes on along the minus strand of JAGFMF010011380.1, from coordinate 10,499,245 downwards.
TTTTCCTGTGTGACTCTCATGTGCTCTGGGTTGTGACAACATTTCTACACAGAGTACTTTCACCTGAGTGCCTGCTGGGCTCACAGAGGATCACTTGTCTTATACTAGCTATTATGTTACTTGTTCTGCCTGGGATACTTGGACCTTACAGGTCCTACAAACCTGGACTCTGTACACATTCATGGCACAGGCCCTGGGGGTTCCATTTCCGACAGGTGTTTCTTTAAAGGAAGGGGCATCTCTTTGATGTTATGACTTTTCTGCTGATTTCAGATCAAAATTTCCCTTCTTTCAAGCAAGCCTAAAGCCACATCTCCAGTTCCCATATGGTGTTACTATCTCTCCAGTCCTTTGTGTTGAAATTTGGTTCCTCTAAGGTCTCACAGACTCTAAGCTTCCAGTTTCCATTTTCTGCATTGGCTGTGGTTTCTCTCTTCATTTCTGCCACTTGAGGATTTTCATTTATTTTGTTCAGTGTCAGTATACACTAAAAAGTGTAATATCATTTTCTCAACATCCTTATTATTACGGAAAGTACACCTGCAGTGTTGCTAAACTTCTTGAATTTGTTTAAATATGTGCAGGCAGCCTGCTGAGGAGCTTGCATGAGGGTGATATAGTGAGCTCTGTCCACAGGGAGATTAACTGGGCAGCAGCTTTTGGGTGGAGAGAGCATCCTAAAAGGCAGGGGCAGGATAAAGGATGACTGTGGCATCTTTTGACTGAAGCACGCCCTGCTTGGGCCTGATGGACACCCTACTGCAGCGGCTATCACACTATGGGCCTGATGGACACCCTGCTGCAGCGGCTATCACACTATGGGCATTATCTCTTGACAACTCCCTGCTGTACTGGGCTGATCTCACTCACATTAAGCTGTATCATGCTCTTACCCACTTCAAAAGTCTGGTCCTTACTGAATGAGACAGAGTAGACAAGGGGCCAGCAAATAGCTGAATGTGTGCCAAAAGCCCCAAACCCCTCACGGCAGACTTACTTAGTCTCCATAAGCCCCACGAAGTTCCCTTTCATCATTCCCACTGGATAAAATTTGGTGAAAAGAACAGCAAAGCAAAATATCATAAGAAACTTACCTAGGTTGTGGGACCATAATTCCTTGTCAGGAGGAAATATGTTTGGCTCTGTAATATCTACCGACAACCAATAGGCTCACCCAGCAGTTCTAGGTTGTTAGCTCTACAAGTGTCTGCATGCAAAGTGGGGTTTGAGAGCCTTGGAGTCGGAGGGCAGTTCTCCAATCTTCCACCTCACTGGTTCTGACACATTTGAGAGCTGGGAGCCCCACAGGACACGAGGCTCTGAAGTGCCTTTCTGGGGCTTTGGATGCCCCCGTGTGAGGGTTCCAGCCTAGCAAGATTCTTGTCAGCAGAAGTTCTGGCAGTTACAGTAGTAACCCCAGCCATGGCAGCAAGCCCTTCAGGGTCACACAAACTCACAGAAGCCTCCACATACCTCTGCATCTCCTGTCTCTGCTGCACTATGTTTGGATGAGCTCTCTGGCCGTGGATCGGACTCAGGCCATAGCAGTGATAGTGCAGAGACTTAACCCTTAGGCCCTCAGGGCAGCCCCAATTAACAGATTTTTCTAATGCCAAATCAGATTGACAAGGAAGCAGTGAAATTTATCTCATATTGTTTTTATAAAATCATAAATATTTGGTAAAAATAGTCAAATGTGGATGTTGGTTTCGACCAGGAGCATTTAACCTAATACGTAGCTATATATTTTCTTTCTTAGGATGATGACCCTGTGCAACTTTTACTGGTACCTTTTGAATAATCAAGCTCTGTAGATGTCATGATTTTCCTGGAAAATCTATTGATTGAAGGAGACACAGAGTCATTTTCCAGTCACTTTAAGAGTATTGCTTAGAGACAAGGATTTTGCGTGTACACTTCCTTGGTTTTTATTTCTTTTCCAGCACTGGCCACTATATGTAGATGTTTTCCAAGGCATCTACTTACCTCTATCAATTGATAGACCTTTCTATCAATTCTTATTTACATATTATATCACATGCTGCTCAGAATTATAACACATGCAGCCTCATCATTTTAGCCAACTTTCCCCTCCTGACTAAAAGGAAATGTTCTGCAATCCAGCCTTGCTCTTTATTTATTAGAGTATATTATCTAAGTATATATATCATTAAATGTATAATTAAAACACGATTTAAATTTTGCCTGGTATTCAAAATTTAAATAAATCATATGAAGTCTATAGCTTGACTCAACTATATGTAGGCACTATTGCAACTAGAGCATAATTCTTTTCACTGCTGTATAAAGGATGCAAAGAATAATTGTTTCATTTTTATTCATACACTTAAGTGTTAAAGAGAGTACATTCCATTATCATCTTCATTCTGGGTAGAATTACATTCTTGCTGGGGTTTTATACTCTACCTTCAGCATTTAACATTAGAACATAAGTATTTTCTAGGTCATTAAAAGCCTCAGAATTACTGTATTTGTTATTTCACTTGTGTCTATACTGTGATCTATTTAACCAGGCCCTGGGGTCTTCATTTAAATTGTTTCCAACTGTAAAGGGCTGAACATTTCCACATATAAAGGCTTTATGTGTTTTTCAAAGCATTTCCTTAGGTCATTTCCCAAAAATACAGTCGCTATTTCTATTTAAAGTAAAATAAATTTTTTTTAATTCTGAAAGGTGGTGTGAATGTATTTCTCAGGAGTTTCATCTCATTCTTGCTGACTGACATCTCATTCTGTCTCACTCAGTTTTCAAGGCTTTGACACCATGCCCTCCTCTCTCCCTCCTCTCGGCTACTCACTCCCCCCCCACCCCCGTCGGGAGAACAGTCATCCTGCTCCTCCTCCCAAGTCTATGCCTGGCACCACTGCCCCGTGCCCGCCCCGCGCCCCCACCCACCCCACTGGCCCTTCCCGTCCCCGCGCTCTGCTGGGTTGTCCCTACTCGCCACGTGGTGGCGCCTCCGCGTTTTCTGCACTTCAGCCTCGACGGCGCTTCCCGTCCCCTCGGCCCCAGCCACTTAATCCGCCAGCGGACCCGCCCCTCTTTGTTCTGTGCGTGGCCCCTTCCTTCCGCGCCTCCCTCCGCCTGTGCCGCCCGCCCTGCTCCGGCCCGCGGCCGTGGTCGTCACCCAGCGTCCTCCCGCCTCGCCCTACGGGCACAGTCAGCCTCGCCGTCTCTGCTGCCGCTTTGTCCGGCGCTCGGGCGCCTTTCCTTCCTCCCCACTTCCGTGTCAGCCGCGAGTTTCCCGCGTTCCCACCCTATCCACGAGGCTGCGCGCTCCGTCTTGTCCGCCCTCAGCCCCGCGTGGCTCTCTCCCCTCTGTTAATAACAGCGCCCAGTGATCACTCAATATTGTGTTAACCCGAAGTGGCGCAGAAAACGCAGTTCGTAGGGGAAAACTAAGGTAGGGCGACACGGGGAGCGCCCTCTTGTGGACTGAGTTGGTAACGTGGGGAAATTGCAGCCATTAGCTATTCGATGACATGGAAGTGGCGGGAGGAAGGAGAGGCTCCCGTGGCAAAAGAAGGGACGTATAAGCGGAGGGCGACGTCTTGTGGAGTGGGGTGGGAACGTGGGATTATTGAGGCCTGAGGCGCGAGGGGACACGTAAGTGACCAAAGAAGGAACGGCTACGGGGTAAAGGTAAACGGGCAGGAACGGAGGACGCCGTCTAGTGGACGCAGGGACGTGGGAAAAACTTTGTGTCACGTGACATCGCCAAATGGCCAAAGCCAAGGTCATGGGCAGGGAAAGTGCAGAGTAAGGCGGATAGGGGCGAGGAGCGAGGTGAACAGAAGAGCAGAATAATGAAGGCCATGTCGCTGGTAAAGTAAAAGCAGAAAAATGACTCAGGCGGAGGGGACAGAAAAGGCCTTGGGGGCGACAGCACAGAAAAATGGCCGAGGGCGCCACCTGCTTGTTAGCAGTAGTAATGCGTCCAGGTCGGAGAAGGAAGACAAAAGTTCAGTGGCCCAGGAAGGGGTGGGGCCAAACAGACAGGAGGCGTGAAGGGTGGGGAGGAGGAGGGGTGCTGGAGTTTGTCAAAGCCTTTAAGGAGACAGCCAGATAGAAGGAAATGCTAGGTAGAATGGAATGAATTCTGTTCTCTCATTCATTCCTGAGAAAATTAATTCACACCACCCTTTTGCAGAGAACTTTGAATTTAAAATGTTTTTATTTTACTTTAAACAGAAGGCAACATTCTGTTTTTGGGAAATGACCTAGGAAATGCTTTGAAAAACAGATAAAACTGTGTGTAAAAATATCACCAGCACTTTTTTTTTATAGAAACAAATGATTTGAAATTATCTAAATGAAAACCCCAGGGAATGGTTAAATTACAGCATATACGTAAATGAAATGTAGCAGTTAGATAATTCTGAATAGTTTTTAATAACATAGAAAATACATTACAATGTTAAACGATGTAAGGGACACCTAATGTACAGCTGATGGGGGTGGGTGAGAAGGGGTTGGTGTCAGGCAGGGCTACCTAGAATGTAGCTAATCTGAGGACTTACCTTTGAATAAAAGAATCAGCTGAAGGTGAGGAGGCAGAGAAAAGAAAGTGAGCATGTCAGAGAGGCTGGGAAAGCAAGACAGCAAGAGTCATATAAACTGTGTTCAGAGGCTTGGACTTTATCCTGAGACAGTGGGAACCAATCAAGGACTTTAAGGCTTTAAATAATGACATGACACAATTGGTTTGCCTTTGGCAAGGGACAATGAGGCCACAGTGAGGCTGCAGACAGCCATTGGGAATATTTAGTTCTTTCCTTTTCTCTCTCCAGCTCTGCCAAGATAGCAGAGCATTTTGAAGATGTGAAGTCAATCTACCCAAAACTAATAATATGCTCTTGCTCTCCTGTAAGCAAAGTTGGACAAAAGTCCAGTTTCAAAAGAATAGTCACTGGATAAGTAGATGAAAAAGGCCTGCAGTTTTCAACAGAGGGCGACCAACAGTCAAGGCTCGTGAATTTTACTGACACACGAGTGACCCAAGAGACAGGGCTATGAGATGGAGTTCTACCTTTATTATCAAAGTCATGTTCTCCAGGGCCTCCCTGGTGGCGCAGTGGGTTAAGCAACGCACTATGAAGCAAACCGCAGCCACTGCAGCACAAGTTCAATCCCTGCTGCTGGCCAGGGGGGGGACCCACATGGTGCGGCAGACCTCTCCTGCTGTGCCCGCTGCTCCCCTCAGCAGTGTACTTCTGTTGATCTGCCTGTTCTGCTCCCCACCCTCTGTGATGAATCCTCTCACCTCCCTGGACTCTGGCCTGTACCCCAGTGCTTGTATGCATAAATAAATAAATCTTTAAAAAAAAAAAGTCATGTTCTCCAGTTCCATGTTTCAAATTTCCCCACTTCGTTCCTATATTTGGTTTACTTTATAAACCATACCGAGGATGCTGTGCTGGAATTTAAAAGCCACTCAAATGCAACATGTTATGTCAGTGTCACTATAAAGCAGCTGACAAAGAACAATCCTGCTTAGAGCTCCATCCAAGGCAAGGTGGAAGAATTTCCCAATATTATAATAACTTGTCATCTATTACATTAAAAAACACATTTTATCTCTGAAATATTATGTCTGGGGCCTCCCTGGTGGCTCAGTGGGTTAAGCAATGCACTATGAAGCAAACTACAGCCTCTGCAGCACAAGTTCGATCCCTGCCTCCGGCCAGGGAGGGGACCCATATGGTGTAACAGACCTCTCCTGCTTCGCCCGCTGCTCCTGTTTCGGTCAGTCTGCCTGTTCTGCTCCCTACTCTGTCTGGTGAATCCTCTCACCACCTGGACTCTGGCCTGTACCCCCAGCTCTTGTATGCATAAATAAATAAATCTTTTTTAAAAAAATATTATGTCTGTCTTCATCTTCTGCAAACATACCTACTGTCTTTTTTAGAAAAATAACATGAGTTTATTTTTAATTCTGTGTTTCATGAACATCCCACATTTAGGAAAAGGTAAGTTTTCTAGATGGGACTCACTATATGCAATTGATTTTACTTCACTTCAATTTGGGAATAAAATGTTTTGTTGCCAGGAGCCTCCCAGTGGCCTAAGGATTAAGTCTCAGTGCTATCACTGTAACAGCCCAGGCCTCTCATGGCAAAGTGGCCTGCGTTCAATCCCCAGCCAGGAAACTGACCCAAGTGGCACAGTAGCAAACTCCTCCTGCCTCGCCCACTGCTCCCCTCAGCAGTGGATTTCAACGGACCTGCCTGTTCCCCACTCTGTCTCTGGTGAATCCTCTCATGCCCCCACCCTGCACCTCTGGCCTACACCCCAGTTCTTTTACACAAAAATAATTAAAAACAAAAATCTTATAATAAAGGAATAATTATTTAAAATATTTTGATGCCAGATCAAAGTAAGAAAACTATACTTGCATAGGTCTTATGATTTGGGAATGACCCATAAATAAGGATGATTTTTAGATGTGATTACAACACTGATTATAGTGTTTTATTAACATGAATACTTTTTCACTGATATGTCACACATGAAGTCTCATTTACTGAGCATCTTGTAAACCTGATCTTCATCCACTCTAGCATCAGGGTCTCTGTTAGCCTCAAATACAAAATGTCTCACAGTATTGAATTTGAATTTCATGAGCACTTTCATGCAAAAGGAGAAATGGCTCTAGGAATTTGCTTTTATAAAGATCATTATATTACTACAAGATTTCACTTTATCACACAGAACTGTGCAAATCCAGTGTGACCATGTTGATCTGAAGTACAGTGATCTGAAATACAGTGATATTAAAAGAAAAAAAAAGCAGTTATGCTAGCCATTAAGAGTTTAGGTCAGGGGATTCCCTGGTGTTAAAGTCTCAGTGCTATTAAGCCAATGCAGCATGAGTTCGACCCCTAGCCAGGGAGCTGCCCCAGAGCAGACCTCACCTGTCTCCCTGTTGCTCCCCTCAGTAGTGTGTTTCAGTGGATCCAACTGTTCTGCTCCCCACTCTGTCTCTGATGAATCCTCTCACCCCCCACAACTCTGGCTCAAACCCCAGTTTTTGTATGCATAAATAAAGTTTTAAATTCTTTAAAAAAAAAAAAAGTTTAAGTCGCTTGTTCCAAAACACAGCCAAAATCACACAGCACACAGCCAGTATCCAGCAAGTACCAGAAATATCAAAAGAATTTTAAGTGAATTTAGTCAACTACATTCAGACCAGTCAGGCTTCAGATTTTTCAATCCAACTGTAGTCTCCACCCAATACCTGAAGGAGAACCAGCAATGTCCTCGGCTGTGTCCCAATGTGTCCCCACCACATCATCTTCTAGACTTGAGTCATAATCTGCAACATAATAATTTCCAACTTATTTACAGCTTCTCTTCAACCAGTAAAATAGATCCTTTCCCATTAATCAAATGGGGACGACATCAAGGAAGTAATGCTTGATTTACATAAATGTTCTCTACTCCCCCTCTGAGTGCCCTAGAGACTAAAGGCAAATGCTTTCTGTGAATGGCTAAAGAACAAATTAAAGTTTTTAAATGGCTGAGGCATGATTTAGCATAATTAGGCATGAACCAGCTGCTTTTGGAGTTTGTTCCCAGCACCTCCTGTATATTAAGAGGAACAAGAAAAGGAGAACACAGAAGAAGGTAAATAATGTTACCTTCTTACCCACAAAGAACACACATAGGCGCTCACAGACACATTAAAAGTGACAGAATACATAATTTTCTAATCAATGAAATCATGTTATTTTAATTCGTTAAAATGACAATTCTGTGAATGGCATTGCTTGTATTTCTTAAACACACCATGGGATCATTACTGAGTCTGTTTCCTTGACAGTTCTTGTTTCTTTTCACATTTGTGCTGAGATAGACTGTATATTTCTTCTTTTCTGAAGGAATAAAGGGTGTTTAGGAAAATGCCTGTGTAATATAATGAAAACTTACAAGATCAAGGCCTGATCATTTCCACTTGCAAAAACCAGCATCTCCAAAGGTGAGAACTTCGTTTTCCAAATCAAAGAAGAAACAGAGAACCTAAAGAGAGATTTTCCAGATTAAACATATTGGTTTATGTACCAATATGTAAATCTCTTCATCACCCTTATTGTGATAACTAGAAAATTGTTAACTTGGTAGTGGAGAAAATGGGCAGAGAAGCCCTGGATCAAGTGAAGTGAATGGAGCTAACATCAATGTAATGGGAACAAACGGGTACCCAGTGTCTTATAGACACAGAAGTATTGTTGGCAAAAACAAGTAAATCTGAATCCAAATCAAAGCACAAAAGACATCAGGAGTTAGTATCTAGGTATATAATCCAAAAAAATACTATCCTTTATCTGTGGCTGAAGTGGGCTACACATTTGCAAGTTTTCTTGATGTACCTAAATCCAAGTAAACAATTCTTGAAAGTTGTCAGAAGAATGACATTTTGCTTACTTGAAACTCGTGTGCATATTGTAGCATGACATACATCTGACGGTTATTAACATCACTGGGTTGCTACCCTTGCAAGAAGTTAATTTTTCATTCAATTTGTAGAAACAGCCAGTTTTCTTCCAGTGCCACCAGTGACCAGTAAAAGATAATATGAAGAAAAAAAAAAAAAGACAACATAACATTTGTGTAGTCTGATAAAAGGATTACTCTAACCTTAGTTTCAGTCAAGAATGAAAAAGCCAGAAACCTCATTGTGCAAAGATTAATAAAATATTGTTTAAAACACAGATGCTGTGTGCTAGGAAAGAAACACTGCAAATGGTAGTGTAGACTAGGTTTTTCAGAAGGACAAAAGGGCAGTGTGGAAATTATTTGCATACTGTTGAAATGGGGATGGTCTGGATGGTCTTTTCCTACCTCTGCTTATCTTGTAAGAACAGCAGGACAACAAAGAAATGGGCAACAAAGCAGCCATTGACAACAACAACATAAAAACATTTATAAATTGTATTTTGAGTACAGGTCCAGAAGATGGTAGCTGTCCTTAAAGTGACATCTCATGGGCTAGACCGAAAGTTGCTGTGGGGACAGAACTGGATGCCTGACTTATGGCTCTGGACAACACTCAGAAGTAAGGGGCTCGTTGAGCTGCGGTTCTAGATCCAAGCCCAAGTCACTACACGAGGGTTTAGTAGAAAGCAGCCACTCAGATGCTGTCAACCCACATGCTACGTACTTGTTCTTTTGACCCCATAAACACTGCTCAAGACCACACTTTGAGGGAGACCAATTTGAGAACCCCATTTCCAGTCTCTGGCTAGGTAACCGTTCATTAAACTAGTTCTTTCCTCAACCGTGTTGGCATGGTTTTTGGCTCTTGTGTCTTAGGTAGCGGGTCCACTTTTAGCAACATTACAGATCTGAGAAGAGTCTATTGAACAGAATATGCAAAGAACTTTTACAACTAGTAAGTGAAAACAACAACACCAACAAAGCCAATCTTAAAAATGTACAAAGGACCAGAATAGATTCTTCTCAAAAGAAGAATCATATACAAATGGTCAACAAGCACCTGAAAAGACTTTCCACATCACTAGTCACTGGAAATACAAACTGAAACTATAATCACAACCCTCCTCACATACACTAGAACGGCTAAAGTGGAGAAACTTTAAGTAACAAATGTTGTAAGTATTGGGGGGTTGGGGTATGGAAAGGGTCCTGCGAGGTGACTATGTAACAGAAATGTACACTTAAAACGTTGGGGGGAGAGGATGTCCAGGACAAACTCCACAAATAAGTTTTATGGCCTTCACCCCCAGCCTAGACCAAAGAGACCCAAGATGCCAAGGACTGGAAATCCCATAATGTCATCACCACAGAAGGGAGGATTGCTGGGAACTTAGGTGGAGTTAGCAGTCAGGTTTGGTTTGTAACCAGACATGTGGGTATTGGGGGCCTTGGATTTTCACCAGCTTTCAGCATGCTATTGGGGTCCAGCTCAGCAGGACTGGTAGGATATATTCACCTATTTACCTCTCTCTCTTTCTCCCTGAGTTGTTCATTTCTTCATTTCCCCTTTTTGTAAATAAACCCTTCATTAACCTCTTTGTGTGTCCTGCAGTTGAGTCTCATTATAAGTCCCTTTTAAGTGTGCGGGTGAGGACCCATGGTCAGGCCCACCCATCTCACATCAGGGTGGCCCTGTAACAAAAACAGTTTGGCATTTCCCCCCAATTTTACAAATAGCAATAATACCATATGCTTCAACATTTCCACACTTTAATATATACCCCCAAAGGATGGAAAACAGGTGTTCAAGCTAAACTGAGTACAGCAATATTTATAGCAGCACTGCTCATCATGGCCAAAGGTAGAAATGGCACAAATGCCCACCAGTGGGTGAATGGATGAGCAGAAGGTGGTAGATCCCTAAACTCCCGTATCATTCTGCCACTTAAGGAAGAGAGTAAAATGGTGCAGCTGCTGTGGAGAGTAGTATGGCAATTTCTTTTTTTTTTTCCCAGATCTTTTTTTTATTATATATATTTTACTACTATGGCAATTTCCTTAAAAACTAAAGATAAAATTAACATGGGATACAGCAATCCCACTTTAGGAATGTATCCAAAAGAACAGAAAGCAGCAACTCAAACATATAATCCACACACCCATGTTCACAGCAGTATCATTCACATCTATCAGTATCTAGAAACTCTGGTGTCCATGGGATGAACAGATGTTAAATCAAAATGTGGCACAGAGACAATGTCATATTCACTCTTAAACAAGGAAGGAAGTTCTGATACTTACTACAACTTGTAGGAAACTTAGAATCATTGTAAAAAGTGCAGTAAATCACAGACACAAAAGGACAAATGTATCCAGAGTAGGCAAATTCAGAAACAGAAGTTAGAATGTGGTTGCCAGATGATGAGGGGAAAAGGGGATATCAAGTTCGTGCTCAGTGGGTACTTTCAGTGGGGAAATGAAAAGGCTCTGGGGAGTGGAGATGCCAGCTCATGTCCTCCACACACTTATAACCAAATTACACCTAAACCAGGGCAGCAGCCAGTGTGCCCACTAGAGGCCTGGTTAAGAGATGCAGTCTATCCACACAACAGAACGCTATTCAGCCATGTGGAGAGACAAAATGTTACCATTGACAACAAAATGCAAGGAATTTGAGGGACTCCTGTGTAGTAAAGCAAGTAACAATGACTAAGACAAATGTTGGCTGTTTACATAGCAGATGAGAAAACAGTAAAATATGTATAAAAACTACTGGACTCTAAGAAGCAAGAGAGGTTGCTGAGGTTAAGAGGGAGGGAGAGAGAAGAAGGGGCAAAGGAAAAAATGTCAGGTACTAATAGGTATTATCTCAAGTGCAAAAGCCCTGACACTGAAAATGTGTGTTATTTTGATCATAGTTAATAGGGCCAATTGGTGTGTGTGTGTGTGTGAGAGAGAGGAGAGAGAGAGAGAGAGAGAGAGAGAGAGAGAGATTGAGAGAGAGAGAGAGAGAGAGAGAGAGAAGTGGGAGAGTAGAATTAAAGCTGAAATACTGGCCTGTTTTTGTCACGGTTGTATGATAATCTGCCCTAAAAATGATAATTTCATTTTTCCCTTCATTTAACACCACCCAAGAAGTCAGCTCTAAGTCTGAGGAAACAAACTGTTCAGCAACCACGTGGGGAGATAGGCAATGGAGGTGTCAATAAATAAAAATAAATAAATGAAATTGCATGAACATTAAAACCTAAGCAAAAGGGTCAAACAGAAAAGACCCACACACACACACACACACATGCAGGTAAGTGCACACACTAAAAAACCCAGCAAGGTTGTGAAAATGAGGAACAGTCTCAAGAAGTTTCAAAAGGGAGGAGGTCTCCCTGGTGGTACAGGGGTTAAAGTCTCAGCAATATCAAGGCATGATTTCAATCCCCCGTCAGGGGCTGACCCACATGGCACAGCAGACCTCTCCTGTCTCAGCGCTGCTTCCCCCTCAAGCAGTGTATTTCAGTAGATTCACCTGTTCTTCCCACTCTGTCTCTGGTGAATCTTCTCACTCACACCCCTACACGTCTGGTCTACACCCCAGTTCTTGTATGCATAAATCCATAATTTCTTTAAAAAACACCAAAAGAGAAAAGTCAATCAGAATAGAATAAGATGATTTAAAACAGTTGGAGCAGTTGGTTAAAGTAGAAATGGGCCTGTGGATTGGATTATAACATGGGAACCAAGATGATTTACTCCCAGGGGCTATGTGCTGGACCCCTGTTATATTTTGGTTAAATACATAATGAAATATTGTGATATAAACACAATGACATGTTTTATATTAAATATATAGTAAAGGAGGAATATGATAAAGAGAATTTGTACTGCTGATAAAGTTTCCTGTGACTTGAACTAAGTGGAAAGTAAGTTACTTTTCAAATCCCTCTCCAGAAAAAACAGTGACACTGTTTTTGTATGTGTGTGTGTGCAGGTAAGTGACACTGACATTGGTTATGGAGTAAGATCCCAGACCAGATCCAATCCATCCAATGTCATGGAGATAAGTGTCTTTGTAGGAGTCCCCACGTTACTGAGGCATTTGGGAAGATTCTATTAGTAAACATTATGTGTTGGGTGTTGCAGATGACCCAGGATGTGGTAAAGTAGTAGCAGTTTTGAAATTCCAAATTTTTACATTACTCCACACACACACACACACACACAATAAATGAATAAAATAACTGGTAAGATGAATTTAGTAAAGTTGTAGAACATAAAATCAATATCCAAAACAAAGTTGTCTTTCTATGACACATCAGAGTCAATAGGAAAACAACACCATTTACAATTGCATCAAAAAGACCAAACTATACCTGGGAAAACATTTCATGAGGGAGAACGAAAGCCTGTACAATGAAAAACTGTAAAACATCATTGAAAGAAATTGAAAAGCACAAATAAATAGAAAGATACTTTGTGTTCATGATAGGAATAATTAGTATTACTGAAAGGTGCAGGCTTCCCAAAGCATAATACAAATTCAATGCAATCCTGATCAAAATTTCTATGGCAATTTTCACAGAATCATAACTAACCATACTGAAAAGTGTGTGGGAGCAGAGGATCAGGAGGAGGCAAACAAACAAACTAAAAAACCACACTGTGGAGAGTGAAGTTGGAGGCGTCATGCTCCCTGACTTCAAACTGTTAACTGAACACAAAGTCTCAACTCAAGTTAGACAGAGTCTATTAGAAAACGAAAACGAGAATTTAACTCAGGAAGCAGTCTGACAGATTTTCTTCCAAAAAACAAGAGTTTGAATTCGGTTTCTATTTTCTTCCAGAAAACAAGAGTTTTAGTTTCCTTTCTATGGACAGGAAAAGTGCGTCATTGACTTTAGGAATGTAATCCTTCTGTAGGGGAGAGACTTCGGACTTGTCCCAAGTTAAAATATGCTGATGCGGAGGGTTTAGCTCCTCCTTTGTAAAGAACGCCCAGTGGAAGGAAAGACAAAGGCTGAGCGCCCGGGTTAGAGCTTCACTATGTGCCTCCAGGGTCGACAGTGGGGCGAAGAGACCAGCTTCCCCTTGGTGGGCCAGATGCCCTGGACAGAATAGGGGGCGCTGCTCAGACCCGGCGTCTGGCAGGGGGCTTTGCCCTCCTGCCTGCTAGACCTGGGGAGGCCCAGAATATGTCACCACATGGTCCCCAAACGCTAAGGTACATCCACTGTGATAAAAACACACAGGTCTGGGAAGCAGAACAGAGCCCAGAAGACCCACACCAGGGAGCACCAATTTAGCAGACGGCGCCAGGGGCAGAGTGCACAGAAGGAGCCGCTTTCGTCAGCTGCGGCGGAACACGGAGGGTCACTCTCAGGAATGAACCTGAACCCCTAAGTTCCTTCAGGACAATAATGATCCTAGAAAAGGCCCCAGTCTCCCACACGCACACGCACACGCACGGGGTCATTCCACGGGACCCTCTGCAGTCAGCCGCAGGCAGGGAGATGCTCTCACCAACCCTGACCTTTGGCTACCCTCCTCCTCTCTCTGGACCCAAGGAGGTCCCTCAATCAAACAAATGACGCCTTTTCCCTTTGGGTCCAGAAGACGCCAATTCCCACCCAAGTCCTCACCTTTGGCAGGAAGAAGCTGTGCGGTGGAGGGCCGCGGTTGAGCTGTGCGCATGCGCAGTCACAGGTGCTGCACAGGTCCGGCCAGCAGGTGTGGGTGGATGGACCAGACACGCTAAAGTGCTCTCCGTTGGCCATGCCCAGCCTGCAGTCCCACTACAGCCCAAAAGTTTGCGTGGTCAGCTGGTTCTGCTGGTAAGGAGAGGAGGGGCTTGTGCACAGATGTTCAGGGAGGGCCCTTTGTTGGTCAGGGCTCCAGCTGCAAGGAGAGGGCACCCTCAGGTCAGTCTACATGAGGCTACTTGAGGAACAGGATCTTTACGAAATTGTGGGCAGGTAGAGGGGACCACACGGATCTAGCAGAAGTCCAGGTTCAATAGCTTAGGTTCCGGTCCCTTTCCTAGACCCCAGTCTCCTCTTTCCCTTGGCTTTTCTAGCCCAATTCCCCACTGACTGGGCCCACCCAAAGCCAGACTGCAGGGAGCACATTGCTACCACACTCTAGGAGGTCCTAGTGAACGTTGCAGGGGTCTGAAGGGTCAGATAACATCAGGTCCTGACCTTGTGTATCCAGTTGAGAGGTGGACACTCTTGTCAATTTTCTTGGGCCCAGGAGAGGGCCAAGGACTCTCACATGGCGTCTTCTCCACTCTAGAGACATTCCAGGCAGGGTGCTGTTTGTGGAAGTTAATAAAGAATCTGAAAAGGACGGGAGATTCTACAGTGGGCTCAGTTTCCATAGCTTTACTGTCAGGTCTGTGCTGGCCTGAGGATCTTGGTTTCTATAGCTGGATAGATGGCTATGCTGATCCCTTCTACCACCACCTTTTTGTGTGAGCCAAGTTTCTGGTCTTACGGCGCCTCCTTTTGAGATTGTCTGTTCTTATCCTCCATCAGTGACACTGTCAGGAGCCGCTTCTTCTGGAAAGCCAGCAGACAGCTCCTCCAACAGCACTGAATTGACTGAGGGCCCCAGCATGCTTGGGCTGTTCTGAGCCCTGGAACACAGCCATGTAGTAAATAGCAAGTTGGAAGTGTCTTCCTCCCAGACACCCCAGATTTACCTCAAACATCAACTGCTCTGCTGACACTTCCTGATTCTCAGCTGCCTCACCTACCATTGCCACCCCTCGGTTAACATACTCTGGTGTCCAAACCTTAGATGATTGAAAGCACTTATTTCCAGGTTGTTTCTCGCCCATTGAACTGCCTACTCCGCACCGTCTGGCTCTCTCTCACCAGTCTCCTACAGAAGCCCAGAGAACATTTCCAGGAGGAATGTTCACAGTAGCATTTTTATGATAATAAAATGAGTCTGATTACACACTAGAATTATGGACAGCATTTTTTTTACTAACCTGAACAAAGCTGATACTCCTAGAGAGGAGATGAGAGTATTACAAGTAGACCACATGTATACTAATAGAGTTGAATGAAATCAGATATGATAAAGGGGTGCATATCTTAGGGGCTCCCCTGGGCAGGCGGGAGACCCCACCCCAGAAACCCCAGGGGCAGGGGTTCCCTCCCTGTTCCCTTAGAGGGGGGAACCCTTTGGTGCCCTAGTTCCTTCTAGCACCTCCTCCTCGTTTTTTCTGTGGGTCGCATTTCTAGTTCTCAAGCCCCGTTGTGAGTTGCTTGGGGTCTGCTCAGTGGGACTGGTAGACATGTTAAAGGGAAAAGTAGTCCTGAAGGGATTACACAGATAGGTTTATGGACTCCAACCCTGACTCCAGACAACAGTATCCAAGAACCACAAATCCTGTAAGGTCATTATTGAAGAGTGGTCACTGGGACCTGAGGGTGGAGGTAAGCAGCCAGGCTTGGCATAAAAGCAGACATATGTGGACCTTGGGGACTCTCTCCTTTCAGAGCCAGCTCTCAGCGTGCTCTTGGGTTCCAGCTTGGAGGAACTGGTAGGACATTTATGGATTTTTCCCCTCTCTTCTCCTTGTGTTATTCACTACTTTATTTCCCCTTCTTTTGTAAATAAAACCCTTTATTAACCTTTGTCATGTGTGCATGCAGTTGGTGCTTATTATAAATACCTTTTGAGCACATGGGTGAGGACCCAGTCAGGCCAACCCATTTTATATTAGGGTTGCCCTGTAACAGCTGGTCTGCATGAAGACAGAGCCTTCACAATTTTACTCAAGCCAGGCCATTGCCTCCCTGCTCCCCAGCAGGATACTGTCAGTTCATTCTTTGGATGGACAGTGAGATGTTTATGAAAACAGGAGCATTTAGTGAATGTTTGTGGACTGACTAGGGAGTCTGTTCAGAGCCCTTGTCCACTCACCTCCCAGTGCAGGCAGTGAGGTTTACACACCCTGCATGGAGCTGCAAGGTCCTCCCGAGGAATTCTGAGCAGCTAGAGAAAAGGCCCATGACACTGATAAGTGACAGTCACCTGACAAAACAGTTGGCTCATCAATTGAGTCCTTCCCATAGGTCTAGGGCTCACAAAAACATCTAGGAACGTCTTTGTACCTTTCTTTTTTTGGTCTGCATTTGTATTTTGAAAAAATGTAACATATAGAAGAATTGAAAAAAATAATTCCATGAACACGCATATATCTGTATCTTCTATAATTGTAAAATTTTAACACATCTTTTTATCTTTAGACATGTATATACATATATTATTTGTCTAATACTATTTGATAATAAGTTGCAGACATTATATTTCACCCCAACATATTTCATACATCTATACAAAGTATAAGGACCTTATAATATGTAACTTTAAATCAATTATCACACCTAAGAAAATTTAGAATGATCCCTTAATATAGTCTAATATTCATTTCATATTCAAATTTCCCCATTGTCTTTAGGTCAAATTTTATATGTTCACGCAGAGCATTTGTTATGATGCCTTTTTAGTCTCTTTTCTAGAACAGTTCCCCTTCTGTTTTCTCTATGTTGACTTTTTGAAGGAACTGGGCCACTTAAGTGAAGGAGGGTCTCATAGCTGATTTATCCAGTTGTTCCTTGTGGTGACATTTGACTTGTTCCTGTACGTTTTGTAATTCTGTCAACTGGAATTTAGATGTGAAGGTGCGACAAGATTCAGGCCAGATGTTTTTGTCAAGACCCAAAGGTGAAGTTTTCCACCTCATCTTGCTTTACATCAGGGACATATCTGCTTATCTCCCTAAGAGTGAAAAAGAGTTTGATCTCTGGACAAGACAATGATCACTAGATCTTTTCACTATAATGGTGCACTTTTCCCTTTGCAAAAGAGAATAGCTAGCAGCTGACACAAGTGAATATCCTGTTCAATGCCTTCCTCGAATATAAACAGGAAATAAAGGATGACAGGACATCTGAGAAAAAGCCTCCAACATGAAAGAGAGGGACAAAAACAAATAAGAAAAAAGCAACTCAGAGTAAAGAGAGCTCACTGAAGGATGCAAAAGAAAATTTCCCTCAAATGGCAAATAACCTTAGAAATACGAGAAGATAACACATCCATGAGGAAGACTGTTACTAGGAAATATTTAGTGTTTATGGAAACAATAAAGTGTTTTTGGAAATCCACACTGAAAGAACCAATACACGGTTAGACCAAAAAATCCCCTGAGAAGTAGAAAAAGATAAAAGTTGGAAATGAAAATATTAAAAAGTAGGGGATTAGTCCAAGAGTTGGCATCAGAATGATGGTGTTCTATGACTACAAAGAAATAAAGAGGGGATAAATTTTCAGATAAACAAAACATGTTTTTTACTGAAACATATGAGCTTCCAGGTTGAGATGGTCTATGAAGTGTTCAATACAAATACATCTCATAAAGATAAAATCACAATGTTGTGGAATTTCAGAACATCCTAAAAGAGAAAAAAATCACAAAAACCATAACAGCATTAAACTTCTTAATAACAATACTGAAATCTAAAGGATAACTAACTGAGCAAAGGCTTCAAAATTCTAAGGACAATCTGAAAAAGGATATTATTACCCATAGAAAAGAGTATTGTATTATAACCCCTAGAAAAAAAATAGCTATGACTTCATGATGATATAAATAAATACATAAGTGACTAAACAAATGGAAAAGTGAGCGCTTTAACTTACAAAAGAGTTTCATCAATAAATGTAAAATAAAAGAGGAAAATAGAGAACATAACAGTTAGTAACTGTTATAGACAAGATTCACCAACAATCATTAAAAGTAATGAGTGAAAATTGGACAGTCAGGATATTTGCAAAGTCCTGAAGGCTATCTACCAATATCATTGATAATTATAAAATGAAAATTAGTAAATTTACAGTAGAGAAACCCTGCTTAAGTCACATATCCAAGTGAGCAAGATTAACATCACCTTGCAAGTCATACCACCATCAGGTATCCCTGATAAATATGATGTTCCGAACAAGAGCATCACTTCTGTGATGTTCTTGCCAAAAATCCGTAACTTCCATCTAATCATAAGAAAACATCAGACAAATCCAATTTGAGGGACACTGAAATAACTGACCTGTGTTCTTCAAATCTGTCAAGATCATGAAAGACAAAGACTGAGGAACTATCCAGCCTGGAGGCAACCAAGAAGACTCAATAGCTAATTGAAGGACCTTGGAATAGTAATGTGGGACCCTGGAAAAATAAAATAATATTATTGGAAAACTGGAGAATTCCAAAGTCTGTAATTTAATTAATAAGGACTGTACCAATTTTATTTTTTTAGTTTTGATTAGTGAACTGTCATTAAGATGTTAGCATTAGGGGAAGTTAATAGACAAAAGCATTAGATAGAACTCCCCAATGTTTTTAAAACTTTTCTGTAAATCTAAATAAAATTATTTCAGAATAAAAGGTAAAAAGAAAAAAATTCTGAAGGAAAATTATTCCAATCAAGAATATAATGACCGGCCCTCTCTGGTGGCGCAGCGGGTTAAGCAACGCACCATGAAGCAAACCGCAGCCACTGCAGCACGAGTTCGATCCCTGCTGCCAGCCTGGGAAGGGACCCACATGACGCAGCAGACCTCTCCTGCTGTGCCCGCTGCTCCCCTGAGCAGTGTGTTTCAGTCAGTCTGCCTGTTCTGCCCCCTGCTCTGTCTGGTGGATTCTCTCACCTCTCCACACCTCTGGCCTGTACCCCAGTGCTTGTGTGCATAAATAAATAAATCTTAAAAAAAAAGGAATATAATGACATTTTCAGACATGCAAGAAGTCCTGTACCCTTTATGGAGAAGCTACTGGTAGTCGTGCTCCCTCCCCTCGAGAGAACAAACCCAGATGAAGACATGGAGTCCAGGCAACATAAAAGCCAACACTAGAGGGAAGCAGAGGAATTTCTAGAACAGCAGCTATGCAGAGAATTCCAGAGCAATCAGAATGGATGTATACAAAAGACAAGTGGTTGCTAGAAGAATTGTCTCAAAACAACTAACCAACCGTATCTATTTGATGTCAGTGATGTCATCTGTTTTGATAGTTTAGGGTTGTATCATTGATCAGTATGTAAAAGACCAAGCAAAGGACCAAACAACAACATCAAAAACAAAACAAAACAACAAACAGACAAACAAACAAAAAAACACCCAGTTATTGGCTTTGGGAAAACAAAAGGTTATACTGAAAGAAAATGTGATCATAGTATATTAATCGCTCTGTGAACACTTTTTACATAATCAAAGTAATGCAAATACTACATACTTCTTTAGCAAAACATCTATGCGGAGATGGAGGGAAAGAAATACATTTGTGTGGGCAGAGGATGAGAAAGAGAATGTAAGAAAATTCAAGTTTCCGAAGTAGGAAGAAAAAGATTATTTCTAAAGTCAAAAAATCTAGAACCACCACCACAAACAGTGGGGATGGGGCGGTGGGCGGGGGGCCTGGAAGTGGGAAATGTGCAGAAGTGAGACATCAGAAGACACAAGCAAGACAGTTGCTTCTGGGGAAAATAAACTAAGGGTAAGGCAGGTGACTACTGTTTTCCATTGTAAGCCTCTGTTTTTATTTTATTTCTTAAATCAGATATCAGTAATCCTTTCTTTAATTAAAGACTACACTTTAAATATTAAATGAGTCAAGAGCAACCAAAATATCATGGATAACCATGCTTAATTAATTTAGGTGGATAAAGCCAGTTAATTGTAGGCCCAAGTCAGGGTCTCCGGCTTGTCTACTTGGTATACCTGTTTGGACTCTTAAGTAAAGCTGATCTTCACCTGGCTGAACCCAGGAGTTCTGATCTCTGTTATGGTCTCCTTGGCATCCATTTGTTAGAGCACAAAGGTTCGCCACCTTCAGCCATGTAAGAATTCTTTGGTTGTCACACTGCTCCACTGCTCCACTGCACTTCCGGGCAGCCTGCTGTGTGTGTTCATTGCCTGCTTCCTCTTCTCTGAGGCTCCTTGGGTCCTTCTGGGTGGTTTCTTGGTTCTCTGTTGTCAAGGATTATATGGCACTGGAGAAGCATGCTGCTGGGGAAACCAACCTCTAAGAAACAAGTCTTTTTCCCTTTCTATTTTTGCACCCTCTGGTGTTGATCCGAGTGGGGACAGTGAAGGACAGTGAAGTATGTCAGATATGAAGACACCAGGCATCCTTTCTCCTCAGCTGCCCTTGGATGACCCAGTTAACAGGCAAACTGGAACGTGGGAGAAGGCCAGGGCCGAGTGGGATGAGGACTGGGGAGCTGGGCCTGCTGGGCTGACTCATGATGGGATGAGCTCAGTTTCACTTTCGGGAGGGATCAGTGTCCAGGGAGATGCCACCTAGGGTAGAATGCCACCCTGAAGCAGGCAGCTGACAGGTCTCATGAGGTGGCTGAGATACAGTTTGGCCAGTGCTTTCTAAGGTGGGCTCTGTGAAACACTAGTGATAAAGGATGTAGGGAGATGTTGACTTGAAAAGAGGATTCCATGGTCCCACAAGCTTGGGAAATGTAGGTTCAATGGAATTAAACAGGGTTCTCCACTGCAAGCATCTCAGAACCTTACTATGATGATGGGAATCATTAATCTCTGAGGCATGGCAGATGGGGATATGATTCAGTGTTTGATCACAGCCATGAAACGCTTTCTGTCCAGAACACAACACTGGGCAAATGAACTACTGACAATACTTTGCAGGGTAGGGGCTGTTCTTGAGCTGGGGGCAGCACTAACAGAAAAAGGTGTGTTGTCACCTGCACCACCACCCGAAGTTCCTCTCCATTGGTTAGGTCTTTTAGTGGTTCAGGGCCAGTAGGCAAATGAACTGAGACTTGAGAGAGATTCTGCCCCATGGGAAACTGAAGAGCTAGCTAAACAAAGACAAGCAGGCAGAGGTGCAGTGATAAGGTATCTAAGTACCTAGCAGAGGGACTGGGACTCAGTGAACCCACGGATATGTGGTGTGCAACAGCCCCATACAAAGCCAAGGTCAAACCTACAGCAGCCCCTCTCTACCATCTGGAGACCTCGAGGCTCAGAGATTTCAAGGCATGTCTTGTCAGGCTTGGCTCCGGAAATGGAAGGGGCATCAAAAGGAGGCCAGCAGTGATAAGGTTTCTAGGTACCCAGCAGATACCTTAATATCTGAGTGTTCATCCTCAAAGTGGTATGTGCCAAGTACCATGATTCTCAAGTCTCTGGAAAAGGAGACTGAAGAGTTAAAAACCTTTCCCTGAATCCCACCATTCATGAGAGGCAGAGTGGGTTCTTTTTTGTTTGTTTGTTTTTTAAAGATAGATTTATTTATGCATATAAGCACTGGGGTACAGACCAGACGTGTTGGGGGTGAGAGGATTCGCCAGAGACAGAGTGGGGAGCAGAACAGGCAAATCGACTGAAACACACTGCTGAGGGGAGCAGCAGGCGAGGCAGGAGAGGTCTGCTGCGCCATGTGGGTGGCAGGGATTGAACTCGTGCTGCAGTGGCTATGGTTTGCTTCGTAGTGTGTTGCTTAACCCACTGCACAACCAGGGAGGCCCCAGAGTGGGTTCTAACTCAGCTGCCCTGGTGGCAAAGCAGGGACAGGCCAGCTTCAGATTCCACTGTGTGTGCTTAGTGGCACTGGGTGGGTCTTTGCCTTTACTGCCAGGTTCCATAGAAGGAAGAAGATAATCTCTGTCCACGGAACACTGGGATCATGTGAGGATCAGACAGGAATGATGAACAGGAAAGGACAGAAACAATGAACAGGAAAGCACCACAAAGTGAAGTGAACACAAAGGCAAGGAAGGCGCTGTTAGTATTCACTGCTTTTCCTAGATATCAAACTTTGCATCCCGAAGCCATTACTTTCCCTGACGCGTGCTTACAAAATGACAAGAAAGAGGAAATAAACAGACAGAAGATGTACGTGTGTGTTTTTAAAGTGCCCCCCTCCTTGTACCTTCTGAAAGCCCACAGGAGGTAGGGAAGAGACACCACTGTAAAGTGACTTTGAATAAAGGATCCAGACACTAAAAACACCAGTCACCTGCCGCCCAGGAAGGCACTAAAGCGCAAGCCTTGAGTCCCCAATCTAGGCCATTCATAGTCCAGAGGACAGAGGTCAGGCCCCTAATCAGTCCAAGGGCAGCTGACACAGCCCCACAGGTTTCAGCTCATTTCTTCCCAACCCGGCAGCTCTCAGTAGCCGTGTTCTGCTCAGGAGTAGGTGGGCTGTCTCCAGGAAACAGGGGCAAAGTTGAAATGTTCTTGGACCAGAGGTGCTAACTGGGTACGGGGTGATGGCAGGGAGGGGTCACGAGAAGGGAGTGGCTTCCCAGGGAGAGGACAGAGGCTCCTGTAGTGACAGACAACTTACTTTATTATACAGAATAAAGTCTCATCAAAATCCACAGAGCAGCCTGTTACCCCAGGGCCACCAGATGTCACTGTTACAGCGAACATGAATTCCTTGGTCAGCTCTCACGTCAGGCACTGAATTTATGGTGAGACGGTTCAAACCAGGGCACTCAGAAATGCATTGGTGAGGGTGTTTAGAGCTTCCCCTCCTTAGTAATTAAATTCCACCCTCAGGTATTTAAATTAGTCTGACATGCAAAATAGGACTAAGAAACACCAAAATGTTTTCACTTTTACTCTCAACAAGATATTTTTTGAATCATAATGCTTATTTTTCACCAAAATGCAGACATACTTTGGTGGGGAACAGAGAAAAAAGTGTGTCCCTGTCACATTGCTCAAATTTGAAAAGTGGGGGTCCCTGAGACTGGGATCCTTGTTATGCACCCTCCCAAAAACTCACTGCATCACAGGTTAATTGCTGTCATGGGACCCAACTGGTCCAACCAGTGAAAAATACAACACAATACAAAACACACATTCAAACAATGAAATTGAGAGGCTATTCAAAGATAGTGAATAGACCCAGATGATCAGAAATGTGCTTTGATGATTAAAAAAGCCCACAAAAGTCATTTCCATAACTTGTAGACACCTGGAAATGTGTCTAACACTTCCGGATCAGAAAGAACACTTATTATTGAACATGGGCCCATTGTGTGGCCTTGCACAGGTGATCTCTCCCCTCTGAGTCTCAGTCTCCCCTGTAGACTGGACCTCTCCAAAGACCGTTTTAATAAGCATTGTACGATTCTAGGATGCTGTGGCCTTTATGAGCCCATGGGCAGCTGTAAAGGCAGGCATCAAAACCGACAATGCAGAGCTTAGGAGCACAGATGAGGCTGCACCAGTTCAGAGTCTTTCCCTTTACTCCAGGCAACAGAGGGCAGGGATTTGGAAGGAATTAAACACACAGGACATAGCACTAGAGCATGTTCAGCGTACTCAATCCCCATCTTGAAGTGTTGGAAGGTAGCCAATCAAATATTTGAAGATGTCAAGGATAGTGTCAACATAAGCATCTAAGGAAACTGGTTTCCAAAAATAAATGATAACTGCAACCTACCAACCTCTGTAAGTACATGAATGTCTCAAAAGTGGCGGCATGTTTTGTAATACTCTCCACAGTTGATTTACATGTAGAATTGCTGCTTCTTAGATGAAAAATTTAGGGCAAGGGAGGGAGAAGTGGTATTAAAAGCCTTTCTTCAAATGTTTTTATAAAGTTGTCTTGGCTCTTTGCATTTCTATAACTTTCTTAGCGTCAACCTGTTACACATTTTTTAAATGTGGATTTTTTATTAACCTTACATTGAATCCATAGGTCATTTTCTTTATAATATTAAGCCACCCAATCCATAGAACATGGCATTATCTCACTGCTTATTTAGGTCTTATTTAACTTCTCTCAATAATACGGTTTCCTTTTCAGTATAGGTTTTGTACATATTTTCTCCCTAAATATTAGAATGTTTTGATACTATAATAAATGTTTAAAATTTCTTATTTTGATTATTTATTGGCAACTAGTTTGTTTTTAATCTCATGAAAACTAAGTTTTGCTACTTAGTTCTTCCCTAATATTCTTTTTTTTTTTAAAGATTTATTTATGCCTATAAGAGCTGGGGTACAGGCCAGAGTCACAGGAGGTGAGAAGATTCACCAGAGACAAAGTGGGGAACAGAACAGGCAGACTGATTGAAACTCACTGCTCAGGGGAGCGGTGGGCAAGGCAGGAGAGAGGTCTGCTGCGTCATGTGGGTCCCTTCCCAGGCCGGCAGCAGGGATCGAATTCGTGCTGCAGTGGCTGCGGTTTGCTTCATAGTGCGTTGCTTAACCCACTGCGCCAGCAGGGAGGCCCTCTTCCCTAATATTCTATGACTGATACTCTTCCCTGATATTCTATGGACTACCATCCCACTTATTAAAGTGGTCTGACAGATATGTTAGGAAGAGGTCAGGTTAAACAATTTAATCATGTTTCTTTATTGTGAACTTCTAAAACTTTTAATGTGCTAATAAAAATTTTTCCAACTTATTTGACTATATTTAATATTCAATAAATATCATAGTCAGGCATCATACTGCACAGAAAACATAAATCACTCTAGGTGTTTTAAGCAGCAGGATTTAACAGTCAGATTTCAGTGCTTACAAAAATCACTGTGGGCAGTGAGAACATGTGCTTGGCTAATCTAGGAATGATTACCAGTGACCACTGAATGGTCCCTCCCCAGGGAGGCAGCCTCACTGTAATACTTTTTTTTTTTCTTGCTTCCCCAACTATAACTGCCTCTCAATACACCACAAAGGCAGCAACTTTTTAAAAAAGAAATAGTTAAAATGTTTTTCATGCTTCCACTTACCAGATTTCTCGTAAGTGCCTCTGAAGGTGAAGCCCATTTTTCATCCAGAACTATTGCCTAGAACCTCTGCGGTAAGAAGGAAACCTAGGAAGAGGGAATGCAGCTGAGCTATCTGAGTGACAGAACTGACATCTTATCAAATGCCTGGTGGATGGGCCAGGTACTTTTCTAGACAGAGAATGCATCTGTGAGCTGAGTGAAGTGAGAAAGGTGGGTATTGGGCAAGTTACTGTGAGTACCTGTTCCCCACTTGGATAGAACTACTATAATCATCTCCTAAAACTAGTACTTCATGACCCACAATGTGGTCATGTTTTCCTCTTGGTGCTGAAGGTTAGGTACCAAATTTGTGCTTTGCTTCTATCAATTACACATATTATGGCATGCATCTTATTACTTCTCTGTCTGATATTTCCCTGTTTCTATATTCTGGTTCACTCTTTATCATAATGTACTATGCAGTTCTATAAAAACTTCAACTCTTCTTTGAAAAAGATCATATATAAATCAATCAATATGTGTGACTCCCAGTGTTCACCTGTGAGGAGCTGGCCCACTCACAAGTTCCTGCTATCGTTTTTTTGTTGGTTTCACAAATTTCATAAAGTATAAGTGTAAAATAGAAGCATTCACTGCACTCTGACTTCATTTAGCTAACTAAAAGACTAGTCAGAAGATTAAAAATTGAGATGTGTTCTTTGGAATACAAATTAACATATTGATATCATTATCTACAGTACTCTGTAAGTGACTATTAATGGGGAACAATCGATGCTAGTCATAAAAACATAAAAGTGACTAAG
This sequence comes from Galemys pyrenaicus, assembly GCA_019455555.1. Taxonomy (NCBI): domain Eukaryota; kingdom Metazoa; phylum Chordata; class Mammalia; order Eulipotyphla; family Talpidae; genus Galemys; species Galemys pyrenaicus. Next base: position 10,473,194 of record JAGFMF010011380.1, on the reverse strand, counting down.
TTTATTCTCTGTTGACATTTAATTAAATTGTAAAAAAACCAAAATACAGTGAAATTTGCCACCTTATGATCTATTTGAAACAGATTATTTAGGAACAATAACATAAAAAAAGAAAGTATACAATGGAATGTACAATGGAGACATGTTCTGAGAAGTGCATCACTTGTGATTCTGTTGTGTCAGTGTCACTGAGTGTAATCCCACACACCCAGACAGCACAGCACACTGCACACCCAGGCTGGATGGTAGAGCCCATCGGGCCAGCTGAGATGGAAATGTCACCAAATGATGCATGACTGTATTACAGTTTGGCTGGAAAAACGGTTGTCTAAAAATGATTATTAGTTCATAAAATCAAAATAGTGTTTGTGATTTTGAAAATTCACTGAAACTTCTTCCCTGAACTGGTTCCTTTGTGATACATTTTCTTCAGTTCTACCCACGACTGCCACAGTAACAGTCCTGGGATCAGAACCCACACACTATTAAAAAATATCAGGTAGACCCATAAGTGGAGCCAACTGCTGGTGTTGAGGTTGGGGCTTCCCAAAAGCCAGTCTGGTGAGAAGGTCATCCACCCGCCATACAGTTCACATACACACAAGGTAATCTGTAAGAAATGCCTGCCAGAGAGAAAGAAATAGGGATAAAGCTCGATCTCAGCACACCTCGGCACCTTGAATCATAACAGCTTTTCTTTTCTTAAATTTATTTTATTTATACATAGAAGAACTGGGGTATAGGTCAGAGGTGCGGGGGGGTGAGAGAATTCACCAGAGACAGAGTGGAGAGCACAACAGGTAGATTGAAATACACTGCTGAGGGGAGCAGCAAAAGAGACAGGAGAGGTCTACTGCACCATGTGGATCAACTCCCTGGCCTAGGATCGAACTCATGCTACAGCAGCCACTGATAACTTCATTGTGCTGAGACTTAACCCCTTGCACCATCAGAGAGGCCCCCACAGCTTTTCTTTATTGGCAGTATTGACATGATCGTCGTGGCAGAAGACCTCTCTGAAGCCGGACCTCAGGTTTCTAGTAAGTACTGCTCTCTATGGGGCAACACAAAGTAATTAATGAAGACCCATGCTTTCTTTAGAGAAGCAACACTACCCTTTCTAGAAGATTACTTGCAAGATAGTCTTTTTGGTATCCTTTCCTATTCTTAGAAAGATTCAGTGATGTAAGACCTGACCCAGCAAACAGAGACCTAAATAGAATCTTGTTGTTAAGTCACAATTTCACCCACTGTAAAGGGGGATTAAATAATACCTTCCTCAAACGTTGTGGAGATTAAATAAGATACATAGATAAAGTGGTGCTACATAGCAAGTACTCCACAATGCAGCTATTATAAATATTTAGAATAATAAACAAATGGGGAAATGTAGTAAGCCTACACCCAAGATCATGGAAACAAAGATATGTCAAGACACCAAAGAGAAATTTAATTTTTCCTGCCAACAATCTGTGTAAAATGGGTAGGGAAGAGTGGATCAAATGCCTCTAAGATCATCATGAAATTTTATTATGAAGCTTTAAATAAGACTTCTCCCATATATGATGGAGGAAAACTGAATGCAATCACACCTATTTGACACTGTAAGGGACTCGTCTCCAGCATAGCAATCTATTTGCCCAGTTCACTTTGTAGGAAGGACAAGAAGTAAAGGGAGGTCAGGAGGAGAGTTCTAAGTCTTAGAGTCTGATTGATGGCTGGCTAATCTTCCCCAACTCTCTGCCTCCCTCGTGTCCTCCACAACCAGCCGCTGAAAAGATTTCTCATTTACATTGCATGTCTAACTCAGAATTACATAAGAGAATTCAGTTTACATCAAGTGGCATAGGAGTTTTCCAGAGTGAAGGGTGGGAAAGGATAGAAACATTATTCTTTTGTTCTTTAAAATATTGGTGGCAAATTGTCCAATGCTGTTAACACTGTGCTTCCCTATTCAGTGACAAAGTAGTTCTGTAATCATATTTCTAATATTTTTTATTTTAAACTGTCTGAAATTATTCTGATGGCAACATAATCCTTATTTATTTATTTAAAATATTTTATTTATTTATGTATACAAGAGCTGAGGTATAGGCCAGAGGCACAGGGAGTAAGAGGATTCACTAGAGACAGTGGGGAAGACTAGGCAGATCTACTGAAATACACTGCTAAGGGGAGCAGCGGGGTGAGGCAGGAGAGGTCTGCCGTACCATGTGGGTCCCCGCCCTGGGGGACCCAAGGCTGCAGTGGTTGCAGAAGCCCCACAGTGCAGCGCTCAACCCCTTCTGCTACCAGGGAGGCCCCCATAATCCTTATTTAATGGCAAACAACTTTCAACTCCACTATACTTTTCATCTAACAAATAAATGTGGTCATAATCCACTCCAAATGTCACTTAGGCTTTGGGACAGCTCTTTTTAGCAGGATAGGAGAGGGGCACTTACCGATAATACTTCTCTTTGACTATGGCATAAACGAGGAACAATGCCAGAGACCCATCCAGTACAACAGTTATAATTTCCACAGACACAATGGTTGGATCAAAATAAAGCCATCTTGCATCAGCTTTGCCATATTCTTGCCCTAAAAACAAATCCCATTTGTTACTCATTTTTATGGAAATGACCTTTTTTTTTTCCTGAAGAAGATAAAAAGAATCACCATCACTCTCTATATTTTTCATCAAGCCTTGAAAGGTAAGAGAGCCCTGAGAAAAAATGCATTTGCCACCTGATAGAAGTAATAACAATACTGTTATAGTTGTCAAATAATTGTTTCCAAAATGTTTTCACAAGTGTGCTCTTTTTACTCCTAGCTTTTTTATTATACATGGCAGATTTTTAAATTAGTTTGACAGATTCAGAATTTGCAAAGATAGTCTTTGATAATTATCTTCGTAAATGGATTATCATTCCCTACTTCAAATTTTCAACATTAAACCTATAGGATATTTAGATTTAGGAACATTGTTATTAAGAAACTATTTAAGAAAAAAAAAACATGTTTATTAATAGTTGAAGAGAAATTGAGCACTGAGGGGGCAGCAAGGAGGGGAGAGGAAAAATAGAGCCTGAACCATCGGCCAAATCCACAATGGACAAAGGGGGCATTTCAGTCTATTCAGCGACAGGACTCACTAACAACAATCACCACAAAGGCCTCAGCTGTGTTCATGGGGAGCAGGAAATCTTTCCAAACCCCATTATCAGAACGTTGTGTTTTTTTGTTTTTTATTTTTTTTCTAGAAAGTGCCATGAGGCCATAAGGTCTTTTCAGAGCTAAACTGAGAGCCATGTACTTACTAGGTGAAGCCTTTCCTCTTCCTCTTCCATTTTCCTTCTCTTCTTCTCCCCTCCAACCCTTCCTCCTTCTCTCTCTCTCTCTCTTTCTCCCCCCTTCCCTCTCTCTCCCTACTGTGCTTCTCTTTTTATTAAAGTAATACATGCTGACTGTAATATCTCACACTATTTAGAAAATGCATGAATGGTCAACAATCAGCTGTGTCACCTGGTAAGTCTGAGCAGCACAAAAGCTCTGATCTCATAGTAGCCAGTGTTGGGGTTCCTTTGGGCCACGGACAAAGGGTGCTAATGAAAGGCTGGCTGAAAGAAGAGCCGGTCAGGAAAAAGGCCCAGCTATTTAATGAGATAACCCACAGACAGGCTGAGAGGAGGCGCTGTGAACGGCCAGGCATACCTGCAGGCCGGCCGGCCCTCTAGCCTGTCAGCATGAGCCTGCTCACCAGGCACAAACCAGTAGGAACATAATGAGGAAAGCAAAAGTTTTTCTTCTAAATTTACATACATGTACACTCTAGTGCAGCTGAAACCTAGGAAATATAACAAGTAAAACGTCAACGCTTTAAGGACTAGGAGTTCGGTGGGTAATTAGGCACTCACAAAAGTAACACCGTTTATTCCTTCTTGAATTCAACAAATCTTCTAGAGCAGAGGGAGGACTCTGAATGCAGAGAATGTAGTGGCGACCAGTACACAGACTTGGCCTGCTGAAGGCTCATTTTTTCCTAGTGGTTCCAACCTTCCATCAGTGATGGTGGGAGAGTATGGAACAAGGAGGAGACGGCATTTAAGTCAGGATAGGGAGCTGAGGTGGCTCCTACATCCTCTTCACATGCCGGTGAGGGAGGGATTCCCACCCTAGAATCTGGGCATGGCAGGACTCACAACATTCGGCACTGGACATGTGGCCTTGATGGCAGTTTCATGGTCACACACATTCACAGCTTAGGGGAGACAACTGAGCCATGAAGGGCCACGTTGGGACTGCACTTGTAAACGGTGTGAACCAGGCAGGTCTGTGAGGGCCAGTTTTGTAGTAGCAAGAGGCTGGAGTAACCCTGGGTTCCTGGGAGGTGTGATGGGCTTGCTTGAATGATCCCGAAGACTGGGAGGTGCTCAGGGATGTGCAGGTTCTAGACCTGGTCCCTGAGACGAGGAGAGTGATTTGCTAGGGACTTTTATCCTCGGCACCAGAATGGGGAAGGGATTTGCATTTAGCCATTTGAGGCCCTCCAGATTTTCCAGTTGGATCTTCATTTCATGTTAGTGCTGGAGAGGAAGGTGGGGAGGACCCTGCTGTCTGCCAGTCCAAGTACAGCAAGCCTCTGCTTCTCCACCTCTGCTGCTTCACTCTGACCACCTCTTTGCTGGTCAAACCCTAAAGAGCAAAAGGCAAACAGAGCCTGAACAGCCTGAAGCTGTAGTCATGATCATTTATTTTGTGTCAGCCAGAAAGGCAGAAGTTTAGAAGGACAGCTATACAATAAGGACTGGAAAAGGTTTCTAAAACCAGTGCCCGGCTCTGCCCTCTACCACAGAGCAGAGACTAGGACATGATAAGGGGGCACAAAGGGGCCTCTTCACCAAGCTCAAATCAGACTCCTCTGGTCTCTCTTTTCAACGAAACTGAACCTTGGACTCTGTCCTCAGCCCAGTGAGTTCAGTTTTAGCAAGAATCCTACCAGAGGGCCTCCCTGGTGGCTCAGTGGGTTAAGCACCGCACTATGAAGCATCCACAGCCACTGCAGCGTGAGTTTGAGTCCCAGTCAGGGAGGGGACCCACATGGCGCAGCAGACCTCTCCTGTCTGGCCTGCTGCTCAGTCTTCCTGTTCTGCTCTTCACTCTGTCTCTGGTGAATCCTCTCACCACCCACACCCTGCACCTCTGGCCTGTACCCCTGTTCTTGTGTGCATAAATAAATATTAAAAAAAAATCCTACCAAGTCACTTTAGTAGAAAGCCCTCATTTTTGTATCTGATCACTCTTTTCATTATTGCTCCCAGTTTTATTGAGATGTAACTGATATACAGCGGTATAATTAAGGCGTAACAGCATAACAGCATAATGACTTGACAGATACATATTGTGTGATGATTATCCTAGTAAGTTTAGTTAAGATTCATCATTTCACATAGATTAAAGAAAAATTCTTGATCTTGGGATAAGAATTTTTAGGATTTACTCTCTTGACAATTTTCAAATGCACCATGCATGTTGTATATCATATCCCCAGTACTTATTTATCTTAATACTTCAAGTTTGTACTTTTCACTTCTTTAACTAATTCTCCCACCCCCACTTCCAGTAACCACAAACCTCATCTCTTTTTCTATGAGCTTAGGTTGGTTATATTTTTAGATTTCACATACAGGATCATATAGTATTTGTCTTGCCCTGTGTGATTGATTTCATTTTGTATGATGCCCTCAGGGTTCACCTATGTTGTCATAAATGGAGGGAATTCTTTCCTTTCTATGACTGGTTAATATTCTACTACCTATATACAATCATGTCATTTAATAATGCTTTAGTGCAGTGTATATGAGAGTGGTACCTTATAGGCTATCCCATAAAGCAAGGGCGTGACTATACTCTGACGCTCACACAAGGATGAAATTGCCTAATGAGGCATTTCTGACAAGGAACCCTAATGAAGCATCACTGTACACATGCCACGTCTTCTTCACCCATTTGTCCATCAGTGGACATTTAGGTTGTTTCTAATTCCCAGTGATTGTAAATAAATTGCTATGAGCCCGATGGAACATATGGATCTTTATGTTGATGGTTTCATAGTCTATGAATAGATGCCCAAGAATGGGGCTGCCGGGTCACACGGAATTTCCATTTTTAGCTTTTTAAGGTAAATCTGGGTTGCTTTACATAATGGTTGCATGAGTTTACATTCCCAGCAACAATGCAATGAATTCCTCTTTCTCTGCATCCTCGCCAACACTTCTTGTTGGGGTATTTTTCACATGTGCCATTCTCATGTGTAAGAGTCCTTTGAGCCAATGTAAAGAAAAATAACACCCATATAATGAGGATTTTCAGAAGAAGAAGAAAAAGGGAAAGGTATAGAACATTTATATAAAATAATCACTGAAAACCATGGAACTTGTTTTTCTTTAATGTGTTCTACATGTTTATATGTCTACACCTTGGCAAATCAAAGGACAGTTCACTGATCAAGATCTGGGAGGCTTCATCCCAGACCCTCCAAGTTAGAATTTGTATTTTAACCGAGTTGCCCTGACAATTTTATGCATTTTTAAGGTTAAAAAATACTATTTTACATTACCTTTTGAATTTTAACTTTTGTGAAAATAGATAGCACCTCTATTAAATGAAATTGCACTTCTTACAGGTGAAAAATACAAATGTGAAGATGGCTGATAAAGACCATATTAGACATTTGCATTTCATGGGATTGAGCCAAATCTGCTCATTTTCTCAGATGGCAAACAGGGAAGCCAGTGTGGGAGGACAAAGACTTAGACTGGGGTCCTTCAGCCTTTGGGCTTCCCTAGAAATTCTCAAGGAAAGTTTAATCTGGACTATTCACCAAAAGGGTGCACAGCTGCATTTTGCTCAGCCCCTGGATCTGGACTTGCTGAAACCCAGTATGGAGGGTTCAGGTTCCTGAGCTCCCTCTGCTGGGCCTATATGTCAAAGATGATGCATGTTTTCCATTGAGAAGCACTAACTAGAGCTGACTCAAACCTCTAGAAGAGTTTCTTAACATTTATTTGAACTGAAGTACCATTGCTAAGTCTGCTGCTTGGATTCTACTGCTTGCTGAAGCAGAAAGCTGCTGCAGTCTGCTGCTTACCCACAAAAGTAACCACAGCCACCTTGACCCCCTTCCCAAACAATAAGGAAAGTTCATGATGGATGGGGTGACAAGCTTCTGCATACATACTATGTATAAAACCCTGCCATTCCTGCTTTTTGGGACTCAGACTTAGGGGAGTTACCCCACTGAGCCTGCCAGTGTGACAATCTCTCTCTTGCTCCACCTCTCTGATTGCCACCTGATTTCTTTGGGAAATTGCCATACCGTCACCATAGGTTCTGGCCAAAGAACGTAATTTCAGGAACATAGAAGAAACGATATAAACAATGCAATTTCAGAGGCAAAATCTGGAAAAATTCATCCTGTGTAAGGCAGTTTTGCAATAGTGGCAAAGGAGTCTAGTGTTGCGTGGCTCATTCATTTGGCAGTAGTAACACAATCCATGGGTGGTGGTCAGTCCTGATCGAATGCTCAATGACTTCTAGTAAGCATGAAAAAGAGCAGGAAAACCAGTCAGTATCTCCACAGAGCAAGGAGAGTTTTAGAAATTGCCTATAAAATTAAAGATACATATGTACCATAAGACTAATGTTGAGGGCCTCCCAGGTGGCGCAATGGGTTAAGCAATGTACTATGAAGCCAACGCAGTCATGCAGTCACGGTAGCACAAGTTCGATCCCTGCTGCCGGCTGGGTAGCTGACCCACATGGCGCAGCAGACCTTTCCTGCCTTGCCCGCTGCTCCCCTCAGCAGTGAACAGTCCATCTGCCTGTTCTGCTCCCCACTATGTCTCTGATGGATCCTCTCACCACCCCCGCACCTCTGGCCTGCAACCACCCCAGTGTTTATATGCATAAATAAATAAATCTTAAAAAAAATAATGTTGATACTGTAAGTATAAAAAACGCTCAGTTCAGGGCCTCCCTGATGGGGTCAGGGTTGTCTGAGCGCTGTCATGCTATGCATAAATAAATAAATCTTTTTTAAAAGAACACTCAGTTTAAATGTCTCAAGCTCTTCAATCTGCATTCACTATGTTATATAATATATAGCTATACTGAAATATAAGTCACATGCCATACAATTCATCTGTTTAAAGTGTATTGTTCAATGGGTTTTAGTATACTCATAGATCTGACTCACTATAATCTAATTCTAGATATTTCATTATCAGTCACTCCCCATTTCTCCCACCTCCTCCTTTCCCTCCACCCCTGCCCCAGCCCTAGGGCCACCACTAATCTATAATTTGCCTCTATAGATTGATTTACCCATTCTGGATACTGCATATAAATGGAAATCACACAATACTGGCATTCATTTAATTGACAGCAATATTTGCAATTAATCTTGTCAAACATTTCAAATGGAAACATTTTAAATTACTTACATAATGAAGCAATAAAGCTGTGGGAATCTGTAATATTTCCCGTGAAAGACAAGTAGACAAAAGGGCCTTCCTAGGGGAAAAAAAAATGAAAATACGCTCTAATTTAGCATCACAACCACAGGATGGCACCGGAGACACACAACACAGTAAGTCAGCTCCCTGCATCCCTACCAGCCAGACCACATCCTGGTCAGCTTCCCTCCAAGTACACACCTGCAGAGGCCTCAGGGTGTGAACCAGCAGCCAGGTTCTCTGACTTTGGAAATGAATATGCCTAAAGTCAATGCTTACATAATAAATGCTATTTTTCAATGACTGGCATTATTAAATCAGAAGTATGTTCTCAAGGAGAACAATAAGTTGAACAGTTGCGCAAGGAAAGAGCTTATATTTATAAAGCTAAAAATTGAATTACTCCAGGGATTTTATGCAGTGGAGAAATATCTCACAGCGATTCTTGTCTCATCTCAAAATATAGCAGATCTCCCTTAACAAAAAATGGTATTCAAATATTATACCAGAGTCGAATTAGTTATTTTTCCTGGATAAGGGCAAATTTAGGAAAAGTTAAAATGCTTATGGGTCACATTTTATAATTTAGATAATGCAATACCTGCAATTACACCTAATATTTCCCTATCACTGAAGAGTTCCGTCACCTAAAATTTCAAAAGCTACTAAGAATTCAATGTGATATCTGATTGCATATTTCTCCTTTGAAAAAATTGTTGTTGGTCATTATTTTTCTACCACACTTCTTTTTATTAAAGCAATCACTTATGTGATATCACTTCTAGTACCACTTCTAGAGGTTACCACTTAAACACTGCTACCTCCATTTCTAGTGACTACCTTTGTAACTCATAACATACTCTTTAGATGTTATCTATTAATGCACATCCTGAAAAAAAGGCGATCTAATTTGTACTGCTTTCCATCCCCATTCCAGTTCTTCCAGTTCTTGATAATGGGAAAGGATGGAACTTCTTTTTCCATCTTAGATTTTGCAGCTTGTCTAAGAATAAACTGACATAAGGCAGATTAAAAGGATACATATTGTATTTAATATCTTTATATATTAAATGTACAGCAACATAAAATATGTATATGGGAGTCTTCAAAGGGAAAAATGAAGACCCAGAGAAGCTGTTAGTTCCCCAAAGTCATACACATTCTACACAAAGAATGATAAATTATGGGGATATGACAAGACAAAGGGGGTTGAACTAGGAACAGTAAATTGGGGGAAAGTGACTAGAAACTACATGGCGGGGGGTGAATAAGAAGTTATTTTAGTAGATTTACTTGTACAGATTCATCTCTGTGTTGGACTGTCTCTGGTGTTGAGAACGCTCTTTTCTTCCTGGTATGTGGAAAGCACCATCCTTGTGGGAAATTTTTATGAAGCTTTTAGGTAGAAAGAGAGAAGGCAGAAAGTCCTTCCTGCATTTCGTTTTTCAGTGACCTGCAGCTCAAAACAATTATTGTGCCAAAGTAGCATGCTTTGGAGTGGTGTGTTCCGAACCCATTCAATAGCTGTTATTATTCTCTTTATCTTCCTATTAGTTACTAAACTTGTAACTTGATAAACTTAAAGCCTCAGCTTACTCCTTCTGCTGGTAGCATTGCACAGCATTTTGGACATTACTGCACAGGATGCACAGCAGACTTTTTTCCACTTCACTGATACCTTACCGAGATTACACTTCCATTCTTACTCTGTAAGCATGATCTCCCCTATTTCCTCTGTAAATGGACTCTAAGAGCTGAGATGCCAGGCAACAACATTTATAATGTTGTGGTCATGTCAATATCATTAACTGCCATGTTTTACAACTTTCCTTGAGAAATTCAGTATTTTGACTCCTGTGTCACAGAGAATTGTGGCAAATGAAAAATCCCCTTAGTTCATGAATTTCCCCAAATTGTGATGTATTCTATTTGGTTCACATTTGGGCAATGACTATTTTATAATATATGTTTTAATCCTACAGTTTGTATAACTGCCTTTATTTTTCTCTAATAGAAGAAATCACACTCTTTCCCCATCTCTAAACTTACCTATTCTAATCTCTAGTAAACAGGTTTTCTTTTTTTAATTAATTAAGTTTTCTTAGAATGTTTTGCTTTCTTCTCTCAGGTGTAGTCCCCATAGAATTTCCACCACCAATTCACCCGTGTAACGTCACCATAGTCCCCTGTGCTCTTCCTACCCCTGTTTTGATTCCAATCCTTCCCTCTCCCCTGAAGAATGTCTCATGTATAGTTGTCTTAAACAGAGATTTTGAAACTGGTTTGTCTTTTCTTAAACACTCTTTGTAAGGTATTTAATTAGTAAAAGTGATTTATCTCAGAGTTTATGTAAAAAATGTACTGCTTAAAGATTCTTAACGGCTTTTGAGATAAACAGCAATGCTTTTAAACAAAGATGTGCTCACTGTTTACCTCACAAAACTTTATTTTCACCAATCAGTTTTTATTTCTAGCAGAGCCATAGCAGGAAACATACACCACCTCCCTGGCTTGGCCTGGGAACTTCTATACAAAATACAGTCATTGGTATGGCCAGTAGGCACATCAGGGCTGAATTTGATCCTCTCCGTTGCTCAGTTCATCTATCTATAAAACAAAGGACTTCCTATAATTGGATTGTGGGTCTCATTCTAAAGCAAGACAAGACTTCCTCTGGCAAAGTCTTCAACTGGAGTCATTGGCAAAACATGGACTCTGTCATCAGGTCTAGCAGCTTTCCTCAGTAAGAGCTAGACAGGGAGTTGGAAATCTATGAAGAGCAGGGACTTATGAGCACATAACAAATTTTTGTTTCCTTTTATATCCCTCTGTTGAGATTATATTCCTTTTCCAAAGTCCAGCTCAAACCCCCCTGCCCTCCACCACTTTTTCTAAGAAACCTCTGCAAACTTCCTAGTGAGGATTAATTTCTTACTCTTTGTTACTAAATTTGTGTTTTTGTAATCATCAACTGTGTGCTGGTTATAGGTTTACAGTCCCCATTAGATTATACATCCTTGGGCCTCCCTGGTAGCACAGTGGGTTAAGCAACACACTATGAAGCAAACCGCAGCCACTGCAGCACGAGTTTGATCCCTGCTGCCGGCCAGGGAAGGGACCCACATGGCGCTGCAGACCTCTCCTGCCTCACCCGCTGCTCCCCTCCGTAGTGTGTGTTTCAGTCAGCCTGTTCTGCTCCCCACTCTGTGACTGTGGATCCTCTCACTGCCCACACCTCTGGCCTGTACCCCAGCTCTTGTGTGTATAAATTAAAAATCTTAAAAAAAATAGATCACACATCCTCGAGGGCAGGGGTGCTGCCTTTTCTGTCTTCAAATTGTTAAGAATCCAAGATGATATCTATGCTCAGTGTTTGGTAACTATGAATTAATGATAAGTTCATATAAAGAATTACTTTAAAAGATGTCTCTTCAGATATACTATGTGTTTCTTAGTAATGTAAGAAATCATTGCCCTAATTATAAAGGCAATCTAAAGCATATAAAGTATAACAAATACACTGGTGCCTCGAATCTGATAAGATGGTACTTCCTCCAACAAGCAAGCCTTCACTGAGTCTCTTGGTGGAAGGTAAGTGCCTCTCCTACACTGAATCCTAATTATTTATCACCTCCTCAAAACTGTCAGTTCTTTCAGCAGAAGTCTTTGTCTTTTATTTTTCTATTTCAAATGCCTGATATACATGCCACATACTGAAAAATATTAATTAAAAGAATATAAAATAAAAGGAAGAAGGATGATAAATTCATGAGTTAAAAGAAATAACCAAACAGTCCCATTAGAAAATAGACAAAAGAAATGAAGCAACATTTCACAAAGAGGATATACTAAAAGCAAATAAACACAAAAAGATGGTCAACATTATTGGACATCAGGGAAATGCCAACTAAAACCAGTCAGGTACCAATATGTGCCTATGAGAATGACTAAAATAAAAAATACTGAAATACTAAATGCTGAGGAAGATGTGGAGAAACTGGAGCACTCATATATTTATAGTGGGACTAAAAATAGTATAATCAGTCTAGAAAACTAGAGTTTGACAGTTTCTTCTAAATCTAAAAATGCAGTTACGATACAAATCAGCATAAACACATATGCCCACATAAAAACATATATATAAGTGTTTATAGCAGCTTTATTTGTAATAGCTAAAAACTGTACTTGAAAGGGTGAATTGTTAAGCAAACATATATACCTTGGAGTAGTCCCCAACGATAAAGAACTCTTTATACTCAGCAACTTGGATGGCTCTCCAGAGATTTATTTGTAAGTCAAAATGTCTAGCCCGAAAGATTACATATATGAATGATTGCACTTTAATAAGGCACTTTTGAAATGATAATTTTTAAAAACAGAGGACATATTAGTGGTTGCCAAGGGTTAGGGGTTGGAGGATTGGGGAGAGGAAGAGAAATGCAGGTAGTTATAAAAAGAAAATACTAATGACTATGGTGGAGTTAAATCTGTTCTAATTAGCTTAACTGCTGTGGTGGATACATGAACCTACACACATGCACACGTATGTGCACACACACAAGTGCAAGAGAAACTTGGGAAACTGCAATAAAACCAGTGAATTTTCTCAATGTTAATGTCCTGTTTGCTATATTACATTACAATTTTGAATAATGTTGCCACTCGGCAAACCTGGGCAAAGTGTCCACAGGATCTCCATTATTTCTTTCAACAACATGAGAATCTCTCTCTGTATTACTCATACAAACAGGTAGAGGTATAAGAAAGATTAACACTACTAATTTACGTTTTCAGGACTTTTTTTTTTTAAATAACAGAGTGAGCTTATTATCTAGCTAGGTAACACCCCCTTCAAACTTAATGAGGAGTAGAGATGGGGCTGAGGAGTTGTGGTTGGGACAATCCCAGAAGACTTCCAGACTGAGGTAGGTCTAAGGCTGGGTGGGCAGGTTGAGGTGGAACGGGGAGATGGGTGATGCCACAGGGGTAGAGAGCACAGGATGGGTTCCACACTGTCACAGTGAGAGCAGAGTGATGGCCCCAGACCCTCTCACTGAGCCCTCTTGCTGGGGCTGAAGGCACTGAGGGTCTCAGAAAAACTTAGGTTGTTCTCACTCCTCCTGGCCTGTGCTCAAGCCTCTCCTCTGTCTACAGTACACATATCTAGCTTTTCCTGCCTGAAAAAATATAATTTTTTTAAAAATTGTGACAATATAAACACAGAATTTACCACTGAAACCATTTTAAGTACAAAATTCTGTGGGGTTAAGTACATTCACACTATTGTGCAACCAGTTTTAGCATGCCTCCTCCAGAACAAAATTGTTTCTAACACTCGACATCCATTAAACAGCAGTTCTTCACTCACCCCTCCTCCCAGCCCCTGACAATCACCATTCTTTGTGTCTCTATGAATGTGACTAAGCTAGTACCCCATATTAAGTAGAATCATGGAACAGTTCATTTTGTGACTAGCTCACTTATTTCACTTAGCATAATCTCACTTTTTATCCATTCAGCACACACCAGAATTTCATGTCTAAGGCGGAATCGTATTCTGCTGTATATATTCCACATCTGCTTATCTGCTCACCTGTGGATGGATGTTTATGTTGTTCCCACCTTTCAGCACTCTGACTAATGCTGCTATGAACACTGGTGTGCAAGTGTTTTGTCCTGGTTTCAATTCCTTTTGCTATTTATGTAAAGGTGGAAGTGCCAGATCTTTTGGTAATCCATGGTAACTCTTCTGTGGTGCACTTCTACTGTTTTAACTATTAAAATTTACTAGAAAGGGCACACATACTGAAAATGCACATATATATGGCATAAATTTATATACATATGGCATAAAGTGGAAGGTAAAAACTCTCTTTGCTTCCTGATCCTCAATCTTATCCCTGGAAGATACCACTGATGACTTTCCTGATGCCTTCAAGAAATATTCATGTTATTATGTAGCCACAGCTATTTAAAATAGTTTCTCTCTGCCATTAGTTTTCTATTATTAACCTATTGGGGATCATAAAAATTCCATATTTAGCTATTAAAAAATTTAAGTTCTATGTATTAGGAATTTTGGGTTAAAAATATAGGGAAGATCATATTAGATGCTCTAAGACATACATGACACATGAATCTGTATCAAACTGAGCTGCTAACAAAATCAGCTTAAAAGCCTATCACACCAGGGCTTCCCTGGTGGTACAGGGGTTAAGCTGCAGCATTATGAAGCTATCTGCAGCCACTGCAGCACAAGTTTGATCCTCCACCAAAGAAGTGACCCACATGGCACAGCAGACCTCTCCTATCTCTCCGCTGCTCCCCTCAGCAGTGTATTTCACTCAGTCTTCCTGTTCTGTTCCCCAGTCTGTTTCCGGTGAATTCTCTCACTCCCTGCACCTCTGGTTTGTATCCCCAGTTCTTGTATGCATAAATAAATAAATCTTTTTTAAAAAGCCTATCACACCAAATAAAATCATGTAACAAAGGCCAGACTAATTTTTCAGTTAAGGTGTACCAGACATGGAATTTTAACAACATATTCATTGACTTTTAGACAAGTCAAAGTTCAGTTTTTTAAAAAGGCTTTGTTAAGCAACTGACTACTGCTCTCCAGAATTCAACAGTGGCTTTATAGAGACCATTCCATTCCTTCATTTCAACCCTTAAAAAATTTTGCAGAAAAAGGATTTATAGAAATAAAAAAGAAACAGGGTGTTTCTTTTTTTGTAATTTGTATTTGTATTTTTAATGACTGAATTTGTATTTAAAAGTATCTGCCAGGGTTGGGTGTTTGTGTGTGTGTCTGTGTGTGTGTGTGTACATTTGAAAGAAGCAGTAGAGAAAACAGCAAAACACGCAGTACGCATGGAAGAATAAAGTGAAATAAGAATAGCATCAGTAGATAAATCCTGTCAAAATTTATTAGCATTTCCTCTCTGACTCACAAGCTTGGTCTAATCAGACTTGATTTTTCCACGTCATGGCAACAGCATATATTATTGTTTCAGAAAAGATCAGCTGCTTCAGCCTCCACAGCACCCTGACGACAAAGCTATGGTCACTTGCTAAGTGCCCAGTTGTCTTGCACTTAGTGACATCATCACTTCCATTTATGCAATCTGCTCCAGCAGATGGATGTCGGCTGCTAACAGTGACTGCGCCCACCTTTTCAGAACTTCAGGGATCACAGAACCACATGAGTTTATTGCTTCTACAATATGGCAGCTTAGTGTTTGATTTAGGACTTGAAAAACATTTCTCTTCTTTTAAGAATATACTCTTATCTGCCAAGACAAATGTTACTTTTCAGATTAAGGATGAAGAAAACTGGGGCCTTCCTGGTGGTGCAAGGAGTTAAATCACAGCACTATGAAGCAATCGGAAGTCACTGCAGCACAGTTCAATCCCTGGTCAGGTTGGGGACTCACATGGTGCAGCAGACCTCTCCTGTCTCACCTGCTGCTCCCATCAGCAGTGTATTTCAGTAGATCTGCTTGTTCTGCTCCCCACTCTGTCTCTGGTGACTACTCTCAAAACTGCTCCCTAAACCCCACTTGCATTTCTAGCCTATACCCCAGCTCTTGAATGCATAAATGAACAAAATAAATCTTAAAAAAAAAAAAGAAACAAGGATCCTTCATGAATGGTGTTACTACCTTATAAAAGAGGCTCCAGAGAGATCACTAGTCTCTTCTACCACTAGAGGACAAAGCAAGAAAGTGACTGCAATGAACCAGAAAGTGGTTTCCTCACCTGATCTCAGACTTTCATGCTGGCATCTGATCTCAGACTTTCTGCCTCCAGAACTGTGATTAATAAATTTCTGTGGTTTGTAAACTGCTCAGGCTCTGGTATTGTCAGAGCAGCCTGAATGGAGTAAGACACTAAGAGGATATGGAGCAAATGGCATTCTCAGGTATTGCTGGTGGGGGTGAAAATAGTGCAGCCACTTTGGGAAACAGTTTGGCAATTTCTATTTTAAAGAATCCCACTACTTGGCATTACCCTGGGGAAACATAAATAAACCCACACAAAATAAGTAGATATGAACAGAAGTAATACTTAACAGTCAGAAACTGGAAGCAACTTAAGTGTTCTAATAAATAATAAATGGATAAACTGTATATTACTAACTGGTAAGTGTATAAATTGGTATACATCCACAGAGAGGATACTAGTAAGTAAATTATGCTAAATAAGAGAATCCATACTATATAATTTAATTTACATAAAACTTGAGAAACAGTAAAATTTTAATACAGGAAAGCAGACCAGTATTGCTGGGGCTGTAGGTCAGGGTTGAGATCATCTGCAACGGTTAATGAGAAAGTTTTTAAAAAATTGATGGAAATGTTCTATATTGTTATTGTGATTACATAATTCTAGACACCATCAGAATTCATCAAACCAGACCAAAAAATGAGTGAAATTATTATGTATAATTATAATTCAATAAAGCTAGAGGGGAAAACAGAGAATTTAGAGAAGTAGCTAGTTTTAAATAGGTGTAGATCGATCCTAGTGGCTTTCACTTATGGCATCAATGATTAATTAAAATCAAGGTAAAATATCTCATAATAGCAATGTAAATATTTAAAAAACCTAAATTTTAAGATTTTAACAAGATTTAAACAAACTGACATTCAATCAATTTGACTCAGCATTATAAAGCTATTAATCTCAAATCTGTAAATTAATCTCAAATCAAAATTATAGTTATTTTCAAAGTTGATTTCAAGTTCATTTGGAAGGATATATAATAATTTTTAAAGTATTTAAAGGACAAGAAGATTTTTTTATGAGACATTAAAAATGAATTAAAGTGTTCAAACATTTGTGTGAACGGAACTGAACCAAAGAATTCATAAAATAGAATTTAAAAAAATCCCAAACATAGCTACACATATAAAATAGTTTATGGTAAATGTGTAATTTTAAGTAAACAGAGAAAGAACAGATTTATCAAAAAATGGACTTGAGACACTTCTTTGGCCTAAAAAAAGTTCATAATAAAATGTGAAATTATGCATATTAATATGAATACTTCTCCTTCAATGATATTATCATAATAACGATACCTTATCTGGCTAAGTGTGAGAAAGCAGCTGATAGGAATGTGAATAGACACTATCTAAGATTTTTAAAAACTGGATTCCTTCAGACCCAGAAATTTTGCTTGCAGTATTCATCCAGAGTAAATAGTTACACAAATGTGTGAAGATGCACCAAGAGCATTCAATATAATTTCTAACATGCCTCTAAGTCCAATAATTAGGGGCTGGTTAAATAAAGCACATATAAAGTGTGTCTAATCCAATGCAGTTATTTAAAATTATTGGGGAGTTTAATAGACTGATATGGATGGACAGTTAAATGAAAGAAGTAACAAAGAATGAAGATTATTATTCTATTTTTGTAAAAGGAACTCTGAAAAAAATTTACCTGTCTATGTTTTCACAACTTCTGTTAGACTTTTAAAGAATACTAATAATAATTATCTCAGGGTAACTGTATCTCTTCCTTTAAGATATGGTAATGTTTTACATTTTGCAATGATCATGAAAATATACAATTTAAACAAGTTCTATTTTAAAAGACTGACAAAAAATGAAGTCATTTTAGGTATCTGTGTAATTTGAGGCTTAAAGTGTACATGACTGAGAACTAATGTACTGGTAACTACTACTTAGAGAATAAATTAAGAGGATAAAATCATTCACCCATTCATTAAATATTAACAAATTACTATTGGAATATTGGAATAGCTCCTCAAACCAGGGGACTAGAAGAATGCTGGAAATAGAAGAAGCCAAATAAAAAAGAAACAAATTATGTTGAGTATAAAAGGAGGGGGAGGTATTTCCCTAGAATGTCCTTTTCATTTCAAAGGAAATAAATTTTGGTAGCATTAACACTTTTTTAGAGTTATTTATTTATGCATACAAGAGCTGGAGTACAGGCCAGAGTCATGGGAGAAGATTCACCAGACACAGAGTGGGGAGCAGAACAGGCCTGCTGAGGGGAGCAGCAGGCGAGGCAGGGAGAGGTCTGCTGCATCATGTGGGTCCCCTTCCTGGCCAGGATTGAACTCTTGCTGCTGTGCAGTGGATGCTTCACAATGTGGCATTCAACTCACTATGCCACCAAGGAGGCCCCAGCATTAACATTTTTTGAAGTATTTACATACTTCTTTATACAAAAGATTTTAAGACAATTGTAACAAAAACATTAAAATAAATGATAAGATATACATAAGAAATTTTAGATATTAGTAATGAAAAAAATACATAAATATCTAAATATCTAAGAATCAAGATGAGGGTTTTATAAGGATATATACATATATCTCCAACATACAGATATATATGTGCAGACCATCTTTTATTGTTACTATAATCTTTGTTTAATCTGTTTTCAAGCAGCAAAAAGGGAGAATCATAGGACTGTTCTATCAGAGAGGAAGAGACAAACTAATTCTATTTTTAGGTATCTACCAGAGGAATGCAAAGTCACTAATTCAAAGGGATATATGTAATCCTATGTTCACTGCAGCACTATTTACAAAGCTGCACTAAGGAAACAACCTAAGTGTCCAAAACAGATGAGTGGATCAGGAAGACTTGGTATGCAGATGCAATGGAATACTTCTTAGCTACTAATAAAATTAAACTCTTGTCATTTGGATGCAATGGAATACTTCTTAGCTACTAATAAGATGCAATGGAATACTTCTTAGCTACTAATAAAATTAAACTCTTGTCATTTGTGACAACATGGGAGGATCTAGAGTAAGTTATGCTACACAAAATACGTCAGAAGGAGAAATACAAGTACCAGGTGGTGTCATTTATATGGAATATAGAGAAACCAAACAAATGGTCAGAAAAAAACAAACTAATAACAAACCTCAGAAATCTGTAGAACTGAGGCTACCATAGCAGGCAGGGCAGGGTGAGAACAAAGGGAGGGAGCAGAGTAGACTACAGTGGGGTACTATAGGTGTTTTGTGGTGGGTGTGGTGTGGTAACAACACCCAAAAGGGGAAATACTTTCTGAGATGTTCCAAGGCAGTAAAGGTAAAGACTTCATCCCAGAGATTTGTTTACATTCTTGTGTAAATATAAGGTGACTCTGCAGAGGGATGTATTAGCAGGTCACCAGCAACTGCATACCAATGGGATCCTAATTTGGGGGCTCCTTTCCTATAATACACCCACTGTACATGCAGGTATAGCTGGTATACCAGGTACCAAACTACCTGCTAATTTATCAGAGGGGAAATCTCAGACCTTCACAGTTTCTGACTTAACACACCACTGCCAAATTATATTTTGAAAGAGCTGCTGTGACTATGCTCCTTCCTTGTTTTAAAATCCTTCAAGGATTCTACTACAGAATAAAATCCAAAAACTTACTGTCACTCAAGCTCCCTTCCATTCTGTTCCTTCCCCATGTAACCCTGTGTTCTAGTCAATCTGGACTTCAAGATGTTTCCCCAAAATAGTCACACACATCCTGCCTCCATGCTCTGGTCATGCCTACCATGACATACTTGAGATTGCAGATGAGGGGGAAATCCATGAAGCACCAGTAGTGAAATGTACATAGCAACCTTAGAGGAATGGTGAGACAAATCATTTATATTTTATGCATGTTGCCATGGTGGGAAATTAGCCTGCTCTACACCTTTATAGTAACCAACAAACCCAAAGACCAGTGCTGCTCCCCCCAACAATCACATTCTGGCTGGACCCTAGATAGATAAACTATGTGTGGGAAGATCTGGCTTGAAACTGTCCACCAGAATGACTAAGCACTTGATGGCAGCCAGCAAATCCAAACATTTCACATAAGAAATACAGTTTAAAGGAGGAAGGAGAAGCAGCTCAGGTTCTACTGTAGTATGAACAAGTGGTTTCAGTGCCACAAAGCTTCACATTCTGACTTTAGCTGACCTCACACTTTGTATATCTGCAATAAACTCCAAGCACAGATAACATGGGCAAGCATTTTTCTTGAAGGCCTCATCTGTTTACTTCAAATGCCCTTTCACTGATCTCTAAGATAGGTGTACAAACATGCTGGTTGAAGCACTGTGTGTATGCAATAGCAAAATGAAAACATGCCCAGTACTGTGCATATTTATCGTATTTCCTCAACTGTAAGATATGTCTCGATTTTAGAGACATGAAAATACCACTAAAATGGCTCATAGTAGTTACATCAAAGATTGCTCTAATATACTTAAAAAATGCATTTTGGAATTGAAAAACTACGATATAGTGTTTTCAGAGGGGAACATTTTGCAGTTAGAATAGGTAAATGGCACCAGGTGGGGCTGTATGTAGATATATTTCAGACCAGGAAGGGAGAGTAGGGCAACAAATTTACCAGTCTATACACTAAGGTACACAAATGGAGAAGTGTGCAGTGTTATCTGCTACAGTTAGGGCTTGGAAAGCAGACTTAATTTTAAACTACACTGGGGGGCCTCCCTGGTGGCACAGTGGGTTAAGCAACGCACTATGAAGCAAACCGCAGCCACTGCAGCACGAGTTCGATCCCTGCTGCCGACCAGGGAGGGGACCCACATGGCGCTGCAGACCTCTCCTGCTGTGCCCACTGCTCCCCTCAGCAGTGTACTTCTGTTGATCTGCCTGTTCTGCTCCCACT
>JAGFMF010011380.1:10372338-10451968 GCA_019455555.1 Galemys pyrenaicus | reverse complement strand
TTCTGCTCCCACTCTCTGTGGTGAATCCTCTCACCCCCCACACCTCTGGCCTGTACCCCAGTGCTTGTATGCATAAATAAATAAATCTTTAAAAAAAAATAAACTACACTGGGGACACATGGGCATATGTTTTAGCTTTTTATGCCTTTTTTTGTATGTCTAAAATACATTACATAAATTTTTCTAAGTAATCTACTGCTCTTGATCTTTGGATAACCTTGTATCAATTCTGTAAATAACAGGTTGAGGGAATTTTTTCTCTGCCTCTTCCTATAAATAAAGAAGGAATTTCATCACTCCATCAAAACTAACATTTCAGAGCTAAATGATTATAAAAAAAAACCTCTGACCTCTTCTTTTCTCATACGGTAGACTGACATCACATTACCCATAGGCTTACCTAGATTTGGTGTCAAATATATACCAAAAAAGCATTTGGGCATTGTTTTTTAAAAAGTGTGTAGGGGCCTCCCTGGTGGAGCAAGCGGTTGAGCGCTGTCCCGCCCAGGGAGGGGACCCACATGGCACAGCAGACCTGGTATCCCTTACCAGCTGCTCCCCTGAGCAGTGTATTTCAGTCCATCTGCCTATTCTGCTCCCAGCTCTGTCTCTGGTGAATCCTCTCACCTTCTGCCTCTGGCCTGTACCCCAGCTCTTGTATGCATAAATAAATAAAATCTTAAAACGAATAAATAAATAGTGTGTATGGGGGCCTCTCTAGTGGCCTAGGGGTTAAGGTTCTGGTGAATCCTCTCCCACCCCTCCTTACCCACTCCCACCCCTCCACCTCAGGCCTACACTCCAATTCCTCTTGGCAAAACATACATTTTTAAAAGTGTGTATGAAGGGAGAGAGGTATGGACTGAGTTTTAGGGACACGTGTTTCTAAAGTAAGGCATGACACGGAGTGAAAGCTTTGGAGCAAGACTAATTCAGGATCATGCTAGCTGTGTGACACTGGAAAGTCACCTACCTTTGCAGGAACTGTTTTCTCCCCTGTAAAATGGGGATATTGCTACTTTATGGGGTGTTGTAATAAATTTTAAACAGTCTTACCCAATTAATGGTAACTGTTATCCGTGGCACAGGTCCTTAAGTTTGCAAAGTTGGTTGCCACTGCTCTCCTCAGCCCTCACCTCCTCACCCAATACCCTTTAGGGTTTCCAAAACCTCTGTCTCAAATACTGCGCAGGTTACAAAATCTAGTAAGCCAGGGTTTCTGAGTAGGTCAAAGTAACATACTATATTACAGAAGCAACCATTTTCAGGGGTCTTGTTTTTCAATCCGGTAGTGAAACTGGAACCACCAGGAAAGCGGTTTCTTTTACGGACTTGTAAATTCAGGGTTGCAGCTCCAGGAACCTCGCGTTCTCCGCAGATTTCCCACCGCAGGGGGTGGGGCGGGCCTCTCGCCTCGGCGCTTTCCAGTACCGCCCTGCGAAGAGGGAAGGGCGAGACCGCGGGCCTCCGCAGCACTTACCAGCGCGAAGTGCACGAGGGCGTCGTAGCAGAGCCAGGCGAGCGCCCCGCGGTCCACCGCACTCCGCCCGCGGCCCAGGCGCAGGCCCAGCGCGCAGCCCGCCGCCAGCAGCGCGGCGCACAGCAGCAGAGAACCGCCCGCCGCGGGCCCTAGCTCGAAACCCGCGCCCATACTTCTCCCGACAGCAGGCCAGGACCCAGCTGGGAAGATAGCGACCGCGAAGAAAGGCGGCGCGGGGCGGAGCTTCTAGGACTGGGCGGGGCGACTCATGCTTCCCTCCGCCCCTTGAGTTAGTGAGCGCAGCGAATTGCTTAAATCAGGCTGGTGCTCTCCAGCTCGCTTAACTGCCTGTACCAAACGTGTTGCCAGATCAAGTCCACACAAATGTAATCGGGTCACACCTTTTGATGCATACTGATTTTCAACAAGATTCCAAACCTTAAGTCACAAAGTCCAGATGACGGAAATTTGCCAATGAATTTGCCAATGACAGGGAAGACAAAGTTTATTAGGAGAGGTACATGGCAAAGAGCATTTTCAGACTCCAGTGGCTTACTCTGACCCTGTTTCCTAAACGTCCGGAAAAGCAGCAAAAGCAGCAAACGCAAGGGGGAGAGGAAGCCCTGCCAAGTCAGTGTTTTTTGCCATTTTATAAATGTAAAATTAGCTCAGAGAGATCGGTTTGTCCCAAGACTCACTTATAGGGCCAAGTTCAGACCACATGACTAAGTGTCTTCAAGGGTTTTCTTTGCTCTTTGAAAGGTATTAAGGAAACCATAGCTTCTAAAGAAGTCCCACTTTACCCCTATCAATGTATTAATCTTAATTTTCACTCTGCATCTTATTGTTTGCTTTTAACATTCTTTCTCCACTTCGCAGGCTACTATTATTTACAGACTTAGCACTGGAGCAAGGAGTCAGAGTTTAAAAAGATTTTAATCCTAACTGACCTAGATTTTCAATTTGGGGTTGCCAGATAAAATACAGGCTGCTCATATAAGCTTGAGATTTAGATATGATGTGAATTAGTTTTTTAGTACATACTTATACTAGTGGGACTTATATAGTGGGACTTAATAGGGGACTTATATTAAAAAAATTACTGCTTAAAAACACATAATGGGGGCCTCCCTGGTGGCACAGCGGGTTAAGCAACACACTATGAAGCAAACCACACCCACTAAAGCACAAGTTCCATCCCTGTCGCCAGCCAGGGAGGGGACCCACATGGCGCCAGGCCTCTCCTGCCTCACCTAACTGCTGCCCTCAGCAATGCATGTTTCAGTCTGTCTGTTCTGCTCCCTACTGTTTCTGTGGATCCTCTCACCACCCACACCTCTGGCCTGTACCCCAGCTCTTGTATGCATAAATAAATCTTAAAAAGAAAAAAAAATACATAATGGAATGTCAGTCATAAAAAGGAAATCCTATGACATGCTACATTGATAAACCTTGAGGACATTATGGTATGTGAAATGAGCCACTCACACAAGATGAAAAATACAGTATGATCCTACTTACATGATGTATCTGAGGTAGTTCAGTTCCTAGACACTAAAATATTATGGTGGGTACCAATAGCTGGGGGGATGAAAATAAGAGGGAGTTGTTTAATGGGGATAGAGTTTCAATTTTGCAAATGAAAAAATTCTGGAGAGTGTTTGCATAATAATATATAATCGACTATATCCCTAAAAACAATTAAGACGCTAAATTTTTCATTAAGTGTACTTCACCACAACTAAAAAAAGTCCTACACTAAATACAACTTCAGAAAATTTCTCTCCTACTTACTCCCCATATAATTTTTTATATAGCAGTTACTACCATAAAATTATTTATTTACACATGCAGTGCTACTCTCTTGCATTAGAATGTTTCAGAAGGCCAGGGGTTGGGCCTGTTTACTGCTTAGACCTATCACAAAATTCAGCATAGACTAGTTGATCAGTTAAATAATTGCTGATTGAAGGAGTATAACTAATCCTGTCTATGCTCTGGATTCTCTCTTGTAAAGTACAAAATCAATGATTGCTTTTTTTCTTGAATATTCAATGTCTTTCTTAACCAAATTGCCCCCACCGGTTGCTTCAAATTTCCTTTTAGCAACTGATCTCCCTCCTTTCCCTCACAGCAAAATAAAACCCTCCTGAAAAACTCAGAACGTTGTATTCACATCTGCTCCTGCTACTCAGTTCTTCCCACTCTACTCAATACCCTCATTATCGGAGTGATAAACTCTCATTAAGGTGACCAGTTACCGCTGCATCAGTAGACAGTTCTGTTCACTTCACTTGATTTCTTAGCGGCATCACTGTAATCTGAAATGTGCTTTCCTTCATTTTTCTGAGAAAACACACATGGTTTTCTTTTTACCTCCCTCACCTTGTTTCCATTGCAAACTCATCTTTCATTACATGCCCATTTAATGCTGAACTCCACAACACTCTGTCCCATACTGTTTTCACTTTAAATGCAGAAGCCAGGCAATCTCATCCTCACCCACCACCAAAAATAGGTACTGAACACAAAATCTCTATGATCTACCCCTCTTTGATTCCAGACTAGTATTCCCAATTGTCTTCTTGACTGTCATTTGGATATCCCAACCCAAACCCAAACCCAAAGTAGAATTTATCAACCTCTACTCCCTATGTTTGAGTTCTTCCAGTGTTCTCTACTCTGTTACTGCCACTCATCAGTTATTACAATCTAGAAACCTAGAAATCATTCTTGAGACACTCCTTTCCCCAAATTTCAGATTGGCTGCCAAGTTTCACACAAACCTACTTCATGGACCAAACCTACTCCCTATCTCCTGCCAAAGTGCCTCAAACTTGTTAACATGAGCTCTATATACCATTAAACCCAAAGTACCCAAAATCCTTTCCTTACCAACTAATGATTGTTACTAACACAATTCTACTATCCTGCTTGCTTCACTTCCTTTTGCCCTTAGAACACAAAAATCTTTTATATAGCCCGGCTATTGGGTCTAACCCTTATCTCCTTAGCTCTTCCTCTCCCCTAATGATCCTTATTATTTTTGCCCTCTATATAGAGCAGGTTCTTGAATAAGATCATTTACATTCAACATGTGAAGGGTTTTTTTTCCCCTCATCAATGCTCTAACAAAACGACCTTGAACAAATCAACATTTTAGGGCATACTTTTGTTACCTTGTTTCACTTGAAGACCCAATTTCCAAGAAAATGAAGTTAAGTGAGGGCTTACTATACTTTCATTCCACTAAACTCCCCCAAGTGCGTCCTACATGACTGGACATACTGTTTTCTCTGCTAGAAAGCTTTTCCAGTAACTCCTTTTTCTTCACCACTACCAGATGGGTAATTTTGAGAAAACTTCGTTCATAAAATCTTCACAGGCCTGTTGAAAGGATTAGTGGCTGGAACCACAAGTCCATTATCTATTACCTTTCTAACTCAACCAATTCCTCTATTACCTATCATTGTATACCTTTTTCTAGTATATGTATCTTTTATTTTACTTTTATTCCTATTCCTCTGTGTGTTTTAAGTATCCTGCACCCTACCCTAGCACAGTACCTGGCAAGCGGTAGGGTACTCAAAGGATTTTAATGTTTATAAAGGGAGCTGAGGTTGTTAATGAAACCACAAATCTAAATGAAGCTGGAAAAGTATGAAATAATCTCCACATGAACAGAATTATGTGTCCAAGTAATGGAATGTTTCCATTCTACTGTACTTAGAAACTATTGACACCACACTCTATTCCTGAGGTTCCTGAAATATAAAGCTGATAGCAACCTAGTCCAGGTAGAACTTTGTAATAAACAGGATGGCTGAAATGCATGGGGTGTTCAGATTGTAGAAGAGAATTGAAAAAAAAAAAAAAGATCCTTTTCTTGCTACACTCTGCGAATGACCAAACAAAATCTACTCTGAAAAGTTAACTTACAGTGATGGTCATTTAAGAGACATAAATTTTGCTCAATATTAATAGAAGACATGGTAACAAAGCTATTCAGCAAAGGAGAACAGCCTAACTTGGAGTGAACGCCTTATCATTTGCTTCTCAAACTTTTCTAATGCCCACTCCTGAAGAAATGTTTCCATAAGATGGCCTGCCTCAAAAATCTGATTTTATCTTTAAAAAGTCATGCAAAGTGTGTCCTTTATAATGCTTAGACTTGTAGTACCATAAAATTACTCTAAGTAGGCTTTTACTTACCATCAAGTAAAACTGATGTCCTGTGAAGATGTACTTTGTTTATCTAAGGCTTCACACATTACTTGGCACAGACCCCATTTTTCTTTGGGTTCTACAGTTTGGAAAAAGAGAATTACTCAAGAAGATGGATGGCAGTTTGTTAGGGTAGAGAGACAGTATAGAAGAAATTTCCTGCATGTATGTACACTTACTTAGCATGGCTTAGTGTCACCCGGAATTCTCACAGATGGGTGATAGATATGTGTGCGGTAAGGTCTGGTTCTGATTTCTCCTAAAATTGAGAATGTCTCCAGTCTCTGTCTTATGCATCTGAAGAAAGCCTGGGACTGTTCACACAACCAAAGGCATGAATCAGGCTTTCATTTGAGTGAAGTTTCTTGTAGAAACTAATCTCGGCAAGTGGTTCACAGTAGAGGTAATTTTGGTCCCTAGGGGACATATATTTTTTGGTTGTTGTTAAAGTCAGTAGTGGAGAGGTACTACCAACAATGAGTGAGTGGAACCTAAAGATACTGCTGAATAGCCTACCTACTACGTATAGGCCAGCATCACCAAACAAAAAATACCTAACCAAAAATGTACATATTGCAGGTCTGAGAAACCCTTATTTAGGCCACGGTTAGTGACAGATTTTTATGGGCAAATGAAGAGGTTAAGGATGTGAACAAGCTGCATTTTCACATTTTTACATACTATTGAGCCCCCTCTCTGATACTTTTTGAGACTCACTCTACTACTTTTTATCAGCTATGTAAGTCAGTCCACTTATGTGAAAAAGTTCCTTCTAAACTTCAGACAAATGGTGAGGTACAGAGCTTTTTGTGGATTATATGCATTAGGACATAAAGTTTAATGTACACAAATTAAACTCCCTTCTCCAGATAGATTTAATTGATATTCTTCAGTTAAACTAGGGTAAAAAAATTTACCACCACCACTCTAAGGCCATTGGCATTTATGAACTTTCACATGCAGTAGTTATATAATGAACCCCCTGAATAGGACAACTCTTCTGAAGGCAAGTATGGCAAAGCTGTATAGGAGTACTGTCACATTTATTAACTTCTACACCAGCTTCTTTAAAAAATATTTAAAGTACCAGTATACAAAAGTAAAAATAGTTATATACTCAAAAAATGTGGCTGCTCCTTTGTTCTTTAAATTAATCCAAGATGTCACAAAGCCACCACCTGTCTAGCAGGTTTAAACTTTCAGATTTACTTCAACTACTATCTTCCACCATTATTTGTTTTCAAGGGTTAAACTAGTCCTTCAATAAAATGTGTGTGTTTCATTAAGGTCATAGTCATACTATTGTCTCAAGTGGCCTTTGTCTAAGTTATAGTATATAAATCTGATAGGGAGAGAACGTTATGTGAAGATGAAGTCAGAGATTGGGGTGATAAAGTTAAAAGCTGAGGAGTTCCAAAGATTTTCAGCAATCACCAGAAACCATGAAGAGACAAAGATTTTCATCTAGAACCAATAGAAGGAGCATGTCCCAGTTATCATCTTGATTTCACACTTCTGATTACCAGAATTGTGCAGCAAAAAATTTCTATCATTTTAAGCCATCTGATTGATACTACTTTGTTATAGCAGATTTGGTAGTTATTTGTCACAAAATACTTTTAAATCTAGCATTGTTATTGATAATCCTGGTTTGTTAAGCAGGAAGAAGACACTAAAATATGGTAGAAGAATAATAATGCACGACCCCCCTCATAGTTGATGTGTGAAAAATAATTCTAAATTTAAATTA
Source organism: Galemys pyrenaicus (assembly GCA_019455555.1). NCBI lineage: Eukaryota > Metazoa > Chordata > Mammalia > Eulipotyphla > Talpidae > Galemys > Galemys pyrenaicus. Next base: position 10,444,514 of record JAGFMF010011380.1, on the reverse strand, counting down.
ATTATAAAGAAAATAAAACCAGGAAATTAAGTTACTTTTAGAAATAAGTTCTTCAATGTTTTATCATATTTGATAGCAGCTTTTTTTATTGGTTACAAAACCTAAGCCCATATACAAAATTAGGAACACATTTAGATGCCTCTTTTGAAAGAACGTTTTAGTCTTTTTTAACTGAGTTTAAAAAAAATAAAAACAATGCAGTTTTTTCAACACTGTTTTGAAAACTTAAAAGTGCAGCAATATACTTAGTTTCCTTTATCTACGAAATGGTGCAATTCCAATTCCAAACGGATAAGGTCACAACAAATCAAATCAAGCAAGTGCATACATAAGTCTGCATTACTTGATGCTAATGTTTACTTATGTTAGTTCGCACTTAAAACACAAGAGGAAATAGGAATCTGCACAGTAGAGGCCCAATTTAATCTCAATGTGTGCAAAAATTAAAAGGTAACTGTCAGTAAATATGGAGAGTCCAGAAGAAACTAAACCAGAAGGGGTACAATTCACAATATCAAGAAGATTTGGACGTTAAGGGTTTCACTGAAGTTTGTGACCTTAATAGTTTTGACTTTGTTATTCCTATTTTTAGTGAACACCACACAGTTTCAAAAATTTACAGTGTCTGAACAGGATGCAGTTACCATATGAAGCTTTAACTCAAAAATTGGATAAAGAAAAAAAGGCACAATGAACTTCAACTCAATTTTATGTGCACAAGAGTTGAAAAATCTGAGCCACCTTAAAGAGAAATTGGTTCTAAAATTTATAAAACCTATAAATAATCAGAGGCCAAACCACTATATTAAAACAGATTCTCTAGCAAGTAAAAATCTTGCAGTTTAAACATACGCTTGTATCCACTTTAGATACAAGACAAAACTCACTCTTTAAAGTGGCTCCACCTTGGCAGATACATATATTTGTAATGAATGCACACCTGCTATGTGTTGTTTATCAGTGAAAACACCCCAGCTGATGGCATCTGTCTCATCTTCCTCAAAGTAAATACACCCCCCAATGGATAACTAAATTAGTTTAGATTTTCTATCCCTTCACATCAATGCACTGGGAAATTATACCCAGTAAACAATAGCAACAAAACCATTTCTGTGATAGCATAAATTATTCAGTTTAAAAAATTTCAAATCCGTATTCTTTCATTAATAACTGGGTCAGACAATTTACCAAAAAGCAAGAACTTTACATAGTAATACCAGATTTGCAGCATTACCTAAAGATCACTGCAAATCAGGTTTATGTTAAATTAACTGCAGATTATTCCTCTACACAGATCCTTATCTGAATCTTTTAATATGTGAATATGCTCTTAGAGTAGGATCTGAAACAACTTTCCCAATACTCAAAGAATGAAGTTTTATGACACTTCTAAATAGTTGCTGGTTTGTTGCCAACCACATTATCAAAAGCACTGGTTACTAAGTAAAAAATATTTTAAGACTAAATTACAGTAAACATGAAAGCTCCACAGTTTAAACCCAATATAAATCAACCATATCCAATTATCAATTTAAAATGAAAAATAGTAACTCCTGAAAGCTGAAAGCAAGATTTTCTTTTCTAACATCACCAATGGTTACTTTAGACCTTTGTCTTTTTTTTTCCTTTATAGTCAGGGACTCTTGCTTTCAACTTAAACAGAAGTTCAAGTCCGTAACAGGTTGCAGCTCAGGTAAAATACCATGCACAGCATTTGATTACTTCAAAACAGCAGGAACACACAGGCTGAAGTGAGTGGTCAAATAGGGCTTGCTGTTCTCAAAAATTAGGTATAATGGCGAAAGCATTACCATCCATAGCTAAAGTTCTTCCTCCAACCCTGGCTTCTGAGGCAGATAATAAACACATCAATTACTGGTAGATGAAGTACAGTTTTTAAAACTTATCTGTTTAATCAATAACCAAGTTTCTTTTTTTTTTTTTCAAGTTACTTTTTTTGTGTCAGTTCCACCAATGAAAATCATTTGGTTTGTACTTTAAAATCTATTCTTCCACATAAGAATATGAAAATATGTTTGTGGAGGATAATGATGGAGGCTCAGGTCAGACTGCACCTCTTTAAAGTCTTCCAGCGTGTATATGCATCATACCAAAGTGTCTTGATCCACAGCGCACCATTTTCCAAAGGAATATCAAGTGGGCAGCTGGCATGCCACCACTATGGAATATTCTAAACTGGAGACTGCAGTTGTCAGCGTGTGGCACCAGGGAACAGGGAAAAATAGGGTAGTTGAGATTGGTAAGGAGAATTCTAAAACAGTTTAGGAAATCATGCATATGCATTTACAGTCCATGTGATAGTGACTTTTGGCAACTGCAAAGTGACTGAGACATGGCTTGCTTTTAGAAGCATCAAAACGAAGAGGCATGTGTGTTTTGGAGCCTTTTGTTGTTGTTCTTGTCATTTGGTAGCCATCTGGTGGTGCTTCGTATTGAAAGTGGGAAAGATGCTGCACTCAACTGAACTTAAAAATTAAATTCTTTTGTTTGAAGATTGGCTGTCGGGTCAAAATTGTAAGTACCTCCTTGTGTGGCTTCAGGAATGAGGCTAGGATCTTCATCAATCTATAAAAAGAAAAAAAAAAATTCCTTATAAGACAGTATCCATTGTAAGTAGAAATGATTTACTTCTTAGAATTTTCTAAGAATGTTTTAATCACCTAAATTAGAAATGTAAATAAATCAATAATAAGATACTCAAGAATTTAAGATTGAACACACATCTAAAAATCACCCTACTTTTTAAGTTCCTGTAGCTACAGATTTTACCTATCCAAACATACATCATTTCTATAACTACTCTTTCTTCCCATTTAGGAGATCAGAAATGTAGTAAGAACTGTTTTTTCAACTTTACCTGCAATGAAATTTCAGTGTATTTAAGAAAACTGGCTGATGGAAAACAAATGCTACATTTTTAAAAATTTAGATTCTAAAAATTAGCTGGAAAGATAACACCGCAAGAATATCTGCTAGAATGCAGTGTAAACTTAGATCATATTAACGACAAAAGAAAAATTCTTACTAAATTTGCACTTACAGATTTTAAAATACATACAAACAAATTGTACTTACATCATCACCAGAGAAATACTGATCTATGATTTCAAATGCTAATTTATATATGTCTTCATTTTCATGTTGCTGTAAAACTTCAATTTTCTCCAAGCCTGACAGAAATAAATAATCAAAATAATTAAGCATCTCTGATTAAAAACTGTATAATTTAAACATGGAAAATCCTAAGGAACTCAGAACACCCTCCCACCACCCCCCAAAGATGATAGTTTGTCTAAAAAACAGATAAAAACCTGAGCTGCTCTGGTTGGAGGACCAGCATCCCACTAATTTCTTCCTCTTTAGAAGCCCTTGAGGTACCCTGGTCCCTGAAGCAGGCAGTTTAAAAAACACCTAAACACGCCATTTGACAGATGAGGAAGCTGTGGCACAGAGATGTAAAGGGATTTATTTCAGGTTGCATGGCAAGTTAGTGACAGAACTAGAACCAACATCTCCCCAGACTGCTCTAGTATATTCAAATGGCTGATTTAGTAATTTTTTTTCTTTGTGTTCCAAATGTAATTATTGTTATATAAAAAAAATACATTTCAGAATTTTCAAGATAAATTAGTATAGGTAGAAGAAATTTTGAAGTAATTTCTTAAAAAAAAAAAAGAATATAGTGCTTACACCCCATAGCTGCAATGAACCTGGGAAATAATTTTTCAGAACAGTAACTATATGATGCCTTTTTCATTTATATTCCCAATACATTTACTCCACAAATCAGATTTGTAAAAAGCCTGAGAGTTTAAGTTTGTAACAGTATTTTTCCTTGAAATATCTTTTTATGTTTCTATTATTTTTAGCTAAATTATTTTGAAATAGTTGCATTTTTTCTTTATATACTAAACCTTTATATATGCAAACCTGACAAATGGAAAAATATGCATCAAAGATAATGAATATATTTTATAAAATACTAAGAAAATATGTATCCTAATTATAAGTATTACTGTCATAGACAAAACCAACTATACTTCTAAAAAGTTGACTAACAATTCCATAACTCAAAGTTTATGTGTTAATTTGTTCTGAATTTGACTACAATGCTCATTTCAAATTACCTTAAATTGTAAAATGTCCTAAAACCAGAATGATCAGTGAATCAATACTAAAAGATCAGCATTTTAATTGTTTTTATTAGAAGCTACTTCTATGATCATGTACAAGACTCCTTAACAGCTCTTGGATAATTTCCTGATGTTATTAAGAGCGTACTTCCAGTTTGAATATTCTATGATGCTATAGTATATATATCTGTGTGTATATATATATATATAGTATATATATCTGTTTTTTCTTAAAAATAACTGGGTAGTAATCACACATATTAGTCAATAAGATGTATAAAACAAGATAAATTAATTTATAGTTTGGGTAAGTTTGAATATACTGAATAGGTATCTTTAAAAGTAAATTTAAAAGTATATATATATATATATATATATTTCCTATGTCATTACCAGAGTTAACTTCTGTGATAGTAACTTTAGCATGCAGTTCTAACAATTGTAATAAAGTATCTAGATGACTCTAGATATTTTTAAATAATATCACAGTAATCAAAATAAAATAGGTAAAAGAGTATTTCACTGTCAAGAAATTTGCTGGATTAAACAAAGTGCTTAAGTTTATCTACTGTAGTGGTTTCTCAGAGCTTTTCAATTGCTCTGATGCTCTGTGTTTCATAGGTATATTTGTTTCCTAAACGAAACAATGTCAATCTCTTAGAAGGTTATGGAGTGACTTTCACAACTAATTTTTACAAAATATGATCTAATATTTTCTGGAAATCCTCTTATATAACAAAGAACAACATATTTTGGTGATTTAATAATAATGTATCTAAATAGTTTTTTCTTTCTAACTAGCTGTCTAAAGAAACTTTCAGAGTTCTGGTGCTCAATAATTCTTCAATCAGTACACTCTTACCTCCACATTCTTCTATTATTTCAGCTATTGTGCTTGCTTCATCACCAGCCATTATCAGAATGTTTTTCAGACCATCTAGAACCACCTGAACAACTTGAGAATCTTTCACTGAGAGCAAATTACAGAATGGTGGTATTACATTCTGCTGAACAAGGTACTCAACCTAGACAGCAAAAGAGAAGAAATATTTTTATTTATATAATTATCTTTCCCTCCCAGTGAATGCAGGTTTTATAAATAATCAACAACTCCTAACCATAAGGGAGTGATATACTTTCCAATATCAACAATAACAAGTTAGTTTTTCTCAACTCACTTGATCTTTTCTGCCACTTATCGTTAAGTTGCTAATTGCCCAAGCAGCTTCTTTTTGTGTTCCAAAGTCCCCCTGAATGTTAAAAAAGCAATCATAAAATAAGTTCTTTATTCACATAGCCTTGGTTACAATATGTAAACAGTTATAACGAACTCGTAATATGACTAACCTTAGCAAGCTGATGAATAATCATAGGGATTAGTCCAGCATCTATCACAGCTTGAACTTGTTGCTGGTTGCCTGCAGTTATGTTGGAAAGGAACCACACTGCTTCCTATAATTAAACAAAATACAGGACACTCTTATTTGAAAAATTCTATCTTTAATGCATTTTTGTTTTTATGTTACTTATACATGCAATAACAAAATATGAGCTTTATTAAGGAGGATGCATCTAAACAGTGATAAGGTTATACAGACTGTCCCATTTAAATAAGCCTTAAGGGTAAACTTTTTAGTCATAAAATTTGGGCCATCAACCTACCAATTATCCATGTAATAATATAGATGCTTACAAAAAACAAACACTATTTTAAACTATACTGACAATGAATGAACAAAAGAGACAAAATATTTTTTCTCACGGAGCTTACACTTTTCGTGCATGAGCTCACTCTGAAAGGCAAGATGATAGAAATAATCGTTATAGTAAGATATATTTAGGAATTAAGCATCTAACTAACCTAAGATGAGCTATACAAGAATAAACATGTTTACTGTTTATTTACTATTTACTGTCAAATATGTATTTTCTACCCAAAGGAATTAAAAGTAGAGACTCAAACATTTGTATATCAATTTTCATTGCAGCATTATTCACAATAGCCAGAAATAGAAACAATTCATGTGCCCATCAACAAATGACTAGAAAATACTTTATACTATAAAGCTATAATAAATAAAGCAGCATGGTACAGGGACCAAAGGGACCAAGGACCAAAGGAAGAGAACTCAAAATCCAAAAATAAGCCCAAATATTTATGAATAACTAACTTATGACAAAGGAAAGGAAAGCCCCTTCAGTAAATGGTACTGGGAAAACTGGACAGCTGCATGCAAAGAATGAAACTAGAACACAATCTCACACCATATACCAAAATTAACTCAAAATGGATAAAAGACATGGATATAAGACCTGAAACCATAAAATATGTAGAAGAAAACATAGGTAAACCACTTCGTCACATAAGCTTCAGTTATGTCTTTGTGAATATGTCTACAGTAGCAAGGAAAATGGAAGGGAATATAAAACAATTGGGACTCTATTAAATTAAGAAGTTTCTAAACAGCAAAAAAAACCCATAACTAAACCAAAGAGAAACCCCACTGAATGGGAGATAATACTTGCACACCATTTCTCTGACAAAGGACTGACATCAAAGATCTACAAAGAGCTCACATGACTCAACAAAAAAGAAAACAAAATAATCCAAAAAAGGGGGCAAAAGCACTAAGTAGGCACTTCTTCAAAGAAGATAGAGAGATGGCCAACAGGCACATAAAAATGTTCATCATCCATCACTCACAGGGAAATGAAAATCAAAGCCACAATGAGATACCACCTCACACATGTGATAATGACCCATATTAAAACAAAACAAAATCAGAAATAAGCACTGGTGAAGGTATGGAAAAAAAGGAACGCTTTTACACTGTTGGTGAGAATGCAGATTGGTCAAGCCTCTATGGAAAGGAGTATGGAGGCTGCTCAAAAGATTAAAAATGGATTTGCTATATGACCCAGCAATCTCATTCCTAGGTATCTATCCAAAGAATACAAAAACACCAGTTCAAAAGGAAGCCTGCACTCCTATTTTATTGGAGCATTATTTACAATAGCTAAGCTATGGAAACAACTTTAAGTGCCCTCCAAAAGAGATGAGTAGATCAAGGTGTAACATATATATACAATGAAAAAGATAAATACATGTCATTTTTAGGAACAATGGAAGTAGCAGGAAGGAATTATGTTAAGCAAAATAAGCCAGAAGGATAAAGACAAATACCAGATGGTGTCACGTATATGTGGAATATAGAGAAATCAAACATAGGGTCAAAAAAATTTTAAAATCAACCCCTGAAAACTAACCACAGAACTGAAGTGTTCAGAGAAGGGGGAGAAGGGTGAGAATAAGGTGGGGAGAGAGCACAATGGACTACAGTGGAGGACTAAAGACTGTGGACACGTTGGTGATGGCTACACTAAGGTGACTATACCAGAAAAGGGATCCTATACTTCTAAAATACTAACAACAATGTAAATCAATGGTACTTCAATTGAAAAAAAAAAAAAAAAGATAATTAGATAAAATATATAGGTACAATAGAACACTTATACAACTTAGGAATAAAGCTCTGAATCATCCTAATTTCACAGGGAGATTAAATTATGACCTATATTTTATAAAAAAACACCAGCCAGCCAATGAAGATTTTGTATGTATTCTCAACTAATTTACTGATTGTTGCTACTGCTCAATCTATGTAAATATTGGTTATTATTAAAAAAATTTTAATTCTGTAATGTCAGGGAAGCAGTGAAAGCAAATAATTAAATGTTCGATCAAAATAACTGTGAGGTGATTTGAAATAATTTTCATCTTAATTATAGTTGGTTTTGAAGAAAATCACAAATACAATCAGAAATAATCGGGCAGTTAAAATGAGTACAAAGAGAAAGAAATGCAATGATGAGATTATGTACCTTACCTTATTGATCTTCTCTTTTGGATGTGATAGGAGATTTGGAAAGTGTGACAGGACATCACAATTGAGAACAACCTGTGTCTGCTCATCAGTTCCAGTCACTATGTTGCCAACCGCTCTGAGTGCTGCTGTCTATGGTGGGGATAAAATGTTTTCTATAATATTATTTGTTTATGACGAACTTTTCATAATCTTGAGAAAAAAATATGAAAGGCATGAATAAGTAACACATTTTATACTTTCACAAAGCATTATGTAGAAATGAGAAGCAATTCTGAATTATAAATAAGTCTTATAAAAAATGAAACTGAAAAATCATTGGAAAAAAGATCTAAAAATGAGAGGAAACTAACATAAAACATGTAAAGGCCCATTTCTAACAGCTATTTTGTATCCATTACTAAATCGGCACCACAGAAAGATTTCAAAAAAGTGTGGAATGGGCACACATTTCCATCTCGAAAGTCAAATTTGTAGACATGGGCTGAATAGGATGGGCACCTACCCCTAAATAAGACTGAGAAGAAAGTGGACAGAGAGGAGGAAATGCCATTAGGAGGTAATTGAAATTATCTAGAGAAAAGAAAATAAGTATTAAATTAAATCAGTAGTTCCATATAGACAAGGAAAATGCAGATTTGAAAGCCTTATAATAAGGATTTTGTAATGAAGAGGAAACACAAGGAGAAATTAATTTCTATCTTGGAGTATGATGTCCATAGGAAGAACAGTATTTCTAAGGGACGATTATGTGTTTTATTTTTGTCTCATTGAAATGACAACAGAATGCTTGAAGGAGTCCTCAGAGTATCTATCTAAGGGTGAAAGAACTGTATGAGTCTGAAACTCAGCAAAGACTCTAGATGAGATAAAGATTTGGAAATCAACAAAATCAGGATCAGTAAAAAAGGAGGAAAATGGAAAATACATGCATAGAGACAGAATTAAAACCAGGTTGTATAAGATAACTGATTACAGAAACAGAGTATTTTAAAATACTTACTTGAACTTTCACTTCCTGGTGGCTCAGAAGGGGCACAAGAAATGGTACAACTCCTGAATCAATAACCATCTGTATCTGCTCATTGCCTCCATCTGTTAGGTATGACAGAGCCCAAACAGTATCTACAAGAATCTATAGAAAATAAAAAAGAATTACCAGTTATCTATTTATTTGAATGCTCAAAATTCCTAACACACCTCAGAAGTAGTGATAAGAAAGTAGTTGAACTTTGTATTTTAGCTTGGGAAGAAAATTTTCTGCTTGTCTGACAAATCTAGTTAAGTAGTAGATAAAAATCATGCCTACCTCAGAACACGCTTTTCATAAAAAAGAGAGATACTGATATCAAAGTCAACTTCTAACCCAAGGTCTCTACTTCTGTATCAGAATTGATGAATTTAAAAATAGGGAGAAAATTCTCCCAGTACCCACAAATTGAGTGTTAATAAACACAAGAATCAACTTTATATACAGAATGACAATATTCCATACCGCTTCAAGTATAGAAGATGCCTAAAAAATTATATATGTATGCCAGTGGTTTTCAAACATGTTTAGTAATACAACTACTTTTCAAACCATTGAAAAAAATAACTTAGCATTTTAACTTTGTGAAAAAAGAGTTATTTGCAAAGCCCTTGAAAAATGTTCACAGTTAAAGAGCATAGTGTGTAAACTATGCCCTGTAATTATCTAATTTTGCAAATAACAAAAAGCAAAAAAAAAAAAACAAGCTCAGGTTTGTTGAATCACTCAAAGTCAAAAAACTTATATGTAGCTTTCCTCAATGTCTTCACAGAGGAATGTAAGTTACAGATCTTTTTATTTTTTAAAGATTTATTTATGCATACAAGAACTGGGGTAAAGGTCACACGTGCAGGGCGTGAGGAGTCACCAGAGACAGAGTAGGGAGCAGAACAGAAGGATCTACTGAATACACGGCTGAGGGGAGCAGTGGACAAGATAGGAGAGGTCTACCATGCCACGTGGGTCACTGCCCCAGCTGGGATAGAACTCGTGCTGCAGTGGCTATGGATAGCTTCATAGTGCTGCGTCGCAACCCTACTGCCACCAGAGAGGCCCCTATAAGTACAGGTCTTAAGTGAAATCCAGAGATGTCTCCTCAGAAGGTATCCAAATTAAAGACATTCTGTTGCTCTAAAATAATAGTAGCCACCTGAACTCAAACCTGCTCCACTATCTTTCAAAAAAAAAAAAAGTATATAGATGAATAAGAAAAGCAAATAAATAAATCCACAATGGCCCATAATGTCAACATTACTAGAAATAAAAGAATACTAATTATCAATCAAGGCACCTTTGAAAAAGTGTAACAAGTTCAAATTAAAAGAAATGAAAAAAATAAATTCTAGCTTTTGTCTGGACCTCCTGTACCATGCCTATGTGTACCATGCCTACTTTATAAAAGAGAAAGAGAACTGGAGAGCCTAGAGGCAATATAGCCTCATACAACTTTTTCATGTTAGTGGGACAGAAACTATAGGACCAAAAACAACTATGGCATTTACTATCTGTCCTTTACAGAAAAATTTGCCAAAACTTTTACTAGGGATGAGCTTTATTCAACTAAGAAATAACTGAAAAAATATTTCATTATGGATTCAAAACTAACAGTATTGGGATAAGAGTGGAAGAATAATTTATAAATGTTTTATGTTTTGCAAAAACAGAAATATTACAACTTTAAAAATGGGACATCCCAACACAGCAATCAATGAGGCTTTCCTGCATGAGGTGTCTGAAGATACTGTGTGTGAGCAAAAGTCTGTCTACTTCTCAGTCTAGCAGTAATAGGTAGTAAGATTTAAATAGAAGACAAGAGTCTCAAAATACCCCAAATTTGTAAATTTGTATGGTACAATGGAAAACTGCTCATCATAGCAAGAGCTGGAAACATTTCAACTCAAAGGAGAGTAACATAGATATTGGAATTATCTGATCAAGACTTTAAAAGTATCATAAAAATATTCCAGTGAGCAATTATGAGAATGTTTGAAATGAGGGGAAAAAAAGGGAAGTCTCAGCAAAGAAATAGAAGACATAAAGAAGAACCCAGTGCAAAATTTTAGTAACCACAACTTAAAATTCACTGGTAAGGACTCATTTATGTGACACTTCAGACTTACGTGTCATAAATAAAGTTACTTTAGTTACCTTTCAAAAATTCTTTCCTAAGAAATTAAGGAGTCCTGGGGCCTCCCTGGTGGTGCAAGGGGTTAAGGCGCAGCCACTGAAGCACAAGTTCGATCCCCAAATGCAAAGTGACCCACATGGTGCAGGAGACCTCTTCTGTCTTACCCGCTGCTGCCCTCAGCAGTGTATTTCAGTCCATCTGCCTGTTCTGCTCCCCACTCTGTCTCTGGTGATTCTCCTCACGCCCTTCTACTCAGTCCCACACCTCTGGTCTGTACCCCAGTTTTTGTATGCATAAATAAATCTTCAAAAAAAAGGGGGAAAGAAAGTAAAGAGTCCTAAAATGAACTAAAGAACTGTTATTATTTATATATAAACTATATATAGTTCATTATAAAAAATATGTGCAATGATGTATTTTTTATCTCAATGATAAATCATACAATTCTAGCGCACACACACACACCTATGTGTGTGAAAACAGATCAGATTATAAAAACACGAACAAAACGAATCAAAAAGATATCTTAGTTGAAACAGTAAAAGTTATATCAATGCCAATATCAATTCCAAAGTCACTAAAATTTATCCTTTGTTTTAATCCATAGAAGAACCACATTTTGTGTGGCTAAATTTAGGAGAATTTTCAGATTACCTAATTTAAAAAACTGGTCAGAATGTATGTTTAAATTTCATGGAATGAATAAACCATGTTTAATGCAAAGGCAAAAATGGTATTCTTCAGTACTATAACCCCCAGAAAGTTGTACCTTGGAGGCAGAGTGGTTTCACAGAAAACAGAGATATTTATCATCTAAAGACCTTAGTGTTGAATACAAATTCTGATCCTTACTAACTTTATAACTTCGTATAAATTTTATTTAACCATTCCCTGAGGCTCAGTTTCTTCTATTATGTAAAATGGGGGAAAATATCTGGGCTGCCATATTATAAAAATCAAGCGAGTTTGAGAAAATATCACCAAGGGGCCTCCCTGGTAAGGGGTTAAGCATTGCAGTATGAAGCATCCGCAGTCACTGCAACATGAGTTCAATCCCCAGCCAGGGAGGTGACCCACATGGTGCAGCAGACCTCTCTTGTCTTGCCCACTGCTCCCCTCAACAATGTATTTCAGTTGATCTGCCTATTCCATTCCCTGCTCTGTCTCTGGTGAATCCTCTCACCCCCCACACCTCTGGCCTGTACCCCAGTTCTTGTATACATAAATAAATACATCTTTATTTATAGAAAAAGAAAATATCACGTCTCTTAAAATGTTTTTACCATAAGTGTTAATACAAAAAAACACAAAAACGATACAGATGTATTAACTACATATGTGATCATTTCTCTAAGGTTAGCATTTTTGTTATCTCATGATTAAAGCTATAAACCTAATTTAACTTTGATCTTATTTATAAGGACAACTTATATTTGGGTAGGTTAACAAGTTAATAAGATATGCTAAAAAATATAAAAGCCTAAAAAATAACTCTTCCAGTCCCATTCAAAGTGAAATCCCAAATCTCAGTTTCTGCTTCACTTACATTTATATCCGTATGGTATATGAGGACACATAATGCTGGCAAAATCTGAGGAAAGAAGATAAACAACAAGTAACACTAACGTTGATGTATGTGTCTTTCTGAAAATGATTAGCTGCAATACAATACTATTTGCAGGGCAAGAAAGACAAACTTTTTTGACTCTCTAATTAGGTAAATGAAAGATCAATCTGAAAAACCAAAACATATTTCAGATGTCAATTAAAATATCCAAACAAATCTAGCAGACATTAATGTTCCATAAAGGTAAAACAATTTTTCCAATAATTGTTTTTATGACATATACTTCAAGTGGAAAGAACAAAGATGCAAGTATACAGTTTAGCAGTTTTTGAAAAGTTACTCTTGAAATTGTCATTACTGTCTCACCTGCATAAAAATTTAATAGTCTACTTAAATCAAAGTTTTTAACATCAGAGTTAGTCCAAAAAATTATAAATAAAGCATAAAGCCTTTATTGAAAGGAGGCCTTACAGAACTTTGTATAAATCTGGGTGGGAGGGAACAAGGAATAAGGGTGATAACATTAAGTTCCCTTTCCATTACAACAAAAGGTAGCAAAGGCTGGTCAAAGATGTCAATTATAAAGATTGATAGTTGACATTTCCCTAGATAGTTAAGTAATTAAAGGTTCCATAGGATTTTTAAAAACTTAAAAAACTCAGCTGTTTACATATAAGATATTAATGAAAGCTACTATTTTGTTTTAATTAACACAAAGTTTATCACAACATTAAGAACACTAATCAGAAATCAAGGGAAATTTCAAATGGACTCAACCCAACTCATTTAAGAACATTCACATACAAGCGTACTAGTTTTATCTGTACAATCCCTTATTTTTTTTAAAATATTTAAGCCAGCAATGTAATGCAGAAATGAAACTTTGAGGTTTGATTTTTTTCCTTTTGTACTTTTCTGTTTACATTTTTTGCTTTCTTTTTAGGAAAACAGTTATAAAAAAAATAATTAGGGTAGACTCTCATTCAGGTGTGGTAAGATACTCAACTTTCATATCAACAAGAGTAAAAATAAATATACATTACTTTTGAAAGTCTCATACCTGCAATGTAAGCAATGTTATTTTATTCCCCGTGCATGAAAATTTAAGACATAATCATAGGGAAAATATACCATCTGGCCTTTGCAATTCTTCATTTACCTCCTGAACTGTCTCCATAGGCGGTGGGGGGTCCTTATTCCTGCAGAGATTGACAATGACCCATGTGACGTTCCGAAGGAAGGTGATGGGAATGGAGGGATTGATGAAGGACAGAAGAGGTTTGACAACTCCCAGTGATATGACATAATCTCTACATTGAGGACCATCACCTACAGAAATGAAAATTGTATTTAAAAAAAAAATTACATTCAAGATGAGAAAGTCTGAAATGTATGCAATGGCTCATGTTGGGACACTGATGTTCTATGTTTCCTCACCATTAGTCAAGGGCATCAAGTGTTGCTGGTTTTTCCAGATTTTTGATTTGGGGAACTCAAATTACTAATTCTTGATACTAAATGGATTACTAATCCATTTCAAAGAGGTACCATCTTAAGTTAGTATTCATGTGGCAAAATATAATCAACTCAAGTTAAGATTAGAGGAAACATAGTGTGTAATGGCTATGCCAATGTAGGAAAAAAGTTAATTAAGATTCTTAATTGGGATTTTTTCAAACCTAAGTGCAACTTACCTATAATGTTTCCCAAAGCCCATACTGCTTGTTCACAAACATTTTGATGGGGTGAATGGAGAAGTCTTAAGAAAAGAGGTACGGCATCTGTAGTTAAAAAAAAAAAAACAATTGATACTGCAAAGTTTTGCAGAGTTTAAGATTTCAGACTAAACAACTCAAAATACATTTGACATATTATTTAGCATATTCTAGTTGTCCAATTATAGCTCACTGAGTGAATAAATGTGGTAAATACCTTTACCGTAAAATATTCATTTTAATAGTTTCCCCTAAAGTTACAAATCTTTTTGACAGTTTCTAAAAGTTGCTTTTTTGTCACAAAATAAGACAGCAGGGGCCTCCCTGGTTAAATTTCAGCACTATCAGCCTATCACCAACCACTGAGGCATGAGTTCATGACAGGGAGCTAACCGACATGGAAAAGCAGACCTCTCCTGTGTAACCTGCTGCTTCCCTCAGCAGTGTATCCCAGCAGATCCAACTGTTCTGTTCCCTGCTGTCTCTGGTGAATCCTCTCACTCCCCACACCTGTGGCCTGCACCCCAGTTCTTGTGTGCATAAATAAATAAAAATAAAAATAAATAAGACAGTAATATAACTGCCTAATTTATGTATCATTTAATAAAGCTAACTTGAAAAAAGAAAACAGCAGCATGATATTTTTCTAAAGTGCATTAAAATAGTTCTTACTGCAAGCATACAACTTTAGAAAATAGTATTTTATTCAATGTGATTCCAATTGCTGAAAAAGGATAAACTCATTGATTATTCTCTTACCAGGCCTACTTTATATTTTAAAATACTTTATCATTATAATCCTAAACTTTACCTAACTTACATTTTAATCATCTCCCCACATTCTAACACAGAGGTATCATATCCATGTTGAACTAGGTAACTAAGCATAAACTAGATCACTTTTTCTTAAATTTCAGTCAACTATGTACTATCTCTAGATTTTTTTTGCAGTATCTATGTGTATTATTTATTTAACATTTAAATTAAAATTGATAAAGCATTAATGAGATTATAATTTGATACAATAAATTACCAAGGTGTAGCATTTCAATGGCTTCTTGGTGCTAATTTGTGTGGTGATTACCACAGTCTAATTTTATATTTCTATCATTTCCCAAAGAAATCTCATATATAAAACAGTTCTATACCTAACTCCCAGAACTAGGCAACCAGAATAAAACATTTGCTTTTCATCTCTATTATAGATTTGCCTATTCTGAACATTTTATATAAATAAACCATACAATATGTATGGATTTTGTGCTTAGCATCTCACTAAGCATAATTTTTTAAAAGGGTTTATTTCTTTATACATACAAGAGCTGGGGTATAGGCCAGAAGTAGGGGTGGTGAGAAGATTCACCAGAGACAGAGTTGGGGAACAGAACAAGCAGACTAACAGAAATATACTGCTGAGGGGAGCGGCAGGTGAGACAGGAAAGGTCTGCTGCACCATGTTGGTCAGCATCCTGGCCCGGGATCAAAGTCATGCTACAGTGACTGAGAATAGCTTCATACGGCTGAAACTTAACCCCCTGTGCCACCAGGGAGGCCCAGCATGTTTCTGAAGTTCAAAAATATTGTTCTAAGTATCAGTATTTCACTTGTATTGCTGAATAGTATTCCACTATATGCCACAATTTTATTCATTTACTCACCAGTTAATATCAATGTTGGGGCTATTTTCATTTTTGACTATTGTGAGTAAAGCTGCTGTGAATATTATATGCTGTGCCTGTATAGACAGATGTCATCATATACCTTTGTTCCATCTAGAGTAAAACTTCGTTATTATGACAATTCTATGATTAACCTTTTGACAAAGTGTTTTCTAAAGAGGGTGTGCCATTTTACAATCCTAGCAGCAATGTATGAGGGTTTTAACTGACTCACTTGATAATTTTTTTAAAAGATTTTATTTATTTATGCATACAAGAGCTGGGATACAGGCCAGAGGCATGGGTGGTGAGAGGATTCGCCAAAGACAGAGTGGGGAACAGAAATACACTGCTGAGAGGAGCAGCGGGCTAGGCAGGAGAGGTCTGCTGTGCCATGTGGATCCCTCCCTGGCTGGGGATCGAGCTCATGCACTGCAGTGCCTGTGGAAGCCTCCCTCCTCCTCCACAAGTGTGGTGCTCAACCCCTTGCACCACCAGGGAGGTCCTCACTTGATAATTTAACTAGTTTTATCACTTCTATAAAACAGAAGTCCAGTACCACTTGTTACAAATAGAATGTAACCAAAAAATACATGATGGAAACAACATACTGCTATTAAGTTATATCTAGCATACTCTACTAAAAGCCCTAGTCTACTTTCCATCTGGTAGCAGCCTTCAGGTAGGCCAATATGGGTGCTTACAAGTACATCCAGGTTATGGAGGCAGAAGCAGTCTGATGTGATATGCCTTTTCAAGGTACACTGGTGGCAGTACAGGTGGGGCACAGACTAAAGCATGCAGACCAGGATACAAGTCAAGTAAAGTTATGTCATATGTTGGATTCGTGTGCTCCATGGTGGCCACAAACATCCAGTTCCAAAGGGTGCAACCTATATATAGCAAGCCTGTCCATCATCGTGTTAATTAGCTGAACTTTGCTAGAAGCCATCAATCTGCTGCTGGGAAGTGAGCTGGATATCACTGTGGTCCTGAATTCTTACTGGGTTGGTAAGATTCCACAAACAAATTTTTTGAGGTTATCTTCATCAGTTCATTCTATAAAGCTTATCAGAAGAAATCCTGATACCCATTGGATCACTAAACCAGTCCACAAGCACAGGGAGGTACAAGCGCTGACAGCTGCAGGCCACAAGAGCTGTGGTCTTGGGAAGGACCACATGTTCCACCAAACTACTGGTGGTTCTTACCATGAAACTTGGAGAAGGTGCAAGACTCTCCAGGTCTATTGTCATCGCTAAAAGCAACGTTTGTAAAATCTTATTTACCTAATTAACAATTTAGATAAATAGAAAGCCTTAATCTAAAATCTCTTCTCCTAGTCTAAAATACGGAACAACTGGAAACTTCTACTTGACATTATTGAAATATCTGAAAGAGAACCGAAATTGTCAGTACTGTATATCTGATTCACTATCACTTATTCTATTATACACCATTTAAAAATCATCAAGAGTATCATTAAAGTCAGTTAAGTGTCCCATAAAGAATACTTGGCAACATCAAGTTTTTTCCAAAGAGCTTCCATCAATTTGGGTCAACATACTAACAGTTCATTGTAAGGTAGGCAAGAATTTTAAAGTATACATGTTACAAGCAAAAAGGCATAAGCACCCTGGAGGCATATGAAACAGAAATTTAAACACCTATTATTAGGAAAATGTCTCTAACCTAAGAAGGTGAAACTATTCACTTTTTAGTAACAATAAAACTATTTAATGATAGATTAATAGCTATGGAAAAGACTTCAATCATCAAAAGTAACTTGTAAGATTGAGCAGTTTAAAAATGTTACAGGATTAGATCTAGTTTTTATTAACAACATTTCACTTCTCTTTTCTAATAAAAACATCCAGATGGCCAAGCCCATGGTAAATTGGGAGCTGATTTAGGCTCGAGGAGAAAAAAAGCCCAGAAACTAAAGAATTTACTTACTAGACTGTACAACAGCCTGAGTCTGTGCAGAAGTTCCTGATGCTATATTAGTTAATGCCCAAGCAGCTTCAAACTGTAGCGAAGGACTATAAAAGAAAAAAAAAATTCTTGTCATATTTAAATTTATGATCTGAGAATTGATGTAACTATCCTTTTCTTTGTCCTTAAATTTCACCACTTATTTCTAATTTTCTGTTGGGTATCTCCTCTAAAATGTCTCTTGACTCCTGGATTCAGTCACATTATACACCCACTTCTTTATATTCATTGGTAGTTGCAACATTTAGTTCCTCATTATTTTCCTTGACTCCGTTTCTCTCACAGACATCTCTAATCAATATCAAGTCAATTTTACCTGCTAAATATTTCTTACATCGGTTAGCATCACCTCCAGTGTCATTATGCTAGCTGATGCACCTACCATCTCATTTGAATAACTGCTACAGCTTCACTGGTTTTAAAACCGGGACCCAATCTGAGTCCATGTACCATCTGTTTTACCTAATAGAGGTATTATATCAGGTTGCATTATTGCTGAAAAATGAGAGCACTAGAATTTGCAACTGTGACTGAAGACATCACAAAGGAAAGTGAAAAACTGAACTAGCTTTTCAAAGATTAATCAAGAAAGGTCATGACTGTTGGAAGTATCAATGAACGTATTTTGGATGGAAAGATCATGATGTGCATGGATGACAAGGAATATACATCAAGAGAACTGCAGTCAAGAGACATGCAAAAACTTAAGAGGGATGAAATAGGAAGGATATGTTATCTACGTGTATATCTAAGTATGTCTGTTGGGGTGAGGGGAGGAGATGTAGTACTCAAATTCCAGGTTATAGAGTTTAGAATTTATATTAAGTATAGAAAATAACTGAAAAGGCAAGTAAAACAAATTAATGTTAAAGTCAATTTTCTATTATCTACAATAAGTTAGCATAGATAGCTGAAAGAAAGGCAGTACAGTAGTGTTAAGAAAAAAAACTAAAGAAAGCCAATGACTAGGGGAATCAGAACAAAATACTATAAAAACTAAGGAAATTAAATTCTTAGTATCAAAGGTTAGAGAGTTCTAAGAAGGAAAAGGTTTTAAGGAGAATAAATGTCAGAGATATATTAAGCAATGAACTTAAAAAGATGGAATAGATGAGAAAGTGGAGTAATTGACAAGAACTATATGATGAATTTTGGTAAAAGGCAAGGAATAAGAAGATATCAAGGACAGAAGAGAAATAAAAGGACACTAAGCTCAAAGATACTGAGGTAGTATATATGTTGTCACAGACTAGAAGGAAAAAGGATTATTTAACTAGTCTAGGTGGTTTGGCACAAGACTGGAAATGAGGCCCTTAAGTGAGAAAACAGAAAGATGTAAAAAATAAAATTACTAAGCAGTGAATGTTTTCTAAGATGTCATGTAAAAAAAAAAGTTCAGTCTTCTGTATATACATATACATATATATGTAAACAATAAGTACAACGAATAAACAACAAATGAACATTTATTATAAGTTTGCTATTGTGTGAAATGTCTTGCATATATTATTTCTATTCCTCATAACTACTAATTTTTTTTTATCTTTTTCTTTTTGTTGAGGTATCAACCACCTAATTTTTATAGATAACCATCTGGCTCAAAAGTCACTTGGATTTTGGTCAACAGAGAACCCTGTCTTTAAACCAGGGTCTATTTGGCTCCAAAGTCTATGGTCTTTTATAACACAGTTTCCCAGGACAAACTCATAAAGTCCACTCCAAACCACTGACAATTCTCTTTTTCACTTTGGGTTGTAGTTACACAGGTCTGTATACATTTTGGCATATCTTTCTAAATATGTTATGTTTCACAGAAACACCTACAGGTTGGGAAGTAAAGAAAAAAAAAAGGAGTTAGAAACAGATCAAGAACAATAGGGGGCCCTTAAGGTGAAAGCAGAACAAAACTTTCAAATTGCTGAAATTTTTACTTAAATGAAACTTGTTATAGAAAATTCATGTGGCAGTATAAAAATGTGTTAAGCGCTTTTGGAGTGGTATATAGTTACAGCACACAACGGAAGCACCCTTAATGGCAACATTTATATACCACTATTTTACTTATTAAATTAAAAATTCCTAATATAACACTTAGCAAAATACCCCAAGTTTTAGTTTAAATGTTCTTAAATGCAAAAAAAGCATTGTTTTAAAGTATTTTAGAGTTCAAACTTACATTTTCTCCAGTTAATTTAAATTAATGAGGTTTAAGATAAAGCAAACCGAGATCTTTCTAAACACTAATGAAAGTGGGGCAAGTATCTCAAAAGATAACAAATAGTGTTTTTCCCTTTCTGTATATACATAACTTGCCCCCTTATTTTTACATTACCACAAATAAGAAGTATGATGTTGGATAACTAATCATGGCCAGAGTTCTGTTAAAAGACTTTGCAGAGGATCACTGGGTCATCTGGAATACTCCCAGAGTAAGAAAAAGCTACTCAGTTCTGGATACCATTCATGTTGACTTCAGTCATGAGGTTAATCTATATATAGACTCATAAGCAAAGAATGACTCAAACACTATTTGGGATGTTTTAAAATACTAACTAATAATAATAAAAAAAACCTAACAGGTTAAATATTTGAGATAAATTACAATAGGCAATAAACAGAAGTTAAAATTTTCTTGGAAAATACATTGATAAACTAAGAAGAGAAGCATTTCAAGTATGCTGACATTAAAATGCAAGACAACTGAAAAACATACTAAATCTAAAATCAAGCTAAACCTACCAATTAAATAATAATCTGAAATTTTAAGCTAACTGAAAAAAAGAGGGGATCAAATTTATACTTACTTATCATCCCTTTCTAGACATTTGACTAGAATTGGTAAAATCCCAGATTTTATTAGGTCATCAATTGGTGGGTTTCTGTCACTGGATAATAGCTTCCTATAAAAAGAAATGTAAGAAATTAATTGCTGTAATTTTCAAATCTTGTATAAAAATAAAAATGTACTACTAGGTTATACTTCTAGTCTATCAGTTAAGGTACTGAAGGTATGAAAATATTTTCTCTCTGCATAAATTAGTATTTACCTTGCAGCCTGGACAGCACTCAACTGGACCACTGGGTTATCACTTGTGGCATTCTGCAAAAACAAATATAAATTATAGAAATTTAAAAAAAAAAGTATTTCAAATAATTCAAAATGAGAATATTAAATGAGTAACATACCTGCAGTATAGCTTCTAGTGTTACATTTTGCTTAAAAAGAAAAAAACAGTTTAGCAAAGAGTTTATTGTAAAATTGGTCTTATATTAAAAATGAAGTTCTCCAGTTATATAAATTATTTTTGAAACTTTCTAAGAACGAGGAAACTTACTGCTTTAAAATCAGCATCAACATCTGAATCTTCTAAACTTTCTTCTTGTGGAACATTTCTTTTTTTCAGTAAGTGCTCATCTCTTTTGTTCTGAAAGGAAACCAATAAATAGCTAAGAAGTCATGATGACTGCTGTCAATGAATAATACATTTAATTTATTTCAATGAATCAGTAAATCTCTATATAGGGTTAACATTAATTAAACGTACTGTGAACCAATCATGTGCCATATTCCAGTTTTGATAACAAAATTAACTTACTTTGTTATTGATAACAAAATTAACTAGCTTAAATTATTAAGCACAAACTATATTCCCAATCTTTAGTGAAGATTTAAAGTTAGGGATGCACTATGAGCTAGCAAATATATTTCAACTAGCATGCTAATTTTCAATCACTTATTGCTAATGGTTACCTGAAAAAATTATAAAGAAGTCAAATTAATAAGGATATAGGGAATAGGGACTTATTACCATAAATGCTACCTATTTGCTGTCATCAGAGATTTAAACACTTAACTATCTGACTTTTACAAACAAGAATTCTCTACTGGTAAATGTTTCTACATTTTATGGAATTTTAATTGTAATGGCAACCTGTGCCATTTTACTTAATATGTAATTTTGGGTATAGAATTATGTAGAAATAAATCAGAAAAAAGTTAGACTAAATGACTTCTAAGATCTCAATTTGAAATTTCAAAGGATTACACTATTTAGTATTCAATATAACTTAAGAAATGTCTAATTGTAATAGAAAGCTATTAAAGAAGTATTAATATAGATATCAAAACTTAAACCAAATAGAAAGTGAAAAGTGGAAATAAATCTTCATCTGATGCTTATTGCCTATCAGCATATCTACTTCTATGCTACATATAAGCAAACATGGTTACACAAACTGATGGTCATATATAAGGTAATCACTAGGTACTAACTTACACTTATATCACAGCATACTTCTTTAGTAACTGATGTTTCAAAACATCAGTTCTACTCTATTACAGAATTTTTGATAATACATTATTATATTATTTAAAATATCTCAAATACTAAAATTCATGTACTGATATTTTATATAGCCTCAAGTGGTTCCCCACAAAATACTTATTAACTTACAATGAAAAAAAAAAAACTGTCACACAGAATCTTAACCATCAGTAAAGATTATGATCACCAATAAAGAACAATTAATTGGTGCTTTAAGATTTCTGACCTGAAGCAATGAGAAAACACCATTACTTATCTGGTATTTTTTACCAAAATTATTAATATTATTCTTACTAATAACAACAACCTAAGAAATATCAACTCAAATTTGCCACGTAACAAAAATATAATCTATACTCTTCAAAAATGTAATCATGAAAATAAAAACAGGAACGGTAGGGTTAGAACAAACTAAAGAAACACAACAAAATGTAATGTCTAATTCTCAGTTGGATCTGGATTTATAAAAGACATCACTGGAAACAACTGGCACAATATGAATTTGATCTGTGGATTAAATAGTAGAGATTTATCTGTGTTAAGTTGACAAATGCACTGTGGTTACATAGTGGTACTTTGTGATTTGTAACCACATAGCTAGTAACTAAAGTCCTACTATATTATATAGTAATTTTTAACATCCTTGGAACTTAATAATTTAAGTTTTCAGCAAAGTTTATCTTTCAAAAAAATTTTTTAAGTGACACTATTGGTTTTAATAATCATGTGAAAGTCTTACAAGCTAACACAAATTACTTTTCCTTCAAATTAGTGATCTTCGTAAATGGGTGTTTTGGTTCTACAGTTTTTTAAGTTCTAATGTACCAGTTCAGTTTTTCCAATTTAAATTTTATTTATTAATTGTAAATTCAGCTGTAAGAAATAATACAAAGAGATATCACACACTTTGTCCAGGTTCCCCTGGTGGTATAGTGTAATATTCACAACCAGGACACTAACCTTACTCAAATTTCCTCTTGTATTCACTATGTATGTACCATTTATTGTGTATTAAGTATTACACAATTTTACTATCTAGGGTTCATGTATCCACCACTACAGTCAGGATACTAAAAGAGTTTCAAAAATAGGAAATACTGTTACTGTCTTTTTATAAACAAAACCACCTCTCTCTCACCTCTCTGCCCCCGAATCTAAACCATGGCAGCAACCACTAATGTATCCTCCTCTGTAAAAAGTTGAATCATTTCAAAAGTATTAAGTAAATGAAATCATACAGCACCTTATATCACTCCATTTTAAACCCAAAATAAGTAATTAAATTTGCAATGGACTTCAACTTTTTTGACCAGCATTAACTCCTTAAAGATTCATACAAGTTGCTTGCTTGTATCAACAGTGTGTTCCTATTTTTGCTGAGAAGTATTTCATGGTGCAGACATAACACAGTTGAACAATTATCTATTAAAGGGCACCTGGGCTGTTTCCAAGTTTTGGCTGTTACAAAGTTGCCATAAACATTAGTGTACAGATTTTGTATGAAAAATCAGTTTTGCGTTTTTTCCCCCTGGGATCAAACCTTAGTAGTATGATTGCTGGGTTGACAGTAGTTGCATATTTTCCAAAATATATATCCACTTTACTTTTCCACCAGCAATGAAATTCTCTTCATTTTCACCAGCATTTAGTATTATCATTATTTTAATTTTACCTGTTCTGATAAACATCTATCATATGCTTTAATCGGGTTTTAATCTGTATTTCCCTGATGCCTAATTCTGCATTATTCTTCATCACATAGTGATGATTCCCATCTGTATATCTCCTTTAATAAAATGTCTTTACATATTTTGCCCATTTTCTAACTGTTTGTTTATAGTCAAGCTCTGAAATGTTCATTATATAGGCTGGGTATGACTGTGGTTTTCTTTCAGTATCTAGTTTATCTTTTCATCCTTTTCACATGGGCTTTCACAGAGCAAAAATTTTTAATATGAGAAACATAATTTACCAATTTTTCGCTTATGGATTCTGATTTTGTGGTCTTTTCCTGGCTCTAGATACTGAAGATATTCCTCTACATATTTTCCCTAATAGTTTTATGCTTTGTATTTAAGTCAAGGATTAATACTGTTTTTGTTTAAGGTCTGAGATTTTGCTTAAGGCCCTTCTCTTAATTTTTTGCCTTGGATATGCAATTGTTTTAGCACCATTTGTGCTGAATTACTTTTGCATTTCTCTCAAAAACAGTTTAATATTTGTGTGAATTTATTTCTGTGTGTGTGTGAATTTATTTCTGGGACCTGTCTTCTTCCTGTTGAGTTATGTCTAATTCTTCTGTCAATACCACATATATTCATTACTGCAGTTACTCAATAAACCTTAACACTGGGTGGAGCAACTGCTCCCACTTTATTCTTCGTCAAGATTATCAGAATTAGCTTTTCTATATCTATTGACAGGAAATGCATTAAACTAACAGATCAATTTAAGAATATTGACTTTATTTTTTTAAGATTTATTTACTTATGCATACAAGCACTGGAGTACAGGCCAGAGTTGCGGGGGATGAGAGAATCCACCAGACAGAGAGGGGAACAGAACAGGCAGATCAACTCAAACACACTGCTTAGGGAAGCAGTGGGCAAGGCAGGAGAGATCTGCCTGCGCTATGTGGGTCACCTCCCCAGCCAGGGGCAGGGATTGAACTCATGCTGCAGTGGCTGTGGTTTGCTTCACAGAGCATTGCTTAACCCACTGTGCCACCAAGAAGGGCCCTAAGAATATCAATTTTAAATCAATCCATTTGAATTTTTTTCAATCCATGGCCATAGTATATGACTCCATTTACTTAAGTTTTACTTGATTTCTTTCATCATTTTATTCAGCATATAGATCCTGGCATTTTATTTTATTTATTTTAAGATTTTTATTTAATTTATTTTGTGTTGAAGAACTGGATGTACAGGCCAGAGGTGTGGGGTGAGAGAATTCACCAGAGACAAAGTGGAGAGCAGAACAGGCAGATCTATTGAAAATAACACTGGCAAGGGAAGTAGCAGGTGAAAGAGGAAGGGTCTGCTGCGCCATGTGGGTTAGCTCTCTGGTTGGGGACAGAACTCATGCTTTGCGGTGGTAGCACTGAGATTTAACCCCTAGGCCACCAGGTAAGCCATGATCCTGGACATTTTAATAACCCACATTCTATTCTACTTTTTCTCAGTTTTTATGTTCTATTAATGTATATGTTTTATTTTTCTTTAGATTGACTATAAATGAAATTAAAGTGTGGACTTTGTGCCAGAAAAGGAGTCTATTAGAACTGAAGAATGATTCCCAAACAAATCTGTGTATGTATATGAAACCTGGTGTCTGATGGAAGTAGCAAGCAAGATCAGTGGAGAAATAATCAATTATTCCATAATGGTTTAAACTAATTAGCAATCTGAGTTTAAAAAAATAATCCCTCTCTTAGATAACAGTAAAGAACAAAATTATAAAGTGGAAAAATAAATGTGCTGATCTTGTATTCTGTGACCATACTGAATTACTTATTATTAGTTCTAGATAACTGTTCCTTTCCTAACTATAAAACTTTTATTTCTCTTTCTTAACTTATACCACTGGAGGGAATTAAAAGCATCAATAAGAGCAATGAGAACATACATCCTTGCACTGAAACTTAGGGGGAAAACATTCAGTCTTTCACCATAAGTATGATGCTAGTTAAGATGCTCTTTGTCAAGTTTAGGTAATTCTCTATTTCCAACTGGTTGAGAGCTTTACTGGGAATAAATGTATTTTTCACATTTTTTTCTTTTTCTAGACCAACTTATATTACATATGTTTGTGTCTATGTATGTGTGATTTTTCTTTACTAGCTTAATCTGAGGAATTCAGACTTTTCAAAAAAAGATGTATACTAAAAATATCAAGAGATTATATCAAGTTAATTATCATATCTCAAAGTTTAAAAATACTAGTAACAGGTTTTGGACTAATTTTCACCTTATGAAGCATTATTTATTCAACAAGCATTGAGAAGCATTCTAACACGAGGGTTAAGAGTTTGGGTCTGGCTAAATAACTTTAGCAAGTTATTTAATTCCTGTATAATTCTGTTTACAATGTGATATAAAACAGAAGTACAGATTTCAGTGTTAAGTGTTGATGCAAAAGGACCTATTAAATTGAAAACTAGGAAACCAAGAAGTGAAAGATGAAGAGTTCAAACAAAAAAAGATAAGGCTAGTGAAACAGTTACATGTTAGTAACTGGCTCACACCCTCCATTTCTGATGTATCACTATAATCGAAGTATGGTTCTCGGACTGGTTAAGAGTCCTCAGACTATTTAAATTTTCCATAAGGAACTTGTGCCAGAAATCAGCTGCAAAAATAAAATACACTGTATAGGTCTGTTAATTAACTTATTAGGCAGAAAGATTTTCTTGGTAAAGGAAGCGGTCACTTGTTTTATTTTGGCACAAGCTCCCAATGTGTCTCAGACTAGGGCTTTTGAGTTGCACTACTCTCTACTTAGTGTTTTTCCTAAAATGTAAAAAAAATGATTTAAATAAAAGTAAAATTGCATTGAATCACAATTCAATTTTATTCTTGAATATTAGCATGTAATACATACCAACTACAAATCCTAAATTTGACTAGGTATTTTGGGATCGGCTAGAGAAACTTGGAAATACTTGGGGAGAGGGTATTACCTTCACTTTAGAATCTTACAATCTGATAGAAATGGGTGCAGCTCATTTATGAAATCTGGGAACCAGCTCTCTTATATTGTTCAAGTAGCTCAATGTTAGTAATAACAATGTTGTGATTTTCTCCTAGAGGTACAGAGATAGCAAGGTTAGAATCAAAGGCAGATGATTTGACCATGAAGAGTGAAGGAATCTTCTCCTGAAGTACTCTCCACATCTTCCTAAACTCACATCAAAACCAACTCTGTCTGAAATTTTAGGCTTTGTTTCAGGAAGGGTTCACTGCTTACTCAGGGAATTCGGAAATGTGAAATAAGCAATTGCTTGAGATTTCTCTAGTCAATTTTATTTTTGGTCTATCCATAAGGATCACTACGAATAATAGTAATTGGAAGGGAAATATTATCCATGAAAAAAAAGGGATAGGGCATGTTAGGTAACCAAGGTAGATATTTTAAAAAAGATGTACTCTGACAAACAAGAATTTTAATTCTATAAATTAAATACAGAAGGCAGCTCAAACACAGGAAGAACAACAAATAGCCATATGTAAATATAAGTGAACAGCTTGGTTGGTATGCATATCAGAAGGGTTAAAAAACGTGGAACAAGGGGAGGATGCTGAATAATCTAAAAATTAATATAAAAGTTTTACAGTTATATTCCAAACATAAAGAGTTAAGGGAAAAATAAAGGTTCACATGTAGGGACAGCTGCTGTAATGTTAACAGATAACCATAAATGAATTAATTTCTTAATTCTAATTAAACTCCTACTGCCACTATTAGAGTGATCTATACCTGACAAATCAAAAACCACACACAAAACTACACACACTATTCTATTTATATAAAGTTAAAATATGCAAAATAATCTACACTGTAGTGCTAAAAATCAGGATAGTAGTTATCTTTATGGGAAAGTAAAACTGGGAAGAGGCCTTGGGATACAGGTAACATTCTCTTTCTTGATCTAAGAACTAGTTACACAGACCTAGTTACTTTGTGAAAATTCATCAAACTGTATACTTGAAATGTGCTGGCTTTTTTGTATGTATGTTAATAAAAAGTTAAAAAAGAAAAAAAAAAAGCTAAGTCCAAATTTTTGAGACTGGCAAGGAGCCAAGGTTTATTTATTAGTTCACTTCTCTGGTTCAAATGACCCAGGAACCTGAAAATGACTGCTAAATCACTGTTGTTAATATATAAGTATTTGTGAAGAAATTAAGGAATCGAAAGAACATTTATTAGCAAGTATTTTAAAATTTAATTTAAAAAACAAGGGGGGGTTAAAGGAGAATACAATGAATTTACCACTAATGTTAAGCAAAAGTGCATTACAATAAGCTGGTACTAAGTACATAAAAATGCACAAGTCTATTAAATTCTAGTGAATCACTGAAATCTAGTGAATCACTGAAATCACTGTATAGTCTCAGAATCAAGGTTTTCCTTCTTTCTATAACTGAAAAATATCAAGACAGTAATTTAAGAGTTTCAGGAGTAAATCAGATCAAGAAAAGGACCTAATCTAAAACAAAAACAGAAATTTGAAAATATTTCAAATACATATTTTTAAACATACATGAATGTAAAGAATTCATTATATTTTCTTAATTGGCAATTAAAACATTTGATTCAAATAAAATGTTGCTGTATAAAATCTGAATCTAATGAAGGTAACTCTATTGCTCCAAAAATAAAGGAAGAAAACAAGGTTTAACAGCAGTTGCATTCAACAGAAAAATATAAGGCTAAAATGCTTTTATTTTTTCAAAGTATCTATAAGAAGCATGTATAATTTTCACACAACGAAGGTAAGGGAATCTTGTCTAGTACAAAGTTCACAGAAAGATGGTATTAAGAAAAATCAAGAGTATCTAAATTTTTCACATTAGAAACTCTATAATGGTAGTAAAGTACTTCACACAGTAACTAGTGTACTTAGTAAAAAGCCATTATAAGCATATACCATTATAAACTAATTGTATATTTTTATGCGGCATAGTTTTAGGAGTGACCACAAATTTGCTATAGTATTATCATTATTCAAGTTATACATACCTTTGACATCAGGAAAATTTCTTAACGACTTTTCACTAAATGTAAATCACCCTTACCTTTCGAAGTTCAACTGTCACTTCATTTCTGTGTCTTCGCATTGTCTACAAAGAAAAGATGACATAAGTAAACACTGACACTGTTAGTATATAAATTAAAGACTCAGGCTTAAATTTTTAAAATGTTTTAGGAGTTATTTATTCTTAAGAATTAAGGATTGATCAATTTTAGACTTTTAATGAATTGTAACAAATTAAAAAGTTGTGCCCATTTTACTGTCTATCTGTTGGGGACCAGGATGCTTAAAAGCCAGTCTTTTTTCTTAATTGCATCCAGGGTTCTCTGTGGAATTATATACTGAATTGTACATAGTCTTGATGGAGTGACCTATTAAAGTATCTCTCTCCTATTTTAACTAGTAGGACAGGAGACTCAAACTATGACAATAGAACTCTCTCCAATACTCTGAATCTTGAGTGAAAAAGAAAAGCAACATGTTCTTTTCCAACGAAAGTATCTGCATAAGATAGTGAATAATGCCAATATCCTGGACTTACTCTGGTATTCCGACCACACCACTGTCCCCACTCATTCTATAAAATATCCCATACTCTTCTAATAAATTATGGTTTAGTTTAAGTCAGTCAAAACTGGGTTTTAATGCTTAAAACCAATGAATTTATCCAAACGATTCATGATGTAAAAAGCAAATAGCATTACGACCTTAAAACGACATGAAAATAGATCTGTGATAGCTATTTTTTACCAAAAAGTAAAGAAGTGTCCTAAGTTTATTAAAGGCTACATCACGTATGTCTGATCAGGGATTACTGATATAATCAGATACCCATTCCCCCTTTGACATAATATGTTTTCTTTTATTACGTATGAAAGTTGGCAAAAACTTTACATTTCCAGAATAAAGGCTGCATAAAGTCTAGAGGTCATGGTACATTATTATTTTAAAATACTGTCAGATTCAGTATGCTTCATTTTATTTAATAATTTTATATTATATTACTCTGTCAAGGTTTCTGAAGCTGCAGCTTCTAAAAAGCAACTAACTATTCAGTCAACTCTGTCAAATTTAGAAGCTTCCATTTTGGGACAATCAAGAGTTATTGCAGAAGAGAATTTGTGAAAATGAACCAATCTGATCAATAACACTAAGGCTCATATGTCTGGATAAGGATTATTGTCATCAATTATCTAAAATGGGGCAAATTTTAGGAGCCTCCCTAGTGGCGCAATGGGTTAAGCAACGCACTGTGAAGCAGATTGCAGCCACGGCAGAACAAGTTCGATCCCTGCCACCAGCCAGGGAGGTGACCTACATGGCGGCAGACCTCTCCTACCTCACCCGCTGCTCCCCTCAGCAGTGTGTTTCAGTTAATCTGTCTGTCCTGTTCCCCACTCTGACTCTGGTGGATCCTCCCCCCCCCCATATCTCTGGCCTGTACCCAGTTCTTGCGTGCATAAATAAATCTTAAAAAAAATAAAATGGGGCAAATGACTTCACATGCAATGGAATGGAGTGTATTTTATATGATTTTCTTTGTGAGATAGAGCTTTTGGAATCAAAATCTGTGGTTCCAAGTAAGGGTATTATAGAAGCACCCCTTTCCATAAAACATCAAAAACTACTTGGCCAGCATGGTGTCTCTGAAAGCTTGCTATTGCATAACTTGCAAGATTTCTTGTTATTACTAATATACTAGCTGACTGCATAGATCTGACTGAAAAGTTGACATCTTTTCACAATGAGACTTAAGTTAACTCAAAACATAAAAATCTAAAATGTATTGGTCAATAGTAAACCTGAAACAACAAACAAGCTGGGATGTTTGAACCAACCACAGCTAAAGTTAAAATAACAAAATTTATAATGGCAGTCTCAATAACCATTCTCCCAATCCCTCCTTCTTCCCTGTAGAATGTCTCTGTTTTATAGTTGTCTGTTTATTTTTGTTTTGTTGTGGGGTTTTTTGTGTTGTTGTTGATGTAATTTTTTTCCCCTTTGACCCTCCTATATGCCTTCTATAAATGAGACCATCTGGTATTTTTCTTTTTCCTTCTGACTTATTTCACTGAGCATAATCCCTTCAATCTCCATCCATGTTTCCATAAATGACTCGTTTGTCTAGTTTGTCTTTTTTTGCTGAATAATATTCCATTGTGTATATGTACTACATCTTTTTGATCCAGTCCTCTACTTTTGGGCATTTGGGTTGTTTCCAAGTCTTACCTATTACAAATAATGCTGCAATAAACATAGGTGTTCATGTTTCTTTTGAATTAATGTTTTTGTGTCCTTTGGGTAAATCTCTAGGAGTGGGATTGCTGGGTCATAAGGTAGCTCCATTTTAGTAGTCTGAGGTACCTCCATACAGCTTTCCACAGAGGTTGGAGCAGTTCACATTCCTACTAGTAGTGCAGCGGAGTTTTTTCCACCACATCCCCACCAACATTTATAGTTGCTAGTTTTAATATGTGCCATTTTTACTGGTGTGAAGTGGTATCTCATTGTGGTTTTGATTTGCATTTCCCTGATTACAAGTGAAGTTGAGCATTTTTTCAAATGTCTGTTAGCCATTTGCATTTCTTCTTTGGAAAAGTGTCTTTTTAGCTCTTCTGCCCATTTTTTGACTGGCTTGTTTACTTTGTTGCTGTTGAGACTCCTTAGCTCTTTGTAGATCTTAGTCATCAGTCCCTTATCATTAGTATTGTGTGCAAAAATTTTCTCAGAATCAGTAGGGTGTCTCTTTGTTTTGCTGAGAGTAAATCTTAATAATTCTCACTACCAGAAAAAAAATAATTATGTAACTATACCTGATGACCTACAGTAACCAGATTTATTGCAGTGATCACTTTGCAAAGTATGCAAATACCAAATTTGTTTCTCTTGTACACCTGAAACTAATGTTACGTCAATTATACCTAAATTTAAAAAGTGAACATGAAAATATTAGAATGAAGTGACAATCAAGAAGATAAGCAAAGACCGTACTAAGTACATATAATAAGGAATCCTCAAGGAAGAAAATCAAAGCACTGTGACAGGGCAAATATCAAAAACTGTAATTCAAGAAAAAAAAATTCCTGAACCTTGGAGATTTGAAATATTGAAAGACTATACCAAGTACCTGGAATATTAGTCCAGAAAAACCAATACTGAGATCTATTATAAAACTAATGATTTCTAGGGAAAAAGAAAAATTACTCTGGACATCAAGCAAAAAGAAAAAAAATCTTACTTAAATCTACTAACTTATAAGGTAGAGCTAATGAGTTCAAAAAAGGCCACAGGATACAAGATAAAAATACAAAAATCAACTGTATCCTTATATTCTAGTAATAAACAAATGAACAACAAAATTTAAAATATAAGCAGTATTACTGGTAATATGTCAAAAATACTTAGATATGAACCTAACAATCCATGAACAGGACATAGATACTGAAAACAAAACAACACTGATGAAGGAGTTAAAAGATCTAAATAAATGGAGAGAAACACTGTGTTCATGAATTGGCAGATTCAACTTGGTAAAAATGTCAATTCCTCCCCCAATGATATACAGGCTTAACACAATTCCACCCAAAACCCCAGCAATATTTTTATACATACAGAAAAGTTTATTCTAAAATGTATATAGAAAAGCAAATTGTTTGGGACAGCTAGAACAATTCTGAAAAAGAAATGTAAGGAATTATCCCAACCTATTTCATGATTATATAGGTACTATAAGAAATGTATGTGGTACTGGTGGAGGGATATATACATAGTTGACCCATTGGAATGAAGTGGAGAACTAAAAAATACTCTTATAGAAATATGCTCAATTTGCCAAAGATGTGATGAAAATATTATTTGGAAGAAAGAGACTTTTCAACAAATGGGGCTTAAACAGGTATTCACTGATAGATAAATGAACCTCAACTTAAGTCCCATCTTTTATATAAAAATTAACAAAATGGATCACACGTAAGCATAAAACTAAGACTTTTAGGGGAAAAAAAAGAAAATAATCTTTGGGATCTAGAGGTAGGCATAAACTTCTTATTTCTAAAAGCATGATCCAGAAAATGAATAACTCATAACCTAGACCTCAACAAAACTTTAAAATTTTGCTCTGAGAAAACCCCTATGTAAAAGAGAGGAAAAGACAAGGTAGAAACTGGAAAAAAAGTATCAAATAAAGAACTAGTATCTAGAATATATTGAGAACTCTCAAAGTTCAACAGTAAAATGATCAGCTGAAACAGAATGGGCAAAAGAAACATTTCATCAAAAAGAATATATAGATGGCAAGCAAACACATGAAAAAAATATTATTAGTCATTAAGGAAATGCAATTAAAACACTAAGCTATTGGTTCTCCCTGGTGGCGCAGCGGGTTGAGCGCTACACTATGAAGCACGGTGGCACAACAGCACAAATTTGATTCCCGGCCAGGGAAGGGACCCACGTGGTGCTGCAGACCTCTCCTGCTCACCTGCTGCTCCCCTCAGCAGTGTGTTTCGGTCTATCTACCTGTTCTGCTCCCTACTCTGTCTCTGGTGAGTCCTCTCACCTCCTGTGCCTCTGGTCTGTACCCCCAGCTCTTGTATGCATAAATAAATCTTTTTAAAAAACAATAATCTATTACTAGCCATCTATCAGAACAGCCACAGTAAATAATTGTGACAACACCAAATGCTGGTAAGGATGTGAAAAACTTAAATCTTGCGGGTGGGAATCTAAAATGGAACAGCCATCTGGAAAAACTAAACATGCAAATGCCACAGGACACTACAACGTTTATTAAATGTTATTAAATCCTGGATATTTATTATAAAGAAATGAAAACTTAAGTTCACAAGAAAACTGTGCACAAATACTTACAGCAGCTTTATTCATAATAATCTAAACCTGGAAATAACCAAGGAATCTTTCACATTTTAAACAAACTTAGATATGGTACATTCATACCAAGGAATACTACCTAGCAATAAAAAAGAATAAACTATTAATACATAAAACTTGGATGACTCTCCAGGGAGTTATGCTGGGACGTGGGAAAAAGCCACTCCCAGAAGGTAATATACCACATGATTCCATTTACATAATGATCTTAAAATAACAAAATTATAGCAACAGAGAAAAGACTGGTGGTTGCCGGGGTTGAGGAGGGTTTTGGGTGGGAGGAAGTGAGCATGGATATAAATGACAGTATGAGATTCCTGTGATTATGAAAATGTTCTATATCTTGACTTTTTTATATTGCATATTTGTATACTGTATATGGTATGTTTGACTGTGTATTTTGCTTTTGTTTTACTATAGATGCTACCATTGGAGGCTGTGTAAAGGGTAAATAGGATCTTTTATATTATGTCTAAAAAATACATATGAATTTACCATTACTTGAAAACAGAGGTCATGCTTTAAAAATATTTTTAAAGAGGATGTATTTTATATTAGATGCTGAGGAGGGGAAAAACGAGAATCAATTGATAACTAAAAGAGGAAATTAAAACTACTCTGTATAACAAAAACATGAACCTTCCAAAATACCAAAAATATAATAAAAAAACAGATGACATATTTTACAAATATATAGAAATAGAACTATTGAATATTTTATACAAACATACAGAAACAAGGAGGAAATATGGTAAAGAATGCAAAGAAACTAGGCTACATTTGGCTTTAGAATCACAAATGAATTACATGTGTACGACAAAATTAAAACTCTAAAAAAGAAATGCAATCTCTGAAAATTAAAAAAACAATGAACCTAAATGAATGTCCAGTTTGGAGCACAGTCATACTGTCTCATGAAACTTTTCAACACAGTAATTGGATTCCAGTCAACCTTAAACATAAGAGAAGTAAAAAGAAAACTAAACTGCTTTCACCAATCCTATTAGGGTGGTAATATTGAGATTGTTATTCTGAGACAGTTATGTGTGCATCTGGAGTAAAGGAAATGTGTAATAATGTGATATTCTAATTCTATCATTCCTGATGCCATAGAAAATCAGTAAATTTTGGCCTGGAACTAAAGATATGACACAGAGGTTTAGTAAAATCCTGAAGTCCTAACTTTGAATTGGAGATATCAATATAAGCATCTTTAGAAAAAAAATCCTAAGTCTGTCACTAAAATTCCTAGACCTGTCAAAAATACACAAGAGTCAAGGTAAAGTGATTCCAATTGGGTATGATGGTAGTATCAATAAAGATAATAACCACAATCAACTGAAACATAGATAATGACTCAATCCATGAATTCAGAATACAGGGAGGAAATTCTAATTGGTTAGGATAGGAAGGCACTCATTAATCACCTCATCAGTTTACAAAACTGATGATGAGAACTAAGCACTCATTTTACCTTTACCTAAATACATTTTATTATGGAAATCACTTAAGCTATTAGTAAGTTAATCACAGAAGTTCTAAAATAGTGATATTCTATGATATTAGCTATACTATTATTTTTATAAATAGTCCCATATTATTCCTTCCTAAATTTTTTCACTAATGGCAACAATTTCAGAATCATTGTAATAAAATACAGTGGCTTTGATTCTTGCCTGTATAACTGACATATTTTGTTGAAATATAGTTTTTCTTCATTTAAAGACAAAAGCCCTACAGGAAGTATTGTTGACATAAAAATTTCATGTGCCTCTGAAACCATCAGAAGCCTCTGTCAACTTTAGGTTATAAATTTCTATAAATGAAAATAAGTAATTTCACAACAGGACAGGTTGATGTATGTACTCTAAAACTCAACTTAGTTGCACAATTGTTTAAATTTCTAAAAATCAAACGTAACACTAACAGTGAGTGAACTGCAAAGTATATAAACCATACCTTAATAAACCTGCCTTTTTTAATCCTCTGCAATACAGATATTTATATACTTGTTCCTTGAGCTAACAACTGTTTTTCTAAGTATAGTAACTGAACCCAGTGTATAAATTTTATTTGGGAAAGAGGTAGGAGACTGTATAAGATACAAAATTAGGCTCTCAAATGGTGATATAACTAGAAAACTCTAGCTCTGGGAGCAAAAAAAGAAAGCCTAAAAGGTATCGTGATGGTACTCCTAAGACTGCCAGTAACTGGATATCTGCATTTCAAGGTATTCAAGAAAAGCCACAAGGCAATGAAATGATATCTTCAATGTGCTAGAACATTAAATTTGAACTCAGAATTCTAACAAAGGAATGAGAAGAACAAAATACCACCATTTTATAACAGTTAATAAATCAATGGTTGCTAATATCACAATGAGATAATCTATCAACTTATACAACTTAAGAGAAATATATAATACTAAAAAAAAAGTGAAAAGCCAGTGCATGAATAGCAGAAAAATTTGCAAATAAATTTGAAAGGAGCATTTATCTAGAATATATAACAGACCCTTAAATTTCAAAAATAATAACACAATTTTAAAATGGCAAAGAATTTGCAGAAGCATGAATGGAACTTGAAGGGATTGTGCTCAGTGAAATAAGTTAGAAGCAAAAAGAAAAATACAGATGGTCTCACTTACAGGGAATGAAGAAAAAGAAATAATAATAACATCAACAATAACAAAACAAAACAAAACGAAAATAAACATAACTACAAAACAGAGATAGTCTGCAGGGATGGGAAGAGCACAAGGGACTATGGTGATGGTGCATAGGTGAATTGGTGGTGGAAATTCTATGGGGACTACACCTAGAAAAGAAAGCAAACATTGTAAGAAAAAATAAATAAAAATTGAGAAAATTATAAAACAAGTGTTAAAAGAAGTAGAAGACACGAAGAAATGGAAAGATATCCACTGCTCATGGACAGAAAGAATCAACATTATCAATATGGCCATACTTCCAAAAGCAATTTACAGATTCAACACTATTCCAATAAAAATCTCAATGACATTCGTGGGCCTCTCTGGTGGCGCAGCGGGTTGAGCGCCGCGCTGTGACGCATCCACAGCATTAGCAGCGCGAGTTTGATCAGATCACTGGCCAGGGAGTGAACCCACATGGAGCAGTAGACCTCTCCTGCCTTACCCACTGCTCCCCTCAGCAGTCAATCTGCCTGTTCTGTTCCCTACTCAGTCTCTGGTGAATCCTCTCACCACCCACAACTCTGGTCTTCACCCCAGCTCATGTATGCATAAATAAATAAAATTTAATAAAAACCTCAATGACATTCTTGAAAGAAATTGAACAAATATTGATGAAATTCATATGGAGACACACGAAAAAACCTTGATTAGCCAAAACGCTCCTGGCTAAAAAGAAGGGGACAGGAGGTATCACACTCTCAGATTTCAAACTTTACCTCAAAGCATTATTAACTAAAACAGCTTGGTACTGGAACAAAGACAGACACACAGACCAATGGAATCGTATAGAAAGCCCAGAAATGAAACCATACATATATGGACATCTGATCTATGACAAAGGAGGAAAGAATATGCAATGGAACAGGACAGCTTATTCAATAAATGGTGCTGGCAAAACTGGTCGGCCACATGCAAGAAAATGAAACTAGACCACTACCTTACACCATGTACAAAAATCAGCTCAAAATGGATAAAAGATTTGAATGTAAGACCTGAAACCATAAAATATATAGAAGAAAACATAGGTAAAACACTACAAGACATACTATCTCAGTAACGCCTTTGAAGATGCATCCCCCCAAAGCAATAAAAATGAGAAGATAAACAGATGGAACTACATCAAGTTAAAAAGCTTCTGTACAGCAAAATAAACATTAACCAAAACGAAGAGACACCCCACTAATCATGAAAAAAGTCTTTGCACCCCATACAACTGACAAGGGACTCATCACAAAGACATACAAAGAACTTACAAGACTTAAGAAAGAAAATCAAAGCAAACAACCCAATCAAAAATAGGGCAAGAAGAACTTAAAAGACACTTCTCCAAAGAGGACATACAAATGGCCAACAGGCACATGAGAAAATGCTCAACATCCCTCATAATCAGGGAAATGCGCATTAAAACCACAATGAGATAGCACCTTACACCAATAAGAATGGCACACATCAAAAAAAACCCAACAACAAATGTTGGTGAGGATGTGGAGAAAAAGGAACTCTAATACACTGCTGGTAGGAATATAAGTTAATCCAACCACTATGGAAGGCCGTATGGAGGTTCCTCAGTCTACTAAAAATAGAGTTACCATATGACCCAGCAAACCCACTCCTAGGGATCTACCCAAAAGACACAAAAACACCAATCCAAAAAAATACCTGTTCCCCAATGTTTATTGCAGCACTATTTATAATAGGTAAGACCTGGAAACAACCCAAATGCCCAAAAGCAGAGGACTGGATCAAGAAGATACAGTACATACCCACAATGGAATACTATTCAGCAATCAAAAATGGTAAACTAGAGCCTTTTATAGAAACATGGATGGAGCTAGAAGGAATTATACTTAGTGAAATAAGTCAGAAGTCAAGAGATAAATATCGATGGCATCACTCTTAGGAGGAATGTAAAGGAACAACTACAAAAAAAATAGTAATAATAAGAGGAGCTCAAGGAAATGAACAATTACAACCAAAAACAAACAAAAAGCACAACAACAAAAGGAAAAAGACAAACCAAAGATATCATGATGGGGGGGGAGGGGAATCAAAACCAAGATGAGGGCAGAAAGAGCACAAGGGACTGAGTTGATGATGCATGGGTGAAATGGTGGTGGGAATTCCCTGGGGACTACAAGTGATGTCAAACATAAATAAATCTTTAAATAAATAAACAAACAAATAAATAAATAAATATATTATAAATAAATCACAAAATGGGCAAAGGACCTGAATACAGTTCTCCAAAGAAGATATATGGTCATTAAGTACAGGAAAAGATATTTGACATTTCACCTATCAGAGAAATCAAAATCAAAACCACATGAGGGCCTCCCTGGTGGCGCAGTGGGTTAAGCAACGTACTGTGAAGCAGACCACAGCCACTGCAGCACGAGTTAGAACCCTGCTGCCGGCCAGGGTGGGGACCCACATGGTGCGGCAGACCTCTCCTGCCTCACCCGCTGCTGCCCTCAGCAGTGTGTTTCGGTCAGTCTGCCTGTTCTGTTCCCCCACTCTGTCTGGTGAATCCTCTCACCTCCAGCGACTCTGGCTTGTATCCCAGCTCTTTTATGCATAAATAAATAAATCTTTAAAAAAAAACAACACCACATGAGACACCCAGTAGAGTGTCTTCTCATACTACACTTTGCTCTGGATTGATGATTTTCAAACTTAAAACCTGTATCAAAATAACCTGGTTTGTTAATACACACTCTGAAATCCCCTTGCAGTTTTTCAAGCAGCAGGTTGGCTTGAATAAGATCTTTGTTTTGAACTAGATATCAGGTAATGCTGATATAGATGCTGCTGTTTAGGGATTACACTGTTATGAATCACTGCTATAAATTAACACTCACATCAGATATATAACGATACAGTCATCACTAGATTAGGAAATATCAAAAAATCTTACTGAACATTTTCTTAGCAATTAAAAGCAATGTATCCATATCCAATACACACTGAATACATACATATA
Organism: Galemys pyrenaicus; assembly: GCA_019455555.1. NCBI lineage: Eukaryota > Metazoa > Chordata > Mammalia > Eulipotyphla > Talpidae > Galemys > Galemys pyrenaicus. The sequence continues at coordinate 10,404,721 of JAGFMF010011380.1, read as the reverse complement.
CATTAAATAAAACACATTAGTGTAGTATTCTATGATGGCACAAAATAGTGGTTAAAAATGTCTGCTGCAGGGCCTCCCTGGTGGCGCAGTGGGTTAAGCAAAACACTATGAAACAAACTGCACAAGTTCAATCCCTGCTGCCGGCCAGGGAGGGGACCCACATGGCGTAGCAGACCTTTCCTGCCTCACCCAATGCTCCCCTCAGTAATGTGTAAATCCTGACTGCGTCATATACAAACTTTAAGTATTTCTGGGAATGCTACTGACCATTCTATGTAAGCTTTATCTATAAAATGAAAATAATAATGCTTCATAGGGTTACTAAGACAAATCAAATTCGTGCTCAGTGTTCATAACAGGGGCAATGCCAGGCATAGAAGGCCCTCAATGAACATTAGCTATCTAAATTATTGTTAATGATATTCCTATAACCCATGTGCCTAGATCAAAGGCTCATCTAGCTCTGTAACACTTTAAAACTACTGCTTCTACACAGATGTGGAAAAGGCTAACACCATCTAACCAGATCACTTTGTATTCATTCTCATTTCTGTCACCTTCTCACTTTATTCAGACACTTCTGGCAATGGGCTCAGTTTTCTTCTCTAAACCATGTTCTGACAACAAATCCCTGGTATCTTCAACAACCCTTCAAACATAGTCAAGAAGCTGGCCAGGGTAGACTGAGGCACATGTTTTCTGAGTGTCATTTCACCATGACTCAAGATTCTGCAGCATTTCTTTCACTGAAAAACCAGCCACAGATCTACCAGATCAACTAGGATAAAACTGGATGTTATACATTTCATTCAAAAACTGCAGGGCCTCCTTGGTGGCGCAGTGGGTTAAGCAACGCACTATGAAGCAGACCACAGCCACTGCAGCATGAGTTAGATCCCTGCTGCCGGCCAGGGAGGGGACCCACATGGTGCAGCAGACCTCTCCTGCTGTGCCCGCTGCTCCCCTCAGCAGTGTACTTTTGTTGATCTGCCTGTTCTGCTCCCCGCTCTCTGTGGTGAATCCTCTCACACACACAACCCCCCACACACACCTCTGGCCTGTACCCCAGTGCTTGTATGCATAAATAAATAAATCTTCAAAAACTGCAATGTTCCAACATTTTAATATGAATCTGGTAGACTTTCCTCTTAAACACTATGTAAAGTGTTCTCTAACTTGAGGAATCTCTGATCCTAGCAGCAAAACACTCCCTACATTCAATTAAGGCATTAGATAATTTCCCATTAATTAGCCACTGACTATATCCAGAAAGATTACTTGCACAAAGATTACTCTAATCCCTTAACAACTTGATTTTCTCCCAATTTATCAACACTTTCCTATTTTTACTTCCTTCTTAAACAGTCCTCATACTTCAATACCTCTGGCCCCTGTGATTCTGCCTTGTTGATCTAGTAAGTAGCTAACCCTGAGTAACTGAATTTTCTTTCTAAAAATCAGATTGCTAAGTGCTGCAAGAGAAGGAGGAAAACAATTTAACCTCCAGTATGGCTATTATCAGTTCTAGGTTTCTAGTCTTAATTAAGCTCTAAGTGCTTGCTCTCTGGGAATTTTTCCAGACTTCCCTAAAGTTAGATTTTGTAAAAAAGGCTACTGGCTCAAGTCCCCTTCTCCCTATCCTTCCACTAACCAGAAGACTAGGCCTCCTTTTCAATTAAAAGAACAAACTATCAGTTAGTAGCAATTCCCTCACCTTCCCATCATGCACATCCAAATCCTCCCAACTTGATCCCCAATAACCTGTATCCCCAAATGCCCTTGTTTCCTTTTACCCTGTAACAATGACAGTACAAGAGAAAAACATCTACCATATATACACCAAAAGCAAGATGCTAAATCTACAAAGTTCTACTATCTTTTTTATCATTTTATATTTAAACTGTTTGTACCTTTGTATTTATAATGTTGCTCTCATGGACAGGATATTGCTAAATCATGCTTCTTAATTCAGGCTAACAATCTGTCTTTTAATTGAAGCACTTAGTCCATTTATACTTAATAAAACTATTAATATGGTCAAAATTAGGCATTTGGTATGCCATTTTTATTTTCTATTGTTTCATCTATCTTTCCTCTGTTTCTCTGTTCACACTTGTCTGCCTTCTTCTAGGCCAATCAAATTTTTAGTATTTCACTTGCCTGTTCTATTAGCCTCTCAGATTTGCTTTTTATGTTTCAGTTTTTTCACTAGGGATTACCATTCCCAATTTTAATTTAAAACAATGTATAAAGAGCTAATGTTTTACTCAACTTAAAAGGCACACCATAGTATGTGTAGACATGTATGCACATACCACCACCAGCAATGTATTGTATTGCAACCATCAAACATATGGAGAGATATATACCCAAATATTAAGACTCATTCCTCTGCAGCTCCCAAACTTCCAGAATACCCCTCTAAGTTTCTAGCTGTTCCTTCAGCCTGGAACTCTGTACACTCTTTCACTTCAAGTCAACAAGACTATAGTATCATGCCCAAAGAAGGGGAAGGATTATGGTGTGTCCTCAGACAAAAACCTGCCAACTTTCAAATTTAATCAAATTGTTTTGTCTTAAGAATAAGTTCCCCAAATAAGGGATTGGGGGGAAAAAAGTATAATAAAGTAAAAATCAAAATCAACAGGCAACTATTGATCAGAGACATTCTGTAGGGGAGCAGAAGGGAGAAAGATGAGGACAGGGGTGGGAAGCGCACAAGAGTATGGTGGTGGTGCACGGGTGGGTAGGTGGTAGAAATTTCACGGGGAAATCATACGTTGTATATATGGATGATGTAATAGACACTATAAAACAAAAGAGTAGGTTTCCCTCCAGTTTCTACCTGCTTTTACTCATTCTCCAGTGACTTTAAATAATTTGTCCAGATCTTATAATTGCTGGTAACTGTCTAAAGCATTGCACCATTACTGGAATCTAAACCCCACATTACTCTTTAACATACCCTTCCCATTCCAAAAATGGCTTCTTCAAGTAAATTATCTGAGTGTTGGTGTGGTTTATCTTTTCTTTTAGTAGCAGCTTTATTTAGATATAATTTATATACCCTAAAATATACTTCTTTAAAGTGTAAATTCATTGGATTTTAGTATATTCAGAATTGTGCAACTATTACCATTATCTAATTTTATAATATTTTCATCAACAGTAAAAGAAACCACGTTCTCTATCATTCATTCCGCATACTCCTACAACTCCTGGCAATCACTAATCTACTTTCTATATCTATGAATCTGACTGCCTTTTATATAAATGGAATCATAAAATATAGATTTTTGGCTTTGAAGTATAATTTTGTTGAAGTGCATTCATGTCATAACATGTAGCAGTATTTAACTTGTCTTTACTGCTGAATAATACTCCATTATATGGAATTAGCACATTTTATTCCATTCAACTGATGGACACAACTTATTTTCACTTTTTGGCTATTATAAATAATGCTACTATGAATATCTGCGTACATGTTTTTATATCTCTTGGGTATATACCTGTAAGTAAAATTGTTGGGTATTATATCAACTGCTGGATTATTATTTTGAAAAACTGCAACAATGCTTTTCCAAAATAGTTGTACAACTTTGCAGTCTTGCCAGAAGTGTATGATGGTCCTAATTTTTACATATCTTTTCCAACACTTGTCCTATCTGTCCGATTTAGTCATCAAAGTGACTATGAAGTGACAGCTCATTGTTCTTTTCACCTGCATTTCTCTAATGACTAAAAACACTGAGCGTCTTTTCATGTGCTTCATGTTTTTTGCCCATTTAAAAACGGAATTGTCTTTTTACTATTGAAATGTAGTTCTGTATGCATGTAGGCACAAAATCCATTCAAATATAGATTTGCAAATATTTCCTCAACTCTGCAGGTTGCCTTTTCAACCTACAAATTTAAAGTACAAATTTTTAATTTTGATTAAGTCTAATTTAGATATTTGTCATTTATGTTTTTAAGGAACTATTAAGAAAACATTGACGTCACCAGAAAGCAATGCCTAGCACTGCAAATGTTTTCTTTTGACACTTTTATAGCTTTAGTTCTTCCAGTTTGGTCTTTGATCAACTTTTCAGTTAGTTTTGTATATGTTATGAGGTAAAAGCATAATACTGTTTTACATGTGGACATTCTGTTGTCCAAACACCATCTGTTGAAAAGACTATTCTTCCCCCTTTGTATTGTTTTGGGACTCTTGTTGAAAATCAAACGACCTACTTAACAGTCAGTTGTAAATAGGAGTTTATTACTGGACTTTCAATTTCATCCATGGGTCTATATTATCTGTCCTTATGCCAATACTGCACATTCTTGATGACTGTAGGTTTATAGTAAGTTTGAAACTGCCAAATGTAATGTTTCCAATTTTGTTCTTTTTCAAGATTAGTTTGGCTATCTGGGGTACCTTGTAAGCCTGTATGCATTTCTGGATCATCTTATCAATATCAGCACATGTAAGTACGTGCCCATGCACGCATGCACACACACACAAAGGGAGAAAAGACACTTGGATTTTAATAGAGAAAGGACAAAAAAGGAAAGACATTTGGATTTTAATAGGAATTACATCTAGTCTATAGGTCACTAGAGAATTACAGTTTAAAAATGTTAACTATACTGGGGCCTCCCTGGTGGCGCAGTGGGTTAAGCAACGCACCATGAAGCAGACCAAAGCCACTGCAGCACGAGTTCGATCCCTGCTGCCCGCCAGGCGGGGGACCCACATGGTGTGGCAGACCTCTCCTGCTGTGCCCGCTGCTCCCCTCAGCAGTGTACTTCCATTGATCTGCCTGTTCTGTCCCCAGCTTTCTGTGGTGAATCCTCTCACCTCCCGTGACTCTGGCCTGTACCCCAGTGCTTGTATGCATAAATAAATAAATCTTTAAAAAAAAAAAATGTTAACTATACTAATTCATAAACATGAAATGTCTGTCCACTTCTTTAATGTTCATTAATTTCTTTCACCATAGTAGTTTTCAATATATAAATCTTAAGCTCATTAGAAGTATTCATAAGTATTACATTCATAAGTATTCATATATATAGAACTATTTTTTTTAAAGATTTATTTATTTATGCATACAAGCACTGGGGTACAGGCCAGAGGTGTGGGGGGGGGGGTGAGAGGATACACCACAGAGAACAGGGAGCAGAACAGGCAGATCAACTAAAGTACACTGCTGAGGGGAGCAGCGGGCACAGCAGGAGAGGTCTGCTGCGCCATGTGGGTCCCCTCCCTGGTCGGCAGCAGGGATCGAACTCATGCTGCAGTGGCTGCAATTTGCTTCATAGTGCATTGCTTAACCCACTGTGCCACCAGGGAGGCCCATGATGTTTGGTTTTATCAAGTGCTAACTTTTGCATCTACTGAGATAATAATCATGTGGCTTTTGTCCTTTGTTCTATTAATATAGCTTATTGCATTGACTTATATGTTGAACTAGTCTTGCATTCCAGGGACAAATCTCTGTTGGTCACGATACCTAAATCCTTTATATGTGCTGCTGAATTCAGTTTGCTACTGGGTTGTTGAAGAGATGTGTATCTACAGTCATAAGGGACACTGATCTGTAGTTTTGTGATGCATTTCTCTGGTTTCGAAAACAGGGTAATACTGACTTCCCAGAAGGAGCTGAAAGATGCTCCCATTTTCATTTTTGGAAAAGGTTGCTAATTCTTCTTTAAACACATGGTTAGAATTTACCAATGAAGTCTTCTAGTTATGGGCTTTTCTGTGTAGTAAGTTTTATGATTGAGATTCAATTTCTTTATCTTTTACCAGTCTATTCAGATTTTAAATTTCCTCAAGTCAGTTTTAGTGGTTTGTGTACAGCAAGTTCTCAATTCATCTAGACTGTCTAATTTCGTGGCATATGTTCACAGTATTCCCTTATTATCTGTTCTGTTTCTGCAAAGTAATTTGAGTGTTTTCTATTTATTTGTTGTCAGTCTAGCTAAAGGTCTGTCAATTCTCTTGACATTTTCAAAGAACCACCTTTTGTTTTCATTTATTTACTGTTTTTCTATGCTGTATTTCATTTATGAACCCCTAATCGTACTCTTCCTTCTTTTTGCTTGCTCTAAGTTTAGCTTATGCTTCTTTTTAAAATGTACTTATAAATTTTCCTGAGCGCTGCTTTACTTCATTCAGTACGTTCTGATATGTTTTCTTTTCTTTTTAAGATTTTATTTATTTATACATAAAAAGGCTGGGGTACAGGCCAGAGGCGGGGGGGAGGGGGCAAGAGGATTCACCAGAGACAGAGAGGGGAGCAGAACAGGCAGATCGCCTGAAACACACTGCTGAGAGGAGCAGCAGGCGAGGCAAGAGATGTCTGCCGCATCATGTGGATCCCCTCGCTTGCTGGGGATCGAACTCACCAGGCTGTGGCTGAGGAAGCCCTACCGTGCAGCGCTCAACCCCTTGTGCCAAAGAGAAGCCCTATGTTGTGTTTTCATTTTGGTGTACTTTAATTTTCTTTGTGATCCTATGACCCATTGGTTATTTAGTAACCAATGTCATTTAATTCCCACATTATCTGTAAATTTTCCAAATTTCTTGTTGTTACTGATGTCTAATCCTATTCCACTGTGGTTAGAGAAGACATTTAGTATAGTTTTAGTATTTTAAACACATTTAAAAATATTTTTATCATGACTTCTTTTGAAGCCTAACATATCATGTGATTTACCCTGGAGAATGGTCTATGTGAACCTGGGAAGGTGTTCTGCTATTGTGATTGGAGTAGTCTACAGATTTCTGTTCTATAACAATTCTGAATTCAGAGTTAGAAGCTTTACAACTAATAAAGTCAGGAAGGAAACATAGGATAAAATTTTTTGCATGAGCAAGTCTAGGGTAAATATTTCACAAAGCATGAACTGTAAAAAAAAAAAAACCTGATAAATCAAACTTTGAATATTAAAAACTTCTGTTCTTCAAAGAACACTGCTAAAAAAAAGAAAGGTAACTGACAGATTGAGATAAAACATTTGCAGTATGTACCTATTATAATGAAAAATTCAATTTAATAGTAAGAAATTAACACAATTTTTTTGTTCCCATTTTTACTTTTATTAAATGATCATATTCTGTTTCAATGATATTTGTACTTTATTATTTACCCTACAAGAGTAAATGTCCCTTGAAGGCAGGGCGCATTTAATTCATTTTTATTTCTCTCTGCTTCACAACAAAATAAAAAAGGTAGTCTTTGCAGAGTCAATGTTAAATCTGAACTCCTGCTGAATCATATTCAGTAACAATGCTATCTGAACTAAACCATAATCTAAAGCCCCTGCTAACAGCAGAGTTGAATAGCTGTGACATAAACAGTACTATGTTCAAGAAAACCAGAAATATTTATACTTTAAAAAAAAATACTATGATCCCCCCTTAGGGAAAAATGTTACTAGCTTCTGTTCTAAATGGTAAAATACACCAAACAAATTCTCTTAAAAATTTTTCCTGCCTTTGGATACCAACACTTTTGCTATTATTAGTCAGGCTGTCCATTTCTGAAGTGCTGATGCTGAATATTTTCTTTTTAATTTTAATGATTTATTTATGCATACAACAAACATATTTATGATACAAGAATACATAGTTATTTATGCATACAAGGCTAGAGGTTCAGGGGGTGAGAGGAGTCACCAGAGACAAAGTGGAGAGCAGAACAGGCAGATCTACTGAAATACACTGCTGAGCGGAGCGGGGATGGGGGGGCAGAAGAAATCTGCTGTGCCACGTGAGTCACCCCTCTGACCAGGGGTCAAATGCATATCACAGTGGCTGTGGACAGCTTCACAGTGCTGCACCTCAACCCCTTGCACCACCAGGAAGGCCCCTGAGTGTTTTCTAACTGTTGCTCTCTAACTCTTTTCTTGCTCTCACTAACCCATTTCCCATGGTGCAAGCAAAAAAACAATTCTAAATATACAAAATATTTTCCAAGATATTTTCCCCACAGGAGAAGAGGTTATTCATGATCTGACCCTGCTATATTATACTATCCAACTCTCCAACTATTCCACCTGAAAAAAATAGTGAATTACTATAGCTGCCCAGAACACAACCTGCTGTCTTTTCCAGGTACATCCAAAAAGAGGTATTAAACATTTTTCTAGTTTCAGGTTAAGCACAATCATTTCCATGAAGCATTCCCTGACTCGCCCAGGCTGAGTCTTGCTCTGTATGTCCACTGTATGCTCACACACTTCCATTATAATAAGTATTTCTTCCCTTTTACATCATTCCCATAGTCTACATGTTCCTTGAGCAGGGACTTCCAGGCAGAGTAGAAAAACAATTAAAAACACAGTTTTAAAGTCAGAAATATAAAGTTGAATGCCATTCTCTGTCCTTCTAGTTGTATGTTCTTAAGTAAATACTTACCTATTTTCATCTGCATAATGGCTACTTTGTGAGATTTAAGATTATTCCTATAAGCAGAGCACCCTGTATAGTTAGTACATAACAATTAGTGGTTATTAGTATTTTCTTTGTTTTATCTCTCACCCTTAGTTCAGAATCCAAATAACTGTTTAGTGAAATAAGTGAGGGAATCGAATTCTGTATACACTATTTTTAGTTATATACTGGACATTTGGATCCCAAGTATATGGACAGTATATAATACTGAGTTATATACTGGACATCTGAACATTTGGATCCCCAAATTAATCATCTTTACTCCCAAACTGTTTGAATTAGAGCAGAGTAATCAATTTCTTAACTTACCTAACACTTTCCTGGTTTTAACACTGAAAATCCAGTTTACTGAGAAATCCCTCAGTCTTAGGCAAACCTTGTAGGCAATAAAAAACGTTAATAAAAGAAATAAGGGGGTGGTGGAGACAATTTATTAGACGAATAGAGAACAATTCACAGGACCAAAGAAAAACCTAAAGAATCAGATGTATGAAAACCTAAGAATGAAAGCAACTCTCATCTAGACAGCAGGAATTAATGGGAGATTTCATCACAGTACTTCTGTCAGGATAAATTACTTCCGTCCCAGTAGCAACTCATTCAAGATTTAAATGGTAGAGGCAGTATTTGATTGGCCTAATTTGTGTTATCCAGGAAATGTGAAATACCTTAATTAACCAAAGGAGGCATAAGGACCTAGATCAAAAATCCCAACACTATCCAATAGTAGTCTCTTCCAAAGGCCGTATAAGGATGCTATTTCTAAAAGGAGAAATGAATGTATCACCATATCAACTGTTACTTGAACACAACATGCTTTTAAGACCCCAGGTTATTCAAGTTACTGTTTTTTTCCCCCCCCTTAGTTAATCCCTACTCATCATTCAAGTGTGATCATATGTGTAATCTTACTCAATTTCTCCAGATATAGTCACTCCCTTTTCCCATACTCTCATATTACTTCGCAAATTACATACCTGTATCACAGAACTTATTCTGCACTCTAAGTATATACTTAAGTAGCAGTCTCTCCCACTAAATGTTATCCTTCCCTAGAGCAAGGATAATATTCATACTTATAATATTTGGCATTAACAATGACTGCCTGGCACCTAGCAAATAAATAAATGCTAAATAAATGTTCAATAAATATCTTGTCCAAGTTATTAGTATATATGAAGCATCATATGAAAAGGGAAAGAGAGGAGCTGCGACAGGTATACTAGCTGTATAGAAGCTGTAGAGAAGGTAACAAAGAGCAAAAGGATGACAGACAAAAACAATTACAGGGCCTCCCTGGTGGCGCAGTGGGTTAAGCAATGCACTATGAAGCAAATTGCAGCCACTGCAGCACGAGTTCGATCCCTGCTGCCGGCCAGGGCGAGGACCCACATGGCATAGCAGACCTCTCCTGCTGTGCCCGCTGCTCCCCTCAGCAGTGTACTTNNGTTGATCTGCCTGTTCTGCTCCCCGCTCTCTGTGGTGAATCCTCTCACCCCCCCACACCTCTGGCCTGTACCCCAGTGCTTGTATGCATAAATAAATAAATCTTTAAAAAAAAAAAAATTACAAAGAGCAAACATTCCACAAGCATAAAAATTCTGAGAAACCCAAGAACCTGAAGACATCAATTATATAAAAGCAAAAAAATATCCATATGCATAGTGGTCATTCTCAAGAAACAACAAAACAATTATATTCATTTAAGAATGCAGAGAGGACCTCCCTGGTGATGCAAGGGGTTAAATCACAGCACAATGTGGGCCTCCCTGGTGGCACAGTGGGTTAAGCAATGCACTATGAAGCAGACCACAGCCACTGCAGCACGAGTGCGATCCCTGCTGCCGGCCAGGGAGGGGACCCACATGGTGCAGCAGACCTCTCCTGCTGTGCTCACTGCTCCTCTCAGCAGTGTACTTCTGTTGATCTGCCTGTTCTGCTCCGGGCTCTCTGTGGTGAATCCTCTCACCACCCCGCACACCTCTGGCCTGTACCCCAGTGCTTGTATGCATAAATAAAATAAATCTTTAAAAAAAAAATCACAGCACAATGAAACTATCTGCAGCTACTGCAGCATGAGTTTGATCCAAGTTCTATCCCTGGCCAGGGAGGCGACCCACATGGAGCAGGCAGACCTTTCCTGACTTGCCTGCTACTTGGCTCAGCAGTGTATTTCAGTAGATCTGCCTGCTCTGCTCCCCACTGTCTCTGATGACTCCTCTCACCAACCCCTCCAGCCCTGCACCTCTGGCCTACACCAGTTCTTGTATGCATACATAAATCAATCTTTAAAAAAAAAAAAGAAAATTTACCTGAGGAACAATAACTAAAAAGTGGTAGCAAACCAAGTATCCATCATTGGATAAATGGATAAGCAAAATGTGGTATGTACACACATACATGGGAATATCATGTAGACATAAAAAGGAAGGATATTTGAACAGATGATACAGTGTGTTAACTTTGACGACATCATGCTAAGTAAACTAGTCACAACAGGAGAAATTTTTTGAATTCTACTTAGGTGAGGTTCCTAGATTAATGAACTTCATGAAGACAGAAAGTAGAAGGAAAGTTGCCAGGGGTAGGAAGAAAGAATTGGGAAGTATTATTTAATAGGTACAGAGTTTCAGTTTGGGAAAATGAAAAAGTTCTGAAGATGAACAGCAGTAATGGTTACACAGAGAATGTGAAGTACTTAATGCCACAGAACTGAACACTTAAAATAGTTAAAATGGCAAATTTTATTTTATGTATATTTAACCACAAAAAAATGGTGGGAGGAGCCTATTCTAAATTAAAGGAGACCTATGAACTGTAACTAAATGTGATCAGTTCTTGTTTAATCATGGTTCTAATAAAACTAATGCAAAAAAGAAAAAAATCGAGATACATGGGGAAATTTAAATGTGGATGGAATTAGATGACATAAGTATTAATTATAGGGCCTCACTAGTGGCACAGGAGGTTGGGTCTCAGCACTAAGGAGCTGTGGGCAGACACTGCAGCACGGGTTCAATCCCCCAACAGAGGGTTAACCCACATGGTGCAGCAGACCTATCCAGTCTTGCCTGCTGCTCCCCTCAGCAATGTATTTCAGTAGATGCGTCTGTTCTGCTCCCCACACTGTCTCTAGTGAATCCTCTCACACACACACCCCCACATCCCCTGCATCTCTGGCCTACACCCCAGCTACTATATGTATAAATGGATAGAATAAATCCTTAAAAACATATATTATGTCAGGATGAGGTGATATTTATGCACAAGCACAATCTTATTTTTTGGAGAAATAAGTACTTTGGAATGTCTTGTTTATTATACACAATTAACAAAAGATTAAGTAAATATAACAAATTGTTACTTACATTTAAGTGATGTGCATATGGGATTGATTAGTCTATGCTCTCTTTTGTATATATTAAAACATTTTTATAATTAAAAATAAGAAAAATTTTAAAATTATATCACTATGCATGTGTCTTGATATCCCAGTACTTAACCTATCCAAAAAAGTTTGATTTGGAAAGGCTTGATCTGGGAAATAGTAAAAAAGCCACTCATTAAGTTTCATTTCAAAACTATACTTCAGAAAAATTACTGTGCTGGCGATGCCCAGGATGGATGTATTCATTCAAGAAATTTTTTAGTGCTTACTTTATTCTAGACACTGTACTAAGAGAGAAGTAGGCAATGGAGATATGTAGTCTATCCCCTTCAAAAGCTCATAATTTAGCAGGAGAGAGAAATAGGACATTATTAAAAATATATTGTAACTACAATGAATTATATACTCAGAATTCTTCTAGGAGTGAAGAAAAGTACCTAACCATAAATCTGGGAGGATGAGAGGGATTAGACAGATTTCTCAAAAGAGCTAAGGCCAGAGTTGAGTATTTAAGAGGAACAGAAATCAGCCTGGCAACAGGAGGCCGGGAAGGATATTCCAGTCAGCAAAATAGCCCTGAGAATAGAAATAGCACTGGCAAGCAAGGGAGGTAGAGATTCCAGATTATGTATAAGCATATAAGAAGTTCAATTTTGCTACAGCTTAAAGGGACAATGGGGGGAGAGGGGAGGGGTTGAAGAGGGAAGAGGCTCAACCTGGAGAAATAATTTGGCACCAGGCTGAATGAAAAGTACTTCATGAACTAAAGAAGAATATCACTATGGAGACAACTTTTAAATTGCTAGGTGATAGTAAAAAGGCCAAAAAGTAGGTTGGAGGCATATAGAGGAAGGGCCAAAATCCAGAGACAGCACAGATTCAAGATACATGAGTGGCATCTGACTGAATATGAAAATGAGGAAGGAGTCCAAGGAGTCTCTCAAGTTTCAAATTCAGGTCACAGCGAGAATGACCTTGCCATAAACAGAAAAAAGAAAAACAAAGGCAGAACATGGCTTTAAACACTTTGAGCTTGAGATACTTATGTGATGCCCATTTGTGATTAATTTCCAATAGATGATTAAAATGGATTGAAGTCCCCCACACCAAAATGATGATTAAAACTAAAGGAGCCATTAATAAGGGCAAGAAAAGTCATGGCCAGAATCCCAAGACATGTCTATACTCAACCAGTAAGAAAAGTTGTCCAAGTCAACGGGACTATATGCCTTATCAGTGAATTAAAGAAAAGATTATAATCTATGTGCTATATGACATGTAAGTTCCTGAAAAACTTTATGCTCTGCAATATTAAGAAGAAGGAACTACATCAAGACGGATGGGGGGTGGGGGAAGGATCTTTAAGAACACATGGTTACATGAAATTAAGAGGTAGAATATGGGTGAATGGATACTGTGCATACTCCTGGGCTTGCTGTATTTAACTGTGTTTCTGTATTTCAATGCGTTCTATTCAATTGTTACTTGGGAGTGCTAACTAGCTAATATACTATTAAAAATCAAACAGGAACCAAAAGGAATTTTGCATTAACAAACATCATGTATGAGTTAGTTGTTACAAAAATACATTACAGCAGAACAGATTGTTAAATAAAGGTGAGGCAACAGTATCAATGCCATGGAATCAACACCAAAAGAAATTAGTAATATCTATGTTGTTCCTTTTACTCCCAAAAGTAGAATGTTTTCAAGTATATGATCTAGTTTCTCTTTCCAAAGAGTACCTATTAAATTTTACACACTGGTCATTGAATGACAATCACAGCCCAAAGTCGTTACCCTCAAAGGACTTCTTGCCAGAGCCCGCATAATATAACATCTGTACATACAAAAATTAGTGGTACATCACAATTTATCCCCAAAAGGTAAAGGAAAATTCACTTAGAAAAGCACTAGAGGGCACCTCCCTGGTGGTGCAGCAGGTTGAGCACTACACAATGAAACATCCACAGCCACAGCAGCAGGAGTTCCATCCCCGGCCAGGGAGGGAGCCCACATGGTGCAGCAGACCTCTCCTGCCTCTCCCACTGCTCCCCTCAGCAGTGTATTTCAGTTGATCTATCTGTTCTGCTCCCCACTCTGTCTCTGGTGAATCCTCTCATTCCTCCTCTATCTCTAGCCTGCACCCCGTTTCTTGTATGCATAAATAAATCAATCTTTAAAAAAAAAGAAAAGAAAAGCACTAGAGAGGAGGAAAGGATAGGGAGTGATAGGACTAAGTATATTATTAGTAAGGAAAGATCTTACAGAGAATTTAAAGGTATTTTGTTTGTTTAACTAGAATGACATGGTGTACTGAATTGTAATCTTGATGTTCCAAATATATATGAAGGAGTCTGAGTGAAGAAAGCATTTGCTAGAATGAGTCCCACTAAACAAACAGCAAAGGTATACAGAATAGCACGTGTCATGGAGAGGAAATTATACTGATTACTCACCATCTCAGGTACTTGATCGTGATTGACATTAAGGAAATATAAAGAAAAGTAGTAGATGAGGTAGAAAAGGGAGGGCTTTTATGGAATTATATGTGGAATTCTAAGGACTTTTAAATTCCTCCCAAAGGCAATGGGAAGAGTATTACCAAATAAGTAACACAAAAAGATTCCAGAAGATTACTCCACAATATAAACCAAGCAGGAAAGATACTGGAGCGGGGAACACAGGTCATTATCTTAAGTGTACAGGTAAGAATGACTGGAGCTTAGACTACAGTAGTGGCAGTTAAGTATCTTTGATAACGAAGGTAAAAATATCAGGGCTCTTCAGATAACTCAAAAGTGAATAAAGGGAAGAATGGGAGCCGAGGATAAAGCTCTAAATTTGAACAACTGGTAGCATCACTTAGCAAAAGATATTCCTGATAGAAAACATTACCAGAAGTTGAATTTGTAGATGAGAATATACATCCCAGGTATCAGAAAACTAAATCATCACATTTAAGTATTAAACAAAAGGTTATGGGTTATTACTTTTCAGTCAAACCAACTAACTTGATCACTGCTAATAAGGAAACACTGCAAAAGTAAAAAGAGGGGAAAAAGCATGCAGATCAAATGATAAATAGGATGTACAACATTTTTATTAAGTAAAGTCTTTAAATACTGAGTAAGAATTTCTTTGATATTGGTAAGATATCGTAAACATTTTCTCTATTTTTGAACTGTTAGATATGTGTCATACATGTCAAATCCTAGGCTCTATTCAGTGGAAATGGTATATAGCACAGTCAACAAGAGTTACACTGCTTTGCTCTAAGTCCAGTCTCTGCCACTTACTACCCTATGACTTAAGGTTAGTTACTTAAGAATTCTGTGTCTCAAGTTTCCTCTGCCATAAATGGGGATAATAATAGTACCTACTTCATAGGACTGCAGCTGAAGACAACCCACATAAAATACTCAATAAAGGTACACTGAAAACACTTAATAAATGTTAAGATTTTTAGATTATTATTAGTTATTGTTATTGAGGGAAATGTTACCTCCAGGTGTTTACTTGGACTACAGTTATCTAAGTGTTTGATCTATAAGTATTCATTACATGGAACATTTCATTTTGTGCACTTTTCTTTAAGTATATTTGAAAAATTTTAAATACCTTTTTAAAGAAAATAAGCCTAAGATGCAATACCTTACATGCAAAGGCCTGGTATCTTTTCACCATGTATTTCCTAGGTTTAACTACAAAATCCATTCCCCTATCCAAGCTTAAACTACTATAAAGCTCAGAACAACCTCCACCCCTTTTCTCTTCAGTGCATTTTACACAGGAGAGAGGAGAGTACAAAGGGGAAGTAGCAGAAGGAACAAATCCTCATTCCATGTGATGACCACCTCCAATCTCAATGTCTCTATTTTTGGGAAAATCCCTCCTTGTAGAGGAGGTCCTCTACAGAATAACAGTGCAGAATAATAGAACCATTCCATCAGAATTACTTCTATCAATATATATTACTGCCAATCACCTTTTCCCACTGTTCAAATCAGGTTACACCTTCTAACTCTTCCCTGGAATAAATTCCTTCAGATCTCCGTATTAAGTTTTCAAGCAACAATTTGCCAGTCATCCTCAAGATCACCACTGGTGATTTGGAAGGCTCATCTCTTCACTCTCTAAATCACAATTTTTTTTCACCTGGATCTTTATTCACTAATTTCTCATGTGCCCTGTTCAGGTTTAGTAAAGACTTCCTATAAAATTCCCCAACTTCTCTTCTATGAAGCCATTCCTGACTGAATGACTATGAAATTATTTTCTTCTTCAACCCTTTCCGCATTCCTTGGCATAACTCTACCACTTTTTTCTTTAGAAAATTCATGTATCTAATCATATTTGTGTATAAACTCAACTGCATAATTTGTATTTTACTACTGTCTATGCTACATGTAAAAAGATAAGAATGACATTTTATCAAAGTTTTAAAATAGCATATTTCTAATATAATGCAGTTTTTAATGGATAAGACTGAATTGGATATAGTATCTAGTCTCACTTATACCTAAATCTACAGTAAAGATATTGCAGTTTATACTTTGGTAATAATCACTGGCACTCCCTTCTCTCAACAGTTCTACTACATTCTCAAATTACTTTTCAATTACTGTCCCCTCAGGTGTGGAATATTCCTCCTTTTCCCTCTCCCTTTACTTGTTCTTTGTCAGGTCAACATTCCTTCATCCTTCACAATCAATTAATTTCCATTCACCCACTAGGAATTAACCAGAACACCTCCCTTGACCACTCAGTTCCAATTTAGGATCATCTCATATGTTCTTAGAATATACTTATTGATATCATCTCATGTGTTCTTAGAATACACTACACTGTAATTATCAGTTTACTTTTCCATCACTTCCACTGATCTGTAAAAGCCTTGAGAGACAGGCAGAACTCTAGTATTTTGTATTTCCCAGACCTAACATTGAATGAAGGTTCATACATACTCCATGATCATGTGCAGGCTATATAGCACTCTTTGAGCTTCCTCAACTACTGTCCTCCTATAAAATATAGATCATGCTATACTAGCTCATAAAATTGTTATAAAGATTAAATAAGGTATCACAGAACACTCAGCATCTGCCACATACAACCACTATTTGAACGTCTGCTACTTTATGTCTTAGTTACCCAAATTTATCCTAGGAAACATGACCAATAGTTTGCAGGTTTACAGTCTTAGCATCCATGCTGTCATTTTCATGCATATGGTCATTGGTTACCTCCTGAACATCAGCAAACATTTATTGCGAACCTGTTATGTGCAAGGTCCTTACTAAGTATCAATGAGCTGGCAGAACAAAATTACAGAGAAAAATGTGACAAAAAAAACTATACCAACATCCGAGAGTATAATGTTATGTTCTTCTGTACTAATAACAGGGGTATTTTTTTCCAGCTGTGTAAGTTCTGACTTATAAATAGAGGTAGGTTTCAAGAAAATTACTGATGGGAAAACTCAAAATTAACTCCTATTATGAAGTGGACCAATAATATAAGGAATGTTCCAAATTTCTCGCTGCTGTTCCTAAGCTTCACTTTTGCTTAAAAGTTATTTCTCACAAAAGAAAATTTAACCATGACCAGCACAAAGACAGATTAACCTTTATTTGTTTCATTCAAATGGGAATTTCAGTTTTTATTAGTTTTATCTCTTCTACAAAACATAACATTGAATGATATATTTTCCCTACCTTCCCTAAAACAAGATATAATACACACTTCTTAGTCATTATTGTCCTCAGCAAGAATTCAAAACTGCAAACCAAGTCACCCAGTATGAGAAAGCTGAGGATTCAAAATCACTTTCCCCTAAAAAATTGAGAGGTCAGAGTCCCAGTGAAGTTTGTGCATACAAACTACTACATTGCGTTTAACAGCTGCAGAGAGACCTCTAGCGCTGCCTCAGTAAGTCGAGTTTGCAAATAGTACCTGCTAATGTCACCTTAATGAGACAATGGCAACATGCTGAGTAGCAGCAAACTGAGTAACCATGATGAATATTTACAGTTTTGCAACCACTTGGAAATTCTACCAGTTTGGAACAAGATGTACATACAAAGTCTTAGGAGCCTATGTGTCCAGATCATTTCGTAAAACATGCCTCCAAAATTAGTGTCCTTCGCACACCCCCTCTACAAGAAAGGCTAAGAACACAGGTCCTGTGAGCGGAGGTCGGAACGTCTCTTCCAAAGCCGCCACACAATAGATAGTAAACTATTGTCCACCTTCAGCTTGCTCCAAATGCCAGCAGTAAATGAGCTTCAACAGCTCAGCCCGACTGGTCCAAAGGACAGCAGTGGAATATAGGAAAATGGTCCTGGTGCATACTACCCTCCCCCACCCACCACCCTCAAACAAGTCAGTTACCCTGCTGGTCCCCACCCCCCTCTGCGGGCCGCCACCGCCCGCCTGGGCCCGGCTTGCAGAAGGTAGGCGCGGACACTGGCAGAGCTGAGGCTCCATGTGCAGCAGCGCTGGAGGCACCGAGGGGGCCGCGCCGGCCGGGAGGTTGCATGGGCAGCGGGCGCGAGTCGCGCCGCCCTCCCGGCGGCGAGGTCGACCCACCGCAGTGGCAGCATCTCTGGCCCGCGAGGCCCGGGTCGGCGGACCCCGCCTCAGCTCCACATCCCTTCCTCGCCGATAGCAGGCCGCGCCCGCGTGACGGGGCCGAAAGCCCCGGAATTTCCCGGTCCCCGCGCCGGCAGCTCCAAAGGGTGCCGGCTGCCAGGCCGGCGTCCCGCCGCCGCTCCGCCCAGTACCGGGTCGCGGCGAAGGGAGGCGGTGGCCAACTCCGACCCACCGCGAGCCGGCGAGAACCACCCCGGTGTCGGCCCCCCGCCCCTCCCCACCGCCGCCGGGCCGGCGCGGCCAGGCGAGCGAGGCGGGCCGAGCCAGACCACGGAAGCACACTCACTTCCACATCGCGGCCCTTGTTCTTAAAGCTCTTGATGCGGTGGTTCTCTAAGCCGGGGTTCTCGGCCATGGCTGCGCGCGGCTCCAGCGGCGGCTACTCCTGCGGCTGCGGCGGCGGCGGCGAGTCTTGGTGCGGGAGGGGGAGTGGGGGAGGGCGGGAGGGGAAGGGGGGAGGGGGATAAGAGCACGTTCCGTGACGCCTCCGAGCGCGAGGTGGCAGCAGCGCCGGGGGAGGCGCGGGCTGACGGCCGGGAGGGGTGGGGCGGGAACGGTACTGAGCCGCGCGCGCCCGGGTAGCTGGGGGCACGTGACGCGCAGCGGCCACCGGCCTGGACGCACGCCCGGGAGCTTGTGTCCGGTTGTTCTCGAGATGATCTTCGCACCCCCGACTAGGTGGCCCCACTACCCCTCGGGACTGCAGGTTATGTGCCAGCAGCCGAAATGGACTGAGCTGCTTTTTACTGTACTCCAGAGATGAAACTGCGGGCGGAGACTACAGTTCCCAGCATGCCAGGCTCCGGCGCGGGTACTCCTTGTCTTGAGAGAACGAAAAGAACGTCGGGAACCTTATGCGCGCGGCTTTCGGCGCGGTACGCTCCTAGCGCTTGGGAGTGAAGCTCCGCCCCCAAAGGCGTCTGGGCCGGGGAAGTGGGTGGGGCTTCCACGGAGCCGGTACCTTAAGTCCTAGTGGGAGGGAGGAGGCGGGGCTTCTTGGGAGGTGCGCCTTGCACCTTAAAGCTTCGAAAATTAAAATCCGCCTGGCGGTTCTTGCTTTGCTCACTTTCTTTTTTGAGGTCCTTCCTTCGAAATAGTAGCCACCCTCATTAGCGGTTCCCTCTCTCCGCTTTGGTCTTATAAATAGCATTTATTTCCACTTACATGTACTTATGTATATATATGGTGTCCGTGTATGAGGTATATGTGTTACCTGACATACAGTACTGGAATTAAGTGCTGAATTCCTTGCGTCAACACAGTGTGTGGCACGTCGTGAATACTCAAATACTTGTTGAACAATTTAGTGTTCTGGCTTCTCTCAGTTTGTCATCCTTCTAAGTCAGGTTATGCAACCTGGCAGTAGTTCCTGCACTTCTGTGTTCCCAGCATCTCTTGTTCCATAACACACGATCTTCTCACTCTTCAGGAAGCAGAGACGACTGGTCCACAGACCCTGTAGTCTAGCACCCCCTTAACGTCATTGAAGGAATGATGAAGGGAAGTTTGAGTCCAATAGCACTAATAGTTTCTTTGTTGAACAGGCGGGCTGCCTTTCATGATATATAATTCACGTTTGGAATGTGTGGCAGATATTAGCAAGTGTGCAATGTTATAGTACAATTCAAATAAGATTGAAGTTATGCAAAGTTTGCTAGAAATATACACAAACTTTAAAAGACAATTCTTCAAACAATTTTGTAGAGAGCTCAAGGTACAAAGATCATGAATTCAGAGAAGAAGGGTGGTTATGTTATATCAGAGGCATTTGTTTTGGGAGTGGTGGGACCAATGGCCTGTTGCTAAACAGAAGCCTATTTAATGTCTTCAGCCCATTGTTGTCATATTGAACTGTGGGCCAATGTTGACAAGGTCAAATTTTCTTCTTTTTTTTTTTTTTGGTTGAGGTAACAATGGTTTACAACAAAGTATATAGTTCAGGGATACAGGAGCACATTGCTTCAGAAGCATATTACCACAGTACACACAGCACCAAGGCACCCACAGTTCCACACTGTGCAGTTCATTGAGTCTCCACACACTGTGCTCTCCACCTTTCCCCTACCTCTCTGGTAGGGTCAGTTCTGTCTTCAGACTTCTGGAGTTTGTGAATGCTTTAGTTCTGTCTGACCCTTTGTTTTGTTTTCCTATATTCCACATATAAATAAAACCATAGGCTATTTGTCTTTCTTCTTCTGACTTATTTTGCTTAGCACCAACCCCTGCAGTTCCATCATTGTCATAAATGGCAAAAGTTCACTTTTTTTTAGCTGACTAATATTCCATTGTGCACACATATCACTTCTTTCAAAGTTACTGAGCTATCTTTGGGCACTTTGGTTGTGTCCATAACTTGGTTATTGTAAGTAATGCTACAATGAACATGGGAGTGCATATATTCCTTCAAATGAGTGTTTTTGCATTCTTGAGGTAAATACATGGAAGTGGGATTGTTGGAAAATCAGGAGATCTATTTTTAATATTTTCAGAAACCTCTATTATTTTCCACAAGGGCTGAACATTCCCATCAACAGTGTACTTGGGTTCCTTTTACTTCACATCTACCTCAACACTTGTTTCTGGTCCTTTTGATGTGGATCCTTCTCACAGATGTAAGATGGTATCTCATTGTGGTTTTGATTTGCATTTCCCTATGATAATGATGATGAGCATTTTTTCATGTGTCTGTTGGCCATCTGTATATCTTCTTTGGAAAAGTGTCTATTAAACACCTCTAATTTTTGTTGGGTTATTTGTTTTTTGTTGAGATGTATTAGTTCTTCATAGGTCTTGGATATAAGCCCTTTTATCAGATGTATGATGTATAAATATTTCCTCCCACTCAGTAGGGTGTCTTTTTGTTTTAATGATAGCCTCCTTTGCTGTGATAAGCTTTTTAGTTTGATGTGTTTCAATTTGTTTGTATAGTCTTTGTTTCTCTTGCTATGGGGGATGAAGCCACATAGATATCAATGAAACCAATGTTGTGGAGTGTTTGCCTGTTTTTACCTGTGTACTTTATGGCTTCAGAGCTTACATCAAATTCTTGAATCCATTTTGGTGAAGTTTTATATGTAGTGGGAGATAATAGTCTAGTTTCATTTTTTTGCACAGGGCTGTTCAGTTTTCCCAACGCCATTTATGGAACAGACTCTCCTTTTCCAGTGTATACTCTTGGGTCCTTTGTTACAGATTTGTCTTCATTTTCATTTTTCTCCAGGTATTTTTAAAATTCTTCCTTGATTTCCTCATTAATCCAATAGTCATTTGGTAGTATGTTATTAGTTACCACATGTTAGAAGTTTTTCTGGCTTTATTTTTGTGATTGATTCATAGTTTGATACCACTGTGATCAGAGAAGATACTTGATATGATTTAAGTCTTCATAAATTTATTGATACTTGTTTTGTCACCCAACATGTATATACTGGAAAATGTTACACTTAAAAAGAATGTGTATGCAGCTTTTGAGGGGTGTATTGCCCTGTAAATGTTTATTATACCCAAGTGGTCTAATTCCTCATGTAACACTATTGTTTCCTCATTGATTTTTCTGTGTTTATTGATGTACTTGGAGTTTTGAGTTCTCTTAGCGCTATTTGTGTTGCTGTTAATGTCTGCTTTTGGATTTTATAATAGTTGCCCTATAAATTTTGATGCTCCTCTATTTGGTACATCTAAACTAATTAGTGTTATATCTTCCTTAATCATTATATAATGTCTATCTCTGCCTCTTGTCCTTTTTTATCTGGAAATACATTTTATCTGATATAAGAATGACTATCTTAATTTTTAAAAAATATTTATTTATGTATAGAAGAACTGGGGTACAGGCAAGAGGTGTGTGGGGGCAGAGGTGAGCGGATTCACCAGAAACAGACTGAGGAGCAGAACAGACAGACTGACTGAAGTACACTGCTGAGGGGAGCAGTGAGTGAGGCAGGAGAGGTCTGCTGTGCCATATGGGTCTCCTCCCTGGCTAGGGATCGAACTCATGTTTCAGTGGCTGTGGATGCTTCATAGTGCAGTGCTTGGCCTCTTGCACCCCAGGGAGGCCCCCAACTACCTTATTTTCTTTTTTTTTTTAAAGATTTATTTATTTATACATATAAGAGCTGGGGTACAGGCAGAGTCCAGGGAGGTGAGAGGATTCACCAGAGACAGAGTGGGGAGCAGAACAGGCAGACTGAAACACACTGCTGAGGGGAGCAGCGGGCGAGGCAGGAGAGGTCTGCTATGCCATGTGGGTCTCCTCCCTGGCCTGAAGCAGGGATCGAACTTGTGCTGCAGTCGCTGTGGTTTGATTCATAGTGCTTTGCTTAACCCACTGTGCCACCAGGGGGGCCCTACCTTATTTTCTTATTTAAATCTTCCATTTTCTTTTTGTTAATTTGCCATTTAATTAATAAATGGCATTTATTTAGTTTTCTATAATTGTGTTGTGAATTGTGAATTGTGTTGTATCTCTGATTATCTGAATTGTGTTGTATCTCTGATTATCTTATCAGAGTTCTCTTGTATCTCTCTGCATTCTCTTGTATCTCTTTTCTGCACTTTCTTCCATTTCTTAGAATTTTATTACCATGGCAATTTTGTGCTCTCTGTCTGATGAGACAAAATCTTCCATATCTTTGTAGTTGTAGTCTGGAATATTGGTCTCTCCTCGTTAGTGTCTTATTTCCTTGAGGTCTCAAGTTTGCCATTTGTTGTATTTTTTGTATGATGTTTTGTTAAGATCTTAGAGAACTGAGTTACTTTTACCTTCCCAACAGATGGTTCTGTAGTTTTTAATATGATTTTTGATGTTTGGCCTTTCTGGGCTTCCATATTTCTGAGGCTCTGTAGTTACGAGTCAAGATGTAGGAGAGAGGCTTGGAGAGGTGTGAAGTCTCTGTGTTTGGAGCAGGCTCAGGATTGTGACACCATCCATGGTCCTCCCCTCTGGTATTCCAGATACAAGACTCTGCTGTCTCTGTATGTTCTCGGTGATCCTCATAGGATCAGGACTGCTCCTAAGAGGTGGGGGAGGGGAGCATAGCCAAGCACACTGTACTCATTTCTTTCTCTGGGGACCTAGCCTGCTGGGAGCACCCATCTTTTTCCTCCTGTGTCCCATATGTTAAGGGTGTATGCATCCACACCATTCTGCTCTCCCCTCCCTGGCACTGCTACTATGGTTTGCACAGCAGCCAAAGGCCCAGTTTTTAAGGGAAACCAAAAGCTGGTTTCTTTTTCCTTCATTTGAAAGTGTTAATTTACATTTCTAAAGCACTTCATTAATTGGTCACCTAAGAACTCCAGATACTCACTCTGTAATATATGATCCTAGCCTAGTCATTCATTTGAAAGGAAAAAAAGCAAAACACCTAAAACAGAATTAATAGATTACTTTAACTGTGGTTCTTAAGGTAATAGAAGTTGTGTGTTTGCCACTGTCCCTAATTGACTGGAACAACTCCCAGACTGTTGCTCAATCTCTTATAATTTATCAAGATAATCTCTTCTCAGGTTACTTTCTAACACTTCTCACCACCCTATTTGCTCTCACAAATGTGTGAGTCTTTCATCATTTTAGAGTTTTAGGCATACTTAGTGAGTAAGTACTTACCATATATCAGTCATTATACTAACACAGATATATTTGCAAACAATACAGCTTGGTGTCTGTCTCTACACAGCTTTCTGTCTATTAGGATAGACAGAATGAAACAAGTTATCACCGCAAAAGTGTGGTGGTGTCAAGAAAGAGGAAGTATGATCAAGATTCACAGCAGGAAGATTTTTATAACCTAATAATTCTAAGTCTCCTAATGGAAGTTTAGTATCATATGTCTAAATATTTAAAAGCTCTAAATCAAGTTTACAAACTTAAATATCTTCTAATCTCTGTCATAAGCAAATGCACTTCCTTTGCAACTGAAAGTTTAGGTGTGAATTTTAAGTCTGGGTTAAGTTTCCAGACCTCTGAAACTTGTTGCTTTAGAAAGTGGTGCAAAGAGGGCTAGAAACCAACCCCTGGGACCCGCCTCCACCCCCCTGAAACTTTTCATTACCCTTCTCTGACATGTTCTGGCTCTAGCTCACACTGAAATAGTCCTTAAGAACATTTATCCATACCACTACCCTGCCACTCACTCTTAACTTTCTACTAATAGCCCCCCTGCCAGCCACAAGAGGTGCACCTTAGCCAATGTGCAGATCTGGAGTATGCAAAATGGTGGCATTGTGTGTACCAAGTAGGACTAATCCTGGAGAGAGGCTGGGAAGACTATGGAAACAGACGTGGCCATTTAAGCAGGAAATCCCAGTGTCCTGATACCCAGAGCTGGGTCTATAGCATGACTCCTTGCCAAAGGGCTCCTCACGGAGAG
This sequence comes from Galemys pyrenaicus, assembly GCA_019455555.1. Classification (NCBI taxonomy): domain Eukaryota; kingdom Metazoa; phylum Chordata; class Mammalia; order Eulipotyphla; family Talpidae; genus Galemys; species Galemys pyrenaicus. The sequence goes on along the minus strand of JAGFMF010011380.1, from coordinate 10,379,859 downwards.
AGGTGCAGCAGAAGAGAGCCAAAAAGAGGTCTTTAAGGGTCAGGATTCAGAGCAGGACACCTTTTTGCCTGGGTCTAACTAAGTCATTTTTACTCTTGGTTGTTACCCCTGGCCCCTGCAACATCCACATCTGGGACTTTGACCCCAGAGTCTATCTACATTCTTTTTTTTTTTAAAGATTTATTTATTTATGCATACAAGCACTGGGGTACAGGCCAGAAATATGGGGGCAGTGAGAGGATTCACCACAGAAAGCGGGGAGCAGATCAGGCAGATCAATGGAAGTACACTGCTGAGGGGAGCAGCGGGCACAGCAGGAGAGGTCGCTGCACCATGTGGGTCCCCCGCCTGGCTGGCAGCAGGGCTCGAACTCATGCTGCAGTGGCTGCGGTTTGCTTCATAGTGCGTTGCTTAACCCACTGCGCCACCAGGGAGGCCCCTATCTACATTCTTAATTGCACCAGGTTTCTACAACTTGTAGCCCCCACCAGGCCCAAGAATCTTTAATCTCTGGGACATGACTCCCTCTAGTCACTCAAATTTGGTGCTCTCATTTTCCCCCTCACTTTTGTCTTGGCTTTCACCCCCAAATCTGACAACTCTTCTTTTCAATAGATTTATTTTACAAACATATATTGCATCTCCCCTGCCCCACAACAAAATGTTTTCATCACATATTTTCATAAAGGAGCAGGAGAGAGGGGAACAGAATGAAGACAGGTTGGAAGGGCCTTCCACCACTCAAGCTGTTTTTTCTTTGACACACTGCCTACCTTCATAGTGGCAATATCCAGGCAACACAAACACCACAGATCCAAGAAGGAGGTGATGATTTTCCTCCTAGACCAGTTCTTTCTGCAAGTTCACTAGTTCTGTGAATGACAGACAACCATTGTTCCAAGGACTAGACTTCAAACCGAGTCATCGTTATTCCCTGCCTCTCTCTCATCTCCCTCTCCTGGTCATTATGTGTATTCGACATTCAATGCTTCTTGAGTCCAGCTTTTCTCATGTCATCCACAAGTCTACTTTGACACCTACTAATTGATTTCCCAGCTTCCTCCATCCTCTCCATAACAATCTGACTCACTTTTCTCCAGATCTTCTCCTATGATTCAGGACACACCTCCTCCTCTACCAAAGTCTATACAATCCTTTAGAAATTCTTCAGTATGGTGGTGAAGATCTTGTCACATTGCTGTACATTTTTCTTATTTCAGCTAACATGTTTGACTTCCCCTTTGCCAAATATGTCTTAGCCTTTCCAGCTTTCCCATCTTTACTGTTTAATTTACCTAGAAAGTCATGACTGGTCAAAATTTTTATTATTTTAAAGGGTTATTTATGTATACAATAAATAAATACCTGCAATACCTGGGGTGCAGGTCAGAGGTGCAGGGGGTGATAGGATTCACCAGAGACAGAGTATGGAGCTAAGCAGGCAGATCTACTAAAATATACTGCTGAGGGGAGCAACAGGTGAGGCAGGAAAGGTCTGCTGCACCATGTGGGTCAGCTCCCTGGCCAGGGATTGAACTTGTGTTGCAGTGGCATTGCAGTAGCTACAGATAGCTTCATAGTGCTGTGCCTTAACCTCTTGCACCATTAGGAAGGTCTCTGGTCAAAATTTTTAAATACTCAACCCAAGAGCCTGCTTTCCCAACATGATACATTGGCAGGACCTTCAGAATCTGAACATTCAGACCTTATGTGTGACTTCCAACCAGAGCAAGCCCAGGCAAGTCAGTTTTCTTCCCTGAATTTTCTTCTCATCTACAAATAAGGATTTTGAATTGCTGGATTCTTGTGAGACTCAAGTTCTAAAATGCATGTGGAAGTGCTTTGAAATTGCTGTATTAGGCCTCCCCTGGTGGCGCAGTGGGTTAAGCAACGCACTACGAAGCAAATCGCAGCCACTGCAGCAGGAGTTCGATCCCTGCTGCCGGCCGGTGGGGGGGACCCACATGGTGTGGCAGACCTCTCCTGCTGTGCCCGCTGCTCCCCTCAGCAGTGTACTTCTGTTGATCTGCCTGTTCTGCTCCCCGCTCTCTGTGGTGAATCCTCTCACCCCCCCCCCACACCTCTGGCCTGTGCCCCAGTGCTTGTATGCATAAATAAATAAATCTTTAAAAAAAAAAAAAGAAATTGCTGTATTAATATTAATTGTTACTATCGTTCCACCAAGAGTGATAGCTTTCTCTTTGAACTGAAGAACTTACCTATTGTTTTATTCTGCCTCAATTTGTTTTCTCTCTTACCTCTCAACCCTTAAAATAGCTTATGTATATTTGTGTTGCTCAGTCAAGAATAATTGGGTTTTGTACTTGTCTTCTGAAAGAATAAATGAATTAGCAAGTGAATAAATGAATTTTTTCCTTCCCTCATGAACACAATTTGGCTATTTCATAACTCTAAGGTCACCTGAGACAAAAAAAAAATACTGAAAATGGCCTTCAAATACATCAGCCCAGCCACCTAGGAGTACTCTAGTAAAGAAAGCTAAAGTAGCAATGTGTTTTCATTTACTGAATACCTACTATGTGCAGGCATTTACACATATCATTTCCAACCCTTCTGCGTGGTTGGAATGTTCATCTTTCCCCTCCAAGATAATTGGTACTTGAGGCTCTGGTTCTCAGGCCTGGCCATGCTCTGTGAAGATGGCAGGAGAAACCAAAGCATCAAAAGCAAAGAAATATAAGTGGTTTCTGGTGTGACTATGACCTGGGACATTGGTATAGTCCTCCAGCTTTCCCAAAGAACAAAAATAGTCCTGAGGCTCTAGAAAAACCAAATCTCTCTAAGGTGTGTTCTCTTTCCAGAAAGTATCAGCCATAGAAATTATTGCCTGTTCCCCTACCCCATACCAAGCAACTGTCTCAGGATCCATGACATGGCAACAGACATGGCATTGTAGCATTAAGGTAAGCAATCAGAAACAAAGAATCTGAGAAAATCTCAGAAATAATTGGGGAGATCTAGAAGGAAGTTAGTGAGTATGTAAGCATTCATTTTGTTGTAATGGGCAGATGAACCTGGTATACATGCATTACATTCCAACATCAACCTCAGATAATCAGAATATAATAACATACACTTGATGCTAAGATTTTATTGGGTATACTTTAATTATAAAAAACATAATTCATTAGTTCAGAATATGCTGATGTAATTTACTATCTCAAGGTCATGATCCTGGACCTTAGTTCCCTAGAGGAAAATGCCTGTAGAACTGATCTTTGCAGTAAGAATAAAGTTCTAGGTACATTCCCCCCTCCCTTTATTCAAAATTGCTAACATAGCACTAACCCCTGGATAAACTCTATAAACTGAAGCTTTTCCTGTCTAAATTTTTGGAGTCTTTTGACTTTGAGGTCTACCTTCCTTTAAGTTCTACAACTTAAATGACTTTGATTTGGATGAAATGTTTTTAATACTTCTTCACATTTGCTTTCTTTGATAGCTATAGATACTATATATGAGATCATAATAATTGAATGTACAGACTAGTCAATGTCATGTCTTACAGCTCTGCAGCCCTTAGCTGCATGTTGCTATTATATTTAAAGTTTAAAGCATACTATATTTATTATATTTACATTTTTATTAATTAAAATTAAAAATTGATTTCCCCGATTACATTAGTCTTGTTTCAAGTGCTCATTGGCTACTATAATGTACTACTATATTGGGCCACGAGAATATAGAACATTATCATGGAACATTCCAAGGGACAGCACTGCCTTAGAAAAAAATGTAAGATTAGTAACACACAAACCTGTGTTCAATTCCCATCTTATACTAGACATTTGTTCTTGGAAGTTTCCTAAACTTTCAAAGCTTTAATTATTTAAACTATAAATATAGATACAGAAGTAGTCAGTATAATACCCTGTATATTTCAATCACTTAAATTATTATTATTAATGCTTATAGATTAAAAATAAGCTTTTGAGACACCAAATTGACACTCATATTTTCTTCATACAACAAGTACTCAATAAACCTTGATGACTACCCAAAAATATTGTTAAAATAAAATTAAAAACATCGTAAAACACAAATATTTTTGTTTATTCATTTATGACATCAAACCTCTATAGGAGAAAAAGAAGTTAAATTGCTCTGGAGAAACCTGAGACTTCAGTCACTGTTTAAACCTGTAAGTTGACCCAGAAGATTTCTGATTCCCAGACCACCCCTGAAATTCAGTTCAGCAAAGGTTCGTATTTGTACAAGAATTCTGTCAGCTATATAAGTGTAACTGGCAGAGTGATGAGGGGAAAACTATAACAATAGCAAAAATCCTGCCACCCATCACCCTTTAGATTGGAGATTAAACCCAAAGAAGTTAAACATCCCAGCACTTTTTTTTTTTAATAGTATTTCAACTTATCTAAGTGTCCCATGGGTCCCACCCACTCTCCCCACCCTTTTCAGATCAATGTGGAGCCTTGTGTAATTGCATCCAAAACGACACATAGAGAGAAAACCAGCAATGTGAATAATGTACCCACAGTTTAATCCTGCCACTTTCACAGCGGGACGCATACAGTTAGGAATGTAAGCTGCCAGAGTCAACATAATTCCAGTCTCAGAGCGGAATTGCTCTATCAACCACAACTATACAAAACAACCCAAACAGAAATAACCAGAAGTTATGCATAACCTACAAATCATCAGAATATGGACTGCTAACGTTGCACTTACTAAGAAATTCTTGTTTTTCTAAGTGTCTCAAAAAAAAAAAAAAGATGCAGCAAGATTATGCAATGAAATGACAAAAAAAGATAGAGGTCAATACTCTGTCCTAGCTGTTCAAAGCTGGTTTGCACAATATACTAATTAAAGAAATCTTTAGTTTGTCCCCTCCTTCATCCCTTAGCTTCTCTGAGGTTTTCTTTGAGACCAAAGAAATACAAATAAAGGGGCGAATTCTCTCTTAGAGCACTACAGCACAGTAGCTGGTGGAAACATGGCTGGTATAAGTAAAATACACAGCAAAATGCAGTGAGAATATTTTCTGACGCACACTATGAATAGATGCAGCTCTAGTTACTGCCAACTGAAAGATCTGAACCAAGCCAACCCCTGCCATCTAAAGTAGTAATAATTCCGAAAAATGTCTTTAATAGTAATCAAAACAAATCTACAAGGTAGATATATAGTATTTCCCATTTCACAGATAATGAAATAAGGCACAGAGAGTAAATAACTTGCCCACCGTCACATAGCCAATCCATGTGAGAATCGGGTACTAAACTTGGGCACTCTGACTTAGTTTTACATTCTTGCTTCTGTTAAAAGTTGGAACAATGTTTAAACTCACACAAACACCAGTTACTTGCTATACACAAACCTATGACCAAACATCAATACTAATACCTTGTACCTATGGTTGTTTGTAGAAACCAACTAAAAGAAGGAGCCCCAGCTAATTGTACAACTTCCTTTAAGAAGCAAAAAAAAAAAGAGAGAGAAAACACTTTGTTTGAAATTGCATTCCACATCAAAATTACCTTTGGGTATCTTTTGATAACTTACACTATTGAATACAAAGTGGTTTTTTAAAACAGCACTTTGCCTGAACATGACTTTCAAGAAATGAGTCTTTTGAAAAAATATTCCAACCCTTATTTGATTCTAATCACACCAGTAAAACAAGACTTTAATCATTTGACCATACCAGTCAGTGTACTGTTCTAATTTCTCATTGTGTAGGCCAATTTGCCTGTCAGCTCACTTGTCTTGTTCACTGGTCTTTATAATTTCTGCTCAATAACTAAAGGTAAAGGACTAGATGCACTACCGTGTAGATTCCACAATTGTACCCTGTTGCACTTAATCAAATAATATGTGGGGATTTACAGTAGCTTGCATTGTTTCACAAATAAAGATCTCATGTCAAAAACAAAAAAAAAAAAAGAAAAAAGGAGCCCCAGAACATTTGGTTGGAGATTATTATCATCACCAAACCCTTTTCTCCTTGTCTTCAAAATCTCCAGGATAGCCTCCCTGATGGCTCAAGAGTTAAAATATCAGCATTATCAAGCTACCACCACCCACTGCAGCGTGAATTCAATTCCAGGCTAACCCACATGGTGCAGTAGACCTCTCTTGTCTAGACCACTGCTCCCCTCAGCAGTGTATTTCAGTAGAACTCCCTGTTCTCCTCCCCTCTCTGTCGTTGATGAATCCTCTCACCCTCCCACACCTCTAGCCACACCCCAGTTTATCCATAAGCATAAACAAATAAAATAAATCTTAAAAAAAAAAGTACGAAGAGTGTCTCCACTGACTATAATTTTAAAAAATCAACAGGTGAATCCTGGTGACATTCTTTTAGTTCTAAATCAAACTGTCTGAAGTTGTAATAGTCCATGAGTTTTTCCATCTGCTTTTTTAGTTATAGGAATAAATTCCCCCTTTGAAAAACCAGTTTGAGTTTCAATAAAAATAAATAACCAATACACCCTCTTCTCTAACTACTGCCATAGGGATTATCTCAGGGGTAGCTCTTTGACCTAAGACACTCTAATTAGAGTTAATCTCAGGGTTTTTGTAGGCATTACCAGAAAAAGAAAGTCTCTTTCTACTGGACTTGAACCTTGAACTTGAGATGTTGTACCCAAGTTTTCCGGAATCCACTGCACAGAGTCCAGAGAACCATACAAGTGCTAAGGGATAGGCCAGAGTTGGCGGGGAGAGGTGAGAGGATTCGCCAGAGACAGAGTGAGGAGCAGAACAGGCAGATCTACTGAAATACACTGCTGAAGGGAGCAGGAGAGATCTGCCACACAATGTGGGTTAGTTCCCTGGCCAGGATTGAACTCATACAGCAGTGGCTGGTGATAGCTCCATAGCACTGAGACTTTAACCCCTCTGCCACCAGGGAGGCCCCAGTTTTCTTTTTCTTGTGTTGTCTTTATTTGGTTTTGGTATTCGTGTAATGTTGGCTTCATAGAATGTATTTGGTAGTATTCCTTCTTTCTCAATTTTTTGAAAGAGTTTGTGTAGGATGGGCAGTAGTTTGTTTCTGAACATTTTGCAGAATTAATTTGTAAAGCTGTCTGGTCCTGGACTTTTGTTTTGGGGATGGTTTTGATAACTATTTCAATTTCACTGCTTGTAATTGGTCTGTTTAGGTGTTCCATTTTTTCTTTATCTATCATTGGATTATTATATCATTCTAGGCATTTGTCCATCTCTTCTAGACTGTTGAACTTGTTTGCACATAAATGTTCATAGTCATCTCTGATTATTCTTTTGATTTCTTGTAATTTCTCCTCTCTCATTTATGACCCTATATTTGTGTTTTCTCCCTTTATTAGTCTGGCTAGAGGTTTGTCTATTTTGTTTATTTTTTCAAAGAACCAACTTTTGGTTTCATTGATCTTTTGGATCTTTTTATTTTTTTTTTTAAAGATTTATTTATTTATGCATACAAGAGCTGGGGTACAGGCCAGAGTCCAGGGAGGTGAGAGGATTCACCAGACAGAGTAGAGAGCAGAACAGGCAGAC
>JAGFMF010011380.1:10340879-10353221 GCA_019455555.1 Galemys pyrenaicus | reverse complement strand
CCCCGCTCTGTCTGTGGTGAATCCTCTCACCCCCCACACCTCTGGCCTGTACCCCAGTGCTTGTATGCATAAATAAATAAATCTTTAAAAAAAAATCTAATTGGCTCCTTGAAAAAGTAACTTTTGAAGAATTAAAATGTTTCATGATTACAAGAATAAGTAGCCTCTTCTGAGAAATTCTGCATTTACTTCACTGTGATTTGCTAATTTGCTGCATACTAACGCAAATGGACTAATAAAATGTTTATTCATGTTGCAATTTCTGAGAGTTTAGAGAGATGGAAAGAAATGAACTGAGGCTGAATCCATGACCTTCTCAACAATGATCCTAAATCTGCCTTTGTGATAAGCCTCAGCAGCTGCAGACCACAGCGGCTGCCAGTCTATAAGTGGCCCACAAATCCCAAATGCCAGGAAGTTGGCCAGGGGTAGACTCCGTCCAGCTAACAGGGCTCGCTCCAATGTCATTTTTAATTGTAGAGTCACTTTATTAACAATTGAGGTCATGAGTATATAACTCACACAACACAGAGAATCTACAAAAATAAAGGCTTAGGAGACTTTCCCTCTACATACCAGGCTGGAAGGCAGCATGTGGATACTGGGGGCAGCAGGCTAAAGGTGCAGTGATGGGAAGAGGAGGGATTCCCTATGACAGCTGCTTGAACTTTCAATAAAGTTTAGGCTGAGTGAGGGCCACAGGGTTCAGAAGTTTTTGGTTTGTTTTAAGAAGTGTCTTTTTCCCCCCCAAGATTTATTTATTTTTGCATACAAGAGCTGGGGTACAGGCCAGAGTCATGGGAGGTGAGAGGATTCACCAGAGACAGAGTGGGGAGCAGAACAGGCAGATGGACTGAAATACACTGCTGAGGGGAGCAGTGGGAGAGGCAGGAGAGGTCTGCTATGCCACGTGGGTCCCCTCCCTGGCTGGGGATCGAACTTGCACTGCTGTGCCATGGATGCTTCACAGCGCAGTGCTCATTCTGCTGCGCCACCAGGGAGCCCCGATAATACCAAGTCTTAATGTTGGTGTGGGTGTAAATTTTTATAGGTACTTTGGAAAATCGTTTGGTATTTTCTCCTAAATTTGGACACAATATATTTTTAAGGGTTAAATTGTCTCCTTCAAAAAGATATGCTGAAGTCCTAACTCAACATATTTTGGAACTTTATTTGGACTTTGCAGATATAATTAACTAAGTTAAGATGACATTATACTGAAGTACAGTAAGCCTAACTCCAATTATGACTGATGTCCACATAAGAAAAGACAAAGACTGAAACACACAGAGAAGATCATGTGAGATTGGAATGATGCATTTATTTTTTTTTAAGATTTATTTATTTATGCACACAAGAGCTGGGGTATAGACCAGAGTCACGGGAAGTGAGAGGACTCACCAGAGACAGAGTGGGGAGCAGAACAGGCAGATGGGCTGAAACACACTGCTGAGGGGAGCAGCGGATGAGGCAGAAGAGGTCTGCTGTGCCATGTGGGTCACCTCTCCGGCCAGTGGCAGGGATCGAACTCATGCCACAGTGGCTGCGTTTTGTTTCATAGTGCATTTCTTAACCCACTGCGCTGCCAGGGGAGGGCCCTGGAATGATGCATTTATAACCCACAAGATGATGAAGATGGCCAGCAACTATCAGAAGCTAGGAGAGGAACATGAAACAGATCCCCCCCATCCCAACCCCCACCTCTGCCCAAGCCTCCAATAGGAACCATTCCTCATGATGCCTTGATTTTGGATGTCTAAATGATGAGAGTCCAGAATTATGAGAGAACAAATTTCTGTTGCTTAAAGCCACCCAGGTGGTAATTTGTTATTTCAGCCCTATGAAAGTAATATATACAGCCGATGATCCAATTATACTCTAGGTACAGACCCAACAGAAATTATTTCATGTGTACACCACATGATTATATAATAAAGTTCACAGTAATTCTGTTCACAAGAGCAAAAACCTGCAAAGAACCCAAAAGGCTAGCTATGGAAGAGAAAACATTTAAATTGTAGTAAATCCACACAATAAGACATGATTCAGTAGCCAAATTATAGCAACACACCAAAATATGGATGAATCTTAGCAAAATAATATTAAAAGAAAATACCAAAAACTTATAGATCCTGATGTCCTTTTAAACAAAGCTAAAAATGACTAAGTTTTTTTAAAAAACTCCCCTTTTTATGCATATAAAAGGGGAGATAGGAAAATGGTTGATAAGGAAATTAGCATGATGGGCTATGGTTAGATGTAGGTTATTATCAAGGTTTTAGTTTTTGCTTTAGATATTGAATTGCATAAGCATATGGAATCTGCTTACCCATAACTATATCTATATTTATATCTAGAGCAATATAATCACATCTACTGCAAGAGGCCACCAAAGGATCATTGAAGAGACTATGTCAATAATAGTATTATGGTGGATGCTAGTCTGTTCCTGTGTCCCTGAGACTACCCACTTCTCAAAATCACTGGGCTTGCTCAGACTGGTTATTGATTATACAAACTTCTAACTCACTTTGTGTTCCACGAGGGTCTAGAAGTTGGAACCACTTTTCTCCAAGCTAACGCAGTGATTAGCAGTGTGGTTCTGTGTGTTAATTTAGTTAGAAAGTTCAGTTAATTAAAAGAAAGGAATCCAGAGCCTGAAAATTCATTGTGATCAAGTGGAATTAGCTCAGTTAATGGAAAAAAGAAAAGAAACCAGTTCCTATGAAAAGAGGGTATAAGTTCCTGGAACCCTCTTAGGGATGTAAAGATAACAAATAGCTTTGGCAGGATGTGAAAGTCAAACTATATGAAACCACAACCCTGAGACAATAAACAAGGGTTACAATGAGGATAAAACAAACAAACAAACACAAAAATCCAGGTGGAAGAAAGTAGGAAAACCCAGTCTTTGTTGCCCATGGTTCAGAATGTAATGTTTTGGCTATGTTCTCAGTAAATATTCCTACCTGTTTCTGAAATGATGAAGCTGCTTTTCAGTTTTGAAATCAGTGGAATTCAGTTTTGGAATCAGTGGACCCTACATTCTGCAAGCAAAAAAGTCAAGACAGTTAATAGACGATGTATCTATTCCATCTGACTATATGTAAAGATTAAAATTCCCCCTTAAAGACCTGACTGGTGTGTTGCTCAGAAGCTGCAGTGACTCAGAGATCTGGGAAGCATAAGGGACACCCACACCCAGAGAAAAGAGGTTTACAGCTCAAGGAACTCTGAACTGTCATGGTGTGTATTTGCAAAACTTGAACACTTTAGTGATATGTATGGGTATTGAATTTCAGTACACAGTACATTTATTTTTATGGTAAGGAAAGGATATGAAAACAGAGCATATAGTGTAAGTATGTTTTTTGTATTTATTCCCTTTTCTGCCATGTAAATGAGAGGGCAAGACTATTACTGAGCAAACGTTCCTTAGAAAATTTTGATTTTTTTTTCATGCTTTGAAATTTTGCTATAGGGATAGTCACTGTAACTGTTTACATGAGACATTCCTACTCTGACAACTAGGTGCTCAAGTATTTACTATGCTTAGATAAATCACATATTTTTCCTTGTGAGTACAGCCTGTTCAGGTTTATACATACCATTGTGTAATTCCCCGAGCAGTTTTTCCAGTTTAAAAGCATGTTGTATGTATACTTGTGGAAGTTGATATAAAAGGTTTTTACTCTTAAATACTTTTAACCAGGCCAGGTTTGTTAAAACTGTATCTTGTTACTGAATTTGGCTTTGATCAGTAGAGACACCGAGACTATTGGTAAAATAGGAGAAAAAGACATCAACTTTTTCTCTGGAGTTTGAATGGAGAAAACCAAGATGAAGGATGGAAGACCTGTCATAATGATAGCAGATTCTTAAAAAAGATGAAATACAAACAAATGCGGCAGAAGAACTCAGAGACTTCCCTCTTTCTTCACCTAATATCACCTTATGATATTAGGTGATTCTTATCCATCAATGTTTAGGTTACTGAGAATGGGTAAGACTATATAAAGGAGCTGGGGAAGAGAAGAAGGAGAAATCTAAGTGTTGGCATTTGTCCTGAATGGAGATCTATGGACAAAAGGAAGTTAACAGTTCCAATGAGGAGGAAGTTGAGGAAGGCTAGATGACTTCTCTTTAGAAGCACATTGCCAGCCAGGAAGACATTGTCTGGGTGCCATCGTGTCCTCAGGAATAACCAGATTTTAGTTAAGTCAGGAGAAAAAGTGGGGGATATGGGAGAATTTGAGATAATGGGAACATAGGAAGGTGAGGGAGAAGCAATGCTGTATTAGGGGACAGATATAGCAACACAAAGACAGGGGGATTGGGATGAGGCCTGCTCTGCTGGTCATGACTGAAAAACAAGATGGAGGCAGTGGGATCTGGCCTGAAGATACTCTTGGAGTCAGCGTGGCAACCAGATCTGTGTGCTAGCAATTCCAAAGTAGTAGACACCAGTACCTTTTACTTCTAAACATGTCAGCATGTATAGCATTAACTGAAATTCAACATTTATTTACAGACTTTTTGGTTCTATTGAAAATAAATATTATATAGCGGTTAAAATTATATGTTAAGTTTATTTATAACTGTGTATATAGAAATACACTAAATTATTAACCTCTGAAGAAAAGAATGAGGAGAACAACAGACAATACATTTACCTTTTACTATTTCATAATTACAAAACAATGAGTTCTCCAAGACGATAGTCTTTCAATGCATTACTTCCCATTTGACAATTTTACTTTTCCCCCTGTATGTATCTCTAAGACTGTCAGTGTTCAAATTCTAGTTGTCTCCTACATGCCAATTTTTTTTAAAGATTTATTTATTTATGCATACAAGCACTGGGGTACAGGCCAGAGGTGTGGGGGTGAGAGGATTCACCACAGAGAACAGGGAGCAGAACAGGCAGATCAACTGAAGTACACTGCTGAGGGGAGCAGCAGGCGAGGCAGGATAGGTCTGCTGCGCCATGTGGGTCCCCTCCCTGGCCAGCAGCAGGGATCGAACTTGTGCTGCAGTGGCTGCAATTTGCTTCATAGTGCGTTGCTTAACCCACTGCGCCACCAGGGAGGCCCCCAATTTTTTTTATAGCTAAAAAAAACACAAACAAGAGATTCAAATGAAGTCCACACATTAGACTAGTTATGTCTTTAAAATATAAAATCTGTATTTGCCTCATTAGCTCTTTGTAATTTATATGTGGAATTTGTGCTTATCTGTCCTATAGAGTTTCCCCACAGGCTGGATTTTACAGATCATCTCCCTGTGGTGTTGGCTAGTAATTTATTGTGAGCTGGTAGTTAGGCTGAGAACATTGACTGGATTCAGGTCCAATATTTCTGGCAAAATAGCTTCATAGGTATTGTTGTTGTTATTTGACAATCTTAAGAATTATGAGTGAGGGCCTCTCTGTTGGTGTAGGGGTTAAAATCAGAGCTATCAAGCTGTCAGCAGCCACTGCAACATGAGTTTCGATCCCTGGCCAGGGAGCTGACCCACGCTTACTGGTGTTTATACTTCCTGTACATCAGGAAGTGGAAACTGAACCAGGGTCTAGAGATGGATTGTTCTTCTTGCTTGGTCAGATTTTTCATATCTCACAACTAGAGGATGCTCGACTTCATCCTTCATTTATTCATTCACTCAGTTATTTAGTTCATTGAATGTGTGGTTTTGAAGCTGAGTTGCTCATTGTACAGGTCCTTTTGAGTTCTGGAAAAGCTCTTGCAACACGTTCATATGGTCATATTTTTGTAAACTTCACAAAAATAACAACATGGATTAGTGGTTGTCTTTTTTCACTCCAACTTCCCTTCTGTCACTTTCCCTGTGCTGGATAGTGTTTGAGTGACCACAGGCACTTTTAGGACCTACCTAAGGGGAAGTTGAATTGGGGGATCTATTTTTGAGTGGTTTATGGAAGATACCTAAGTCATTTCACATATAGTGAAATTACTGCAAACTATCAACATAAGGGAATGGCCCTAGGCTTTCCCTAGACATACTTTACTGACTTTCCAGATTCTGTGACATGAAGAGGCTGGACCAGAGGTTATATTACTTCAGGACCTGTCCTACAATGCTCAGCACCAGAAGTAAATGGGCACTGGAAGAAAAGCAATACTTGCAATACAGAGTCAGAAACTAATTGTGGAACATTCAGATCATCAGAGATGAAAACTGTGGGGTTTTCATGATGAATAAGCTTGCTCATGCCTTGAAATCTTAAGAGTTCAAATATGATAAGAAACTTGATATAGGTTCTCCCAAGTTATGAAACAGTCCTAAACACTTACAATCATAGCTGAAGGAAACTTTTCTAATTTATTAATAATAAAAAACAAATTTCAATCAATTATGCTGGGGAAAAGACTGAATTATCTTTCTCTTCTCAATATAAAAATAATATAGGAGGCAGCACCCGCAGAGGAAGATGGTAACCACCTGAGTACCTTCTGGGGGAGCAGGGCCAGCACAGCCTGGGGACCAGCGGCCTTTACCCCAGACTGGGAGAACTAGGCAGTCTCCACAGGGGCAACTATAATCACCATACAGTTTAATGCAGGCGTTGCTCTGGGGACAGAATCCAGAACAACCACTGGGTCTACATCGTGCAAATGGAGTGACTGACAAGCTGACCCCTATTCATGATTGCATTTTCTGCTACCGCTCAGGCTCAGCTGCAAAGTCAGGCAGTAGCTAATGCAGTCACGTAACAGCCTGGTTTCTACAGCACAGAGCTGAATGAGTTTCCACTGTATACACTGCAGCCAGCCTCTTTAGGGAGGTGTATTACAGATACCGGGAAGACTTGATGGCAGGAATTGTCCCTGCAGGCTGAGACCTTCAAGGAGGGCGGGTGTACTCAGTGCCCATGGGGGCATGATGTAGAGGTAGTTCTTTCCACAGGGGACTCTGGGAAGCCTAATTCTATGGCTATGTTGAGGCTATCTGCCAGGAAGGCATGACCAAGGCAGAATGTCTGCAAGTCAATACTAAGGTGCTAGCCATGACCACAGAGCAGGATGGCGCCAATGGAGGAGTGATCCAGCTGGCAATCATTGCAGAACCCGGGGTAGAGAGCCAAGTGCCTTTCGGAGGCCATTTCCCCAAACTCACTTTACCACATCCCTGAACCCTGGGATTCTAGAATACATTCAGACCCAACCCATACCAACACAAAATTTGAATAAACATTTTGTCAGAGAAAAAAAATACGATTGTCATGAATATAAACAGATGATTAAGAAGCATGCAGTCAAAAAATGTGGAGAAAATAATAATATCATGGTGACTTAATCATCAGTTAATAAAAATGTTATTTTTCTGAATTTTATGTTTGTAGTATTTATAAACTTAAAATTTTTTGTTTATTGCTTTGTATTTTGCCTCATTCTTGATATTTACCTTCACAACTAATTTTGTCATTAATTGTAGTTTTCTATTATTTTTCTTAATGAAGGTGGCCCAGATTGAAAAAGCTGAAGGTTTCATGAAGCTGGATCTATCCTTATTTCTCCTTAACAGCAATAGAATCACAAAATCTCTACTGGATTTTCTTTCCTCTCCATGTCAACATCCCTTCTTCTGTCTATTCTTTCCTTTCTCTTTCCCTTCTTTTTCTTTAGCTCAGCCTGGTTTAGAAGAAGCTGACAGTGCTGTTTGTTAGAGGGAGTGAGATGAGCACCAACAACCCAAGAAGGCCCTGAAGGTAGCTGGCAGAACCAAGCAATTAGACTCTGAGTCCATCTCAGAATCACATTAACACATCAGGCAAAGCATCATGAAAAATCTCCAAGCCCCAATTTAAGGACCACTCTGATAATTTTTATAAATTTCTTCCAGGGATTCTTCTTTTATTGTGTATTCATTCTTTTTTTCAGTAAACATTTATCGAGCACCCTTCAGATGCCAGGCACTTTGTTCTGTGGACACAAAGATGGATCTTACCCTGTTCCAGAAGTGATAAGCTTGCACCTGGGACACTCAGACAAGTTGGTTCCTTATAATTCATCACAGCAGTCACCAGGAAAAGAGGGAAACTTCAACAGTTAATATTGCTTGGGATTATTTTAGGGCAGTGTTCTGAAACTTGAGTCAGAGTCATCTGGAGGACTTGCTGAGACATAGCTTGTTGGGCCCCATACTAGAGTTTCTGATTCCATAGGTCTGGGCCTGAGAATTTACATTTTGAACCAGTTCTCAGGTTCTACTGATGCTGCTGGTCCAGAGACATACTTTGAGAATAATTGTTTTAGGAAAATTATGCCAGAATTGGTCTAAAACAATTCCTTCCTCTTCACTGTTCTTCTTAGCTAGCCATCCCAAGTCATCTGAGAATTACTACGGTTAGATATTACTTGAAGATTGCTGAAATGATTGTTTTGATAGAAAACCAAATTATACCTGTGGGGCTAGAAATGAGCTATCCCTTTGTTTGGACCCATGCTTGGGGAAAGGACTTCTACCAGTAATTTCTTGAGTCTACTTCTGCATGCCAAGGCCATCTAGGAGTCACTGGAAAAAGCCTTTTAAGATCTGACCTAGTTGAAATCTGTGTTGAATCTTTGCCTGAAGGTCAAGTTATTGAGGCTGCTAATGCCAACACTCAAACTGGAAATGGCAACTTATTGGTGGTAACCACTGCCTCTGGGTAGGGACTTCCTAACACTGGGTTTATTAGAGGGCCACTATCTTATCTTCTCTTTTTCTAGATAAGAAGGCCACTCTTAGCTTATGGATTCAAGAACTGAATTATACCATTTTTCAGGTGTTCATTTAAAATGCCCTAATGTGACAGTTCACAGGTGATATGTTAGTAGGAGATATATGGGGACTACACCTGAGGGGAGAAATTAAATATTGTACAAAAATGAACAACAATGTAAGAAGATAAAAATATTTAATCAATAAAAATATTTTTAATATTAAATTTGCCCTACTTAAGAAACAATTATTATTTTGTGTATTCCTGGAGTCTACACTGGAGAGGGAGAGGAATGAGAGAAATCCCTAGTTCTCTGTGGTGTAGATTTGTATTTGCAAGTACAAGTAACTCCACCTGAGATTCTTTTTTACTTCCATTTGCATCTGTGCTAATTTGAGGGAAGTTGATGCTTTCCTGGTGGTATAATTCTAAACAAAGTTTTCCTTCAAGCCATGGTTCTAAGCCTGGCTGCACACTGGAATCAAATGGGTAGCTCTAGAAGCACTGATCCCATGGCCAAACTGGAAAAATGTGAGCAGCAAAACTAATCAAGGAGTACTGGGTTATAGCCCAATATATAAATAAATAGCGACAGGTCATACTAAAATAAATGAAATAAACAGAGGTAAAGGAAGAATAGACAAATCTACGATGCAGAAGACTTTCAAATAAATTATCCAGATACTCTGTTCTCTAGGAGGTAGAGAATAACTCCCCACTCTTTAAATTTGCATTCCAATATCCCTTCCCCATTCTAAGAAAAAAGTTAGTTACCTCCCACTGTATCCCCTTACACTTTCTTTGTACCATCACACTGAGTCCTAGAGCTAAGTAGGCAACTTCAGGGACAGTGCAGGCAGGGACTTTGGGAGAGTTAAAAAAGCTTCTGAGATAAAGACAGAGAAATCCAGGAAGGCTGACAAGGGTAGCAAATTTTAAGGCTAATGTGAGTAAGTTTTAAGAGACCTTGGATGGGACTGTGAAAGAAAGACTAAGGTAAGAGCTGTAAAGGTGGACACAGCTGCCCAGGACAGTACAGCCACTGAGGGAGAGAGCCAGTCACAAAGAGAGCTTTCAAATAAATTGCTTTTTGAATAGAGAAAAAAAGTTTTAAATATCCCTAGACACAGGCCCATATAGTATCTTTTGCCCCTACTTGGCATTGCTACCTTGGAGACTTTGCTTTTGTTCTTTTTCCTCTAAATAAACTTTTCTTTATTCTCTAAATAAAGATTTGCTCTTTTCACTTATTTATCTGAGGATTTATCTGCAAATTCTCTTTTGTGGTTTCATGGGGTAAGAACTCGTGGTGGTTTAAAGATTACGAGGGTGAACCAGTGCAGCAGTAGCTGTAATCACATCGGCTTCAACACATAAAGACCGCTTCCTAGTCCTTTTATGACTCTGCAAGCTCCTCAGAGGCAGAGAGCATCCCTTCTCATGGAGCTACCACCACCACTAGGCCCAGTCCTGTGCCTGGTACTTCCATGTGAGAAGCCCATCAAAAGCTAGTGGTCAGGGGCCTCCCTGGGGGCACAAGGGGTTAAGAAGCAGCATTATGAAGCTATTCACAGCCAATGCAGAACAAGTTCGATTCCTGACCAGGGAACTGACCCACATGGCACAGCAGACCTCTTCTGTCTTGTTCACTGCTCCCCTCAGCAGTGTATTTCAGTAGATTCTCCTGTTCTGCTCCCCACTCTGCTTCTGGTGAATTGTCTCACTGCTGGGCACCTCTGACTCACACCCCAGCTCTTGTATGCATAAATCAATCTTTAAAAAATTAAGTTTATAAACTCACATATTTAAGTAAAATTATAATCTCTGATGAAAACTTAAGTGAGGTAGGCACTTCTTGAATTATAAACAGTGAATTTCTGAATATTTTCACAAATCAGCTGCTAACTTGTTTCTGCTGCCTTGCCACCACCCTGTCTTGTAAAAACCGTCTTGTGCTTATGTATGCTGGGATAAAAATGAGAAGGGAGTTATGATCTTTTCTGAGAGTGCAGAAGGATGAAAACATTATTTTACTTTATTAAGTAATATGTACCATCTGTATCAAAGAACTTCAAGGGAAGAGATAAAATATTTACTGAGATTCTACTACGTGGGTCAGATAGGCCGGGGATGCAGGTTTTTGTCTTTTAGGATGGTTTTTGTCTTATTTGGTGAGGGGAGGAAGTGAGACAGGAAATCCCAAAGGAGATGAGAAGTGTCAGGATGTGCGTGGTGCAGCATGCCAACAATAGCAAATGCTGTGCATGTGTGTGCATGCGGAGGGGGAGGGCAGTAATACTGTAAATGGGGGGTAAAATGGTGAGGGCTGAAGGAGTTGTGGGGTATACTTTAGATGATGTGTTGATTGAGGTGAAGAGAAGGTACTGAAGGGTATGAACTTGATGGAAGACTTCTGGGGATAGTAGCATAAATAAGATAAAAAAGATCTGTCAAGGAGTAGAAAAAGGAAAGTAAGGGCTAGGGACTAGATTGTGGGATTAGGAGAGGGGCCGCAGATAGGGAACAATATTATAGAAAGGTTGAGAAGCTTTTGAAATGGATGCCCTTCCCTCCAAGGTTCATCTCTAAAGAAAGTCTGAATTGGTTAAAATGTATTTGAAGATTGTACCGCAGAACTGTCGGAGAAATAAAAAGACCCAAGGTTACAAGAAAACTGAAAACTTGAATGGAAAGACTGAATATCATAAAATGTCAATTCTTCTATTAATTTAGAATTTTAACACAATGGTAATAAATGTCCTACAGATTTTTTAAAAATTTTAAACATTATCTTACAGGGTATCTCAAAATATGAGCAAGTGAAAATAGGTATCAGAATCTAGGAAAAGACTACAGAAGAGGTACAGGGCCCTTATACATGAAAACCATGCTATAAAGCAACAGTGATTAACTCAGTTAACTCTGATACAAAATTAGACAGATGTGATGTTAGACCTACAATTAAGTCTAGAAACACCATATAGGACAATAGCTGAAAAGACTGAGTTACAGTAGTCATGTTGCCACTTGGCCATATGAAGTTGGACAATTTCTGCATCTATAAAATGGGGATACCTACTTCACAAGATTATTTTGAATGTTAAAAGAGCAAATGCATGTGAAGTTCCTGGAATAGTGCTTGGCTCTATCAATTTTATCTTCTTTTGTGGTCGCTCTGAAATGCAGAGCGAGTTACAGTAGTTATAACAACAATTTATTTTCAAAAATTTCCCTCCCTGGATCCACTAGATGGGTATTTGCTAAGTATCATACACACAACCCTGTTTGTAAGAATTATATGATTAAATGTTCAGATGATGTTGTGCACTCTATCCTCTCTCTTCATTACCAGTTAAAGTCCTAAAACAAACAGACCTATTTCCTAAAGTAGTTGGTCCTTGAACCATTTTTGTATAATATCTTCTAACATCCTCCAGAAATTCTGAAATACAACATGGGAAACTAAGTATCAATGACAGAAAAAGTTAATAATACAGTTCACCTCAAAAATCACAAATGGGGCCTCCCTGGTGGCACAGTGGGTTAAGCAACGCACTATGAAGCAAACCGCAACCACTGCAGCACGAGTTCGATCCCTGCTGCCGGCCAGGGCGGGG
>JAGFMF010011380.1:10243370-10340829 GCA_019455555.1 Galemys pyrenaicus | reverse complement strand
CTGCTCCCCGCTCTCTGTGGTGAATCCTCTCACCCCCCCCACACCTCTGGCCTGTACCCCAGTTCTTGTATGCATAAATAAATAAATCTTAAAAAAAAATCACAAATGGCCAATTTTTTTTAAAGATTTATTTATTTATGCATATAAGAGCTGGGGTACAGGCCAGAGTCCAGGTAGGTGAGAAGATTCACCAGAGACAGAGTGGGGAGCAGAACAGGCAGACTGACTGAAACACACTGCTGAGGGGAGCAGCGGGCGAGGCAGGAGAGGTCTGCTTAGCCAGGTGGGTCTCCTCCCTGGCCTGAGGCAGGAATCGAACTTGTGCTGCAGTGGCTGCGGTTTGCTTCATAGTGCGTTGCTTTACCCACTGCGACACTAGGGAGGCCCAACTTTTTAAAAGTTGATTAAACATTTTAATTTTCTTACATTGTTGTTCATTTTTGTTCAATATTTGATTTCTCTCCCCAGGGGTAGTTCCCATAAATCTCCTATCACTGCATCACCTATGAATTGTCACCATAATCCCTTGTACTCATCCCTCCCATTTTGACTACTCTGCCTTCCCCTACCCTGCTTTATGCCTCAGATTTAGTTTGCCTGCAAATTATGGTTTTTGTTTTTTTTTTACCCTTTGTTTGGTTTCCCTGTAGCCCTTCTATAAGTGAAACCATCTGATAATTTTTTTCCTTCTGACTTCTTTTACAGAGCATAATCCCTTCCAGCTCTATCCATGTTGCTGCAAGTGACATGAGTTTATATTTTTTGATTGCTAACTAGTACTCCATTGTGTATATATACCACATCTTCTTGGTCTAGTCATCTGTTTTGGGGCATTTAGGTTGTTTCCATATCTTAGTTATTGTAAATAGTGCTGCAATAAACATAGGAGTGCAGGGTTCCTTTTGAATTAATGCTTTTGTGTCCTTTGGGTACATTCCTAGGAGTGGAATCACTGGGTCACAAGGTAGATCACAAGGTAACTTGAGGAAACTCCACACAGCTTTCCACAGTGGTTGGACTGGTTTGCATTCCTACCAGCAGTGTAAAAGGATTCCTTTTTTTCCCCACATCCTTGCCAGAATTTGCTGTTGCCAGTTTTATTTAATAAGAGCCATTCTCACTGGAGTGAGGTGGTATCTTACTGTGGTTTTGATTTGTATTTCCCTGATTATTAGTGCTATTGGACATTTTTTGATATGCCTGTTGGCCATTTGCATTTCCTCTTTGAAGAAGTGTCTTTTTAGCTTTTCTGCCCAGTTTTTGACTGGGTTATTTGATTTTGTTGAGTTGTGTAAGCTCCTTCAAGATCTTTGATGTCAGCTCCTTATGAGTTGTATTGAGTGCCAATATTTTCTCCCAATCTGTGGGTTGTCTCTTCAAGAATCAAAATTAGTTTTAAAAAATATTTAGTTTGGACCTCCGTGGCAGCGCAGGGGTTAAAATCTCAGCACTATCAATCTATCAAGCTATCACCAGCCACTGGGGCATGGGTTTGGCATCTGTTTGATCCCAATCAGGAAGCTAAACCACATGGTGCAGCAGCCATCTAACTCACTGTAGCTTCCCCTCAGCAGTGTATTTCAGTAGATCTGCCTCTTTTGCTCCCCACTCAGTCTCTAATGAATACCCTTACCCTTCCCTGCCCCCACACCTCTGGCCTATGCCCCAGTTCTAGTATACATACATAAATAAAATGAATCTTAAATATTTAGTTCACCTTTACCAAGGCAGGAACCATATTTACATAGGAGATTTTCGGGATAGTGTTCTAGGCTGTGTATTATTTTCTGTATTCTTGCTCTGGGGCCTTAGTGCTATGGCTGGACTGTCCCTCACAGCACTAGCTAATTACTACAGACAGCAAATAACTTGCCTTATTTATTTGCAAACCAAACAATCCAGAGCTCTGACCCCTTCATTTTGGCTTTTATATATTCTAAGTTAAGACTTCGTTGTCCTAACCATCCCAGGTCCAGGTATCAGACAAGTCTGTGGGGCTTCTATATACCAAAGCATGCTGAAATTATTCTTACTAGCCAATTTTAAGCATACTTACTTTGTTTTGCCATGGCAAACACAATAAAGACTCATGCCTTTGTCTTTCCTTGCTTCTCCTGCCTCCTGACTGACCCATATGCTTACCTTTGGCTCTGAGAGGTAGTGCCTTCTCTTGGGAATTTAACTGTCTCTACAAGGCAGTCAACTGGTCTGTTGGCTCACCTGAATGATAAAACCTACACTTGAAAACAGCTGTTAGAACAAGTCTATGGAGCATTTCCTTTGCAAGGTTGCATTAACAGTAAACAAATAGGAAAGTTCCTGTCTTAAACTGATCAGTTTTCCTGTACCTTCTAGTAATTCTGTATCCAGGGCAATGGAGAATAAATCTACCCATTATTTTCAAGCAATGAAGCTTCAGATATTTGAAACACAGCTATGGTTGTCTTTCCTGAAACACATTTTTAAGAATCACACCAATGAATCTATATTTTTGTCTCCTCCCTATGATTAGCATTTTAGTTATTTTGGTTTCAATAGCCCAGTGAATTGAATATTTTCTTCTAACATTCCCAGTGTTCTCAGGGAATCATTCATTTGTGGGTTAAGCAGATCAGCAGCAGCCTGGTAGCCTTCATTGGCTTATCAGTATCCTTTTGAAGGTGCAGCAGGATTAGACTAGGATTGGTCTAATCTACCTGGGTCTGGAGATTTGGTTTATACTAGTGCCTGGCATGTCACAAACTAAAACTTGTGAATTTTTTAATATAAATTGCTTTGAAATACACTGTATCCTGTAACTAACTTGCTGAGTTGTGCTTCTATTGCAACTTTTTGGATTCCTATATGGATGTAAAATTCACCACTCTTTGGTATATAGGACCTCCTCCACAGTGTTTCTTTACTCTTTTTTTTAAAAATTACCTAAAAAATACAATTTTATTTTAAAAACCTTATCAGAAATATAAAATTGTTCTTTGTAACCTTATTTCCAAGATACACTATTTTGGTGTATATTATTTTATACTTGTTCCTAAACATAAGGCTTTGTTGTTGTTTAATGACTATTATACATTCAAGTGTTTAATAACTTGCTTTCTTCATTTACCAATATATCTTGGTTATCTTAAAGTTGTACTTACAAATGAATTATAATTAGCAATGTTCCTTGGGGGTAGACAGTATTTATGAAACACAACACAATTATTCTTGAATAACTACATTAAGTGATTCCTTTGTAACTACAGATTACCACTTCAGTCAATAGCGGGACAATTTTTCCTTTAAATTTCTGTATAGCTCTTGCATGTTGTGATTCATTTACATTGCTAATGACATTTAACATTATTCTGTTTATAGTCACTTTATTTCAATAATTTGGTCCCAATTCTGTTTTTGTTAGTGATTTAGAAAGTTAATATAATTTAATGTTATACCAGGTCTTAAATTTTGTAATCCATATTGAACACATTCAAATAATCTTAGTTGATGAGCCAACACAATTTAAAGTTAAATTCTTTCTGGTTTAATATGTAAATTAAAATTTTCATTGTTTTAAGTATCTAACATTGCAATTTTCATGCAATGGATATATCACTGAAATAATGGGAAAAACAAATCAGATTTTCAGTCAGAAAAACTATATTAATGTGGATAAATCTTTACAATATACAGAATCAAGACAGTGGACACTCTTCAGATAGATACAAATGTAGCTGTGTTTTAAAATGAAACATATATTCCATCTAATTAGCCATCATTGAAAAATTAAGCTATGGGTGTATACTGGATATATATTGGACTAATACTTTACTGACTTCATTAAAGGCTTTATTTTTACATTTCTTTCAGTTCAATGTAATTATTATTGACTTTATTTTTTAGAACAGTTTATATTTACAGAAAAAAATGAGACAATAGTACAGAGTTCTCACATATCCCTCTCCCAGTTCTCCTATACTAGCATCTTAGATTAGTATGGTACAGTTATTATTAACTAAACTTATTAATGTTTGTAGTTTATCCATATTTCCTTAGTTTTTACCTGATATCCATTTTCTTTTCCAGGATCCCATTCAGGATCCAAATTACATTTACTTGTTATATCTCCTTAGACTGACCTTTCTTATTTTTGATAACCTTGACAGTTCAGAGTAATACTGCTCAAGAATTTCTTAAGAAGTCCCTCTACTGTAATATGTCTAATGTTTTTCTCAAGATTAGACTAAGGTTATGGGTTTTGGGGGGAAAACAATTTAAAATAATTTTCCTAATAGGAATTGGATACTTAAATATAAAAAATACTAAATAGACCTCATCAAATCAATGTCATGGATACAACACAATTAGTAATGTCCTTATTCTGATGAACAGATACAAGAATGAGAAAAGGATGATTAAAATAAGTTGGCTTTAAAAAAAAAACAAAACTAAGAGGTAGATAATAGTATCAAGATACTAACAGTAGTCATTCTAATTTGACTTTCTCAATTAAGCAGGCTCTTATGAATTAAAATTGTTGACATAAAGTCAGGCAAAAATGTAAATATATAGTGTATACATACCTTCAGAGATGAATTTTGAGATTTATGTCACTCAAGTTTGTTTTCAAAGCATACCATGTTTTTGTCTACCGAATACACAAGATGTTGGGCAGGATTTTCCTAAGCATGGGTCAAAAACAGTCTGTCTTAAAGCCTCAGAGAACTTATAGTAGACAATGACTTACAATTCTCTTCTGAGTTGTGGTTCTTGAAGGGCTTGTTCAGACAGATTTCTGGACAATGTCCCCCAGCAGTTTCTGATTCATTCATTGGGTAGGGGATTCGGTCTGAGAAAATCCATTTCTAACAAATTCTCAGGGGATGCTGAAACTGCTGGTTTGAGAACCACACTATGAAAACCATTGTTTTAGAGTCAATGAGGAAGCTACATTTACTAAGTGCTTGTGAGATTAAGGTGTTTTATATATTAATATCTTGTTTAGCTATAGAATCTTGGCAAGCAAGTATGATTTTACCCTTTCTTTTCTTTAAAATGGGCAATAGCATGGGTTCAGAGAGACTCGGGAGATATGGGATTAGGTGGCAAAACTACAATTCATATCACCTGCAAGTTTAACACCTATTTTAAAAGTATAACATACTGCTTCTTTTTGATAAAGGAGTGAGACTGGTGTGCTTGTTTGAAAAGGTGTATTATACCAAATGTATTATAGTGATTATTTCAGGATAATAGGTTGTTAACTAAAGGACAGAGATTCTTACTGAAACTAGGCAAAGGCTCTAGGTCACGGTAAGATTCAAATATCTCTGAACTTCTAAAATATTAAGGGTGAAGTGAATTTATTATGTAATTAATAAAACAAAGAACATGTGCTTAATATTGTGTTGAATATTCCTTAATTACTATTATTATTCCTTATAGAAAAACACAATTTTAAATAAGAATTCTTAAAAGAATAATTTAATTTACATTTAAACATAAAGTATTATACTTTTTAACTGCCAGTGTATACTATATCACTAATGAACCATTACTTACTCAGGTATTGAAGTAACACAGCATGGTCTTCAACAAAATGGTCTAACAATTTCTAAAACACGTATCTCCTTTCAAAAAGCAAATCAAAAGCAATCACATATAAACAAAATAAGCAATTTAGATTTTAAGTAGCTCATTTACAGTAAATTTGTTACCAAATATGAAATTTCCAATAACATAACTGTCACTTTGTCATACTATATAAGAAAAGGACACTGAGACACAAAATTATTGGATTACAGATTTAAAAGTTAACAAGGTTAAAACTTCAAAATAACCCATCCAACTCTGCATCTCTATCAAAACAAGTTTTTTATATAAGACTCTTTTAAATATTTATATACATATTTCCACTTAATACTGTTAATCAAACCCATAGTTATATTTATTTAAATAAGAGTTAAATAAACTGCCAAAAATGCTGATTTCATATCACAAAACAAAAGTATTTTAAATCACAACTTCTGGGTGGTATATTGAATACATTGGTTCCTTAAACATTAACAAGCATATTTTAAAGAATATATTTTCATTGATAGGTCAGGTAAAGCTTTATTAAATGGTAAACACTTTTAACAGTGCAGAAATACAAGTTTCAAAAAAAATACATTCAGAAGATCTGCTGTTCAAATAATATTTTTTCAAAACCAGGTGGAGGCGTATGATAAAATTCACTGAACTGGCAATCTAAAATTGCACTGTCATCAACTGGGGAAAGAAACAGAAATAAAGGAAATCAGAAGCAAATACCTAAATGTGAATGAATACAAACTTATAAAGTAAACTATTTCCATTAATATCATAAGATCAATAGGTAAGAAGAATAAATGTCCAGATAATAAACACGATCTTAGTAAATAAAAACAGCCGCAAAGATAAACAAAATCTGTCAAACATTTAAAGGATCTATATCAAAAAATCATTATTATCTTTGATGGTGTGGCTATGGGCAATTTAAATTTTCCTCTCATTTGCTCACCTGTAATGTTTCAATTTTATATAATTAGGATGTATTACTTTGTAAAAAGTATTTTGGAAAAAAAAAAAAACCCAAAAAACAGATTATCTTCCAAAGCCTCAAAAATAATCAAGTCCCATGTGCCCTTTATCTAGCTTTCCCTAGAGGTAACATTAATCTTACATAATTACAGGACCATATCAAAGCCAGAAAACAGACGTTGACACAATAGTATAAACTGCAAACCTTATTCAACTCCTAAATATATTTATAAGCATATACCCATGAGAAATAAATATATAGCTATACAAACACTTTTAAATGAATGCTCATAGCAGCTTTATTTGTAATGGCCTAAAAACAGAAACAACCTAAATGTCCATTAACAAGTATAGGGAAAAAACAAACTGTGATATAGTTACACAATGGCCTATAGCACTTTGCAATAAAAATGAATTATTGATAAATGCTACAACATGGATGAATCATTAAATAATTAAGTGAATAGAAACCAGACCAAAAAAGGGCATAACTTTTCAGATTTATATATATTTAAAAGTTATATATAAATATAAATAAAATACTGTAAAAATGCAAGATAATCTGCAGTGATAAAAAGCAGACTAGTGGTTGTCTGATTGAGGCTGGAGTAGAAAGAGGGTGAGCAGAAAGGATTACAGAGGAGGAGAAAAATTTTAGGTGTGATGAATATGTTCATTATCTTGACTATGGTAATGACATGAGTATTTACTTTATAGCTATTTGACAAACTATACAGATGTTTAATGTACTAAATATTTCCTATTCCATAATATATGCAGAAAAAAGTTTCATGAAGTCACAAAGTGATTTTAACAAAGATGGCTTCAGTGAAGTAGGGGTAAAGGCAGTCAGATTAAGGTACAGATCAAATGAATGATACAAAAAAGACAGTGGTATAGGCTACTCTAAAAAAAAAGTCACTGATAAGGGTAAATAAACACTGGTCTAATGGGGAGTACATGTTTAAAGGAGAGTTTTTTGAGATGAGAATGATTCAGAATTTTATAAGCATTAAAGAGAGGTTGATATATAAATGAAGTAACTGACAAAGTGAAGTCCTAGAGTTGGAGGTGGGGTTGGGTTGATTTCTAGACTACAGACTGATTTATCTGAACATGAAAGGTACCACTTCCTATGAGACTGGACAGAAAAGCAGCAAGATAGGAACTGGTCAGAAAAGTTTAAGAAGGGTAAGGGAAGGAAACTGGGGTTCACTGTTGATAACCTGTTTCTTTATAAAGTAGAAGGTAAGATAGAGAATTCAAGAAATCCAGTGAAAATCTGAAATGTTAAGAGATGTAAAAGATTACAAAAAAACAAAACAAAACAAAACCCTTAAAACTTAAGACTTTATGCTGGAAATCATAGCTTTGTAATGGTATGCTTCTTTAGTATCATATACTTTTTCTCTTCATAGGTTGAGTCTAAGTCAGAAAAAATGAATGAGACTGATCTATGGCTAGGAATGAAATGGAGAATAAGGGAAACAAAGTGTAAGGGAACATAAGTCTCATATTTATCTTTGATAGTATCAGAGTTTTAACATATTTGACTTAATAAGACTAATTTATAAATTTATGAGGTATACTTAACTATTTGTAATTATAATATTACAATACTAAAATTAACACTGAATTAAATAATCTAGAATAACTTCATTTGCTATACTTATTTGTCATTCTACTGATATTATATTATTTTATTTCTCATGCTAAACTACTTCAATATTAAGATATATTTCTGTATAGTGAGTTAAAGAATTGCCTTCGACTTATTCAACATGGCACGAACACAAACCTAAATCAAGTTTAAAAATATTACTATGGGCCTCCCTGGTGGCGCAGTGGGTTAAGCAACGCACTGTGAAGCAAACTGCAGTTCAATCCCTGCTGCCGGCCAGGGAGGGGACCCACATGGCGTAGCAGACCTCTCCTGCCTTGCCCGCTGCTGCCGTTGGCAGTATGTTTCAGTCAGTCTGCCTGTTCTGCTCCCCACTCTTGTCTAGTGAATCCTCTCACCTCCCACCACTCTGGCCTGTACCCCAGCTCTTGTATGTATGAATAATCTTAAAAATATATATATATATTACTATGTGTAAAGACACAGAAAGTAAAATGACTGAAAAGTAATTTTTAGGATGAATGAAAACCTTAACTAAAAAGTAAAGTATAGGCTTTGGTTTTTATTATAGCACATTAACACACATATTTATCAGATACCTATATTTATTACTGTATACTTTTCTGACACCCCAAATAACCACTAACACTGCTACTTTTCCAGGAAATTAGTACAAAAAGGTTAATAATTCATTTTTATTATGGTTAAAATCTAATAACTTATATAACTGAGTAAACATTTTAGTTCTGCTAAAACAATAGGCAGAGAAATTATACAACTGTTGATTTAAAATAACAAAATATTTATGAATAAAGTAATATAATATGTGGCATTTCTTTATAATTACATTTCTTGGTCATCTAATTCTCCCTAAAGACTAACAGAAAACACCTTGTAAATTCAGTAAATGTTTTATAAAAAGCGTTTTTGACAAAAAAGGAAAATAAGATAATTTCATATTTACCTTACATATTTCGTAACCATTGTATTTATCATGCCTTTTAAAATAAGGGGAATAAAACCTTCCTTAGTTCTGAAAAATGGTATTGTGCTATCCTATTGAGTACATTAACAACTAGCCCAGTCTTCTGAAAAACAGTTATAAAGCTAATAAAAAATGCCAAGAAAAAGTGAACATATAATATTTAAATTCTAATAATATTTAAAAATACTTCAGCTTACCATAAACAACTGGATATACTGTTCCTCGTATACCTGATGCTGGACAATGCATGTTTTTTCCATTCAAATATACATTTAATTCTACATGGTCATATGTAATACCCTAAGAAGAAAACAATGAAAAGGGTAAAAATGTAAATGTTTCATAAAAACATGAAAAGTACATTTTGAAACCATATTACATGAGCTTAAATCTCAGTTCAGCCACCTTCTTAAATGTCAGAAAAGCACTAATTAGAAAGCCTGAAAACACAAAAACCTAACCAAAGAATCATGATAGCTTTGTTTTTCAATTTTGTAGCGTTCTATTTGAACTGAGATAAAATAAATTTGTGGTAATTGCAAAGAGGGACAAGTCAGGGAAAACCCCAAGAGTTCACAGCAGAGGTAAAACAAATGACAACAGTCTAAATCCTAATATAATATTGCTAATCTGGATTTTACATTTTGAAAATTAGATAATATAATTACTGTATATTGTGAATAAAGAAACTTTAAACTCATAAAGAAAATACTGTTGTCTATAGAAGTTGATGTTGAGGGGGAAAACAATGAGGTTTTCACAGTTAGAGCTGTTTAAAAGTTGTGAAGTAGAGTCCACATACAACTTATTTTCAAAAAAGAAAATATACATTCATCTCTTTACTTTGGTTTCAAATATGTCCAGTGTTATTACCAAGGTAAAGTTTATGTTTACAACAGAATATAACTGGTAATTAATGTAAAGTTGAAAAACAGAAAACAAACAGCTTAAAATATATTTTTTAAAAACAATGGAATAAAATCATATCACTTTGTACATTATTAATGTTACAAAAATCACATTAATAAGTTACTATTATTAAAATGCTAGAAAACACGATAGGCTATATTATGTACCAACCACTATTTTAGACATTTCATATTACTTCACTTAATCCTCAAAACAAGACATTATTATCATCCCCACTTAACTTTCTGACTTATTTCATTTTCCACAATCACCTCAACATCCACCTAACGCATAAGCATAAGTTAAAGCATAAGAGAGTATGTAATTTACCAAAGCATGCACATTTAAGAAGGTGGCTGAACTGAGATTTAAGCTCATATAATATGGTTTCAAAATGTTCTTCATTGCCATGCCATATTACTTGTCTTAAAAACTTGTGTAGTAGTTACTACCTTATGACAAAAACAGAGGACAGTGGAGATCTTTTAGCAGAGAAATCATCACAGACCAGGAAGCAACTACTTCAAAGATTTTTGACTGTGGATAAATTATATCGAAATAAAACATTTTTGAAGGCAGAAATTGATATTTTAGATAATCTAGTCTTAACTCCTTCACTTTCCAGTTAAGAAAGCAAAGGCTCAAAATAAATCTATGTGTTAATTGCTCTAAAGATTCTCCTCAAATCTTAGCAAAGCCAGAGTTAGATGAAACAATGATTTATTAATAGTTAAGGAATGCTGAGCAAGATAAACAGGTGGCCTTTCCTTTCAGTTCATGTATCCTTCAGTTAGAGTAGGCTGCAATTCAGGCTCCCTTCACCACCTGTTGGCAGCATATTCTATTGCAAGCATGTTTTATTTTATTTATTTATTTATTTTGCAAGTATGTTTTAAACCCAAGCTCCAGCATTGCAGTAAAATCCTACTAGCAAAGAACGTGAGCAAAGTTGTGAGAACCAACACCCCATCAGCCAAGAATTTAGTTCAAGTATCTTTTAACAATTTGTTTTTAAAAAAGTTTTTTTCCCATCAAAGTTTCAACTACCCATTCATGTACATGGGATTCAACTTCACACCTCAACACGAGCACATGCTTCTTTTGCCTTCTACCAAAATAAGAGTCCATATCCCGTCACCTTATCCCCTCTATATAGTCTCCTCCCTCCCTACCTTTCTGCTGGTAACCATAGTTTTCAGAGTCTGTTGTTTTTGCTAGTTTCTTTTTTTTTATTCCATAAATGAAAAAAATCAGCCAGTAATTGTCTTTTACTTTCTGATTTATTTCACTTATCATAATCACCTCAACATCCATCTATATTTTCCCAAAGTCACCTTTTTTTTAATTGCTGAGCTGTATTCCACTGAGTATACATATACCACAACTTCCCTAACCAGTCTTTTGTTGATGGGCATTTAGGTTGACAATCTGTCCTTTTATATGATCTAGTAACTAGATTTGATTCTGTCACAATGATAACAAAAATTCTAAGTGTTTTATTCATTTATCAATACTTGTTTGCAGGTTTAGTGACCAGGCTTTGAAATTAAACAGTTAGTATAATCATGGGATTACCCCATAGAAGAAGTTGCTTAATTTCTCCTAATCTGTAATAAGGTGATAATGCTACTATCTTGCTCATAGGGTCATTATGAGGGTTAAACAAGTTAGTCCTTACCAGGCACTTAAACCAGTACATGATCACAGTGTTTGCTGCTGCTATTGGTAGTGTTTTTACTATTATAGCGAATGTTTACAATCTACTAAATTAAACTGAAAAATGCAATTTCAGAATCTAATTGATACTTTTCAAAATATATGTAAAAGGAAAAAGTAAGCATAACCTGTTTCATGTATACCTTCCTAATGCTACAGTAGGTTCTACTGATACTGTATGATTTTTATATGAATACAGTTGATTGGTTAGCTATTAAAAGCTTATTTTTCTTAATTTCTCCTGAGAATGGTATATGACTGAAATTCTACAAATGAGAATGTTTTGCCTGTCTTATAATCCATTCTACTTTTCCTAAGCCACTTGCACCAATTTGGTGAAATTTGTTGTCATGTGTTTCAACTAGGAAGACAACTATAGCTAACTAATTCTCTTGATTTTAAATATATATATTCATGTAAGTCCTCCTTTTATCAGAATGGTCATAAAAACTCCAAGCCTAACTTAATAATGCTGGCAGACTATAAACGACATTTTTAAATCTGTCATTTTGTGATATTAATCATTTCAATGAATGAATCAGGAAGGCAAGAATAAAACATGGTAGAAGTTCAGTATACTAACAATGAAAGACTTGTTACTGAGCAGCCTTTCTTATGCTTGAATTTCGTCTGTTAGTGTGAACAGGTACAGAGCATCAACTTCAAGATTCTCTTTCAAGAAATAACAAATCAATTAAGTGTGTTCTATATCATGGACATCTGGCAAAGATCTACAAATATAGAACCAACCATTCAGAACAAAGATCAAGGAAAAGATTTTTAAAACGGTTTATGCCTTTTGTTCTACTGTGACTGCCATTTTTAGGCCATTTTGGGAGGAAAATCTATTAAACAATTTACCTATTAACAAACTAACTGGGGGGGCCCTGCTGGTGGTGCAAGGGGTTAAGGTGCAGCACTATGAAGCTATCTGCAGCCATGCAGTACCAGTTTGATCCTAGGCCAGGGAGGTGACCTACAATGGTGCAGCAGACCTCTCCTGTCTCGTGCGCTGCTTGCCCACAGTATATTTCAGTAGATCCATCTGTTCTGCTCCCCACTCTGTCTCTGGTGAATCCGTTCAAACCTCTAGCCTACACACCAGCTCTTGTATGTATAAATAAATAAATCTTTAAAAAAACAAACCAAAAACTAACTGGCGGGGACTCCCTGGTAGTAAAAGGGTTAAATTGCAACACTATGAAGCTACTTGCAGCCACTGCAGCAAGAGTTTGATCCCCAGCCAGGGAGTTGACCCATATGGCATGGCAGAGGTCTATTATCTTGCCCATTGCTCCCTTCAGCAGTGGTTTCAGTCTATCCACCTGTTCTGTTCCCCACTCTGTCTCAGGTAAATCCTCTCATCGCCCATGTTTCTGGCTTGTACCCAGTTTTTTTTTTTTTTTTTTTAATTTATTTTCTCATGTTCTCCCTTTATTATTTATTTTTATTTTTTTAAAGATTTATTTATTTATGCATACAAGAGCTGGGGTACAGGCCAGAGTCCAGGGAGGTGAGAGGATTCACCACAGAGAGTGGGGAGCAGAACAGGCAGATCAACAGAAGTACACTGCTGAGGGGAGCAGTGGGCACAGCAGGAGAGGTCTGCTGCGCCATGTGGGTCCCCTCCCTGGCCGGCAGCAGGGATCGAACTCGTGCTGTAGTGGCTGCAGTTTGCTTCATAGTGCGTTGCTTAACCCACTGCACCACCAGGGAGGCCCACTGTACCCAGTTCTTATATGCATAAATAAACCTTTAAAAAATAAACAAAAATAAATTTAAAAACTGGTGTTCCTATTTTTAAAATTGCGGACAAGAGAATGATTATATAATAATTAAAAATCTTGGACCTCCCTGGTGGTGCCAGGGGTAAGCACTGCACTATGAAGCACAAATTCAATCCCTGGCCAGGGAGGTGACCCACATAGTGCAGCAGACCTCTCCTGCCTAACCCACTGCTTCCCTCAGAAGTATATTCAGTCAATCTGTCTGTTGTTCCCAATTCTGTCTCTGGTGATTCCTCTCACCCCACACCTCTGGCCTGTAATCCCAGTTCTTGTACACATAAATATATAAATCTTTTTAAAAAAATAATTAAAAATCTCAATTTCCACATCCTTCTTCATTCTCTCCAAAATACTGTATCTTTCTTTAATTCAACCAGGATTTACAACTTGTCTGTGTTACCTTATTATTAAGAATTTGCTCTCATTATTTAGATTCTTTTCAACGATGGCCAGGGAGCCATGGTTCTGTTCACAGGGCACCTTTGCTAAAGGAATCTCTTTTTAGTCAATAGCTAATAGCCTGAACTCAGTATATAAGGGTCCTAAATAGCACTGTGAGAGGAATCTTTGAATTATATTTTGTATAATTCAAAGTATGGCTGCTTTGATAAAGATTTGAATATATCCAGTTGAAAATAAAAATAGCTGTCTTAATAATATACAACTCTTTCTATCACCTGCATTCCAAAAATCTTTTCTACATCAAGCTTAAAAAGTTTGAATACAATTCTTTGAAGAGCTATCAATGTGAAGGAAGTCTAATAAGATTAAATTGAATGAAGAACAGTGTTCCAGGTTAAAATGCTGACATTGTTTAACAGAAGTTCCTAACAAATTAAACAATAAATATCAAAAAATTTCTCTAGGAGATTTCCAGTTGTAAAAGTAACCAATATTTTCTAACATAAGGCTAAGCAATCTTTTAAAATTGTGAGTCAAGACTTCTCTGATGGGAGAGAAGTAGGACATATAAATCAACTACCAATCTTAATTCTTCTGAATGGAAATAAGAGGTCATGCTAATTTCCTGGTCTGCAGCACCTCTATAAAGGACAAGGCATTGGAACCTCCCAGGTGGTGCAAGGATTACAGTCTCAGTGCTATCAAGTTATCACCAGCCATTATGGCATGAGTTCGATCCCTAGCCAGGGAACTAACTCACATGTCACTGCAGATTCCTGCCTCGCCCACCGCTCCCCTCAGCAGTGTGTTTCAGTCAGTCTGCCTGTTCTGCTCCCCATTCTGTCTCTGGTGAATTCTCTCACCTCCCACACCTCTGGCCTGTACCTCAGTTCTTGTATGCATAAATAAAACAAATTTAAAAAAAAAAAAAAGGAAAAGACAGTTAGGTAAGGCAGCAGTATACACCAAGTGCTCTCTTTGGAAGACAATTCGCCTCATTAGATTCAATCCCAGTGCTCTGGAATTCAAACCACCAACTGCCAGTAAAATCGTATGTACTAAAAGTATTAAGTTTAATAACTTATAGTAGAAAACAACTGCACTAGAAAACTTACCACCACATCTCCCTCCTGTGGAAGGTTATTTGCTGGCAGTCTGTTTTTCTCCTCATTGTTATGGTACAGGGCTCCATCATTTCTCATCACCAGACTGTGCACATCTCGGCCAAGAGGAATCTGATTCAAGTTAACTTTCTGAGTTGCAACGCCGATACCCCAGATTCCTAAAAATACAATTATTTTAAATGCCCATAAAATCTGACAAATATGAGTTACTTTAAAAGAATATAAATTGTTTTTGAAAGTAGCATTTTGTATTTTTTCCTATCTTTAGAAAAAACTTTTTTAAAAATAGTTTGCAAACTATACTATGATCTCTGTAGATATAGTACAGCCTAAAAGATACAAGAGTAGAACCGAGGCTTAATTTTGATTTAGTTATCTTATCTTGGGCAAGTTACTTAATCTCTCTGTTTCTTTACTTCTGAACTATGGATTTGAACAGTACTTACCTCACAAGGTTATTAAAAGATATAGTAAGATAATCCAAGTAAAGCACTTAAAACAGTATAAATTTTTTAAAATGAGTAAGTAAAGCACAGTATTAAAGTAAGCATTTACAAAAATAAAAATGCTAGGTATCACCATCATCATCATCTTCATTCCCTAAAAAAAGATTTTTAAGAGTTACACATTGAATTTAAATAGCTTGAGTTCTACCTCAAGCACTACCTTTGAGATGTGGGAAATTATTGTCTTTAGTTTTTACACTTACGATATGACAAATAATATATGCCCTCACCAATGGAACAGAAAGGGGAAAATTAATAATAAAATATGCAATCATCTTCTTATCTTATACTTTTAAATCAGTGAATCTAAACCCTTTTTGTCTAAACTGACTTTTTTTTGTTTTTTTATTAAAATATTTTAAAATTTACATATACTTGCCATTAATTGTAATCCCCATGTATTCCCCATCACCATCTTACCAGTGTACCATCACCTCAGTCCCTCATGCTCCCATCTTCCCTCAACCCTCCCCCTCCCATCCCCACCAGGTGTCCCCAGTCTGTCCTTGACTCCTCATTTTTGGTTTCTGTGTCTTTATTGCTTAAACTGACTTTTAAAGCAAGCAGCTCTCCTTTTAAACATCCAAATGAAATACCCAATGCTCTGAATTTTGTCTTAAACTGTTTCCTTCTCAATTATAACAAAAAGTTAGGAGAAATTTTATAAATGGAAGGTCTGAAGAAACTGTTGTCAATCAACTAATTTTTCTGGATTGGGTAAGACTGTCAAATAATTACATGTCTCGGTTTCACTATTTTGACCTCTGAAATAACTTGACTATACTTTATCCTTTAAAGTGGGACACTTTAAAAGCGACAGAAGGTGATAATACTAATTTCAGGGACAATAGAGAGACAGTTAAAGAGTTTCCTTACTCCTAAAGAATTGTGCATGCTGATACACTTTGGCACAACTGCCTCAAGCTTTTAATGAGGAATCAATACCACAAATTCCAACCATGCATTTATTCTAGGGACATCACTAAGGATATCTTCCTTTACAGAAAATCCACACACAAATTTACATAGGATTTAAGACTGAGGAAAGTATGTGCTTCACTTAAGAAGTAAATGTTATACTTGAGAAGATTACAGTAACCTGAGACACTTTGCAGCCAGTGAGCTAACTTAAAGAATGGAATGGGGGATAGATCCATATTTCATCATAAACTTAAGAAAATAGGTATTTAAAACTAATTTGTAAACAAGCCCCTGAGTGGTTTTATTGCAAGCTTGTTAAATGAGTAGGATGTATTTACTTCACTCTTGTTTTCCTATTTTGTATCTATATTATTAATGTAGTTTTGCATTATAAATTTTTCTTACAATGAAGCTAAAAAAAGCTATTTCCTCATATACAATATGGCCAGTCAATTAATTATTAATCACCATAATATTTAAAAAATGCTGTACAATTTAAGAAACTCCATAAATGTTTTCATGGGCAGTACTTTAAATTTGCTGATTGCTTTAGAAGACATTGATAGCAGGGCATCCTCATGAGTTAAAACTCAGAATCATAAGGATAATTTTGTCCTAAGATAAAATAGCAAAAGTCTACACTTCAGATGACTGACTAAATGAAATGGTGCATTTAGCATCCACTAATAATTTAATAATAATGCTAGTGTCTTACATACTTTATCCCATATGGTCTGTTTTTAAAACAACTTTTATTCATATATACCTCATGTGAAGCAGAAAGGGCAGCTCCTGAAACTTCATTTTATAGATGAAAAAACAACTTTACTACATTAACTAATTTAACCAGGCTCAAACAACAAGAAGATGGAAGAAAAAACAGGAATAGGTAAGTCAGAGTTTGGTGCTTTTCTCTACTTGTTTTAATCTTTTTCATATATTGAAAATTCTCAATTTTAGAACTAGAACTTTTGATAGCAAAGTACCATTATACTAACCTGTAGACTGGATTTTGAATTCAAAGTAACTTTTGTTTTGATGTAAAGGTGCACTTGCTAAACAACCTCCTGTTCCACATATTCTTCTTCCATTTTTCACAATGACAACATCAGTACCTAAACACAGAATGTAAAGATTTTTGTTTTCTTATCCAAATATCAAAGTGGATTTTTGTTTCACTTTTAACTTTTAGTCCATGAAAAACAGGGCTGCTATATACACTTTGAAATACTGAATGTTTAGACTTAATATTCATTTGTAGCTAGAAATCTTATCTAATTAAGTAGCTTCAAATGCAGTACAATAACTCTAAGTTATACTAAATATTTAAAACACTTTTAAGGTAGAAATATACTACCTTAATATCTAGCCAATAAGTCAATTTGATGATTTCAAGAATCTCTTAAATAAAAGGCTCTTAAAAGTTCGGCAAATTGATGCAATTTTCCATTTAATCAAATAAATTAAGACAATCTATGAAAAACTGGTTTAATATTGGCAAAAAACTCTATGACATTTTTCTCAGAAATATCTTTGAGGATTCATCCACAGAAGCAAAGAAAAGAAGGAAAGATAAACAGCTGGGACTACTAAAAAGCTCTGTACAGCAAAACCAAAAAAGCTCTATAAAGTAACCAAAAGGAAGAGACAACAAACAGATTGGGAAAAATATTTGCACTCCATACAAATAAGACACTAACATCAAAGATCTACAAAGTGCTTACACAACTCAACAAAAACAAAGCAAACAAATCAGTCAAAAGCTGGGCAGAAAAGCTATAAAGACATTATCCAAAGAGGAAATGCAAATGGCCAACAGGCATATTAAAAATGCTCAACATCATCTATAGTTAGAGAAATGCTAATCAAAACCACAATTAGATATCACCTCATGCCAATGAGAATGGCATACATTAAAAAAATTGGCAACAACAAATGCTGGCAAATATGTAGAAAAAAAGGAACTCTCAGTGAAACACCTTCAAATTATTCTAAAAATGGATCTACCATACGACCCAGTGATTCCACTCCTAGGAATGTACCCAAAGGACACAAAAGCATTAATTTGAAAGGAAATCAACGCTCCTATGTTTATTGCAGCACTATTTACAATAGCTAAGATATGGAAACAACCTAAATGCTTCAAAACAGATGACTAGATCAAGGTGTGGTATATACATACAGTGAAATACTAAATCAAAAAATCAAAAAAGATAAACTTACGTTATTTGCATCAACATGGATGGAGATGAAGGGGTTATGCTCAGTGAAAGAAGTCAGAATGAAAAAGAAAAATATCGGATGGTTTCACTTATGTGAAACATAACAATGTAGGGAAACTGAACAAAGCCCCCCCCCCAAAAAAAAAGGACAAGTCTTGTAGGTGAAGTATAGATCTGAGGCATAAAGAGGGGAGTAGCAGGCAGAGGGGTCAAAATAGGGAAGGTAAGAGCATAAAAGATTATGGTGACAGTTCATGGGTAATGTGGTAGTGAAAGATTTATAGTGATTACACCCGAAGGGAGAATCAAATATTGTACAAAAATGAACAACAATGTAAGAAAATAAAATGTTTAATAAAAAAAAAAATGGTTTATGGGGCCTCCCTGGTGGCACAATGGGTTAAGCAATGCACTAAGAAGCAAACCACAGCCACTGCAGCACGAGTTCAATCCCTGCTGCTGGTCAGGGAAGGGACCCACATGGCACAGCAGACCTCTCCTGCTGTGCTCGCTGCTCCCCTCAGCAGTGTACTTCAGTTGATCTGCCTGTTCTGCTCCCCGCTCTCTATGGTAAATCCTCTCACCACCCCACACCTCTGGCCTGTACCCCAGCGCTTGTATGCATAAATAAATAAATCTTTAAAAAAAATGGTTTAAAAGGTACAAGTACTATGTTACTGAACTAGTTAAGATCTGAAGAGAATATGGAATATGGAAAGGAACATAGATATATATGCTTTAAGTAAATGCTTTATCTTGACAGAAAAATACTACCTTTAGGGTCTTAAAAGATAGCCACTGTCAATCACTCACATTGCAAATATGTAAACAAGGTCCTAACATCATTAAATATCCTTTATATTCATGGAAAACTTGAGCTCAAATAACATTTGACAGGTGAAAGTAAGAAAAACTGTCTCTTGATAATATGGTTTCAAATACAAGTCTTTTCCAAATCTCAAATTAGGGAAGTATATGAGGCCATGAAAAGACTTAATATAATTCTAATATTTAAAAAAAAAAATCCCATAATATTGAGGCAGGTGACTTCCCTGCCCCCCAAGATCTGTGACAAATATTATTACTTCCCTGGTAATAAGTTTTGAAGTAAAGATTTGAATATTGGAATTAAATGATGCTTCTCTAGAGCAAGGTAAATAAAGCTAGAGCATAGTAATAATAGATACTAGAAGGGAGACAGTTTTTTTCAACTTACTAAAGAATTTATAATTAAACTGAAAAATTTTAGAGACAAATA
This sequence comes from Galemys pyrenaicus, assembly GCA_019455555.1. Lineage (NCBI taxonomy): Eukaryota > Metazoa > Chordata > Mammalia > Eulipotyphla > Talpidae > Galemys > Galemys pyrenaicus. The sequence continues at coordinate 10,320,838 of JAGFMF010011380.1, read as the reverse complement.
CATAAGAGAACTGTAAACATTCAGACTCTAACATAATCCTAAACTGATGGATTTTAGAGACACTCTTAAATAAGGTAAAAGTAAGGTCCTATTAAATGACTATTAAAAATTCATTAGCATCCATTCTTTTGTTCTAATCACAAATGTTAAATCCCCAATTCTTGTAAAGTATCTTTATAAATAATTTATATCTGATTATCCCGTATGTTCCTGGCACACTGGAGCTCACCCAGGGCCCAGTATCTCCTTGAGACCACCGAGTGCTTGACATCAAGCAGCCACTTAACAAATAACTAATAAAGAAATGAAAGAAAGGGGTCTCCCTGGTGGTGCAGAGGGTTGAGCACCACACTGCAGGGTGAAGCATCTGCAGCACAGCAGTTCAAGTTCGATCCCCAGCAAGGGAGGGGATCCCGGTGGCCCAACAGACCTCTCATGCCTCGCCTGCTGCTCCCCTCAACAGTGTATTTCAGTCAGTCTGCCTGTTCTGCTCCCCACTGTCTCTGGTGAATTCTCTCACCTTACGACTCTGGCCTGTACTCCAGCTCTTGTATGCATAAATAAATAAATCTTTAAAAAAAAATGAAAGAAAGTACTGTGTTACTGTGTGGATTCACTTTGTAGTGGTCACATCTTGTCTTTCCTGACAGACTGCCCTTTGAGCAAAACAGTCCCAAGGAAACTAATCTAATCACTGGCTGTAGAGCTACTGCTCTGACCTAAGCTAAGTCAGTGTGCTCCATATTCCCTGGTCACTGTGATTGAGTGAAAAATGCTTATTTGACCTACATCACTATGATCAGAGATAGTATCTGGGCTTTGGCACATATCAAAGAAACTTTTTTTTTTTTTTTTAAGAACTAGGGTATAGGCCAGAGGTAAAAGAAGGATTGGGGGTAGGGTATGAGAGGATTCACTGGAGACAGAGTAGGGAGCAGAACAGGCAATTTACTGAAACACACTGCTAAGGGGGAGCAGTCGGGAGACGGGAGAGGTCTGCTGAGCCATATCTGGGTTAGCTCCCTGGCATGGATTGAATTTAGGCCACAGAGGTGATAGTGCTTAACACTCTCATTCTTGATGGAACTGAATGAGGAAGGTTGTGACGAAGGAAGCTGATGCAAGTTATCATCAAAGTTAGCCTTCAGGAAGGAACAACAGAAAGCAAAGAAAACAGAGAAAAGCAGTCCAGTTCTTTCAACATAAAGCAGAAATGCAAGAAACTCATGGCCTCCAAATGAAGCAAACTACAAAGGTGTATGATTTAAAATGAAAATATCTATTTACCCTTGAAATTAGGAACATGCTCCTTTGAGGAACACAAGAATATTATCAATAGTACAAAAGAATGTAATTAGAGCATATTACCCTTATAAAAATGAGACTATAAAAACTGTTTGAACTCATCTTTTAAAATCAGTCTTTGTGTATGACTTTTCTATAAACAAGTTATCACAGTTACAGAATATAATGTGAACTGCAACTGTAACTATCTATTTGCCAAGCTGACAGAAGTTGAAGATGCAACTAAGGAGTGGTGAGAAGAACAAGGGTGTGATAAAGAAGTTTGGGTGTGCCTAAAAAACTGATGAAACAATAAGGAGAGGATTAAACATGGTATTTAAAGTTAGAGGTCGGAAGAATTAGAAAAAAGTCCTAACTATTAAATATTGGGAAGAGAAAAAAATCCTTCTTGGCAGCATGAAGTGTTTCCTGAAGCCATTGCTGTCCTTGTAATTTTTATCAGTTACACATATCAAATAATTTTATTTGTTTAAATACTTCTGAGTTGTAGTTTTTACTACTTGTAACTGAAAGTATACTGAGTGAAACACTTTTCAAAGAATTAAGCAAATAAATGGTACTTCAATTAGCAAGTTTCTACAATATCACCTCAGCTACCATGCTACAGTGCTACCATCATACAGTGCTAAGTTAATGGAAGCATCAGAAGACCCTAATACAATATAGTCTACTCTTGGCTGTACCCACAAAACCGTTCTGTATTGGTTTTATTCTCATACTTCAATATTATTTCCCATCCACAAGGCCTTCTGCTAGGTACTCTGAGATATTATAGGCTGAAAGATGAATATATTCAGAGATCATCAGCACTGTCTAGAAAGTTAGGGCAAATACAGCCAGGATATATATAAACATTAGATAAAAAACATGCTTTAAGAAACATTAGATTTCTAAATGAGGGACATCCTTTTAAAGGAACTACCTTATATCACACTAATTACTAAGTTCACAATTAATGCAGAAGATATGGCAAAATTGAAGATATTTACAAAAACCATGCCACAAAAATAATATCAAAAGAGGAATTCCAAAATAGTTTCAGGTATTGCACTGACAATCTTGAAAGAGACTTTTGTTGAATAAAAGCTATAGACTATTTTATTTAAAAACAAAAACACATTCTTTAGTTTATCTAATATAAAACCTTTCATTTATCTAAATACATGCATACTTGTTCAGAGTGATCAAAATGTTTCAACTTAAAATTAATTCACACTTTGGGGCCTCCTTGGTGGCACAAGGGGTTAAGACTCAGCACTATGAAGATATGGACAGCCACAGCAGCATGAAATCAATGCCAGGTCATAGAGCTGACCCACAGGGTGCTGCAGAGCTCTCCAGTCTCACCTGTTGCTCCATTCAGCAGTGTATTTCAGTCACTCTGCCTGTTCTGTTCCCCACTCTGTCTCCGGTGAATCCTCACTCCCTCCCCCCACCTCTGGCCTGTACCCCAGTTCTTGTATGTGTAAATAAATCTTTAAAAATATATTAATTCATGCTTGAAATGCACTCTCCTCTCTTTCATATTATTCAGTCTCTAAGATAAGGTTTCTTTTGTGATTAAAAGAACTTGAATTTAATGGAAGACAAACTAAGAAAAAACATCACTGTATGTGGAAAATCTGAGGATGACATTACTCTATTGAAAGTTATTGAAAGTTGTTGGTCAGCTTTGGAAAAGGAACCTAGTGGAATGAGTACAATGAGTACAAGTGTACAAATGATGTCAAATATAATTAAATATACCTAATTATAAAAAAATGAGTATAAGTGACACCTCATGGACAAGAGAGCAGAAAAAAAATATGCTAAAAAGACACGTACAGTACTTCAGAAATTAGGCAACGCAGTCAAAAAGCTAAAATTGATTACAAGCTTCAGGAATTTATGTATGGTTTTCCATTACTGTGACCCCAGCACCTAAAATAATTTCCACTACTAAATATCAGAATGAATAAATAAAACAAATGAATAAGAAAATGAATAAATGAGAATGAATACATAAAATATTTCCCGAAGGAAATTATAGTATTTCAACATCCATGGTCTACAAATGACGAAGGATAGGAAATAATTTAAAAGTTTACACATATACGTATTTATGTACTAAGATTCTGGGTTAAACTTGGGTGATCTAAGAATTAAGAGTAAATACCCTTGTAGACAGTGGTGTACAAACAATCACATTCGTGGTTTAGAACATGCCATAGCAATCTAGAAATATAACGGGCAGAGTATTTCTGGAGTTATTAAAGAATCTGGCAGGAGAGGGTTTTGCTGTAAGTAGTCACAGTTGCCTTTGTTATTTGAAAGCACCGTAGGAAAGCCACTGAATTGTTTAAATTAAAAAAAAATTTATGTGAAATAATTATAGTGGGATTTTCCCCCTAGAACCACACTCAAGAAGCCTGAGGGAAATTTAAGAACAGAAATAAGGTGGTGAAAGAGGGGAGAGGAAGAATGTTAGCTGAGAAGTTACAGCCCCATTTGAAAGTCTAAGGAAAAAGTACAGCTGCGAAAGAGCAAAGTGCGGTATTATTTTGTAGTAGCCTGACCTGTTGGGAAAGAGGCCGGTCAGGTGAAATTACAGCACTTCGCACAGTGACTCAGGCGGAGTCCGGCAAAGCGAGGTATTAGTTGAAATGGCATGTTCGGACCTGAGGTGAGACTACAGGCTTTAGCAATCTGTCTTGTTCTGATTTTAGGAGGTGAGAGGAAAACTACTCCCAATAAAACAAGTTTCATCCTATAAACCGCGCGGCTAAAGAAAACACTGTCAGGGAAGAAGAAAGAACCAAGATCGGACTTAACGCTTTGAGAAAAGGTGTAGGTTTTGACTGGAGCGACGGTAAGACACAGCAGGAGTTGCAGGGCAGCACTCCCCGCTCCCTCGCCTGGGGACCTGGTCCCAGGAGGCGGCAACTCGGAGGAGGTTCCAGTGAAAATACGTAGGTCCACACACCCATCTCAGAGCAGACAGGGCGGCGCAGCCGTGAACATAGAACCGGGCCCAGGAGCAGTCGGCGGGCGTCGGGAAAAGATCCGCGAGACGAAATAGGGTCGAGAGCTACGTCGTAGGCCAGGAGCTGGGGGCAGAGCCCCCGGGGCAGAGCCGTTCGGGTCTGTCCGAGCCAGCTCCACTCCCGACCCTCGGCGCCCGACCCCCGGTGGGCCGTTGGGTCTGAGGACGTGAGGGCCTTACCCATGTGCTGCGTGTCAAGCTGCACGGCCGGCATCTCCTTCAGAGGTATGTGGCCTGTCCCGCCATCTCTGCAGCACCGCAGGCAGCAGAACACCGAGGCGGCCATCACTCGGGGACCACCAACTCCGCCGCCGCCGCCGCCACCTCCCTAGACCGCAGCGACAACGCCCCCCACCGCTCCGCTCCGCCTCCCGCCCCCGCCCGAGGGCTGGCGGTCTCCGTGTGGAGCGCGGACGCCGGTACAGCGACGCCGCAGGCCGGGAGGGCGCACCGCAGGCTGAAGGCGTCTCTGGCTTAGGCCGAAGGCGCGGACGCTCAGCGGGGCGGGGCGGGGCGGGGCAGAGGTGGGGCCGGGGAGGAGGGCGGAGTCTATGGGCGTGGCGTGGTAGAGGGCGTGACTGACGGGAGGAGTGGCTTGCGCACGCGCACTGGGTAAAGTTGCTGGGGCTGCTTGTAGACTTCATTGCCGTGCTGAGACTTGCTCAAGGTTGTGTAGGCCTTCAGCACGTTCACGAGTCTTCGGATGTTACCTCCCCCCCATTCTTTCAACTTCCACCCTCACCATCCACTGCTTATACTTTATCATTAGTGATGAATTAACCTAAGAAAATCTGGCCGGAGGAGTGGGAGCTGAGAAGACATGCCTGGGAATTTTCACCCACCAGTTCAGTACTGTTAGAACTTTTGTCTCCTTGGCGAACTTCTGTCTCTCTACAATGACTGGTTTAGGAAAAATTGCTTAAAAGCCTAAATAGGGGCACAGGCTCCAGAAGTTATGCCTGTAGTGGTTGCACTGTGGGTGTGCACCTGGGGCTCTACAGCATTTTAGGTGCAGAAGTGCACATTTTGTGGCCCTTGGTGTCGCACAGTCCGGGACGCTCAGGACGCCACCTCTGGACAGGATTCTTGGGGCTGGACGGGAGGGCGGTTCCTGACCCATGTCTTCTAGCTCACCTTCTCAATGGACTGAGGGGGTTCCAGAATTGTGACGGGAACCCCAGAGGCGGTGGGATGGCTTTGGCCAAGGAGACCCTTGACTCATATACCTGTTCCACTTAGGAGACTCCCCCTCATACTTTCATTTGTCATCTTGCTTACTTAGATCGTTCGTTCCTGGTTCCTGCTTGAATCTACAGCTTCAGATACTTCTTTGCATCTGAAGATGGGCTGGAGCCCCCTCTAGAATGTACTGACTCACACCTGTTTCCAAATAAGTTTCCATCGTGAATGCCTCACCAGGTTTAAATCCTGGGAAACTGGATATGAACTATCCACTTAATATGTAATGGGTTCCTATGCATAACTCTTTAACGACCTGAATAGAAATACCTTTTATGGAGTATTTTTCTCCATAGAAATGAGATTTTTGGGGGGCCCTCAATCTCTTTGCTGTTTATATGTCTTTTTATTCCAATACTTAAGAAACCTCCACATTTTGTATTTTAAGATTCAGTTACCATAGAATTAATAACCAAAGTAAATATTAAACTGAGGGAGGACCCCCCCCCCCACCCAAGGCTACCACCCATCTATATAATACTTTCTTGGTAATCGTTTTACTCAAGACATTTCATTTTACTGAAAATCTTGATCATTATTCTGAGAATTTAGTTCTGGACTTTTTCCATTGGGAGAGGGAAGAGTTGAGCAGGATGTTGAAGAGAAAAAAATTCTGCCTGTCAATTAGGTAGGCACTCTTTCACATGTTAATCTAATTGAGTTCCTGAAAAGTTTCAGGATGGATATTATCCCCACTTGGTAGATGAAGTAATAGATATAGGGGATTAAATAACTTGTATAGCCTCAGCAGACTAGAAAATAAACAAGGCAGGATTCAAAGCTAATCTATCTGACTCTTTGAAATCCTTTATTTGTTCCACCAGATCACTGCCTTTCAAATTCTGAAGACCTAACTCTTGTTATTAATGCTGCAATCCTCTTAAATGGGCTCTCAGTTCAAAATGCAGATTTACACTTTATTATTATATCTTGTTTCATTTTCAAAGAAAAAGCATGCTATTAGATGGCTGTGAATTGGCACACATTGAAAATTAGACTAGCTTGAATGTTCTAAATGTTTATTATTTATTTAATACATGTACTACTTTGATATTTCTGAACAAACATTTTATCTTATAGTAACTAGTTCTATTTTTTAATACATGAGTTATGTCAGTTTATTCCCTATTTGGAGACAGACAAAAATAATTTCTGGAGTCTTTGTTGGCTAGAAAAGTAATTTGTTGGAGCACTGCCCAGTGTACTTTGACCCCATTCTAGCAAGTCCAGTTTGCTCAGCACAGGAAGCAAGCAAAACTGGTTAGTTTCTGAAATGAACTTCCCTTTCTTGGCAGATGAATGCCATCCTTGAGTTCCCAGACCTTACTCTTTCTTACATGGGGGATCCATTATCCTTTCATTATTGTTTTCAAAGGAATTATCCTTTCTTTAAAAAAGATATTTGACAGTTTTTCTCAGCTATCACTTTAAATAACAATCACAAATGAAGCCTATAAATTTCCCAGTAGTTAGAAGGTCATTTATCTAAGTAGAAAACAAGAGAATGACCACTTGAAAAAGAAAAGTCTGTTTGCTTCAGGAACTTGAGAATTGATAGGATGATAATGTAAAGCATGTGTTTCCCAACTGATTTTAACATCATGCTCAGGATTTTCTTAAATGGTTTTATGCCAACTAAACATCTCCTATTATTGAACTTTACATTGTGTACTAGGTCACACAAAATGATTTCTTTCTTTAAAATTTAAAAGTTATCAAGGCAAACTTTTGTTCTTGGAGTAATCCAAACCACATTTGTGATCTTTTCAAAATCAGAAACATTACCAAAAACCTCACATTTTTAAAAACAGAAGATGTTTCTGTTTATTCATTATTAAAGTTTTTAGTTCAGTAACTGATATTTATGCAGTGCTTACTATTTATTGCAAAGCAATGTTCTAAGTGCTGTTTATAAACTAATTAAATCCTTGTAACAACCCCATGGGAGATGACACTATCTTTCACTTTATGTTGAGGAAACTGAAAGTAAAGAGCAATACCTAGTCATATAGACAATGAGGGGTGAAGAGTCTGTGTTCTTAACTGCCTATGCCAACTGCCTGTTTGGGGTGTTTTTTACCCTGGCATATGAAAATTTACTACAACTGTGTTTTTACTTCCTTCTGTAGAAAGCCAAAAGAAAGACATTGGCTACTTTGACAACCTTAAAGTAGTCTTCAGGAATGTCATCCACAATGTGAGACCTTTGTCACCAAATCCAGCAACCAGAACTTCATTAGTTTCCGTAATAAAATTTAAGTAACCATCATTGAGTACAAAGGCTGTGGGTTTGGGGGTTGTTTTTGTTGTCACTTTTGCCATTCCTCATCATTTGGACGCAGATACACTTTCTTTAAAAAAAAAAAAAAAGATTTATTTATTTATGCATACAAGAGCTGGGGTACAGGCCAGAGTCCAGGGAGGTGAGAGGATTCACCAGAGACAGAGTGGGGAGCAGAACAGGCACATCAACTGAAACACACTGCTCAGGGGAGCAGCTGGCATGGCAGGAGAGGTCTGCTGCGCCATGTGGGTCACCTCCCTGGCTGGCAGCAGGGATCGAACTCATGTTGCAGTGGCTGCAGTTTGCCTCATAGTGCGTTGCTTAATCCACCGCGCCACCAGGAAGGGCCCATGGATGCAGATACACTTTCTAATGCAGCATTTGGCAGTTTGACTTCAACCCTCCTTTTCCCAGCACACTTCCTTTTGTATTGTACGGGAAGCATCTACAAAAGAGTTGACTTTCAGGACTGTGCCCAAATGGACTTTCTGTACTGTTTTTCATGCCACTTCTGATTTCATCAGTGGCCCAGAGCTTCCTGGCAGTTGGAAGACTGGAACACTTGCCTGTCTTGCTTGCACAACAGACCTGAGCAGGAATCCCTGTGGTACTACATTGTAGAATAAATATCTAATTGTTATTTCCTTCTCTCCCCCTATCTCAGAAGTGAACATTTAAATTTATCCAGCATTAACTACTCCTGATATCTGGATTTGGGGCCCCTAGCGTTAAATGTCAGCATTATCACCATGACAGCCCACTGAGTAGCCTGAGCTAGACCCAGGGAGCTGACCCACATATGGTGCAGCAGACCTCTCCTGTCTGACCTGCTGCTCCCCTCAGCAGTATATTTCAGTAGATCTGCCTGTTCTGCTCCCCCTACATCTCTGGTGAATCCTTTTGTTACAGGGCAGGTAGAGGAGCACCCCAGAGCCCCCAAACCTGTCCTCTCTGAATGGGTTCTGCCATCTGCCACATTAAGACAAACATAAAAAACCTTTAGTGGAAAGGAACTTTAATATAATTGGGTACAATACAGAAAAGACAAAGAATATAGTTGCTAAGTTAAGCATCCAAAGTTACCCATCTCCTTGAGGGTAAAAGACTAGCCAAATAGGATTGGCCCAAAGCAAGCCCCAAAAGCCTGCCACAAGTCTAAAGGACCTTTTGGTAGAGACCCATAGAAAAGGGTCAGAGTCAGACAAATCCAGGAGGAAAAGAGCAGAATCAAAATCAAGATGAAAGCTGCCATTATTAGCCTCCCCACGGGTCTCTCACCCACATCTGTTCCAACCAGTCCAGGACCAAAAAGCAAGTGCAGTTTCTTCACCTGTTCCTTTGCTCCATGTGCCTCCTCCAGGTCTCCTTGCTGCTCTCCATCCTGTTTCCTTCTTTCTTCCTTTCTTCTGTCTTCCTGTCCTCTCTGCAGAATCTTTTTATCCCTCAGCTCCACCCACTTAGGGCAGAACCAGGATTCTGGAACTTCCCCCTTTCCTGGGAACCACCCTGTTACACTTTCACCCCACCCCCTACCCTGGCTGACACTCCAATTTTTTTTGTGCAAAAAAAATCTTTTAGAAAATCTGGATTTGCTAAATTACAAAGTATGTTACCTATTACTCAGTAGTATATTACCACACTATTCATTGGGTACATAGCATTCCATATATTATATGAATGTTATCATTATGTTTATTTAATTAAACTTCTACTGGTGGACATTTAGAATGTATCCATTTTTTTCACTGTTGTGAGAACTAATAAGATGAACACCCTTATAGATCTCCATTTATATTAATTCATTCATGATCTTTTTTTTTAAAGATTTATTTATTTATGCATACAAGAGCTGGGGTACAGGCCAGAGTCGCGGGAGGTGAGAGGATTTACCAGAGACAGAGCTGGAGAGCAGAACAGGCAGATAGACTGAAACACACTGCTGAGGAGGGCAGCAGGTCAGACAGGAGAGGTCTGCTGCACCATGTGTGGGTCAGCTCCCTGGCTGGGGAATGGAGCTTGTGTTGCTGTGCCACGGATGCTTCACAGTGCAGCGCTCAACCTGCTGCGCCATGAGGGAGGCCCCATTCATGATCATTTTAAAATAAAAACCTAAAAGTGTAATTCTAGGGCAAAACACTTCCGAATTTTAGAATTATAAGATGATTGATATCAATGTGCACTCCTGAAAGATTTTACCAACTTATATTTTAAGTAGTGACATATGAGACTGCCTATTTTGTCATATGCTTGATATATAGCAGATAACTTTTTTTGCCCCCATTCATTCATTTCCCATTTGCTTTTTAAATTTCCCCAACATTTTATTTTGAAAAATTTCAAATCTACAAAAAAATTAAAAGACTGGTACAATAAATACCCATATGCTCCTCATCTCAATTTATTTTTTTTTATCATCCTGTTTTTTCTCTCTTTTTACAAATATGTATGTGTGTATATACCTCCACCAATGTGTGTGGACAAGGGGTGGATAGTGAGTGATAAAATGAAAGCTAAACCTCTAAGTAGTCAAGTTGCCACACTGGAATGTCCAAATAATACTGAGAGTACTTGAATTAATACTCAAGAATACTAAAGAAAGTGACCCAAGAAGATATCTGCACATACCCATAGTGTAAAATACCTGTACATCATGTCTTGTGAGCATGTAAAGTTTTTTAATAAGTATGAGATTGCATTTCATTTCAACTAACATTTGAGTGCCTTCTATGTGCTAAAATAAATATCATGGGCCAAGTTAAGAAAATTATTAGGGAAGGTAATTATATAATAATTATCATATACAAATAATAACAATTATTATAGTGACCATATTTCTCAAATTTTCTAAGACATCACTTCTAGTTAGCGCCTTCTTTCACTTTTAAAACTGTCCCGATTTAGATAATAGGTAACATGGGTACCTTAAAAACTATTTTTATGCTTACTGATAGAGAATTATCTTCATGTGTTTCATTGTTTTTTTTCTCTTTGGGTAGAACTTTTAAAAATTACTTGTCTCTAAGTATTTACATAATAACCAGGAGTTACTTGACTTAAAAAATTTCGAAGATCTACTCAGAAAAGAAACAGGACTGGAAGTTTAAAAATACGTAATAATTCGACTACCCACACACAGTATGGCATAATAGGGAGTTCTGATAAACATCTTTCCTAAAGAATAACTATAAACAACTATAGAATAAACAACTATAGAATAACCAAATTTTGCCCTCAGGAAATTTCACTAGTTAGTTCTTTGCTGGTAGTGGGGAACTGAAATAGATATTTTGCTCTGAGGTCATTGTCTCACTGTTGGGGCAGAAAAGGAAGAGGGCAAGAGAGTTGCAGCCAGGAAACTGCACGGGAAGTTTTTTTCACTGTGAGGGGAATGTACACCTACACGCACGTGGGCGCTGAGACTGTTGGTTCAGCCGCAGAGAATCTGACTCCCAGCAGAGGTCCCCCTCCATTCCTTGCGTGGAGATTTGGAGAGAGGTCTGCCACATGCCCAGAGAAGAGCAGGAAGGAGGCAAGGTCCTAGAATCTTGCTTGTGGAAGAAGCAAACAATGTTTGCTTTGCAGAGCAAGGGGAGAAGAAGCAGTATAAAATTTTTCTGCCTTGCATAACCTTCCCTCCCCACCAAGACTGATACTGAGTTTTTGGACACAAGTATCCCCTCCCTCCCTACCTCACCTGCTGCCAGGTTAAACAAAGCCAATTAAAAATTAAATATTGAAGTTAAAACATTATAAAATTATTTGACATGTCTTTTTAATATATTTTAAAGTTAAATGAGCCCTTTCTAAGTGGAAAAAAAGAGAACAATTTCATTAAAATGGAGGACATTATGGAATTTATTGACAAACTAACATTTAAAATATTTTTTTCTTCCAAGATTTTTTCGTTACTACACTTAACCATAAATAGATAGGAATATGTTTAATGATATTGATTTGGAAATATATTGCTCTCAGATTTTATTTTAAAAGACATGATGATTAGATTTAAATACTTTTATTAACTTAAAACACCAGTTTGGATGATTTATATTTTAAAGATTTATTTTTTATTTATTTATGCATACAAGAACTGGGGTGTAAGCCAGAGGTGCGGGGGTGGGGGTAGTGAGAGGATTCCCCAGAGACAGAGTGGGGAGCAGATCTACAGGCAGATCTACTAAAATACACTGCTGAGGGGAGCATCAGGGAGCAGGGAAGACAGGAGAAGTCCACTGGATCATGTGGGTTAGCTCCCTGGCCAAAGATAGAAACTCATGCCACAGTGGCTGTGAATAGCTTTATAACTGAGACTTTAACCCCTGCGCCACCAGGGATGTTCTGTGATTTATATTTTAACTGAATGTGGATCGTGTTAATTCTCTTTGCAGTAATAAAACCATTAAAAGACTGTCAAGACAAAAGAACGATTTTAAGGCCAAAGAACAGTTTAATCAGTCTAATTATAAAAGACCTCAGATCCATTTAAAATGATCATACCAACTTTTGTATTTTCTTGTATTTATTTTTTTTAAAAGATTTATTTATGCATACAAGCACTAGGTACAGGCCAGAGGTGTGTGTGTGATTGGGGGGGGGGGGTTTAGAGGATTCACCACAGAGAGCGGGGAGCAGAACAGGCAGATCAACTAAAGTACACTGCTGAGGGGAGCAGCGGGCACAGCAGGAGAGGTCTGCTGCGCCATGTGGGTCCCTTCCCTGACCTGCAGCAGGGATTGAACTTGTGCTGAAGTGGCTGTGGTTTGCTTCATAGTGCGTTGCTTAACCCACTGTGCCACCAGGGAGGCCCCGTATTTTCTTTTAAAATATGAAAAGAAGCACAATTACTTATAGTATTTCTAACTATAAAATCAGTTGAAAAGGGATTTGGTACAGTTGGACTGTTATTGAAAAAAACAACACAAGCAAACTGAAAACATAACAGAGGAGATTATAGAATCACATTAATAGACTGAAGGCCAATATTATAAAATTAGTTGAGATAATTAAGTAAGGATTTTATTGACTCCCATTAACAAGTGTGTTTTCAAAATATCTCAACACTGCCAACACAATATTTATAAACAAACCCCTGCATTTAGAATATGTGTGTGCAGGACCATCACTGAGAAAACATGTTTAGAGACATGGTGACCACAAGGTAAAAATGTAAAAGTTTCCTATCTTTATATTCACAAAAATAAAATCATAGACACTAAATGGTATTACATATATCTTAAACTGATAATATCAGGCACATTTAAAAAGCTATTTGCTCTTTCTTTGTTGCCAGAAACATCTTAGTATTTTCCTCACAATTTCAGTGAAATACTTGTAATTTTATTTTGTTGTAAATATTATAAATACCAAGAAGCTCCCCCACACACACACCATCTGATCTTTCTGCAAATGTCCAGGTTTTGGTTTTTTTTTTGTTTTTTAAAAATATTTTGGGGGCTCCTTCCTGATGGTGCAATGGGTTAAGCAACACACTGAAGCAAACCACAGCCACTGCAGCACGAGTTCAATCCCTGCCACCAGCCGGGGAGGTGACACCCTTGGTGCAGCAGACCTCTCCTGTCTCACCCGCTGCTCCCTTCAGCAGTGTATTTCGGTTATTCTACTGTTCTGTTCCCCACTCTGTCTCTGGTGGATCCTCTCACCCCCAAAACCTCTGGCCTATGCCCCAGTGCTTGTATGCATAAATAAATAAATCTTTAAAAAAAAATTTGGGGATACTGACTTCTGATACTCAGGCCCTATGGCAGTCCCAGACACAGAATCACTTGGATGTCTGAGATTATTGGGGAAACTTTTATTTGAACTATTTGGTATAGTGTTTTCCAACTTCTTTTCCACAACACTAGGTTATATAGCCTTATCTTTGGACATGAAAATTGTAAAAAAAAATGTATTAAATACTTATTATCAGACCATTAAAGATAAGTGACAGGTTTAAGAAATAGCTGTACTAATAGGTAAAGAGTATAGAGCCAAAGACCAAGTTCATTTATTCTCCTTTCCTTTAATTCTTCTGGAATGCCAAACCTATGTTGGTATTGTCCTTACCTCCTTTTTACTTATCTTTAAAATATCTTTTATCCTAATTATTGCAGCAGTAGTACTCAGAATCTAAATTAAAGGTATGTAGAAAGACACTAAATAAGCTTATTTTGGATGAGAGAGGTTGAAAGGGATCACACAGCCCCTTTTTGTATGTGGCAGTTTGCCTTATTTTCTAGGAAATGGAAAGAGAAGAAGGTATATTTCTTCCAGATTCAAAAGTTTAGAGAAATCACATTTTTAAAAAATTTCCCTGGGACCTTATTTATAGATCATTTGTTATTGGCTTGTTTTCTTTTTTAGCATTAAAGAAAAATTGCTCTGTTTTATTGTACCTCCATCACATTTTTAAGTTTTACTCTCTCTTTTTTTTCCCTTCCTAAAGCCAGATCTCTATTTAGCCTGGTTTAACTATCTTAGTAATAGAAAGTACTAAGTATTCTTTTCTTTGGGTCACTTAGATACACCCCCATGAATGTCACCCCTTGACTATGTTTGATGGTGTTGCTACTAAGAAGAGCTCAACACAGTCCACAGTAGTCTCTGGCAGCAGAAGGTACTTAATATTATCTTTCTTATTTTGGTTGTGGAATGTTGATTGAGCATTAAATGACATGGGAAAATGTTCACAATATATTGAAAATAAAAAATACAATTAAAACTGGGCAATATTCCCTTTTGGTGAACAATGTGACAAATATTTATATACACGTGAATACAACAGTAAGCATGGCTATTTCTGGATAATGGGATTATAAGTAATTGTTAATTTATTCATTTCTTTAAATTTTCCCTAAATAATAGGTTTAACTTTTGTATTTTAAAATACTCAGATATGAGGGAGAAATAAAGGTCATTGCAGAAAAAGAGAGTTGAAGGAGTTTTCTAATAGATCTCCCCCCTCCCCCAAATGTTGAAAGAAGCTCTACTGATATGCAACTCCCCACATTCAAGGGATGTTTATAAGGTTAAATCTGTAAAACTACATGATGGATTGAAAATGAGGTATAGAGAGTAAAAGGGTATCAAGCAGGAGGCCTAACATTCTGGCTAATGCAATCAGATGGGTGTTGATACTAACCACCAAGTAGGGCAGTTTCTTGTGTGGAATCTTACTAGGCCTTCATGACAACACTGTAGAGATTATGATCCACAATTACAAGGTGTGAGAGCACAGACTTAGAAAGTATAAATAACCAAAGGCACAGATATAATAAGTGCTAGAACCAGAAAGCATGTTTATTTTTGAAGCAGGTGCTCTTTCAGGGTCTGAAGATGTTATAGTGTAGGAATTTCATTAGATTAGTCAGAGGAAGGCCATGGCTATATATAGCACATAAAAACCCTTAAGTGGAGTTGTTGTGGGGAAATTCTTGGTTATATTAATTCAACTTTGTAACTCTTATATATCAACTATAATAAAAGAATTAACCAATTAAAAATGGGCAAAATATTTGAGAGAACACTTCTCCAAAGAAGATATATGGATGGTGAATTTATGGAGAGATACTCTATATCATCATCATTGTGATGTCAATTAACCATATTTTGGAACCCAAAATGAGTCACTAGTACACATTTACTAGGATGGCTAAAATAAATTGAATGCAACCTTTTGGCCAGTACCACTAACTTCCAGTAAATCATCAAAATGACTATCACCAAGGGAAAGAGGAGAGGCAATGACTACATATTCTTTAGGTCTTTTAGAAAATATGGATGCATGCAAGTCTACAAGAAGGGTGATATTGAAGATACCAAGGGGGTGGACATTTTTTGAAAAAGGAATGCCCCACAAATGTTTACTGGTAAAACTATGGTTACTCAGCAAGCAGTTGATATTGTAAGCAAACAAGGGCAAGAGTCTTGCCAAGGGAACTAATGTTCATAATGAGCAGAAAGCATTCTAAGAGCTGAGACAGCTTCCTGAAAAGTGTGAAAGAAAATGATCAGGAAAAAAAAAAGAAGAAGAAGAAGAAGAAGAAACCAAAGAGAAAGGGGCTTGGGTTCAACTCAAGTGCCAGCCTGTTCCACCCACGAAGTAGACTTAGTGAGAACCAATGGAAAGGAGGCTGAGCTCCTGGGATCCATTCCCTTCGAATTCATGGCATGGCAGGTGTGACAAAAAATAAGACTTCTCTGGTCTATAAGAAAAAAAGAACTAAAAACAAAATGTTGACTGTGATGTGGAACAACAGGAACTCTCATTCATTGCCAACTGGAAATGCAAAATGGTAAGGCACTTTAGAAGAAAAATTTGGCAGTTTCTTATAAGCAGTATCAGTAGCAATCTCACTTGTATGTATTTATCTAAGGAAAATGAAAACTCAGGTTCACTACAAAAATTGCTCCCAAATAAGCCAGCAAGGCATGAATGAATAAACAAACTGTGGTAGTCCATACAATGGATTACTACTCAGCAAAAACGTGGAACAAATTATTGATTCATGTAACAACTTGGGAATCACAAGTGCATTTACTAAGAAGATTATTGTTGAGGCTGGTCATCGTACATGGACATTTATTATTACTCTGTACTTTTATGTATGATTGAACATTTCCATGACAAAATTTTTAAGTGTTTTAATATAGTATTTTAGTGACATCATAATGTCTGGGTATTACATAGATGTAACTAAAGTTCCATATTCTGATGTCTGACGCTGCATTCAAAATGTTGTACAGCAAATTACTAGTTAAATGAAGATCAAATCTGGTAAGGTAAACCATTTTGTTAGCTTAAAATACATAATGTAAGTATTTTGAATGGTTTTCAGCACACACTCTTGAGTAGGTTGAAAAGACTTGCTGGTTTTTAGAATTCAATTTGCCAGAGTGTAGAAACTACTCAGAACAGTCTGGTGCCCAGCAGTAAGACTCAGGCTGTCTCAGATCTAGGACTGGGTTCTGGGAGATGAGTGAGAATTTTCCTTCTGTGTATTTGTCAATGGACGGTATATGAAAGAAGAAAGAATGTTGCTACAAGTTGTATGTTTTGTTTGTTTTTGCTTTAAATTGAAATAGTCTGAAGTTTGAGAATGGTAAGTAGTCAACCATTCTCATGGGTCTCATTACTTGAAATCATTTCTGAAGATGATGTACATAGTTTTATTTACTCCCAATACTGGACCACCTGGAAGTTTCCAGCAATTTTAAGCTGTAAGAGGACCACACTTAAGTTTTAGCAGGGCTGTAATCTTCCCTTTACCAAGAAAGAAACCCCAATGTTAAAAAATGTTAAGACATTCCTGAGGGTGATATAACAGGTATAAAACTCAAGAATTTACTCTTAAGACTTTACACTTCATTGTATTTACCTTTCACTTAGGAAATCCTCACTGTATATTTAGCTCTAATGATACGCATGCTGAATTATTTATGGAAACATACTACTGTCTACAATGCATCAAACACCTAAAATGGGTTGAAGATTAAACAGAGAAAGAAATAGACTTGTGATAAAAAGAATGTATAGTGAGATGTTAGAGGTAAAGTTCAGATGATAAGTATACAGTGTTGACAAAATTCTTTGAACTTTGTTGTGTTTATAAACTTGCATAATAAAATGTTGGTAAAAATATTTAAAAACTTAATGCTACCCAGATCAATGGGAAATGCAAAGATTCCATTATAAAATATAAACTACAACAAAATCTGGTTGGGAAGATAAGCTAGAATCATGTTACTAAAAATATCGGCGATCTTGTTTGTATATTTTAAATGAGGTTACTACTTGTTAATTTATTACTAAAATGTATAGATATCGTGGCTCTTGCCTCTGCTCATTCCCTGTTAAACGCCAACCTTTTTCTGCAGCCTCTCCCATATCCACTCCTGAGAACTGGCCTTGGGCATGAGTCTCCTGGAAGCTGGCAGCCCTCTTCAGGGGAGCGCTGCTTAGCCTTGCTGTTCCTGAGCCGGTCTTCTGCTTCCATGCACAGAATAGGTGCTAGGGTGAGTCATGGTCCTCCTTTTCTAATAAATGGGCATTGTGCTATGTTGTTTGATTTGAGATCTTGTGTGCAACTTGTGGTTACAAACTAGGGCAGGAGACACAGCTCCAGTCACATACCTCTTAAATTGCATTATAATGATGTGATTTGGGTGCGGCCCGGTAGACTGAGAGCTTTTAAGGCTCCAGACTTCTATTTAATCTTAACCGTTGATTGATTCATATCCTTAAGCACACTTATGACTAGATCAAGATACGTGCTGAACAAAAATGCTTGGTTGAAATGTTACAGGAGCGGAAGAACGGCAAGTTTGGTCATCACCGCACAGGGCCGGCAGAGGGCGCACTCGAATCAGTAGCCGGGACGTGTGTCCTTGGCCCCATTTGATTACTTGAGCGTTACCTTCGGAGTGAACCTAAAGGCCCGACACGCCAGATATTTAAATTAAACACCCAACTTGTACTAGTATATCACCAGTTGTACAGAATAAAACTGCATTGTGTTTAGTCCCAAAGACACCAGAACAACCAAGAGTTAGCTTGGAGAATACTAAGCCAATAACATATTGCAAATCAAACCTAAGGAGAAAAAGTTATTTGCATAGTCTTCCATGGAAATTTAATAATTGCAAAATTGTAAAGCTCCTTATGCTCTATGAACTAGCTTCTCGCCTCCAACTGCGTCATTTCTCAGATGGGGGAGATGAGATTTATGAACCAGGACACTGGCCACCTCCAGTGGAGACAGCTACATAAAAATTGTACTTCAGGATAAACCCACAAGAAGAGGGAGTCTCTGACTGTGTGAGAGGACCAGGGTCAGGGCAATCCTACTCAAAATTGGATTTTAGGCATGTGTTTAAAACATGGAAAAGTGGTGATTTGGAAAAATTGTGCTTAGAATCCCTTTATCTCTCTTTAATCCCCTTTTTCTAATATATATTTTATATGTACATATAAAATATAAAATATTTGTATATCCTATAAAATAGATAGTACATTTATTATATATATTAAATGTATTTTGAAGACATATATTAAAGCATGCCATATGGTTCAGCATGTGGCTGTGACCCACCTACGCTGTCTTGAGTTTGAATTCTGGGGTTCTGCCACTTAGCCGAGTGAGTGACTGGAGCAGTTTACTTAACCTCTCCATGACTTCCTTTCCTCATTTATAAGTGAGGTTAATAATAATACATGGTTTATCAGGCTATTTTAAAGATTAAATGAGTTAATATTTGTAAAGTTTTTAGACAGTGCTTGGTTCATAAAACTCAGTTTTAATAATGAATATGGATAATTATCCAATGATACATTCTAAAAGGTTGGAAACTGACCTTTCATATATCTTTAGGGAGGGATTATCAAGTGTGTAATAAAGATATAAGAAAGAATGTGTGGTTAACAGAACTGATCACCAGATTGAAAGCCAAAATGCCTTGAACTATTATTCAGGTGAAGTTCTGGTTTCTCTGATCCAGAAAAGTTACCTGACACCTTTTTCCCCATTTCTGGAAGTGCAAAAAACACCACCCTCTTCTCCCTACCCCTCTCCCCACAACACACATAGACCCCAGACCTTCAAAGAATCTTCAAAGAATCAAATGCTTGGAGCATTTTAAATGCACCAGCCCCTCCTGCCCTCTTGTTTGAGAAGAACCATAATCCTCTCTCCAAGGCTGGTTCTTAACCTGCACCTTTACCCCTGCTTTGCTGAGTGTCTCCATCTGAAGGTGACTATTACTTGTATTTTGCTTATCTCTTGGGGCTGTGGGGAGTGAGTGGCTAGTAGAAAAGAGGAATAAGGATCGTATATCCATGAAGCTATGGACTTCAGGATAAGTCATTAGAATAGGGAGTATCTGACTGCGTGAGAGGACCAGGGTCAGAGCAATCCCACTTAGCTCTAAGGGGCTGTGAGTAGACATGCCAAAGCAAGAGGTGCAGAAGGGGCACTACCTGGATTGATATGAGAGATCCTACATGGGGAGAAGGATAGCAGAAAAGTCACCTTTGAGGACATGCTTCAGGAGCCTCACCCAAGCAGAGGAGCAGCGATGTCTCTAAAAGGGAAGAGGGCCCATAAAGGAGGTTCTGGCTATGAGATGTAGGGCAGAGAGGGTGTCCAGGACATTCAGTGTTCTTTGGAAAGTGATGGCTATGAAACAGGCCCTTAACCAGGACATGGTATAAGAATTCTCCCTAGCCTCCAGGAAGGATGTGAGCCCTTCTCTGGCTTCTTAAACTTACAGATAACTGGGAATTATCTGGGGATCTTGCTAAAACTCAGTCTGATTCAAAAGGATCAAAATATGGCCTCTAATTTTGCATTTCTAACAAGATCCTTGCTGGCCCCAAGATTCAATGTTCAGAAGCAAGAATCTCTTCTAGAAGTGGGAATAGAGAAAGTGAACAACACAGGCAGTATAACAGGGGCAGTGTAACAGATTTAATCATGGGGTAAATTCTCTGGGAGGAGGTTCTTCTAGCTCCAATTCAAATTCAAAGTTGTCTTTATAGGTTCCCAGATAGTTAAAGAATTCAGTTGAATTATGGCACAAGGATGGAAAGAGATCTCAGTCTTAGGGACACTTCACCAACCTCTGAAGCTTCCTAGGCTGGTCTTGTAGGTGGGGGACCCAGACTGCCAATAGTCTAGGAGATCTGATCAAACAGAAGATACTAGCAGGAGCATTCCTTAAATTCCCCAGAGACAGCTTTTCACATGCTACCTATAGGTCTGCATTGGGAGGTTTGAAACAACATACCCATGCAGGCACTCACCAAAGCAGGTAACCCATTGAGAGGAGTTATGAATTGTACTAGAGGCAGAATGTTATCTGTACCAAGTTTAAAACAGTTTTCCAGGGGGAAGTGAGGGTAGGCCAACACAGCCAAAAAGGGTTGGGTGTTGGCTTTTCAGAAGGCTGAGTTATGCAGACAAATAAGGTTGCCAGGTGTCCTGCATTGAACCAAAACAATGTGGTATTTTAGCTTCTGGTGTATTAAAGGGCAGCAAATACGTTTTACTTTTTTAAAACATCACTAATGTGAGCCTGTTTCTTCTGTTAGAGAGGGCTAATCAGAGGAACTCCCCTTGGGGCTGTAGTGAGAAAAGAAGTAGAGGAGTTCAAGTACGCATGGTGTAAGGCACATAGTAAAGCCCTCCGTAAACAGGATTACAAGAGTATTCATCCCACAGAGTCCGAGGGGAAATTTTTTTTTTTTTTGTACAGTGTGCCCTCATTTCCTAAGGTGACAGAATTTTACTTTATTAATAGATTGTTTTACATTAGTGTTGAAGCAGCTTACCTACACACATTTCAAAAGACTTGAAAGGCTCCTTTAAGTAGTATTCGTACATTCAGTACTTAGAAGTAGTAACTACAGTCTGAAATTACAAACCTCTGATGACTAAAAATCAATCAAAATTAAGGAAAATGACAGAATTACTGTATTGTGTTTAGTTCCAAAGACACCAGAACAACCAAGAGTTAGCTTGGAGAATACTAAGCCAATAACGTATTGCAGATCAAACCTAGGGAGGAAAAGTTATTTGCACAGTCTTCCATGGAAATTTAATAATTGCAAAATTGTAAAGCTCCTTATGCTCTATGAACTAGTTTCTTGCCTCCAACTGCGTCACTTCTACGATGAGGGAGATGAGATTTATGAATCGGAACAAAAGAAACTATGCTGATGGAGGAGAAAGGAAACTTGCTAGAGAAGGCAGGAGGGAGTGATGTTTGTGTACCTGTAGGGATGCCTTCAGCCCTAGTGACAGGAGGGAAGGTAGGGACAAATGCACAAGTGGAAGTGGGTGGGTGATACGGTGGCGGGAGCCTGCATATGTCCTCCATTGCTTGTTTCTATTTTCTCAGTGAAAATTCATCAGTGAAAAATGAACAATGGGAGGGAGGATTGGAAGTTTGAGCAAAGAAAAATGGCATGACGCTAAAAGGAGTTGAATGTTTATGAAGGGGAATGACTATAGTAAAGGACGTTGGATTTAAGCTGGTTAAGTAGGGGCATAAGAGTATAAGGAAGGAAAGAAGCAACAAAAAGTTTGTAAAAACAATAATCAATAGAATCCAATGGACTTGGAGTATTTGGGGTATTGGTGTATGACAGGGAAAGGAAGATAGAGGATGGTCGAAAGAGAGATGCTTCATGTACCACCACTCTTTCTACCCTCTGTTTTATCTCACTAGACTTCTTGTTCCTCCAACACTTCAAGTTTATTTCTGCCTCTGGGCCTTTGCACTTGCTTCTCTTTTCACATGTTTTCATGGCTTGCTTTCTAACTATACTTAGTTTTCTGCTTTAATATTATATCTTCAGGGATGTTTTCACTGACCACCTGGATAAAAACAGATTCTTTACCATGACCCTATTCCATTTTTCTTCATGGCATGTATTGCTACCTGAAATTATGCTAAATTCACTCATATTTCTATATTCTGTGTCTCCCACTAAAATGTAATGCAGGAATATTGTCTTGTACACCTTTACCTTTATATCCTTGACAGGTAGTGAGCATTCTATAACCACTTGCTGAATAAATAGTGAATGAATAAACTTTCCTGAAGCCTCTCAGCAAATACATGATAAAGTCAAGATTAAATGACAGTAATATGACTCTAGAGTTTATGCTCTTAACTACTTAGTAGGATAAAAGAAGTAGAAGAGAGGCTTGCTGCTCTGTTCTGCTCCCCTGGAGCTTTCAATTTCTGAAATTTCAACTTTAGTAGTTTCCCTTTTTATTGGAAAAGGCAAAAGATAGAAAAATAATTTCCTGGATAGAAAAATACCTAGAAGGACAAAAAGCAAACCAGTAACATGCAGGAATTAAAGGCCATTCCTTTCTCTCCTGGCCTACTAGGGTTTTAGCAGAGAAATCTGATGACAGCCTAATGGGAGTAACTTTAATGTTATCTGCTTCTTTTCTATAATAATTCTGTTAATATTCTTTCTTGAACTTTTGACAGTCTATAGATATCAACATTTATATAGGATTTCTATAGTCTATAGAATATCAATGATACTTGGACTTTTGATAGTTTCACCAATATGTTGATGTAGGTTTAGATAACCAAATATTCTGTTTTATGGTCTTGTGTATTCAGTTTCTTCCCTAAATTTGGGAAATTCTCAGCTATAATTTTTCAGATGAGGTCTCTTCCTTTCCCCTTTCTTCAGCTTCTGGATACTCATTATCCTTATGTCCTTTTTCTTAATGGAGTGAGGTCAACTTTTATAGCATCTCTGAATGGAATCATACACTGTTGGCTTTTTGTTTGAATCCTTTCAGTTTCCTTAATGTATTCAAGTTTCATTCATGTTGTAGTATCAATCAGAGTGTCATTACTTTTTATAGCTGAATAGTAATAAACCATTCTATAGTTTTACCACATATTGCTTATACTATGATCGGCATTTTAAATGTCTCCATTTTGGGGCTATTTAAATAATGCTGCTATGAACATTTGTTTACAAATAATAGTGAAGACACGTTTTTAAATATCTTGGGTATATATTTAGGAGTAGACGCTGGATCACATAGCAACTGTTTAATTTTTAGAGGAACTACCAAACTCTTCCCCCAAAGCAACTTTTACAAATTATTACAAAAGTAATATATGTATGACCATGATAGAAATTTTGAAAAACCCAATTAGGAATCAGGGGAAAATAAAAGTCATTTTCAATTTTTATCACTTAGGGGTAACAATTATTAACATTGTGATCAATATTTTAAATATGTGCATATACATGCAAGTGGACAAATAATCCACATCATGGTAGATATACTATTTTGAAATTTGTCTTTAACTAAATAAAAGATTGTGAATTTTTCAAGTTTATTAGTCTTTGAAAACATGCTCTTAAAAAGGCTATATGTTATTTTGTATGAATGTACAGGATTTATTTAACTTTATTGTTTTGATGGATAATTAGGATATTTCCACGTTCCCCAGAGAGCACTGGAACAATGTACTTAGTATGTAAATTGTGGTACTTACCATTTATTATATATTATATATATTTCAATATAATAATGGTCATACATCATCAACCAATGACCAATATAATACGCAATGCTGAAAAACTGAAAGCTTTCCTCTTAAGATAGGGGACAAGACAAGGATGCTCACATTGTTATCAGTTAAGTGATAACTTAGCACTAGAGGTTTTAGTCAGAGCTATCAGACAAAAACAGGAAATAAAGGGAATTCAAGTAAAAAAAGAAGTGAAACTATTATTATTTACAGACAATATGATATTATAAATAGAAAATCATAAAAAGTCCATCAAAGTTATTCAAATCAGTAAATTAATGTAGCAACTTAACAGGTTATAAAATCACCATAAATAAGTTCATTGCTTTTTTTATGCAGCCAGTCAAAGAAATCAAGTAAAAACTCCACTTATAGTTGATTCAAAAAGAATCAATCTGAAAAAGAAGGCAAAAGATCCGTACAAGAACTACAAGATGTTATTAAAGGACCTACTGACATAAGGATATGGAAGGATATTCCATGCTCATGAAGGAGGATAATTAATATAATAAAAATGACTATTTTGCCTAAAATAACGTGCAAATTTAGCACAACCCCCATTAAAATACCAGCAATATTTTTCAAAGAAGCTGAACAAGATACTGAAATTTATATGGATCCACAAAAAGCCTCAAATAGCAAGAGTGATTTGGAGGGAAATGGAAGTGTCATGTTACCTGATTTCAAACTTTACTACAAAGCAACTAAAGACAATAAAAACATACTAAAAACAATATAGTACTGGTACAAAAATAAATGCATGGGTCAATGTAATAAAATAGAAAGTTAAGAAATAAATCCACATATATGTCAGAACCAATTTTGATGAATAGCTTTGACCACAAAATGGGGGAAAAGACAGTTTCTTTAATAAATGGTGCTGGCAAAATTGGAAAACCACATGAAAGGATGAAATAGGAATACTCAACTCTCTACACAAAAATAAACTCAAATGAATTATAGATTTAGGTATAAGATTTCAGCAATAAAATGCATAAAAGAAATCTCTAGTGGTACATTACATGATATCAATGTTAAGATAATTTAGGTGACTTGCCCTTATGGCAAAGTAATTAAAAACAAAAATAAACAATTGGGGGCCTCCCTGGTGGTGCAAGGGGTTGAGCGCCATGCTGTGAGGCATCCATAGCCACTGCAGCACGACTTTTGATCCCTGGCCAAGGAGGTGACCCACACAGTGCAGCAGGCCTCTCCTGTCTTGTCCACTGCTCCCCTCAGAGTGTATTTCTGTCGATCTGCCTGTTCTGCTCCCCACTCTGTCACTGGTGACTCCTCTCACCACCCCCATGCACCTCTGGCCCGCATCCCAGTTCTTGTATGCATAAATAAAAACAAACCTTAAAACAAACAAACAAAAAACCAAAAATAAACAATTAGGATTACTCCAAGTTAAAAAGCTTCTATTCAGCAAAATAAAATACAAGATAATTAAAAAAACAACCTATTGAATGGGAGAAAATATATAGTATATATACACAGTATTAATGGCCAAGATACATTGAAAAATTATACGATTCAATAATAAAAAAATAAATTAATAGGTGGGCAGCAGATATGAACAGATAATTCACCAAAGAGGATCTACTGAAGGTCAAAAGACATGTGAAAAAAATGTTCATCATTGCTTCCAAAAGAGATATGCAGGTTAAAACCTCTCATACCCCTGTCAGGGTATGAGATCTTATACCTGTAAGAATGGCAGATATTATAAAAAACCCCAACAACAAATGC
Organism: Galemys pyrenaicus; assembly: GCA_019455555.1. Classification (NCBI taxonomy): domain Eukaryota; kingdom Metazoa; phylum Chordata; class Mammalia; order Eulipotyphla; family Talpidae; genus Galemys; species Galemys pyrenaicus. The sequence goes on along the minus strand of JAGFMF010011380.1, from coordinate 10,295,162 downwards.
TGGAAAAGATGCAGAGAAAGAAGGACCTTATTAAAATGCTGGTGGGAACACAAACTGGGGCATCCATTATGGAAAGAAATCTGGATTTACCTTAAATAACATATGATTCAGCAGTCTCACTCTTGGGCATATATCCAAAGAATATGAGCCACCAACAAAAAGTCCTATGAATGTTCATAGCAGCATTATTTACAATAGCTAGTGAGCAGCCAAAATGTCCGCGGATGGATGATTGAATCACACACATGGGTCTTATAGAGCCATAAGAAAGGATGAGTTGCAGCCAATTTCAACACAATAGAGGAATTTTGAGAGAACTGTGCACAGCACAGTAAGTCAGAATGATAAAAACAAATAGGGGACATTCAGATAGCAGATAACAGAAAACATGAAACATATGGAAACATGGAAAATTATAATGTAATGATTTTTAAACCTCTAGTGAGATATACTTTAAAGCATAGCTAAGCAACATAGTAACTTTCATCACACGGTATAGTTAAGATCATTATAGTAAGGTAAATTATATATATATATATATGATTGATATATGAGTAGTTTTAGAGGAGTATTTGTCACAGTTAATCTTTGACATATTTTATTTACAAAGTGAGAAATTTTATAAGTAATATATCTTAAAATAAGTGTTGAGTAGGACCTAACCATATATGTGTACTGTTATATACATTATTGTATTTCAAAAATCTATAATTTTCAATGACTCAAAAATATTAAAGGAACTTTAATAATAAATCCCTTAAATCTTAGCTTCTGTCATCAAATTAATCTTCTTAAAATTCTGCTTCCACCTTGTTAATGCCACATATGTAATTACTCAGTGTCTTCCTATTTTCTACAGAATGAGGCAACTCTTTAACCTGACATTTAAAATGTTTTATAATTTGACTTCAAACCTTATATCTAAGCCAGTATCACTGACTCAGTATCAGCGAAGCTCATTATTACCCTAAGTTTGTGTTCCTTACTGTCAAATGCTCTTTTTTCTCTTCTTCAAATCCTATGATCTTTGAAGGGTCCATTTTACTCCCAGATCCCCTGTGAAACCTGATATTTCTGATGCCATCCTTTGCTCTTATCTTCACCACTCATGTTGGCTCTTAAACAACCAGTTACGCAGTTATCAGAACTAGTTCATGTTTTTAAGACATGTTTCTCCAACCAAATGGGAAATTCCTTAACTGGTGCCTTTGGTGCCTAGCCATAATCCTGAGTATATAATAAGAAGTATAAGCTAGTATCACCTTAATTACTTCTGACATTTTACCTTATTCTTAACAATTTTTCTTTATTTAACAACTAAATGTGAAGTTTACCAGTGCTTAAGTGTGTCTCATTCTTGTCCAAAGCTGATCTTGCTATTTGCTCCATTTATCTTCAACTGTACAACTGAAATATATAGTATCTGGAATTTTCTTCTAACATAAGGACTAATTCCTTTAATTTCACCAAGTCTTAGGTAAGTTTTGACTTTTGTGATACATGTTATTTTTACAGATAAATTATTTTCCTCTTAATGGAATATTTTGGATTTTCAATTTCTCTGAGATTGCAGAGCTTTAACAAAAGCCTGAAAAATCTCCCTTTAACTGTTTTTTTTTTTTTTTTTTTTTTTTACCCTAAGAACAAGGAAGGAAGTATAGAGGAGGAAGAATACATGCTTATTAGACTACTCTGGACTGATGTTAGCTTTCCTCATTATATAGGCAGTTTAGATCTGATTAAGCCTATTGCTCACAAATCCAAGGCAACTTTAATCCAAAAGTTGCCTAGTTTTCTTTTGTATAACAGTAGCAAGCATTTATTAAGCACCTTCTAGGTGTCAAATACAATGTTGGTTGTTTTATATATTACCGAATTATCATGATCAAATGAATCATCTTAGAGAAAACTGAGGCTTAGAGATACTAATTAACTTGAATAACTAATAACTGGCCAAGCTAGGGTTTGGATGCAGACCTGATTGCAAAGTCTATCCTCTTTGCTATATCTTGAAATATCAGTAATTTTTATTGCCATGGATTCTCATGGAGAATGCTGAAACTTGAGTTTCAAACTTTAGCAGTTATAAGCAAGGGAAGAACCCAATAATAAAACTCTCCACTCTATCTAAGCAGGCTCAACAGCACCCGTTTCCTGCTCCAGTTTTGGATACAAGATGCTCCCACTTTGACAATTTACATTTCATTTCATTGTACACCAAATTTGGCACTGTCCTTTTTGTTATCACTTCTGTGTGGACAAGCGAAAAGAAAGCCGACAGTTTACATATTAAGGTCAGGACAAAAACAATAGCACTAAGTAAACAACACAACAATAAGAATATATATATATTTCATATATGTGTATTGTATATATTAGAAATTCTACCTGTAAAAATGTATCATGAAAGATAGAAATTTAAATAACACTATGGTGTATCTATAATTTTATTGCTATGCATACTTCTGAAGTCCAAACTTTAGCCATTAGTTGACTGAGTTGAGGAACAGTCAATAGAAGGACATTCCAGTGTAACAAGAATTTTGACAATCCTTGTGTTATCTCTAACAGAATCTGTAGTACTCTTCCAAGAAGGATGTAGCTGTGTATGTAGGTTTAAATCCAGCATTTAATTGCTTTTTCTAGTCACTATTTTTTCTGTGCCACACATGGTAATTCCCTGATTGCTGTTTTAATATAACCATAGGTAGAGAGGTTATTCTTCCTTCCTGTTTTCTACACTTAAGAGAGTTTAATATACATTTTCTTAATAGTCAATTTAAAAAAATTCCTATGCAGATTTTTCCAGTGTTTTACTTTATTTTAGCAGTTTACTAATTTGTATTTACTACCTATCAGATCTAACTATATAAATATGTATGACAATTATATAAATGCCAATTTGTGATCTATGAGTTAACCCAACTTTCACGTTTATATCATTTTAATATTAGAGTATTTTAGATGTTTCTATAAATTAGATGTTTTAAAAAAACAACACTAACAGACATGGTGCAGTTTTTCATCAGCAGAGAGTTAGTGCTCTAGAAAAAACCTGTGCCTGGAATCTGACTTTAGAGTCTCAGTTCATTTCAGCTTTTATATTAGAGAAATCACTTTTTCCTAGGAGGGGTCATTCCCATACCACAGTGCTCTTAGCAGAATTGAAAGAGATAAATATGGGAACTATCCTACAAAGGTTTTAAGGTTTTAGGGAGATGTACACAAAGCGAGTTGACTTCTCAGAAGGAAAAGATGACGGCCTTTTTATGGAGTTTGAGCTAAACGTTACTCACCCAGTTCAAATACCACATACGATAGGTCTTAAATACATTTCCCCTAAATTCTACTCTTCACTCCCCCCACCCCAGCAGAGACTTCCCCAAATATTATGCACAATGTAACTAGATTCTGTTAGAGATAACACAGGGGTTGTCAAAATTCTTGTCACAGTGGAATTTCCTTCTATTGACTGCTCCTCAAATAAGTAAACTAACAGCTGACGTTTGGAATGCATGTCATTACAGTAATAAGACTATAGCTACACTGTAGTCTTATTTACCTCTCTGTCTCTTGTGATCTATTTTTACAGGTAGACTTCTCCAACACTAGGGTATATTCTGTGACTTTGTACTTGGCCTCACTTCCCCGGAGATGGTAAGTTTTGAAGAGGTCATTATCATTATGTCGTTATATCCCTGTAAGCTCAGTAATAAGTGCTTAACTTACTGATACTAAACAAGGTCCAGCACAGGAATCTGGACGTCAGAATAGTCACTTAACAGTGGTGGAGTCTTCAAAGACGATTTTAAGTTCTTTCTCCTTTGGAAAGAGCACTACCGTTTTTCTTACGGGCTAATCTTAAATAGAATTGAGTTGCCAGTGTTCAGCCTAAAGTCTGCAAAGAAACAGGTGTAAGGTTGTAGGGAACGCTATTAATGGTCCACAATGGCTGGAGCCCTGCCTTTCCTTTGGTCCCAACACGAGTGCCGACCCCACCCCGGATCGTGTGGTGCGGAGACAGACAGTGGTCTCCGTCCCCCAAATTGCTGTGGCTGAGTCTCCGATGCTGAGAGATGCAGATGAAGTGGTGTGAAGGGTTGGGCTTTTTTTTTTGTTCCTAAAAATGCAACGAACAAAAAAAAAAGTACAACAATCCAAACCCAACCGTCTCGTCGCGCGTCGGCGTTCTTCCCGGTGGCTCCACAGGGAGCGGCGCAGCTTCCGAGCCGCGCCGGGTCTGCGCCCAGGGCACCCAGCCGCCAGCGGGTGCCCCGACCTCCGGGCGCGCGAGCTCAGGGCGCCGGGGCACGCGCTTTCCCGGGCGCGCGCCCGTCGGGCGGGGATCCGCGCCGACTGCCTCCGACCCTCCCCTTCTCCCGCGGCGCGAGTCGGGCGGCTGTCGACACCGGAAGGAGACCCGCCTCCCTTCCCCCATCATCCCCCGGGAAAGCGAGACCCAGGAGGCGGAACAAAGGCGAGGCCCAGACGGGAAGGCGGAACGTAGTGCCGGGGAGGCGGGCGGCGGGGCGGGGCCCAGCAGGCGCCTCGAGGTCATTTTGCGGCCCTGCCCCTCGTGGTAACGCGCGGTCCTCTCCGCTGGAGAACTGGCCGCCGTGCGGTTCCAGGCAGGGCTCCTCCTGCGGCCGTGAAGGTCGGAGATAAGTACCGGCCTCCGGCCGCCTCTCCGGAAAGGCGGGTGGGCTCTGTGAAGGGGGGAACTTGCGCTGGCGGGGCAGGGACCTGCGTGGGTGGGGGTGCTGGCGCTGGCGGAAGGCTCAGTCTGAACGGCAGTCCTAGCCCCACAGCGAAACCTCGGGAAACTGGTACGGGTTGTGGGGTGGAACGGTGTGCGGGCGAGCCTCGGCGGTGAGTCTGCTCCGGAAAACCTGCCTGGTTACGAAGCATGCCGGGCTCCGCTGAAAGAAAAGGGCTGCGAACCAGAAGTCTGCGCGCAGCCACCCGCTGGACTTAACCTGTGAGGCTGCTTGGCGCCGAGGGAGGGCGCCCTAACCGAGAACCTTGTACAAAGATGTCCATTCTCTTGCATGCTCTTGACTCAATAGAACCTGTCTGCTTGGCTTTGTGGGGGATGTTTGGAAAAATTGAGGGTCAAGACTGTGGAGCCTATGCAAAGAAAAGCATGATTCCATATTCTTTTTTCTTTGCAGTGGCCTCTTGTCGGTTACGGCGTGAAGAAACCCAGATTGCTCTGCCCTAGGAAATAGAACCCTGCCGAACACACCTGTTTGCTACTAAAAGAGGTAATCTACAATGCTGTTCGTTACATTAAAAAGAACCCAATTATTTTAGATTAAGACACTTTTAAAATTTAACTGTATAGAATATATTATGTTCCTTCCCACTTCTAATATGGTGATCCTTGTTCTTTTTCTCAAAACTCAAAAAAATAGAATCCATAATTGTGAATTCTTTATGTGGCAGTTCTTAATGTATTATAATCCCAATATTTTCATCATAAAGGAAAAGAGGTTTCAGCGTTTCTCTTTTACAGTTTTTTCTCCTCTTTTGCCAGGGAGCTAGGACTTAAGCGCTTGAGTTTTCTGACTTCAGAGACTTTTTCTTAAAAGCAGAATTTCATTTTTACATAGCACTTCTTCTGGTAACAGGCTCAGAGGGAGTGGAACTTTTGATTAACTTCTGTTGATATTATACTTCTCCTGCACAATCAAGAGATGTCCTTTCCCAAGACACTATTTTCCCCTAAAATTGCCATCTTTTTCGCGCCAGCTGACTTACTTTACTTCCTTGTATGTCTACCATCACATAAGGTTATTCTTTTCATTCTGTACATTTACGATAGGTTGGTCACCTGGCCCTACTTCTGCCACAGCTTTTCTTCAGATAGCACATTTTCATGGCAGAGCTTTGTGTTTATTACCCTATATAATACTTGCTTTGCCTTCCCTTGAATTACAGCAGAAGAGAGCCAAGTGTCTTTTAGGACCTTTCTTGGTTAATACACTCATGCTCTAAAAATGTATATGGCTTTCACATGTGTGAAATAAACCACCTTACATTTATAGTTTACAGTTTAAAAAAATGTCACATATTACTTAATTTTTCCAAGACCATTATGAGGAGGGTATGTATTCCTTTACTGGGGAGCCTGTTACAATATAATTTGTGAGAGCCATAGAATTTCATAAGAGAGTTAGAGAGCCCATGATTAAACTCCATTTGATTAATGAAGAGTGTTGACTTCTTGAACCTACTTTGGAGCTATTAGTAAGGTCTAAGAATTGGGAGACTTAGGTTTTATGCCTGGCTTGCTATGTATGACTGAGAAATCTCCATTTTGGAGGACCTCAGTTCATTCAGCTAGGATGTTTAGCTAGATGACCTCTGAATCGTTTTTTAACCCAGTACTTATATTTTATTTGTACCCCATATATGGTATACACAGACACATGGAAATACTAGTTATCTTAAATGGTTTTCATATTTTAAACTTAGTTTGGTATGGTAAAAAAAATATGCCTTGTTCTTTGTTTTTGACTAAGTTCTATTGTAAGGTCAGAAACTATGGAGAGGTGGGGCATTCTCATACATCATGTTTTCTGTCAGAAAATATGACAGTCCATTCAGGAGCCTTAAAAATACTCCCATTATTAGTCCACTAACTAATACACTTATAGAAACTGTCTAAGGAAATAATTAGAGCTGTGGACCAAGACTTTCCTACAAGGTAGGACTACCATTTATCTATTAAATGCCTATCTTTACTTACCACAGTATTTACCTACATTGTTGAGAAATTATGTGAAATACAAAAGGTGTTGAAGCCCATTCTCTCCTGTCCAGATGAAGTTAATTTGAGAAAAATATATCTCAATTTGAGAGAAAGTTATAGATGGATTGTTATTCTCCTAGTCTGGTTATTAAAAAAAAAACCGAACCACCATTAGAAAAGAACCTATCAACCATTAGAAAAGAACCTATCTAGATGGACTATCAAGTTTTAGAATATATAATGATAGGGGAAATGGATGTTATAAAACAAGTGAAAAGTAGATGCAAAATTAAGTTACACTACCAGTTTTAAAAATGTGTACAAAAACATGAGACTGGAAGACATATGCCAAAAGAAATATATCAAAATAGTTATTCTTTGCTGATGTGATTATGATTTTATTTTTCCACCTGAGTTTTCTGTAATCACAAATTTTATAATCTAAAAAAACATAAAAAGCTAATTCTAGAGAATAATTTAGTCTGTATGCATATTTCCCTCAAGTTCAGACACTCATTTTACTTAAATTGTTTTAATCTGGGTGGAAGTAATGGATTTAACAACAGTTGGGGAGTACACACATTTCTTAATATTGATTAGTTGTAGGTAGCTGGGGTAAGGATAATTCTCCAACTTCAGTATTTCCTTTTTAATAAGATACTAATCATATCTTTTAAAGTAAAAATATTTTTGTAATTTTATGCTAAACTTTGGCAGTACTTTCTGAAAGCTGGAATTAACTTCACATACCGAGTTAGATGATAGAAGCTTTTAGTAGTTACCAATCTGTTGGGAATAACAATCAATGATTGCCAAACTTAATGGTTGTAAAAGAAAACAGTTTATTTTGTGGGTGAAAATTTACAGTCTTCATTCATTTAAAACCATTTATTTGTAATTGGGAGAAAAGAAACCATGTATTTCTGACTCAACCTTTGCTGAAGCCAGTAATTCCAATTTAAATTAATCTCTAACAGTAAAGATAAATTCCTAAATCTGGTGTTAGCAGACCACAAGAATAATCTATATGTATATTTCTCTCAAATTGAGATATATTTTCCTCAAATTAACTTCATTTGGGTAGGAGAGAATGGGCTTTAATACCATTTGTTTCTCAGTAATGTATGCAAAATAGGAAAAGGATCTCTGATCTAGCTGGTATTCTAAAACCTTGTTTATTTAGTGCTGTAGGCTTTTTTTTTTTAAAGATTTATTTATGCATACAAGCACTGGGGTACAGGCCAGAGGTGTGTGTGTGATGGGGGGGAGGGTTAGAGGATTCACCACAGAGAGCGGGGAGCAGAACAGGCAAATCAACTGAAGTACACTGCTGAGGGGAGCAGCGGGCACAGCAGGAGAGGTCTGCCTTGCCATGTGGGTCCCCTCCCTGGCCGGCAGCAGGGATCGAACTCGTGCTGCAGAGGCTGTGGTCTGCTTCATAGTGCGTTGCTTAACCCGCTGTGCCACCAGGGAGGCCCTAGTGCTGTAGGCTTAATGGATTACAGAATCATATTTTGGGTGATTATTAAGTGACACAGGGAAAAGAAAGATAAAAGGTGAAGAAGGGACAGGGATAAAAAAATAAGGAAAACAAAAATTTTACTGTTGAAACAGTATGGGGGAGATGACTTAAAAGAGGAATGAACAGAAGAGTCGAGGTGAAATAGTGATACAGAAAAGAGAATGAAAGAAAGGAGGAAAATAGTTTTACTGAATGGTCTAGATGAGTAAGGTAATGACTTGGTTTTCGATTTTGGAAATGTCACCTCAGTCCCGATTCTCTGAATTTTCTGAGTCTGTAGGCTCTCTGTACCAGCTTCATTTTGCCTTGCTTATCAAGAAGCCTACTGAAAATTTTTGGCAGGGGGATCTTTACTTATCCTAGGATAATGCAAGAAAAGATAACTTATTTTTGTCTTATATATTAATTTTACTATTCCTTTTTTGAGATAGTGGAAATTTTTCTTAAGCTCACTTTTTCCTGTTTCTTTTTAAAATTTAAACATAATTGACATTTTGCCCTCTTGATCATATAAGTTATAAAAATCTCTAAAAACTAGAATGAAGTATATATAGTAACATATAGAATATTTAAAACTTTGTAAATAACTTTCATATAGTATTGTCTTTCAAAACAGTTGTATAGTGAGAGAAATTAATATGTTTAAATGGCTTGTCAAATGTTAGACTTGAGAGGAAGACAAGTATGTCTTGATTCCAGAGATTTCCAATATACTTTCACTTTTATAAAATAACACAATACCATATCAAATTAAGTTCTTTGTGAAAGCTTTCATAGTTAATGTTTCTGAAGTTTTACTTTTTTTCATTTTAATATGCTTTTTTATAGTTGGTACCCTTTTTTAGTTTTTTCCCCCCAGCTTTATCCTTAAATCATATACCTGTAGTTGTTAGATACTAAATTTCAAAGAAACATTATTAATAGATTTGCTAAAACACAATATAGTATACTATTTGAAAGGTTAACTAGTATGTAGAGAGGAAGTGATTTAAAAAAATAGGTTAACCTTTTATTCTAAACACTTTTAAGATTAGATCGATGGCTGTAAGACCTTTATTTGTTTAATTTAGTTTTGCCTATGAAGTGAATTTCAAAATATACTATCTACTTACTACTAGGTATTTAGACACTGTTTTGAAATTCCTAAATTCAGAGATGCCCAAAGCAGGGAGAAATTTGGTTTAAATTCCTAAGATACAAAATAAAATATATTGGCTTTCCTTTTGGGATTTTGGGGGAAAGAGTCATAGGTGATATTTTGAATAACTTTCTATTTCTGTGAGCTAATGAAATTCCATGGTTTAGTGGAAGTTTTTCAGTAAACAGGTTTATATTCAGATTAACTTGTTTTAAGAGTGAATAAATGATCCTTTTGCATTATAATAATTTTGAGTTGATCATTTAGAAATAAAGGACTTCTGTTTTTATTTCTTAAGATTGGCGTTTCCACTTTTAATATTGTTTGTCACATTATGTTTCTCATTTGTAGAGACTTGTTGCTATAAAGGTAGGATTGAAAAAGTAGTTTTCACAGTTTTCTTTGAGTGCAGATAGTTTAAAATTTCTTAAAAATAAATCTGTGGTAGTGTTATACAACTATGCATTTGTCAAAAGTGAATTTCATTGTATATGAATTTAAAAGTATATTAAAAAGACATTAAAAACTCTGGTTGCCATATTATTGAGTCAGGTATTTTACAACTGCTTGGAAACCAGAGAGGTGGTGGACAACTAGGGATATTTTTGACTGTTTTCTTTGTTGGTACAAACTTTGGGGCATACTTAATTGTGCTTCAGATTTTAGGCTTTTTTGATATCCAGAAACACAATAGAAGGAATGAGTCTTGGAAAACTTGATTGCCTGTATACACTTAATTTGACATGTTAAGGTGAAATTATAACTAGTGAATAATAATTTTGTTAAGGGGATGGTGTACTTGAGTTGCATTAAATGAGTAAGCTGTATTTATTTCTTCAGATTTTTATGTGTTAGATGCACTTTAAGAAAAGGATCTATAAATACTTTTCCTGTTAAGTGTACCCTTCACTTAGTGAGACTGAAAACCTTATTTTGAGGGAACAAAGTCGTGGCTTCTTGAATTAGGCTTATATGACCTCATCTGAAAGTTAGCTGTGGAAGTGATGATAGTTTTGTTATAAAGTTAGATAAAGCTGAAGGAAGAGGATACTTTATTGCTAAAAATAGGAGAGGATCTGGGCCTCCTTGGTGGTGCAGGGGTTTAAGTGTTAGCACTATCAAACTGTCACTAGCCACTGCTGCATGAGTTTGATCCCTGGCCAGAGTTAACCCACATGGTGCAGCAGACCTCTCCTGTCTTGCCCTCTGTTCTCAGCAGTGGATTTCAGTAGATCCGCCTGTTCTACCCCCCACTCTGTCTCTGGTGAATCCTCTCACCTCCTGCACTTCTGGCCTGCCCTGGTTCTTGTGTGCATATATAACTCTTTAAAAAAAGGGAGGGGGGAGAAGACAGGATCTACCATAATTTTGGTGCATTTTTAAAAAATAGTAATTTTTTTCTCTGGTTTAAGAATCATAAATTGATTGTGGCTTTGGAATGTCTATCTAAATTTTTGTTTTTCTTTTTGATCATAGTTGCCTTAAAATTCTTCTTGGCCTCTGTTGCCGTATTCTCAGTTTTCTTCAAAGTTCTCTTGCTGTGGGTGCCCTTATTTTTTCTCTTTAACCCAACCACTTGGTATCTTTTGTTTCCCTCTGTTTAATATGCTTGCATGGGATCCTTTTGGAAATACTAATCTTGCAAGGATGAGTAAATTAGATTTGCTTTCATTAGGTGCTGCCCCCAGTACTTTATTTTTCTACTGCCTGCTAGAAAATGTAGCCTTAGTATAGCATTCTTAGTTGAAAGATGATAAAGAGCAGTGGAGATAATAAAGTGGAATAGGAGGATCATTAAAAGTTTTTTTGTTTCTGTTCTTTATGCTGTTTTACAACTGCTTGATAATTTCTCTTAGAGCCACACTAACCCCATTGTGTAACCATTCTCTTCATAATGCTTTTCAAAGGTTGATGATTTATGTCAAAAAAAGATTGCTCAGAAAAATCAGATTGTACTTTTTTGCCAGAGGACACTAAATTATGTCATTTATAATATGTGATGATGATTTGAATCAGTTGAGTCATTGTGTTTGTAGCCCTCCAAATACTGATGTATTTCACTATATATCTTGCCTTTAAAACAAAACAAAAAACATTATTAATATCACCACTTACACTAGAAAAATAATTAAACTACAAAACTTAGAAGTGGAAACTTAAGTTTTCCAGAATTTTAATTTTCACTCAAAAATTCAATACATATTACTGGCAAAAATACTGTCATTTGTTTTCCTTAAAGTGACAGGCTCATTTGTTCACTTTCAAGAAAATGTCTGCCAGAGACTCAAGTCTGAATAGCCATAGTTTGTCATTTTATTGTTTAAATAAAAATGGTATCCATGAAAGAAAGTAGCTGGTTCAGCATGCAGGTCTATATAAGTAAGTGCTTTTCCTCCAGGCAAATACCTGCTGGTATGCAGAAATGCTTTGTGTTTACTTCTGTTTTGTCATAAAAAAATATTAAAAAGACATACACAAGGATCAAGTATTAATGTAATTTTTACTGGTTCTTCCAGAATATTCTTAAATGACTGGCCATCACCCACTTCAGGTTGATGAATTTAAGACCAATAGTATAGTTTGGTGTTAACCAACTGGCTTGATTCCTGGTAAGGTTCCAGCCGTGTCTGCTCACCATTGCTTTTACAGTACAGTTGTCAACATGGTATTATGAAAACATTATTAACCTCATGGATGCCCTGAGAGAGTCTTAGGAATACCCAGGTTTCTGCCTACCACATTTTGAGAATTGATGTTTTGTATCATACAAGATGGCTTTAACCACTATTGCTGGTGCTTAAAAACAAAAATCATTTAATTCTCTAGGAAAGAGTGAATTGCAACTCTTGTTTTTACCTGTTATTTTAATAATTGTAACCTTGCCTTTGAAACAGAAAAAATGGCAATTTTCAGTAAAAATTTACATGAAAGTACGTGCTTGAATTTAGATTTCTGTGCTGCTTTCTTTTAAATAGCATACCATTTTATAATTGTGGGCCCACACTAAAGAGCTCATTCTATTTACTTAAACACTGAGTAGCTTTGTTTCTGACAGCTAGTAGTCGGGGTTGTTTTAGAACAATCAGTTGGGTCCTGCTGGCTCAACTTGCAGTTGTCCTATTCCTAACCCTGTCTCAGGCAGACTGTTGTTGGAAAACCCACACAAAGGCTTTGTGTACAGGCATCCCTACTAAAAAGGAGCAATGTTTCTAGACCTAGCAGATTTAATCTGCTGGGTGTGCATTTCCTTCCTAAATTTCTCCCATTTCTTGTTTGCCTGGTTCACTTAAAAGATCATTTTTAATGTCTGTGAAGACAGTTTCTTGAAATTATTACATAGAAATGGGGGATTACTGGAGTAAAATAAAATGTTTCTTTCTTTATGGTAGGATGTGATGGAGCTGCTTGAAGAAGATCTCACGTGCCCAATTTGTTGCAGTCTGTTTGATGATCCTCGTGTTTTGCCTTGCTCACACAACTTTTGCAAAAAATGCTTAGAAGGGATCTTAGAGGGCAGTGTGCGGAATTCACTGTGGAGATCATCTCCTTTCAAGTGTCCCACGTGCCGTAAGGAAACTTCAGCTACAGGAGTTAATAGCTTGCAGGTTAATTACTCCCTGAAGGGTATTGTGGAAAAGTATAACAAGATCAAGATCTCTCCCAAAATGCCAGTATGCAAAGGACACCTGGGGCAACCTCTCAATATTTTCTGCTTGACTGATATGCAGCTGATTTGTGGGATCTGTGCTACTCGTGGTGACCATACTAAGCATGTGTTCTGTTCTATTGAAGATGCCTACGTTCAGGAAAGGGATGCCTTTGAATCCCTTTTCCAGAGCTTTGAGACCTGGCGTAGGGGAGATGCTCTTTCTCGTTTGGATACCTTGGAAACTAGCAAAAGGAAATCTCTACAGTTACTGACTAAAGATTCAGATAAAGTGAAGGAGTTTTTTGAGAAATTACAGCACACATTGGATCAAAAGAAGAATGAAATCCTGTCTGACTTTGAGACCATGAAACTTGCAGTTATGCAAGCCTATGACCCAGAGATCAACAAACTCAATACCATTTTACAGGAGCAACGAATGGCCTTTAACATTGCTGAAGCTTTCAAAGATGTTTCAGAACCCATTGTATTTCTGCAACAGATGCAGGAGTTTAGGGAGAAAATCAAAGTAATCAAGGAAACTCCTTTACCCCCCTCTAATTTGCCCACAAGTCCTTTAATGAAGAATTTTGATACCAGTCAGTGGGAAGACATAAAACTAGTAGATGTGGATAAACTTTCTTTGCCACAAGACACTGGCACATTCATTACCAAGATTCCCTGGAGCTTTTCTCAGTTATTTGCAGTAGTAATTCTGCTTGGCTTTCTCATTTTCTTCAGTCCTACCATATTCTTTGAATGGTCTTTTTTTGATGAATTCACAACATGGAAAGACTATCTTTCAAACTTCAGTTCCTATCTGACTAACTCGGCTGATTTTGTAGAACAATCAGGTTTTTATTGGCAACAGGTGACAAATGAATTTTTAATTTTTAGTGAAAATTTTAAGAATTTTACTTTGGTAGTGCTGAACAGTGTGGCAGAATTTGTGTGCAAATATAAACTATTATAAAACCTGTTTCAACTATATAGTTCTCTTCTTTATTAGATACTTGCTAGCAAACAAAATGGCAGTTTAGATTCCAGTCAGATTATTTTCCTACAGAAGTATTCCTTTCAAAAATAATGTCGTATACATACTCAAATTAGAAAGCATAAAGAAAAAAGAGAAATTTAATAGTATAGTCCCTCTCTTCTTAAGGACTACTTTAGAAATAAAAACCCTGCCCCCAGTAATGGTTGTGTTTATGCTGTGATAAAAGTGGGAAGTTCAAGAATACGCGGTGTATAATGTATTGATTGATAATAGTAATTGTTCATTTAATCTGTAATATAGACTCCTCTTTGATAAAGTTTAAAGTTAACTATGTGGGTGAATATTCTTTAAAAAAGGAAAGAAAACACAGATGGGCTAGATTTCCAAATTTTTCTACAAGGGTTTATTTCCCTTTTTCACTGAAAGATGAAACAAGTGATCTGATCTTAGTGCTGCTTATTTCTTTCATGTCATATAAAACATTGCTTTGAAAGCCCAGAGTGTCTTTACTCTGATCCTTTAATTTGGTTGAGAGGAGGTAGTGCAAGCAGGGACAGGGAAAAAAGGTGGTAACTAAATTTAAAGAGACAGTTATTCTAGCTATGAGGAGTAACATAAAGCTGGTAGTTGAGATAATGACCTGTCATCCGTAACTGACAATTCATGATTTAGTCATTAAATAGCTGAGGGTTCATAATAGAAACATGATCTGGGGAGAGTAAGTGCTTTTCTACTCCCATTATATTTTTTCTTTAATTTTACAACAGGGCTTCATTAACTTTTTAATGGGATACAGAGAAGGAATCTATTTGACTTCAAGTATATTGGAAGTTTTTCTTTAGACAATTCAGTTCCTCATCTGTTGCTTTTTATTTTGTGTATTTCAAGTTCCCAAGCAACTAAAATTTGCAAACACAGCTATGGATACACTATTTGTTTTATACTAGTTACTTGGGAATGTAGGTCTCTTTTTTGTTGCATTCCCCTCCCCTCCATTTCTTAATCATATATAACTAGCAACACTTAAGGTTATAGGTTGATTTACAGATTCCTAAGTCTGTGGCTCATGGTTTGTGGCCTCTAGTTTGAAACTAGAGAAGAATGAGTAGTCAGGAATTGGTTACTTTGAATGTAGGAGGGAAGATATTCACAAGGTTTCCCACCTTTAAAGCAGTTTCCTGCCTCTTGGTCACCATGAATGTTAGATGGCAGAGACCAAGAATTCCAGATAGTTGGTGGCCAGTGATGGTGTTTTATTTAGTCACATCTTAGACTTTTTGAGAACTCACTAGCTTTTATTGCCCACTGACTTTTCAGACTACCTTAGGCTTAAGAAAGAGGCTCTTTTCTATAAACTTAATTCTTTGGTTGATCTGTTAAAATAAAGACACTTGCTACAGCCAAGATCTGCTGTTGTGAAGGTGCATTTTCTAAGCTGAAATACTCAAGCTTTTTTCAGAGTATTTAGCTCTTGCAGCAAAACAATTGATGTTAACTGGGAGGATTACAGTATTTATAGAGCAATCTTCAGCACCAGCCTGGAGTAGTGACACTTTCCCTCCTCAGATCAACTTACTTCCACTGCCTCTACAAAGGCCTTCTTACCATGTCCTGGTTTTCTAGTGTGGCTGTGACAGCATGACTGATAACCAGACTGGAGTCAGGTATTTTGCACTTTGAAGCATCTCTATCAGTTTCTTGATGTTTCCTCTCAAAATAAAAATTTGTGACTGAAACTTGGGAAAAATTGGTTACTCAAGGTAACGTGGGGAGTAACTGGTAGAGCTGGGTAGAATGACCAAGTTGGAATACTTCTCACAATAAAACTGTTGCTATGTGGGACAACAGAAATAAATGACACCTATCCAAGGAAAACTGGGACTACGGTCATTTTAAGAGGTAGGAATAAGTACTTTTTACAGATTGTTTCATTGGAATGAATTTGGTTTAGAAGTGAGATGCTTTAGAAGTGAGATATGGGGCCTCCCCTGGTGGCGCAGTGGGTTAAGCAACGCACTACGAAGCAAATCGCAGCCACTGAAGCGCGAGTTCGATCCCTGCTGCCGGCCAGGGTGGGGACCCACATGGTGCGGCAGACCTCTCCTGCTGTGCCCGCTGCTCCCCTCAGCAGTGTACTTCTCTTGATCTGCCTGTTCTGCTCCCCGCTCTCTGTGGTGAATCCTCTCACCCCCCCACACCTCTGGCCTGTGCCCCAGTGCTTGTATGCATAAATAAATAAATCTTTAAAAAAAAAAAAAAAAAAAGAAGTGAGATATGTTCCACGGTTAATTTGTTATCCTGTTACATCTTTAGCACTGTTAGACAACTCAAAATATTGGGATAAACTGTGTCAGTATTTTAAAGACAGTTGCTTATGGGTCTGTTCACTTTTCTCCCTTGTTCTTGGTTGGACCTTAAGGCTGATTTCTACTGTCATGGTTACAGCACACTTTCTCCCTTTAAGTATGACAATGCTGCCCCACCATTACTTCACTATGAAAGTTGGCTTCACTTTTCAGAAGGAAAAATAAAATGTATGTTACATTTGATAGTATTCAAACTAATGCATTTTTTAAAATGGGTAAAAGGTAAGATGGCTTTAGTTATAAGGATCAGTGTGTGCCCTTCTCAGAACAAACACCATAGTCCTACTCACTAAAGGGGAGGACACTGGACAGTAGAACAGTTTTTACACTTTATAATTTCATGCCTTTCCAAAGAGGTTGAAATGTCATTTTGGTAAAAAGAGAAACTAATACACCGATTGTGAAGAAAACTTAAGCCTCTGGCAAACTGCTTTGTGATACATGTGTGTACAACTTTCTTTTAATTGGTGGGGCAATGACATAAACAGAAGGGAAATACTTTTTTTTCTTGCTTAAGGTTTTTTTGGTTCCCTTTCTTAAAAGTTAGAACCGTCAGGAAATATAGTATTGATTTTAAGAAGAGACATTAAGAAAAATCACAGTAAAATGGTATCCTGTTAACTATTAAATGCTCTTTAAGAAGAACAATGCAGGGAGCCTCCCTGGTAGCACATGGGGTTAAGTCTCAGCACTATGAAGGTATAGGCAGCCACTGCAGCATGAGTTTGCTCCCCAGTTCAGGGAACTGACCCACATACAGCACAGCAGACCTCTCCTCCCTTGCCCGCTGCTCCCCTCAGCAGTGTATTTCAGTAGATCTTCCTGTTCTGCTCCCCACTCTGGTGAATCCTCTCAGATCCCTACACCTCTGGGCTACACTCCAGCTCTTTTGTGCATAAATAAGTCTTTAAAGAAAAAAAATGTGCATTTGGAGGAGATTGTAATCTTGTAAAACAAGATTAGAAACTCAAAACAGCTGGGATATTGTTATACACAGTGCCAGGTGATTTCCCCTGTTCAGTGTTTGTGTTTTGGAAGTGGTGTGTTGTTTTTTCACCTTAACAATTAAACTTACAAAGTAGCTAATTTCAAAACCAAATCTATTAATTTTTTTGCATCACCAGATAGTATTCTTTTCAATTGTTTGAAATTGAAAATTTTCCCCAACTTGATACAGTGTCAGTTACAAAGTAGAGATAATCTAAAGTGACATTGGGATTTCTAGTGATTAGATGAAAACCCTGACCTTAAAAGGCCCACAATTAGGTATGTAATTACCCAGCTGGCAATCATTTTCCCTTCTTGATCACATCCTCATTTGTGTTTGAATTACTTAAATGTTTTTAGAAGGTGGAACGTGTAGAACTAAGCCTTAATGGTGCCTAGTAGTCTTTCTAGTTTTTAAGTGTGTTCCTCTAACATTTGTCATCCTAAGGTCTTGTTAACCTAGTGGTTGCTCAGTTACTATCTTTGAAGCTCACAGTATTGGAGGTACTTAAATTTTATCTTGCAGATGGTCATTCAAAAGACACCACATTATCAAGCGCAAGTATTGGTCAGAGGATTTGGAATCTCGATACTTTGTTCTGAACTTTTTAAAACTGCCTCAAATGTGAAAGTGTGGTTGCCTTTTAAATTTTTAAAATAAGGTTTGATTTTCTATTTTCCATTGGTTTCTTGTGTCTTGAAACTTTTCATTTCTCAATTTGTCATTATAGGGAATCAAGTCTTTGGCACAAATGATTTCTTGCAAGTGCATTCCACTTTATCACCTGCTATTTTACTATTTGTGTCTTAATTTTGTGAGATAATCTGGACCTTTTTTTCCTCTTTGACAAATGTTTCTAAGTTACACAATCAAGATTGGGGCTGGAGAGTAGATAGACTGATTTACTGTTAAAATTTGCTGTATCAAACAAAATAAAACATTTTTTGATATATACTTCATAGTTTATCATTGAGTTGTTTTCATTGCCTAGAATGAAGTTTTAAATGTAGCCTACAATAATCACTTTCTTTTAACCATAATTAAAAGGAGGCTACTGATCTCCCCAAGGCCCTTTTTATCCTGTAAAAACTACTGATAGGTTAGGTTGCTTCCTGGGACTAAGTTAAAACTTTTCTTCACATCACATAGAGAAATGGTGGGAGAATAGAAACACATAAAATTATCCAGATAAAGAAGTAACATAGCTATTTCTATGTGGACATGCTCACATTGTTAAAATCAACATATAGCTAAAAGTTGAGGTGTATTTTTCCTGGATTATGCATTGGTCCAATTGAGTTTACTTGAGAATAGAAAGTTTTTTTATTTTCAACTCTAGAGAACTTTTGACATTTTTGCTTTTCAGCAATGGACTGTTGATGTCAGGCTAGTAATGGATAAAATTAGATGGAGAGGAGAAATTATAAATGTATAAAATATTCTTCAAAATGATTGAGTTTGATTAAATTGAAAACTACTGAAAACAGAAAAATTGGAAATTGTTAAATTCTAAAGAATTATGCTAACTGATCAAATTGTTTGCGCCATAAAATAATTTAATGAAAGGATAATGTTAAGCCAAATAAGTCTGAAAGAGAAAGATAAATACTGGATAGGGTCACTAATAGGTAGAATATAAAATAACTAAAGTAATAGTTAAGATAAAGACAAGCTGAAAAACTAACCCTTGATAGCTAACTACAGAACTGAAATACCAATGGGGGAAAAGATTGTGGAGGAAAAAAACAGGACAGCAGGAAGGCATAATGGTCTGTGTTAGAGGACTATGGGTAATTTTGTGGTAGACGCACTATGGTGGTAATACATTGTAGAGATAACCCAATGTTATCTTAGTTAAGATTAATTTAAAGAAAATGCATCAATGTTAGTTACAGTCCTAAAGGTGGAATTACAATGACTTCTCAGATCACAGCAAGCTCTCTTATTTGTAGTACCCTGAAATTACTGATTTGGATTTATAAATGATGCCTTTACATGACGTATAAAGCAAAAATTTATGTTTAGTTTTGCTAGTTATTAAAAGGATGCATTTTAACTAAACATTTTTTGTGTCCTAGGTATGTTTCTATAAAACCTGATAACTGAAAATTGGCCAGTGGAACTAGTGTCCTCGGCTTATTGATTGACATTTTATTAATGGAAGGCTTCCATCTGGTCAGCACTAGAACAGTATCTGAAGACAAAACAGAATGCTATAGTTTTGAAAGAAAGATCTGAAGCTCTCACCATGAACACACAGACTACCAATCATGCCAGAGAAATGTATGAAAAATAAATGATGTTCTTTGTTCTCTTTTAGAGTAAAAGGATATTGTTATTTTCTGGTTTTGAAATTCCCATATATAGAGCATATTTTAGTGAGGTATGTCCTCAGCCTAACTTTTTGGATTTTCTTCCTACAATGCCATCTTTGGGCAACCACACTTCAACAATGCTTAGGTAGGCCTGCTACTTTTGAAGTAACACTATGCACTTGGTGCTTTGACACCTTCTACCTTAGGTGCTTTTTTTTTTTTTTTCTTTCCTGAACTCTTACATAGCTTTCAAGCACTCTGGAATAAGACTGCTTGATTTCCAATCTCAAATTAATCAGTTATTAGCTATTTAAAACAATTCTGTGTTTCAACAACTTCATCTATCAAATGGAGTAGTAAGTAGGTCTTCCTTAAAGGACATGTGAGGTACTCAACACATTGCCTGGCACATAATAGGCACTCAGTAACTTAGTAATATGAGGATGTGAATGGCTCATTTCCAATTGTACCTCTTTTGTAAGGCCTTGTAATTTTCCTTTCTTGGATGTTGTCAATCAGGCCTTTCTTCTGTACTGACTTACATGCTATCAAAAAACCAAAATTTTCTCACTTGAATGTGAACTTAATGCACGGAACAATTTTTAACACTATTATGTGTAAAGCACTGTGCTGAACATTTGGTAAGAGAATAGCCACTCTTGTTACTATTTAGTACTTATATTTATTGAATTTTTTGAGTAACCTCTTTCAAATTTAAAATACGTAACTGATCTAGTGAATCCTCATACCTGTCATTTTAAGCACTAGGATAAACATCTAAACACGGAGTCAAGTCACAGTGCACCAAGTATTTTGCAAATACTAAGTTTAAAAACCATTCAATGGGAACATTTGAGTACCATTTTAAAAAGTACAGTTCATTCACAAACATCTATTAATGGACACTGTGCTAAGTTTTCAGTATTTAAAAAAAAATATTCTCAAGGAACTCAACACTCAAGTGAGTAAGTACATCCTATCAGCAAAACATTAGAAATTCAAAGTCAATAAGGAGTGGCTAAATTATGATTTATACAATGTCAATAAGGAGTGAGTGTATAAATTATGATTTATATAATACAGCCCTTAAGAAGAATGAGAGCAGTTTATAAACTGATAAGAATTGTCAAATACCAGTGTAGAAAAGCAAGGTGTAGAATATATAGGTAGAAAAGATTTCAGCTGTATATATATTTGTGGAAAAAATTATACTCGTGCATGGAATTTTCAGCAGATACATGTACCTGTGGACAGGGAACTAGAGTGGTGTTTAGGTATAGGAAGCACATTTACTTTTCACCAGGTGCATCATCATTATTATTTTTTTTAAAGGAAAATGCTATATCTGAAAAATTGTATGTGAGCATGTGTGTATGTTAGGGGGTGTTTTTTCTTCCCTTTACCCATTCCCATTGTGTGTGTTGTATTTATTTTTTCAATGATTTATGGGAAATTTTTTACTTTATATGTTAAAAAATACTTCAATGATTTGCCTTTTTACCATGTTAGGGGGTTTTAAGGAGATTGTTAAAGCATAAGGACACAAAGTTTACTACCCTTCCTGTGAAACCCCTCACTTAGTAAAGAAATATTCCAGAAACATGCTAATAATTAGGTATACATTGTGTACTAGGTTGTGGGAAAGATATTTTTGTTGAAATATCTTAACAGTATCTCAAGTGGTTAAATATGTTAAAGTGCAAAATGCTTCAAAGATAAATGTTAATCCTAATAATTCAAAGAAAGCCCTACGAATAAGTTGGTGCACTCATCGCTTTTCTGCAGAAAAGCCAACTTAGTTGTTTTCATATGTCATCTTAGTTTTGGGGATGATGTGTTTGGTTCGAGAGCACAATGTTTCTAGTTGGGTTCAGTAGGTATAGTTATATGTGTTAAATATAGTTAACAGTCTAACTGCAGTGTTTTGCTGATAAGATTGAAAACACAACTGATTAAAAAATATGGACGCTCACTCCCCCTCCTTAAAAAAAAAAAGGAATAAAAAAGACTAATTACAGAGCTTGCAAGAAATAAGTAAGGAAATGTTTTAAGTGCTGTTAAGAGGCTTCCCTGGTGGTGCAGAGGTTACGTCTCAGCACTATGAAGCTATCCACAGCCACTGAAGCATGAGTTTGATTCCAGCAAAGGAACTGATGCACATGGCATAGCAGACCTCTCCTGTCTCACTGGCTGCTCCCCTCAGTATTTTTCAGTAGATCTGCCTATTCTGTCCCTCACTCTATCTCTGGTAAATCCTCTCACACCCCACCTTTGGCTTGCACCACAGCGCTTGTATGCATAAATAAATAAATCTTTAAACAACAACAACAAAAATAAAGTACTGTTAATATGTTCTTAGTCATTCACATTTGCAGGTGAGAAAAGGTTGAAATGAGAAAAAATTTTTAAATGTGCTAATAGAAACATTACCTATGGAAACACAAAAATACGTAACATTCATTCAATAAGTATTTATTGGTATCTGTGTGCCAAATACTATCCTAGACATTGGAGATATTGCAAGGAACAAAATGACATCTTCCCATTAGACTTTACAGCAAGTACAATTCATAACATTGCTAATAGATTTAAAATAACTTAGGTCTTGGTCTTTTATTAAATAATTTTTCAAAAGTTATGAGTTCACAATGCAGAGGTTTTTAGAAGATAAGAGTACCACAAAAATATATATTATTCATCAAGGAAAATAAGGTAGATTGAGGGGCCTCCCTGGTGGCGCAGTGGGTTAAGCAACGCACTAGGAAGCAAACTGCAGCACGAGTTTGATCCCTGCTGCCAGCGGTGGGGGGGGGGGGTGTGGCACACCAGGGGGCCACCATGGTGTGGCAGACCTCTCCTGCTGTGCCCACTGCTCCCCTCAGCAGTGTACTTCTGTTGATCTGCCTGTTCTTCTCCCTGCTTTCTGTGGTGAATCCTCTCACCCCTCCCACCACACCTCTGGCCTGTACCCCAGTGCTTGTATGCATAAATAAATAAATCTTTAAAAAAAAATAAGGTAGATTGAGTTTATTTTGTAACTATTTTAGATATTTCCTCATCTGGAGACATATGTCAATATTTTGGTAAGACTCCTGTGTTCACTACAAAATAGAGTGGGACACTAACTGGGATGTGAGAACACGCAAAAAATGAACTTTTAAAATTAAGAGGAGACAGGCAAATATAATTTGAAGGAAAAAAGGATGTGTTAGATGCAACAGACAAAAACTTGCTTGCTTTAGGAAAACTAACAATCATGGGACCCACTTAATTCTTTTTGACTGAATTGTCAATTTTATTTTAAACGATAAGAAAAGTAGTGAGACAAGCCTATCTTGGTCAGACACACTGAAAACTTCTATCAAATCATGTACACCTCATGTATACAAGTACAAGACATCACAATGACATGTTAAGGTTGGTCAGTGTTACATAGTACTCTCTATAATTGGGCTTCCCCTATTCTCCCACTCCAATTGTTTGTTTCAGCTTTTTCCAATCACTCATGGTTTAATTTCTGATAAGGTACTAAATGCTTTATCTTATTCCTGAACCTTGATTGAAAGTTCTCTCTACAAAGATTTTCTGAAAAAGAGCTCTTACAGTGAATTTTACTCTTGGATTCAATATGATTACAAAATGTTCTTAGGTTTGGTAAAGTCAGAATTAATTTGGACTACTTTCAGTCTCTTCTGAAATTAGAAGCCTGAAATAATATAAAAGGGCAATGGAAAGTAGTTTGAGAAATACGTGGTTTAGAAAATAATAACCTTTGTAATTTGTCTAGTATACTGTTTACACCCTACAAACTTCAGTTTTGTTTTATAAAATTTGTATTGCTTCTCCATCATAAATAATAGTAATTTTTCACTAGAGATCTTGCTTAGCAGAACAACTTGCTAAGAATACTCAAAACTGCTTATATTCTACTGTTATTTTTCCTGTGCTGGGAAAGTTGATGTCTAAGAACAAGTTTAGCAATGTGAGAAGCCACTAAGGAAATTTCATTATTTTCCCGGGGTCAAAGGATCATAGGAGAGAATGTGAAATAAAAATGTTTAAAGCAAAAAAATAAGTGATTCGAAAATATATTTTTAGATTTCTGTATACCAATCACCTAGTAAAAAACCATACTTACCAGCTTTGCCACAGAATTATCACCTCAAAAAAAATAAACCTCAGGGTCTCCCTGGTGCCTCCAGAGGTTGAGTACTACACTGTGTGGCTTCCACAGCCACTGCAGTGTGAGTTCAATCCCTGGCCAGGGAGGGGACCCACATGGTGCAGCAGACCTCTCCTGCCTCAC
Organism: Galemys pyrenaicus; assembly: GCA_019455555.1. NCBI lineage: Eukaryota > Metazoa > Chordata > Mammalia > Eulipotyphla > Talpidae > Galemys > Galemys pyrenaicus. Next base: position 10,271,130 of record JAGFMF010011380.1, on the reverse strand, counting down.
CCGCTGCTCCTGTCAGCAGTGGTATTTCAGTCAATTTGCCAGTCCTGCTCCCTATTCTTTCTCTGGTGAATCCTCTCACTCCAGGCACCTCTGGCCTATACCCCAGCTCTTGTATGCATATATATTATATATTTTTATATATTTATGTATTATATATTTTTATATATATAAATTATACCTTCTATTTTGAGGTATATATACACACATATGTATGTGTATATACATATGTGTGTGTATATATGTATACCTTCTATTTGGCCTAACAGAGATGAAGGGCTATTAAATTTTCAAAAGAAAACCTTGCACTTACTAAGCTTAAAACATGCCAATATGCCTTAATATTTGTCTAAACTATGAGATGTTCTATTTCATGTTATTCTTCAACATTTCACACTCTGGTAAAAATCTGAATTTCTTTGGATTCTCAACTTGGAAACCAAATCAGAGCCATTTGCCTTACCCATCTTGTAATAAGAGACCCCAAGAAAGTCTGACCACAATGCCTGAATTTTCATGAGTTCTTTCAAGATGAGGACTGGGACTGCACTTTATCCTGTTCTTTACATTCTCCGCAGTGCTGGAACTCTAACAAACTCAACCAAAAAGTTTCCAACACTATAGTAACATGGAAAAGGGACTTGAAAAAAACAAGAATTACAGTAGATTAAAAGATAGATGAGGACATTTTATATATACATACACACACACATACACACACATAGAGAGTCTGAGGGAACTGATTCAAGTTAAAAAACTACAGAAAACTCATGGTCTTTTTCTATTAGAAGTTTACTTGGGTAATCACATACAAAAAGAGATTTATAGGACTACTAACTAACTGAAAGTTATTTAAAAAAAATAGCCCAGTTGAAACTGGAATAAATGTCATTTCCTAATAAAAATGCAATGATAGGGCCTCCCTGGTGGCACAGCGGGTTAAGCAACGCACTATGAAGTGAACCACAACCACTGCAGCACGAGTTCGATCCCTGCTGCTGGCCAGGGAGGGGGCCCGCATGGTGCGGCAGACCTCTCCTGCTGTGCCCGCTGCTCCCCTCAGCAGTGTGTTTTGGTCAGTTTGCCTGTTCTGCTCCCTGCTCTGTCTGGTGAATCCTCTCACCTCCCACGACTTTGGCTTGTACCCCAGCTCTTGTATGCATAAATAAATAAATCTTAAAAAAAAAAAAAAAAGAAAAAAAATGCAATGATAGAAGACTGCTTATACTTAAAAAGACATTAATACAAGTTCAGAATGAATGTTATATGACCATAATCAATATTAAATCTTGACTTACCTCCATAAGTCATGAAATGATAGAAGTTGGCAGGACGGCATATAAATCAGATGTAACTAGGACGGAAATACAGAAAAAAGATGTTTCCAGTTTTGAATAGTCCGCAGTCATAGGTTCACTGAACTTGGGTTAATTAAATGATTCAAGAATGGAGGTAAAATGGTCTATAGTCAACACACTACACACTGAGGTTTTAAAATTTATTTTGGAAATGCATAGTAACAAAATAGACTTCCTTACACATTAAAATAGAACATGTTAATCAATTAAAAATTGGTATTTCTAAAGATGGGTAGCTATTTTTTCATGGCAATAAGATAAACTAAGCAAGATGCTTTGACTTTCTATATAGGAATCACACAAAACAAAGTTTAACTCCCAGAAAACCAAAATATTTGCTTTCAATTAATTAAAAAAAATTTTTTTTCCTCACTGTGATCACTTTTTAAACTCCTGGCTACAATTTAAGCAATGCTAAGTTGCTGTTTGATTTTTTTTTTTTTTTTTAGGCTAACACATTCAGAAATAAGTATGATTTAGGGTAAGGAGAAAAGTTTCAGAGCTCTTAGAGCCTTAATTTCCTCTTAACTGTGTTTCTCCATCAAAAGCAAATAAGAAATCTAAATTATCTAAACCTATTTTTGGCCATCTTCAGGAATTTCTTATTATATCTCCTTTGAAATGTCACAGTTGCACTCTTGGAAAACTTGTCTTCCTGGTTTTCAAATATCTGTTTATTATTACAGCCTTTCAGCCAGAATGCCAGGTCTTTGTACTGTACTGTTTCTTGAAACTGGAGACCAGCACATTTCGCACATTTCAATTAATTGTCCTTCCATTTGAGACATTAAACCACGTCAATTTTTACAAAGTTTTAACTAAATATTTGGACCTTTAAGTTCTCAATTTCATTCCCTCAGTCTAATATTGGGAAAGATTTTTGTTTTATTAATAGAAGCAAAAGTAAGGTTCAAAATATTAATGTATTTTAGTCACTGACCCTTATAGCTGACACAAGTGTAGGGATTTTCTAAAAGGCACGAGCTTGAGCTATGATACGCTAAAGAAAAAAGGTAGAGTTTTAATTCAATTTTGGGAATGTTTAAAGTTGCACATGTATCAAATAATTCACACATTCATCTTAAAAGAAAGGCTCTATTGTTCTTAACAAAGACCTCCAGTTTATCTACCCTTAAAAATTTTAGGTGGATAAGTGACAAATTTACTACCCCAGCCTTTTATATAGATTCCAGTTTTGTTTATTCAACAACCTTTAATCAAAGCATTTCTATCTTACAAAAATGGTACTCTAACTTTTCTTCTCAAACTGGCTTACTTTCAGTGATACCACTGTTGTCTTCCAATATAGAAAATGTGTAATTTTCAATACCTCCCCTTTTTCCAGCTCATATTTTACAGTTTTTTCTTTTGAAATATCTGTTACTTCATCTCCATTCTCAATACTTCTCTTTTCTACCTGTTTTCCTTATTTCTAAATTACTACAAAAGCTACACACCCAGTTTCCTTGCCACCAGATCATTTCTTATAGTCTTCCTATGTTGTGTATTACCACATTTCATTTCCAAAAATTTCATTATTCAATTCCCATTATTTTATTTCAGTAGGCTTGAATGCCTCCCTATTCCTTTAAAATCAAAACTACAATTTTTAATTGGTTTCCCAGGCAAAGGCCCCAAAACAGTTCTTACCTAGTTACCTAAATTCACATAATTTTTACTTCAGATATAAAAGGCAATGATCCAAGTTTCTGTGAGGAGGAATATTGCAATCTGTTTTGGTATAAATTCTCATCCATAGACTAGGGTAGTCCATTACTTGATAATTTAGTACATCTTAATTTATAACCATACGGGCCACAAATTATAAAATGAAGGCTTTTTATTGAGTCAGGGTAGACAACTGTCCAATTTCCCTGAGAGTCCCCAAATTTACTTACAGTTTGTGTAGAGGTCATTTCATGTGGCATATTTATTGCCCTTTACTAGAAGGAGCGGTTGTTGGACACTGTGTACAACGTGTGTTTTCTACTTCCTTTGAGAAAATCCTTTTTTCATGTGCTCTAGGTGTCTATGGTAAAAAACTCTTCACCTTTTTTTTTTGAAGGGGAACTGATGTCAAGATTCATGCCTAGAATAAATAATATGAATGAGTAAATCAATATACAGAAGAAACTGCTTTTGTCACAGAAACTATTTATTTAGTTACTGATTGAATTCCTGACTTTTGGCTGACATAAATGTAACATTTATGTCAAGTACCTCAAAGTCAAACCAGAACACAGTGGCAACTACAGACTTCCTAATAAAATACAATTTATACATAAGTTCTGGAAAACAGACTAAGTGTCCTATAAACAGATTTCATATAAAAGGCCTAAGGGTACATAAAGATAAATCCGTATCACATCAGTGATTTAAATGTCCTAGCGGAAAACAAATGCTACATATTTGAAATTCAGTTTTCTTTGCTTCCTTAGAATCCTTAAAGTGTTTTTGGTGTGACTTGTATAGTGTTTTACAAAACTGTCCAACAAAGCTTGTAAGAAAACCTGTTTTGTTAAATAAAGTACCTCGACTAAACCACTGCATACCTGACCCAGAAGCATTTCATTAACTTTAGAATCATTTTAAAGAATTATAGCAATACTCAATACATTTGGTTTTGTCATTATGGCAGCGGTGTTTCTTGAAAACATCTTTTTATATAAGCGCTTTTCATCATACTACCATCACTGATCTCAGACACACAAAGATTAACAGAACACAGTCAAATTGTACTTTGTTGGGAAGCTTTAGGGTTAAAAGATCATTTAATCAATGACCCTCAAAAAGGGCTATCAAAATTTCACAGGTCTTTCCACTGTTTATATACCCACCCACCGTGTTCTTTCTGGTTTTGATTTAAAAAAAAGACACCTTAATAAAGTAGCTAAGATATGCATCATGAAACAGTAAAAGCTGGAGAACCATTAATTACTAGGAAAAAGTGTGGGTACTTCTACATAGATCTAGCTGGTATTAAGCACTTCCAGAATGTACTGTCATAAATATTGAAATATTAAGCACCCATTAGGCTACACTTGCAGAGTACACATAAAGAGTAAGTTAGCCCCTGCCATAAGGCAGAATACATTAATTATTGGGTCAGAATTAAAAGCATAAAGGAGAGAAGTGGTATTTCTGACTAAGGAGGAAAAGTGAGCTGTAAAATTTTCATGCAAAGCCCAAGCTGAAGACAAAGGAAAAGACACTGTAGGAATCAATAACTTGTACTAAGGCTTTAATGTGAATTAGAGTGTTGGAAGAGTGTTTCTGGTTAAAATCAGAATTGTGGTATTAATTCACCAATCAATCTGAAGGTAATAAGGTCAGTCATACCTAGAGAAAAAAAATCTGATTTTAGAATTTTTAAATGCAATCTTTTCAAGATTTCTCAATTTGTTGATTTCAAAGTCACAAAATCCTAACATTTAGGGAAAGGTTGTCTAATATAAGCCTAGATTTTCTATCAATATTTCTGTCAATTATTCTTTCTTCAAATCATCACTTTGACTTTTCAAGGGCTACAGGCAACCTAAATACCCATCTCCTACTAGAATTCATTTCAACTGAATCTTGGGCTTTGCATCTCACACAGGGAAAACAATCTCAAACATAGTTAACTCTTGTCTACCTATTCCCCAGTACCAATCTCTACTTTCAATCTACTATATTTACTACTTCTTCCTACTTGATCATATCCTGGTCAATGTTTTCTGCACTTCAAAGTTTTCATTCCCTTCATGTCACCAAATTAATCCCATCCATTCACAAGCCAATACTTTTATTGGATACATTGGGGGCTGACCTAGGATTGTAAAATTTGAGACAGTATTGTCAAATTCAACCTCTTACAGTTGAAAATCGAGGCTTATAGGCCACACAAGTAACCATTTTAAATATTTGAGTATGACCATGCTTAATTTCTCTGGGATGGAACAGTTTCTGTATGTTACATTGTCATTCCTCTGACAAAATAACCTAGCTACTCAGTTCTTTAGCATGATATCCACAAATATGAATTTTACCATACTGAATTATAGTACTTTGTTCTACTTCATTTCAGGTTTTCTAAACCAATAGGAAAACCTTATTTTTTTTTTACATATTCAGTTGTTCTCTTAATAAAATGCATCTCAAGGATTCTGTTACTTGCATCTATGGGAAAGAAATTAATATAGGTATGTCTATAAATCTAACAGATTAATTGAAGGGCTCATAGGAAATATTAATATACAGTCATATAACTATGACAAAGCAGAAGTAAAACTAAATACAGTGTAGCAACTAGTACCAGAGGCAAGTGCCTTATATGAACAAAGTGACTTAATATGAACAACTACACACATTAATGAAAATGAAGAGATGAAAAGTTTCATTGTCTGAGACTTTCAAAAATGAGGGTAAAATGATAAGAAAATAACCTATAGATGCTCATATTATCATCAAATTAATATAGTTTCACTTCTGGTTTATAATAGTTATATGATAGTATGCTAATATTTCATGTAAGTTCTTCAATTAATCTGTTAGCTTTATAGACATACCTATATTAATTTCTTTCCTATAGAAGTAACAGAAGCAAAAGCCTATTTCTAGAATAACCTTTATCATCTCAACTATGAGAAATTATTGAATTAAACACTTTAAAAACTGTTCTAAAATGACAAGATATATTAGCAACAGTTGTAAAAATCCTCACCTTTTAAAACCACCATCTCAAACCAGTAATTCATCCAATATTAATTTGGAAATCCGTTGGATAACTTCTATGTGTCAGGTGTTTACAGTAGTTAACCTTAAATGTGTAAGGAAATGTTACTTGAAATAACATACCACTTATTGTAAAACTATATTTTCTACATGAATCATGAAAATTTATTTATTTATTTACAAAGATTTATTTATGCATACAAGAACTGGGGTACAGTTCTTGGGGAGGGGTGAGAGGATTCACCAGACAGAATGGGGAACAGAACAGGCAGATCAACTGAAATACACTGCTGAGGGGAGCAGCAGGCAAGCAAAAGAGGTCTGCTGCACCATGTGTGCCACCTCTCTGGCCAGCGTTAGGATCGAATTTGTTCTGCAGTGATTGTTGTTTGCTTCATAGTGCTGTGCTTAACACACTGAGCCACCAGGGAGGCCCCAAATTATGAAAATTTAAACTCATTCATATAAAAACATGATCATACTAAGCAGGAAATGAAACAAAGTGAAAGATAAACATAGCCAAAAACCAATTCCCACTTTCGATATCCCCATGGATAATATGCAGGCCTGGATTGCAGATGAGGTTATAAGGTGATTTTATCATTCTTATGCTTTCTTTTACAGGTTTTTGGTTAATTCTATTGCAAATTACCTACCTAAAGCAAAACATTTCTGTGTCTTGTTTTGTATTTAGCATCTTGATGTAAAAAAACACAAACCAACTTATTCTAGTGCAGTAAAATGAGGATAATGAACATTATCTGGCAGTGAGTAGTCAATTTTAGAAAACTACTTAAAAATGATTTTACAGGGACCTCCCTGGTGTTCTAGGGGTTAAGTCAGTGCTATCACCATGACAACCCACCAACAAGACCTGAGTTCAATCCCTGGCAAGGAAGCTAACCCACATATGGCACTGTCGACCTCTCCTGTCTTGCCCACTGCTCCCTTAGCAGGGTATTTCAGTAGATCTGCCTGTTCTGTTCCCAACTCTGGCTCTGGTGAATCCGCTTGCCCCCTGCAACTCTGGCCTACACCCTAGCTTTTCTACACAAAAACAAATATTAAAAAAATGATTTTACAGTAGCAGATAGATCAAGGCAAACTATGGAGTATTAATATTTTACTGACAAGTAGGTCATACCTAGTTGGGTGGGATTAATTATGAAGAGTTAACAGAGGTCAATGTGAAACTGATCCAAGAGCTTCTATTAATTTGGGATATACTTGTGACCACAATCAGAAGTAGAGCCCAAAATGTCTGATTACCAAATGCAGAGTGAAGCATCTGAATCCTATTGTTTCACAGAGAGGTAGGGTACTTACTGTGGGTATAAGCATGGAGATAAAGTTCAGAATTTGGTAGATCAGCAAGAAAATAACACAAATGCAGTGTTAGGAAAATGGGTCATACTCTATGATCTTAATGTGAAAAATGCAAGTGAAAATTATTTCTTGATGAAGTAGAAAGAGGCTATTACAAATTGCAGTTGGATCCTAACAAACTAAAAAATTTTCTTAAATAAACTGACTTAGATTTTAAAGCTAAGTAATCAATTATAGGGTTAATCAGATGAATGATGAAGCAGAAAAAATTAAATAATTTCAATACTTTTAAAAGTACTTAATTCTCTTATTTTAAAAAAATTATTTATGCATACAAGAGCTAGGGTATAAGCCAGAGGTGAGGGGCAGGGGGTGGGGGGAAGGTGCAAGGATTAACCAGACATAGAGTGGGGAACAGAAAAGGCCTATAGATTGAAACACAGTACTTAGGGGGCCAGCTGATGAGACAGGAGCGATCTGCTGTGCAATTTGGGTCAGCTCCTTGGCTGGGGATTGAACTATTGCTGCAGTGGCTGCAGACAGCATCAGTGCCGAGACACAACTCCCTGTATCACCAGGGAGGCCCTAATGTACTTAATTCTTAAAAACAAAAACTGAATCTTGAGACAGTAGCAAGTAAACTAATTCCAGATAATTAGTGTTTTGTTTTTTTTTATAACATCTCAGAACATTTGGAAATCCATTTCAGTCTGTTAGATAAATTTTTTCTTAAAAGTTATAAAGACTTCTAATAAGAGTATTCCAGTAAGACTTCATCTTATGAGAGTCCTTATAATGGTCTCAAAAATGAAGCTTTGTATTACTCAGCAAATACTAATTCATGGTTCTTATTTCCCTTTTGTTCAAGAAAATTGTGATATTGATGACCTATATATTTGACATAACTGAATCTGGGAAATCACACTGAAAAGTTGGCTATCTGACTAGTGAGTTACTTTTGAGTAGCCATATTTATATTGGTATCAACATATTCTACAGTAGGAAACTAATGTTAGTATTCTGTGAAGTTACCTGTTCTATTTAGCATATCATTCACCAAATGAGCTAAGATAGTCTGTAGTAGCTTTAGTTTATTAGGTTTACAGGCTAATAGTACAGAAGTAAGGTAGTAATTATGATGTAACAAACACTAATGAAATTATTACTGATAAATGAATGAAATCCTTATGTTAGTAGTACACAAAGGGGAGTTAAATTTCTGTATAGGAGAAGGTTGCCCTTCTAAAACACCACCTGAGAATACTTCTGAAGGTTGAGTTAAAAATGTGCTGTACTGCCTGGACTTGTTCTGAGTGACAAGTGACCAAGCCTTCCCAGAAGTATGATTCTTTGACAAATACTCAGAAAATGATTGTGATAGTTTAGATAACCTGCAAAATAGGTTTGCAATTTAAATGTATCGCATATTTTGACTGCAACCTTGTCTGTTTACCCTACTGTTTTGATGACTCCTAGAGAAAGTGTGCTTGAGAGGACATTAATGTTAACCTTAAAAATATACCAAGACCTATAGATTATGTATACTTGTTCTATTCTCTGTATAGACAGTTTTCTTAGGACTACTATATTCCATTAAAGTGTGGTTGAATTTGTATTCCATTCATATACATCCATAGACCACACATACAAACAAGCTACAAACACAAATACTCCATGACTAGTGTAACCAAAATACATTTCTAAGAGCACAGCCCTTTGCAATGTAACAGAACTATCTATCATGGAATACTTGAGATAATTTGAGCTTGGTGTAGTATTTCCACATACAAACCTACCTTTAAGACTTTGGAAGTTACCACTATAAGACTTTGTCTCCTCTACCTTGTTAGCTATAGGATAGATGCTTATAGATTTTAGTAAATGCATGAGCTTTGCTATCAAATCAAACCGCCTGAACTTGAATCCTGACCCTTCCTTAACCAGTTGTGTGTCATTAGGCATGCTATTTCCTGGTGACTCAGTTTTCTTATCTGAACGTGAGGTTAATGATGTATGTTCTTCAGTATGTTTATGAGAATTAAATGGATGTTAAGTGTAAACATTTCTGACAAAGGATCAGTTTATCAGTGATTATTTGCAAAGGATAAATGTTATCAATAATTATTTCTAACAGCAGCAGTAAATGCTCAATTTCTATATGTACTTAAAAAATCAATGTGGATAAATATTAAAATGTTTTGAGTCTTCTGTATTAAAACAGTAAATCAAACAATAAAAATATACTGTCTTATTTCTCAGAGAGGCAAATAAACATTAATAAATGTGCTAGGGCTGATGTTCATTAATGTAGTTACAATTATTCTCGCAAGAATTTCATGTTTTTTAAGTGAACCATAGTAGTTCAGAAAGTAGTTGAATTTAAAAAAAACTAAGACACCTATGTTAAGAGATGTTATAAAAAGTATCTTCTCAGGAGCCTCCCTGGTGGCTCATTGGGTTAAGCAATGCACTTGAAGCAAATCGCAGCCACTGAAGCAGGAGTTTGAACCCTGCAGCTGGCCAGGGAGGTGACCCACATGGTGCAGCAGACCGCTCCTTCTTTGCCTGCTGTTCCCCTCATCAAGTGTATTTCAGTAGATCTGCCTGTCCTGCTCCCCACTCGGTCTCTGGTGAATCCTCTCATCAGCCCCCCCCCCCATACCTCTGGCCTGTACCCCAGTTCTTGTATGCCTAAGTCTTTTTTTAAAAAAAAAAAAAAAGTATCTTTACTTGATGCCAGAATTAACTGGACCAATTGGATCATCTTATACTGATCTTCCTATTACTCGTTTAAAAAATGAGGATTGGGCATCCTGGTGGCGCAGTGGGTTAAGCAATGCACTATGAAGCAAACCGCAACCACTGCAGCACGAGTTCGATCCCTGCCGCTGACCAGGGAGGGGACCCACATGTCGCAGCAGACCTCTCCTGCCTCACCTGCTGCTCCCCTCAGCAGTGTGCTTCAGTCAGTCTGCCTGTTCTGCTCCTCGCTCTATCTCTGGTGAATCCTCTCACCTCCCTGGACTCTGGCCTGTACCCTAGCTCTTGTATGTATAAATAAATCTTTAAAAAAAAATAATTCAATAATCCAAGTATTAAACTTGAAGGGACTACTACAAGGATAATTGCCCTTGGACAATAAATTTTTAATTTTATTCTTTTGCCATTTGTAAGGTTTCATGCCTACATATTACTGTCCTGCTAAAAATTAAACTTATTAAACAGAAAAATCCTTAATTTTTAGATCTCAGCCAATTTCATTGTGCTAGTATTTATGACTGCAAAATAAACCAGACTTTTTATTCTTTACATGGCTTATTAATATAGCTTCAGAGTTGAAACAGTAAAATAGTTTTCATATTCTTACCTTTTGGGGAGGTGGAAGAATGGGAAAATGACAGCAAAACCTCTCAACAAAGAATTCAAAGTGATTCTTGAATTTCTTTTTAACATTCCTCTGAGAACACAGAATAGACTGCTCCCTTAAGATTTTAAAATTGGGCCCTCCCTGGTGGCGCAGTGGATTAAGCAACACACTATGAAGCAGACCGCAGCCACTGCAGCATGAGTTCGATCCCTGCTGCCGGCCAGGGAGGGGACCAACATGGCTTGGCAGACCTCTCCTGCTGTGCCAGCTGCTCCCCTCAGCAGTGTACTTCAGTTGATCTGCCTGTTCTGCTCCCCGCCCCCCCTCTCTGTGGTGAATCCTCTCACCCCTCCCCACACCTCTGGCCTGTACCACGGTGCTTGTACGCATAAATAAATAAATCTTTAAAGAAAAAAAAGATTTTAAAATTATTCGTTCAGTTCTTCCCATGATAGCTAAATCTTAATTACCTCATCTAAAGTTCTGAATGCACAGTATTTCCACTTAGATTCCATTATGTCGTGTTAACCCTGCTTTACATAAATGCTTGTCATGGTATGACTTCACAGATTTGTAGTATATGGCGAAACAAACAGATGAACCAAATAAAACAAAAATTAACTTTTTGGATTCTAAGACCAATTAATGGTACCAGAAGAGAAGAGGAAGCAGTGCATATAATAGGACAAAGGGGCAATTGCATGACAAAAGAATTAAAACTTTAGTAGTGAACTAAATTTATTATGTATACCAACATAATAATTTTTAATGATGCATACATAAAATCTATGTATAATGCAGTGTTTTCTCAATTAAAAAGATAATTCAAGGGGGAAAAATGTAATATTTCAAGATTTTATTTTTTAAGATTTTTAAAATTATTTATGCATATAAGAACTGGGGAGGGTGGGGGAAGGGTTTATGTGTGTGAGAGGATTCACCAGAGACAGAGTGATGAGCAGAACAAGTGGATCTACTGAAATACACTGCTGAGGGGAGCAGTGGGCAAGACAGGAAGGTCTGCTGCACCATGTGGGTTAGCTCCCTGGCCAGGGATCAAACTCATGCCACAGTGGCAGGTAACAGCTTGATAGTGCTGACTTTAACTCCTGTGCCACCAGGGAGGCCATCAGGAATTTCTTTTTCAAAAAATGGTGAATTTTCTCCTAATCACAAAATTACACATATTTAAAATCAGTAAGATCCACCCTCTCCATCCTTATAAGATTTCTCTCACATGCACAGTAAGGTACTAATAATGGATCAGCATGTTTTCTTCCAGTGAGTCTGTTCATTCTCTTTGGTAGTTTTTTAAACTTAATCCTGAACAATTTTCTAGCTCATTAATTATTATTTTAAATAGCTGCACAATATTTTATTCAGCATATTACTTAACCAGTCTTTTTATTATTCATTTAAAAAACTTTCTACAATTTTTTAAAAAAAGATTTATGCATACAAAAGTTGGGGTGCAGGTCACAGGTGTGAGAGGATGAGAGGACTCACCAGAGACAGTGTGGGGAGCAGAATAGGCAGATTGACTGAAATACACTGCTGAGGGGAGCAGCAGGCAATACAGGATAGATCTGCTGTGCCATGTGGGTCAGGCCCCTGACCCGGGATCAAACTATGCTACAGTGGTTGCTGATAGTTGATAGCGCTTAGACTTAACCCCTTGAACCACCAGGGAGGCCCTCCTTCTACTATTTTTTAATATTATAACTACTGTAAACACAGGGATTACTTCTTGAAAGAGTATTGGTTGCTTTTACAGTATTAGAAAATTGAAAAAAAATGAATTATACATTATTCTTTTAAGGTGCTAAAATCCTAGAAATACATAATGACTGGTCACATTTAACTACATGTGATTATTACATACCTATTACCTATCTACCTACAAATAACTTACAGTGGTGTCTATATTGCTTTTCATATAAACTGAGGAAAGATTTATTTATACAAGAACTGGGGTTCAGGTGAGAGGTATAGAAGATGAGAGGATTAACCAAAGTGGGGAACAGAATAGGCTGACAGACTGAAACACACTGCGGTGGGGAGCAGCAGAGATGAGAGGTCTGCAGTGCCATGTGGGTCATCTCTGGGGGCGGGGGGATTGAACTCTATGGATAGTTTCGTAGTGCTGATAAGGACTTAACCCCTTGTGCCATACGGGAGGCCCCTTAGTCCACCTTTTCTTAATTTCTCAATATTTTTGTTGATATTGCTAACATATATGTAATCAATGAAGCACAGTTAAAAATAGAAGTGTTATATCCCCTAAGTGTGTTAGAGAAAAAAGTAAAGATCTACAAACAGAAACTGTTCATACCACACATAGAGGGTGTAGAAATGCTGCTGACTACAGAAGTCGGAGAACACATGAGATATTTGGCCTGATTTAAAAAAATGTACAGGAATTAAGGGAGAACTGAGGGTGGGGTAAAATGGTATAAAGGCACATATATAAAAAACAAAGATTAGGGCAAGCTTTTTTGTAAGAAAAATGGAAAAACTATGAAAAGATTGGGACAAGACTATATAAGGTACAAGCTAGGGTGTGTATTTTATCCTATGAAAGCACAATCAGTATTTTCGGAAGACTAAATAAGCAAATCAAACAATTAAAGGATAAGAGCCCAGATGCTGAGACTAAGCCTGAGAAATAATAAAAAACTCAAGTGTGACAGCAATTGCAGGTATCGAGTTATCAAAGATGACTATGGCTTGTTTGGGAAAATGACAAACACGAATAAGTTCAGTGTCTCTGAAACATAAGGTTTGACATTATAATCTCATCAAGTGGAAAATGACTTCACAGTTAACAGAGCAGTTTGGAAAAACCTGAACATGAAATACATACCTACCGACCACTCATATGTTTTGTTTATATTCTAGATGGTCTCAGAATGGAGGCTGAAAGTGATACAAATATTCTGTCTATAAAGATAAAATACAATAAGGCTTATTAATACTTCTCAGGAATTACAGAATATGAAATCTGTAGATCAAACTGAAAGATCTGACCCTTATAACACTCTTTAATCCCATCAAGCTACTATCCTCCCTCTTATACATTTGATCATAGCAACCCACTGTTCTTTGTGTTTAGAAGGAAATACAAAAATCCTTCAGTTTCAGGGTCACTCTCTTGCGTTTTAAAGACATTTTATACCATCCTTTCCACTTCTTTTGCTTCCCCTCTCGCCCACATAACTTGTCAGCAATTACAACCTATGCCTCACTCACAAGATTCTAAGATCCATTTAGGTCAGTTATGCTTTGTTCAGCTCTGATCTTCAGCACTTAAATAGAATAAAAACAAATTAGTCTGTAGTTTACGATCAGAAGCATTAAATCCAAAGAGGGAAAACGTTTTATTTAATGGTAATCAGATCTCACATTCTGGAAAATGTTAGTCCTAAATATTATAAAATGATGAGATGTGGAAGTAGTCAAACTCTGGGGTGATTTGAAGTTTCTACCACTTCTTAAAGGTACTCTTTAGTAGAATAATAGATATTTCATGCTGTAATAATCCACGCTAAGCAGATAAATATACACAATTATAAAACGAAGACAGATACAGTAACTTTAATAAGTTAATCAAATTGATGAAAAATTAGTGTTACGAATGTCTTAAATTTTTTCTCAAACAGAATCTTACCCTATATGTAACTGTAAACAAGAATCTTCAGGTAGTTTACATTTCTTCAGAATACAATGGTCTAAAACAATAAAAGATTATTCAAAGTCCAAGGAATGTAAGGTATTATCAATATGCTAATCTAGGTACATTACTTAAGCATGAATTCCATGTATAATAAAGAAACAGACCCTCAAAAATTTATGAATGTTGAATTTAATTTCAATAGAAAAGACAAAAAAACAGCAATTAACTTGTCATCTTGAATAGTAATTTTAAGTTTAAAACTTATTTTGCTAACACTTTCTTCATTTGCATATAGCCTTAAAAAAATCAAATCTGTACAGTATATTTTACAAATAAACTACGTAAAGAACATAAACGCCTAGATTTCTGGTGAGAAGTTAATTATGCATTAAAGGGGCTCAAACTATAGTAATGAAACAGAAATTTTAACAAATCCCTCGAGTAAGAAAACAAATTTTAGTAGCTCTTGATGGTCTCTAATTTCTTCTTCCAGATACACAAGGAATATGTCTACTTACTAGAATCATATCTAGCTCAAAAGTTTAGGACATTAAATATTTCTCCTTTTTTGTTACTTGTCAAATGAGAACACTTAATAATAAAACTTTTTCCATGAATAGGTAATGTCCACCTGAAAAAGGGAAAAAAATTTGATAAAGAACGTCAACTTCTAAATAAATACATTAAAGAGATATCAATTTATGAAAGTATACTTGCTAATCTATCTATGGCTAACTTGTGTATCAATAATCATACTTAGTGTCTTAAAAACACCTACTTCTATAACACCCAAATTTTCAATGCTAAATAGGGGAATTTAGTCTACTGCTAGAATTTCAAGTCTACTACTACTTATCAATTTGTGTGGTCCTAAGTGATATGCATTTGAATGTAGGATGCAAATGGAATCACTGCATTATAAAAATATTCCTCTGGCTAACTTCTGGATACTTGCCTGAAGTCCTCTGAGTTAGCTCCACCTCAATCCATATTCCAAGTAACACATTTATGATGCTCAATATGGAATTACTTGGCATCAATTTAAAAAGTAACCTGAATAGAAAAGATTAGGATTTTTTCCAAACTATATGGAAAAAACAAAAAAACACCTTAATACATTTAATTAATTTTCTTTGCAAAATAGTCAAAATTAAGATGAACATTTTAAAGGGAAAACTTCCATTTTACTATTTGCTCAAGTTCTTCAAAGCGGCTCACAAACATGTAAGAGTATCAGCTTTACAAGTAAAACTTCTAGTTCTGTGGAGTTATCAAAATGTGATTATTCATAGGCTATTTTCTCATCTCTATGTAAGAGACTAGAAAGAAGTTGCATACTGTTATAATAAATTTCAATTCAACAGTTTCCCTACATTTTAAAAATTACCTATATATTTTACTTTTTTCTTAATCCATTTTCAGGATTAAGGAAAATTTTTCATTTAGCTATTCTAGCTCCAAAAGGTCCTTCTTGGGCCTCCCTGGTGGCGCAGTGGGTTAAGCAACACACTACGAAGCAGACCGCAGCCACTGCAGCACGAGTTTGATCCCTGCTGCCGGCCAGGGAGGGGACCCACATGGCGCAGGCAGACCTCTCCTGCCTCACCTGCTGCTCCCCTCAGCAGTGTGTTTCAGTCAGTCTGCCTGTTCTGCTCCCCACTCTTCTGGTGAATCCTCTCACCTCCCTGGACTCTGGCTTATACCCCAGATCTTGTATGCATAAATAAATAAATCTTTAAAAAAAAAAAACAAAAAACCCCAAAATGTCCTTCTTTACATTTGGTAAGTCTAGATATAAAGATTCACCCACCATGTTGTAAAATCTGGGTTTGTCATTTAGAAGTTAGGTTAATTATAATTTTCTAAAATCTGACTTGAAATACATTTATATTTAAAATAAAGCTAAAAAAGAAAGTCAACCTCCTGGGTTGTTATGGAAAATACTGGACAACCATTCTGTAATTAATTAAATAAGTACCGAATGGACATCTATGTATTATACTGAAAAATTTTTAGTGGAACCAAAAACTATCATTCAAATAATGGTTGAAATGAAATAAAAGGTTAAGAGCTTGATGAATGATTTTTAAAAGTATCAAGGCAATATTATTTTCATGTAAAAGCACACATTTATTTCTAGTCATGTATACATACATACATATATACATAAAATACATTGTTTTCTTATTTTGGGAAAAAATTTGCTAGGGAAAAAGCGAGATTGTTTTTAGAAATGAAAATTTTACCTTAATACTTTATTATCTTAAAGTCTGAATTTAAACAAAAGATCCTTGAATACAACTCCTTAAGTTATATCTGAATACTTTTAGGGCTTCCAAAATAGACAATTACAACTGGAAATAATTCATTCAGAACTTTTTATTTTGTAGGCTTTCTACTTAGTTACATTTGAGAAGGATAATATATTCCTCAAAGAAAATAAAATCAGAAGAATGGTATTACACCACACAAACGGTCGTCCTAAAAATCAATATTTATGTTAATAACTTAAAATAAACCAACAAATAAAGAAGAAAAAGAAAATACTTCCTTCAAATTTTAAATTGAAATTTGGCTGTATTTGCATCTATAAAACAACTGCAATAATTTTTTGTTTTTATTCTTAAGTAATGGATTAAAAAAAAAACACCACCCAACCAAATAAGGCCTTTTTATTTTTGACTTTGTCAAACAAAAGTCTTTGCCTAAGGATTTTAAAAACACTTTCTAGTGAAAACAAGCAAAAACAATATGATAATATAAAGTTAGGAGAAATAAGATTGAGGTCCTAATGTGTCATATACAACAAATTACAATAGGTTGATTATCTGGGAAGTTTTTCCTACCGCTAATATTTTGAATTAAGTGTTTTTTGAGACTCAGAATTTCAGGAATTTAACTCACATGTTCTGATGCTTTCCCAATAAATATTTAGAAATGTTACCAAAAATTGTCTTCTAAGTTGTTTAAAATGTGTTTTTATAATGTACATTTATCTGTGAACTAAGAAATTTTCTTAAATTAATTTTACAAAAGGAAAACAACTTTATCTTAAAAATATATATTGACTACATAGGTACATTAGTTTGACGATATGTAAGCTTGTCCATAAACTCTTGATGACAGTTAAGATTGTTATTAAATAGCAATTAAACCATTTTGACATACAAAATACACATGAATAGCATTTACTTTAAAATTTTATATTTTTATACTAAATATAAGATTATTAATGTTGAAAATATATTGTCAATAAAACTGAAATAGTAATATAAATATATGCAAAATACAACTGTAGAGTATAGTCAACCTTACTTCAGCAGCACAGTTAATACTGGAGATAATTTTAGAATCTTAACGCCAATATTTACGTGCTGCTAAGGCACTGCTGACATTGCTATCAAAATATTCATAACAAAGAGAAATATATATTCTTCAGAAGATCAGATCCTTGTATTTTTGAGGCAGCACAATATGGCCTGCACCTTTTCAAAATCCACAAACCATTATGTGCTGCTACTTTACTCCAAGGTTTTGTTTTGTTAAACACACATTAGCACCAATGGACATAAAAAGTTTTTTTTCTTTTTTTCTAAAAAGATAAAATACATTAAAACCCCATCATTAAAAATGTTAATAACACAGTATGCATTATTAGTAATTTTTTATAAGTTTTGTTATTAAAATTTATTTCTATATTAAAAATTTAAGGAAAGCCTACTACAAACCAAAGACATTGCTATGTATTATGAACACTTAAGATGTATAATATGAGGAAAAGCACTTTTCTATCAATTTTAAGTCAACATAAATTTCTGACTATATTAAGCATATAGTTATTTTTATTTTACAAACGGAAATTGAATAAAAATTGTTCTTTACCTTGATGAAAGCATAATTTACAAACAGAATTTCATTCCTTGCATACATTTTTCAAAAGACATCTTCATCAAAAAGTTAAGACTTCATGCCAAGAGAAAAAGAAGAAATTACATACGAGAGTTCAGTTTCAGTAAATTTAAGCTAGCAAAATGCAATTATAAGACTAGAAGTCACATGAACTATTTTAATACTAAAGTAAAATTATACAAAAGTCCCAAATAAACCAATTTTTTAAGTTGTTTAAAATATCCAAATGTTATTTTATCCTCAACATTTATCTTCATATTACAATGTTATGTTGTTTTAGACTTTGACATCAGCTTATGAAAGAAGCAATTCTAGGGCCTCCCTGGTGGCACAGTGGGTTAAGCAATGCACCATGAAGCAAACCTCAGCCACTGCAGCACGAGTTCGATCTCTGCTGCCGGCCAGGGAGGGACCCACATGGTGCGGCAGACCTCTCCTGCTGTGCCCGCTGCTCCCCTCAGCAGTGTACTTCGGTGGATCTGCCTGTTCTGCTCCCCACTCTCTGTGGTGAATCCTCTCACCACCCCCCCACACCTCTGGCCTGTACCCCAGTGCTTGTATGCATAAGTTAAACTGTGTACCCAGAAATGAGAACTGAACAGGAATCATTTTGATCTTGATTCTCCTATTCCTTACCTGTTCCTACTCTTCACCAAGCAGGAATTATACTTCTATACAATTTCCACTTAGATACAGGAATGAAAATATTTCTCTAAGAGATACCAGAAAACTTTTTTGCTTCAGTTTTCTCATCATTAAAATGGCTATGCTAAAGCTACACCATTTCTGTTGTAGAATAAGGTGATGTGTACTGAAACTTGCCCCTCCCTTTAGATCTAATACTTAGATCTACTTACACAAAGCACAACTATCATACTCATTATTAATTCTTTGTAAATATACGTAGTTATTTCATCTGAGAAACCTGTATTTTACATATAACTGTTATTATCAAGTTTCTACACAATTTAAAGTATGTAATTAAATGAATCTATTTGTAACACTGAGACATATAACACTTGCATTAGTTGTCCCCTGTATCCACTTTCCAGAGAAAATTATAAAAATGACATTTTCAAATATATTATACGCTTTTTTCATTTAACAAGTATTTTATTGAACACCTATAATGTGCTAGGCCAATAACAACATGGTACACTACTGTACCAAATCTTCTCAGAAGAACTTAAAAACTCACTTAAATTATAAGACAAAATTATCAAGCAATTGTTTAAATCCACATATTGTTTGATGCCCTGACACAAATATACACAAATGATTATACCAAAATCAAATGGACATGTCAAAATTGAGAAAAAAAAAAGTGACTTCAATTCCAATCCTTTTTATTTGTTAAGATATATACTTTAAGTTTAGTATGATGAACTTGAAAAAAATGTGAATACTGTGAAAGAGAAATTTTACAAACCTTTACCATTTCATAATGAAAATGCCATTGTTTTAAGAAATCATTAAAAACATATAACTTGAATTTTACCACTCAAATTGTAATTCTATGGTACTAAGTATATTCACATTGTGCAACCATCACCACCCTTAATCTCTAAATTAACTTTTCATCTGTAACAATTGGAACTATACCCATTAAACACTAACTCTTCTTTCCACCCCATACCACTATTCTTTCTTTCCTCATGAATTTGCCTATGCTAATATCTAATATAAATGGAATCATACAATATTTGCCCTTTTGTGGCTGACTTATTTCACTTAGCGTAACTTTTCAAAGTACATCCATGTGTTATATATATCAGACTTTCTTCCCTTTTAGTCTGCATAGTATTCAATGGCATCTATGTATATCCATTTTATCCACTTACTGTCTATGGACATTTAGGTTGCTTCTATCTTTTGGTTATTATAATTAATGCTGCTATAAACATGGCATACAAATATCTGAGTCCTGAGGTATTTATTTTGGCAATATGCCTAACGTGGTATCACTGGATCATATACTATTTTTCAAATGTTTGAGGAACTATGAAACTGTCTTCCACAGTGGCTGTACCAATTTACATGCCCATCAACAACATAAGAGAGTTCTAATTTCTCAGTATATTTGCCAACATTTCTTGAACTTAAAAAGTAATTTCTATCCTAATGGGCATGATGTAGTATTGACTCGTTACTTCCCTAATGAGTTGTGAGCCTGAGCATCTCTCTTATGCCTGTTGGATACTTTGCATATTTATTTAGAGAAATGTTTATTTAATTATTTTGCTCATTTTAAAACTGGGCTGTTTTGTTGAGTAATAGGAGTCGTTTATATACTTATATACTATGTGCTATTAATCGCTTACCAGAAACATGATTTACAAATACTTTCTCCCATACTGTAGGTCACCTTTTCACTCTGTAGTATATCTTGATGCATAAAAGGTCTAAATTTTGATAAAATCCAATTTGTCTTTTATGTTGATTCCTGTGCTTTTGGTGTCTATCCAAGAAATCACTGCCAAGTTTAAAATCATGAAACTTTTCCCTGTATTCTTTTTTTCTGAGAATTTTATAGTTTTAAGTGCTTAATTTAGGTCTTTGATCCAATTAAATTTTCATATATAGTGTAAGTGTCTAACTTTATTCTCTTTTATGTGGATATCTGGTGTTCCTAAATTTTTCTTGAAAAGTCTATCAAACTCTTCTTTCAATAAGAAGAATCTTTCGGCCCTTCCTGGTGGCGCAGCAGCTGGAGCAACACACTGTAAATCAAACGGCAACCAGCAGGGATCGAACTTGTGCTGCAGTGGCTGTGGTCTGCTTCATAGTGCGTTGCTTAACTCACTGTGCCACCAGGGAGGCCCCAATTTCATCTCTTAAAGGGCTATTACTTGTGATAATACTGCAACTTTATCACTAATATTTTTAGAATACACCCTCAGATTTTTACTGTTTTATTTTTAAATATCTGAGATAATAAAAAATAACTGTTCTCTTTGAAAGTTATTTCCACATTTCAGAAAAATATGGTAAATTTTAAATTCAAATTTTAGAAGTGGAAGACTCCACTGGAACAATTCCAGTTAGGTAAAGAAGGTGTTTATCTTTCCCTTTGTGTTCAACAGTGACAAATAAACTCTCTTCATATTTCTTTGAATGTTTATTATTTTCATGGTCACATGACAGGCATAGTCAGTTGCTAATACATGGCAGGAAAACGTCTCTGCTCCTTTGTTTAGACATATCCTTTTATGTTACTGCATTACTTCAGATATTTCAAGTACTTAATTTTATTTTTAATCCAGCATCAACATAATATATAATATTTTCTTTAGGTAGCCTTCAAATTTATACATAAATCATTAAGTGGCTAGTTTTATATAGCCCCTGGGCTACAGAATTGACTATCTTTGTTGAAGGACAGTGGAACAGAAGTGTTATGACATGTTGATATTACACCTGGAAGAAATTTAAAAGCAGACACTCTTTAATCTTTAGCCAATGGTCTAAATTATGGGATCTATTTAAACTGCGTAAATTTCACTAATCATGGTAAAGTCAGATAACCAATATATTTGCTTTTCTTTTACGTATGCTTAAATATAAGACTACGTTCACTAGAGAAGATACACTTATAATTGTGTTGAGAACATATATGCAATAAAATAATATTCTGATGTAATCTAAAACTGTTTTATAATCCAAAAAACCTAGTTTTAGACCTTAAGTGAATATAAAGTTATATTATCTTTACACTCCCTTGATTTTTTAAAATGCAAAGAGAAACAATTACTTAGAAAATTGTGATGTGAGTTTTTATCAAGATAGTTTATTCCAGGGAAGTCAGAACATGTACAAAAGCCTCCGAAAGTTCACTACTAAAAAACAAAGGAAAATTAGAGATAAAATCAAGAAAATCAGATGGAAGAATGTAGACTAAGAAACCAACTCACTTAAATCTGGGCTGATCTTAGTGACTTACTTAACCATTGAAATGTGGAAGTAACATTCAGGGACTTCAGAGGTGAGCTCCCCTTTGTGTCAAGTCAACCCAAGGAAATATGAGCAATAAAAAAAATGTTTTTTAAGCCTTTAAAAAAATTCACCAAAGAGTAATTGGTATTTTACTATATATATATATAAAACATTTTTACAAAAGTATACAAATTTGTACAGTAAAAAAGTTTTATTATTAGATTCCTTAACAATAGTCTCCTTATATAAAAAGAAGTATTTATATTTTTAAAATTTTTGATGACTTTTCTCTATTTCTTTTATATGAATGAATTAAAAATATACAGAATACTAGTCAAGAAATGCAACACAACAGGTTTTTGTAAAAATATAAATATTTTTTGTCTTAACATTTTTTTTCTTAGACACATTCTTTGGAATCCAAATTATGGTTACTTGCCCAATGCTATTCTCTTTACACTCAATTTTTACCCTGTGCCAATCATGCCTTGCCTTTAGTCAATAAGAACAACTGAGTCTTTGAGAAGCAAGTTCATCAGTTTCCTTACTATTCTTTTATATCTTAAAGCTAGATCTAAGAATCTTATACCTATAATTGCATTTCAGCAGGACTTTTTATCTTTTGTCACTGTTGAAACTTCCTAAAAGTTATATAGTCAATAATATACTCATGTTTCCCTAGTCTTTCTCTGTCCTAATATCAAGGTCTATATAATCAAGACCTATCAATATTTCCTACTTCTATCCCATGAACACTTTATCACTACAGTTAAAAGATCTTTTAGATGCAACACAAGACAATCAGAGGCAGTAAGTGAACCTTTCTGAAATAATCAGAACTTTAACAGGAACTAGACATTATCTAGTAAGGGATTATTATTATGAGCTAAGTAGGAAGTGGAACAAATAAAATTACTCATCATTTGAATATAGTGATTATCCTCTCCCACAGAATGATTCTTTAGGCTCCTAGGCAAAATGGCATGTTTATGATAAATTCTTTCATTCCCTAAACTGTATATTCATACCTGATCTCTGAATCTTCACTAAAGCTGCTGCTGTAGGCTAAAATACTCATTAATCTCTACTTTAAAGGACAAATGAAGTCTATTTTCTTAAAGGGGTTATTCTTCAACATTTATATTTGATTCTGAATTGCCCATATGACTTTTGAACATAGGCAACTATTTTTAGTGTTGAACATTGTGTTGAGAAGATAATTGGTTTCATTATTTGATACTTATCCTCCATTTAATCTGGTTTGATTATTAAAGGGGATAACTCCTGGTATAGTGCATACCATTTCTTCAATTCTACACATTAGAAGTAAAAATATCCATCCCTTAAAATCTCTGCTTCCAATTTACTGTTTAAAAAAAAGACACCTTTCCAAACTGTATATGGAAAGAGATTTAAATGGCTAGATGTAGAATCACAACAAAAGAACTATAATAATAAAATCCAAAACCAGAGCCGTTCAGTTCATCTTTATACAGTAATCTAAGTTTCAAAAACAGTGTTTTTGAAACACTCAATCATTTCTATTGATGTGGACTCAATCATTTCTATTGTCTTTTTATTCTTATGATCTTCTATGAAAATAGTCATTTTGAAAGATGAGACAAAATAAAAACCTTGTTTAAGAAATTAATTTGAACATAGCTCTGACGTAAATGGAACTCTTTTTAAGTACCTTAGCATAGTTTCCTTTCATATTTAAGACTCTAATAAAAAAATACAGTAAAATGATACAAATTTTATATAATTTAATGGTTTCCATCTTACTTTCTTATAAATAAGTTGCAACCCTTATTTTATATCCATTAATATTCCTGTTTACAAAAATGAAAAGACAAGGACAAATTGGGGACACTTGGTGGGGAGGGGAGAGAGGGAGGTTGAGGGCAGACGGGAGCATGGGGGACTGAGGTGATGGTGCACTGGTGATATGGTGATGGGGAATACATGGGGGTTACAACTGATTTGTCAAATATATATAATTTTTAAAAATGTAAAAAAAAATGATGAAAATATTTGAGCAAAAAGAAACATTACAAAAAAAATTTCCTGTTTAGATATTTTCCTTTCCATCTAATACTGCTTTAATTTCAGTTTATCTAGTTTATGTAAGGCATTATTGCATTTGACAAAAATGTTGAAAAATTCTAGGCATGTCTTCCTAAGTGCAATAGAGTTCACTTATTTTCGACTTTCCCATTTCTACCTTATCAATATAATAAGCAACAGAAAGTTATAAAGGTAGAATGATAAAGGACTGTGAATTTGAAAACACAAACCCAAAATGGAATCCTGGCTTTATCCCTTATGACTCCTTATGTTGGCTAAGTTATTTCAGTACACAGTCTTGGTTTCCTCTTCTGTAAAATGGGCTTACTACTGATTACTACATCCCTGTTTTTAAGACTGTGAGGTCTTAAACTTTTATAGGAACACTTAATAATGAACAGGTAGTCAATAAATGCCTGCTGAATGTAAATTTATAGTAGGACTTAAAATACTTGTCACAAACTTAGGGTTTCAGTGGACTGAAATTCAACATGAACCAATAGTGTTGATGACAAAGAAGTTAGTGAAATTAGGCTGCATGAACACAGTACCTTATTCATCAGGGATGTACTGTATTTTGTGCCTCAAACCATATTGAGTATATTGGGCTCCATTTTATATATAATACTTTAAAAGGAATATTAACAAAGTATAACACATTCAAAGTGGAGTATCATGGATACTGTCATTATTCATACCATGAGAACCAGTGGAAGAACTTAGGTATCTCAGTCTGTTTAGCCTAGAGGGAAAAAAAAAAAAACAAAACTATTTTTAAAAGACCTATCTAGCGGGGGGCCTCCCTGCTGGCGCACTATGAAGCAAACTGCAGCCACTGCAGCGTGAGTTCGATCCCTGCTGCCAGCCAGGGAAGGAACCCACATGGCGCAGCAGACCTCTCCTGCCTTGCCCACTGCTCCCCTCAGCAGTGTGCTTCAGTCCGTCTGCCTGTTCTGTTCCCGGCTCTGTCTCTGGTGAATCCTCTCACCTCCTTGTACTCTGGCTTGTACCCCAGCTCTTGTATGCATAAATAAATTTAAAAAATAAATAAAGACCTATATAGGGCCAAAGGATGAAGTTATACTCTAAGTGTAAACCTCCTCTCTTGTACAAATTTTATTTTCTAAGAATTATTATTTATATAATTTATGACATTAAGGAAAAAATTTATTATTGTTCTAATTCTAATATTCTGAGATCCAAGAGAAAATGAATACAAATCAACTAAAATACCTTTTAGCAAAATTGTCAGTTTTAAATTCTAACTATATGGCAGCAAAAACTAGGGACAAAAATAACCTGAAGAGTCAAATTAAGGAAAACAAAACTTAACAAATTTATTTATCAGCTATCAGAGGAAGTATGAAACTGACCTCTAGGCAAAAAGTCAGATGTAACTGTAAGCTGAATATATAAATGCATATTATGATTATTTATACAGACATGAACATATATTTATTTACCAATATATTTAAATTCTGTGTTTAATCTATTCCTGTGTTCACATGGAGATGACATTGAAAACTCAAATCTCAGACAAATAGATAAATAGCAAAGGATAAGCCTGCACAGAATGATTTGGGGCTGTTACCTGTTGCATTTATGCTTAATTCTTGAAATCTCCATCATATGAGAGCTCATATTTGTATGTTTATTTCCTATTTAAGACTGTGCTAAAAATTCTGCTTGTTGTTCATTTCATAAGAAATAAGCAATAGGGCCTCTCTGGTGGCACAGCAGGTTGAGCACCGCACTGTGAAGCATCTGCGGCACAGCAGTGCAAGTTCGATCCCTGGGCAGGGAGGGACCCACATGGCCCAGCAGACCTCTCCTGCCTCCTCTACTGCTCCCCTCAGAGTGTGTTTCAGTTGATCTCCCTGTTCTGCTCCCCACTGTCTCTGGTGAATCCTCTCACCTCCCACCACTCTGGCCTGTATCCCGGCTCTTGTATGCATAAATAAAGAAATCTTAGAAAAAAAGAAAACAACCAAAGTAACTTTATAGAAATCCTCTATTATTCTTCAAAATAGCAGTTATTTGAGCTCTGACTAAAAAGTAGCAGTAGTATACAGTGAACGTTCTCTGTGATAAATTATAGAACATACAGCTTTAAGAACCTAGATTTGATGAAATCACTAAATTAATAGCAACTGATCATATCAGTAAGTTTGCTAAGCCTTTTTACCAACAAATTCGAACAATACCTAGCATGGATATGAATTTTTCGGCTATGGATTATAATACCTTTTACTGCTAATCCAAGTACCAAGGCAGCAATTTGTTTTTCTCTCTTTTGGTACTCATCTGTGGTTGTTTATAGAAACCATTTAAAAGAACATTTGGTTGGCGAGTACTGTCATCATCAAACCCCCTTCTTGTTTCAAAACACCCAGCTGGGCCTCAGGTAGTCCAGGGATTCATGTCTCACGGCTATCAAGCTATCACCAGTCACTACAGCAAGAGTTCAATCCAGGCCAGGAGCTACCCACACATGGCACAGCAGACCTTTCCTTTCTCACCCACTGCTTTCCTTAGTGTATTTCAGTAGATCCATTTGTTCTGCTCCCCACTGTGTTTCTGGTGAATCTTCTCATTCCCCGTACCTCTGGCCTATATCCTAGATCTTCCACACATAATTAAATAAACCTTAAGAAAAAACCCCCAACAAACTAAAAATAGAATTTTTAGCTACAGGGGCCTCCCTGGTGGCGCAGTGGGTTAAGCAACGTACTATAAAGCAAACCATAGCCACTGCAGCACAAGTTTGATTCCTGCTGCCGGTCAGGGAGGGGATCCACATGGCACAGCAGACCTCTCCTGCCTCACCTGCTGCTCCCCTCAGCAGTGTATTTCAGTTGACCTGCCTGTTCTGCTACCCACTCTGTCTCTGGTGAATCCTCTCACCTCCCTGGACTCTGGCCTGTATACACCAGCTCTTGTATGTATAAATAAATAAATCTTTAAAAAAAAGAATTTTTAGCTACATCAATGACTCATACATTTTTAGGGGGAAAAATTTTCATAACATTTCCCATATTGATTATTTACTATCAGTCAATCCTACATTAATACTGTTTATAATTTAAGATTAATATTATTTTCTAGAAAGCTATGGTACTATTTTTAGTCTTGTTAACTTGTAACATTTTAAAAAACTTACCTTAAAAACTGGTCCAATATGGGAATCAACCTAACAAAAGAAACAAAAGACTTATACAGAGAAAATTATAAAACACTGTTAAAAGAAATAGAGGAGGACACAAAGAAATGGAAAGATATCCCTTGCTCGTGGATAGGAAGGATCAACATTATCAAAACGACCATCCTTCCAAAAGCAATCTACAGATTCAACGTAATACCAATAAAAATCTCAATGAACTTCTTTAAGGAAATAGACCAAATATTGATGAAATTCAT
>JAGFMF010011380.1:10215229-10242246 GCA_019455555.1 Galemys pyrenaicus | reverse complement strand
ACAACAACAACAACAGCAACAAAAAACTTAATAAGACCAAAAAGCCGGGATAAACCAAAGGGACCATGGGGGGGGGGGGGAAGGGAAGAGGGGAGGGCAAAGACGGGGAAGAGGCCAGAGGGTGCACAAGGGACTGAGGTGATGGTGCACGGGTGAAATGGTGGTGGGTCCTCCCTGGGGACTACAAATGATGTCAAATATAACTAAAAAAAAAAAAAAAAAACCAAAAAACTGGTCCAATATGAAAATGGTTTTTGTGATTCATTTTCACTTGCCCAGGACTTGACAACAGGTAAATTTAAGTCTTCTGAATTATAATATAATTTGTATCTATAATTTTTGTCTACAAACTGTCAGCACTGAATGTTGAACTTTCTGTATTTCCTGTTTCCTATTTATAAAGTCAATGTCTTACGATTTTTGTTGTTGTAGATTAAAATGATAGAAGAAATGACTAACTGCTAACAAGTCTATTTAACACAATAATGTATTTGTTTATTTTAAATTCACATAACAGAAATATAGAATTTAAGTGTATATACCCAAAAATGCAAAAAAACACAACAGTATACAGTTCAAAAACAGTGGGCAAAAAGGGGGAAACATAACTATTTCTGAATGTTTTATTTTAAGGAACAGAAAATAAGAACTTTAAGTGGAAAAGTATCAGCATCAAATATACAGAACACTGGGCCTCCCTGGTGGCGCAGTGGGTTAAGCAACGCACTATGAAGCAAACCGCAGCCACTGCAGCACAAGTTCGATCCCTGCTGCCAGCCAGGGGGGGACACCCACATGGTGCAGCAGACCTCTCTTGTTGTGCCCACTGCTCCCCTCAGCAGTGTACTTCTGTTGATCTGCCTGTTCTGCTCCCTGCTTTCTGTGGTGAATCCTCTCACCCCTCCCACCACACCTCTGGCCTGTACCCCAGTGCTTGTATGCATAAATAAAAATAAATCTTTAAAAAAAAAAAAAAGAAGTTAAATGGTATTTATTTCTTTTTGAAAAGCAGAGTACCCTCCAGAATCCAGTAGAAGGGTAGTATCAATCGAAAAAGATTTCTTTTTCTAAGAGTTAAGTTGAAGAAAAACCGAGCTGGCTTCCAAGGACCAATTAAGAAACCAAGCCTGGATTATATAGGATTCTTTGGGGATTTGCAAATGTTTCCATTCTAGTTTTCCAGAGACAAAAATATAAAGGGAAAAAATCAGAAAAAGAAAGAACCTGTGACATTTGGTTACTATGCTCTAAACTGTTCATTATTGAAAGTTTTCAAAAAATTTTTTATTTTTATTTTTACTTATGAATACCAAAACTGGGGTGCAGGCCAGAGGTATGGGGATGAGAGGCTTCACCAAAGACAGAGTGGGGAACAGAACAGGGAGATCCACCAAAACACACTGCTGAGGGGAGCAGTGGGAAAGAAAGGAAAGGTCTGAAGCATAATGTGGATTAACACTCTGGCTGGGGATTGAACGCATGCTATAGCTTCTGATAGCTTGATAGCTCCGACTTTAACTCCTCTGCCACCAGGGAGGCCAAAATTTTTTAATATTTAATTGATTTCCACCATGTTGATTCCAATGTCTGATCTTCTACGATGTTACTCCTTGACACATAAGCATTATCTACTGGGTCACAATGCAATGGTATGAGATAACATAAGGAAGCACCCAAAACACTATTTTTCACTTAAACAGGGCCATCCCATAATATCAAAAACGGAAAGCACTGTAACTGAGTTTCTTTGATTTAGAGATGTAGAATTTGGTCTAGGAACACATGAAAATGAATCTTATTAGTAACTAATTTTAGGATCTCAAGGAAGTAATTTGTATACTTATGATGGCCTTAATTGGAGTCTTTCTAGGGGCATGATATTAATTTCATCTAGCTTGTTACAATTATTTCCTTAGATTTATGACTTTCTTAAAAGTTAAATGAATCAAGGCAAAATGTTTCTTATTCTAAGAAAAAGGTATATGTACATAAAACCTATAGAAAAACTATATGTACGTATAAAAGGAAGGAAAGGGGATTTTCCTCAACCCCTGAAGCTAAACAGCTAAATTTTAAGTACCTTGCAAGGAGAAGTCTGAAGTGTAATCAAGTGGAATTTAAACCAAATAAATGAAAAAAAAAAAAAAAAAAAAAAAAAAACAAAAAAAAAAAAAAAAAAAAAAAAAAAAAAAAAAAAAAAAAAAAAAACCAAAAACAAAAAAAACCAAAAAACAAAACTCAAATAGAGAGGATATTTCTAATTTATAAAACCATAAGCTAACTATCAATAAACCTAAACAATGATGGTAACAAAAAAGACCATTACTTATTTATAAATCCCTTTGGAAGAAAAGGGTTTACAATTTTGATCCTCAGACTTAAGAAATGATAGGGCCTCACTGTAAAAACAACTTACTCAAGCTTACATTATTCTTGATCTAAATTGGATTAAATTAACATGAAATCTCAATTTTTAGGGGGCATGGAAGGTCAAAAAGTTGTCATATTAGGGTGAGTAGAATGCAATTTCAGAAATAAAGTGAAACATGACACCGAATGTAAATTTTATAGCAATAGCAGGAATAAGAGTTAATACTTACAAGATAAAAATTGCTCGTCTAAAGAGGGGACTGTTTGTGGCCTTCATCTTATTATTAACCTAGGAAAAAGAGTGAAGACATCAAAAATCTTACCAAATTTTGTATGTTAGAAAATTTTCAACTGAGGTTGACAATCATTGTTTTCTGATCTTTACCCAGCACAGAACAATCAGATTATAGTTACCTGGGAGCAGCATTTAAATATTTTGGTCCAGAGTATTATTGTTAAATTTACTTTTTTATTACTATTATCATCCTGATGTTTAAAAGTAAAATATGTCAATGTAACTAATGCTCACATTTTATTGTCTAATTTGGAATACACTAAGCTTCTGGAGGATATAATATAATTGTATATATTTAAGTTAAGTTCAAATTTAAGGTAAATCCAAGATCATACCTCAAAATAAACCAATCTTTCTCTTAAACACATATGTACACATAACACGCACACTAATGCAAAACAAAACCCCAGATATTACCCAGTTCCAAGATTCTAATACTATATAAATACGAAAGCTTAAGTTGTATCTTAAATTGCAGAAAGAAATCTCTGAAAATATGTGATCTATGACAACAAAGAAAATAGTTATGAAATTGTCTGAATTAGAGTAAATGAAAGAAGTGATTTAGAGAAACTGTTTCTATGGCTGTCCTTTATTTACAAGAGTAGGAACAATTAAAAGTCATTATGAAAAGGAAACATTACAGCCAATCTTTAAACTAAAAAAAAAAAATTAAAAATATTGTAGTGTAAGTTAGAATATCTGACTTTTTACACTTGATCTTAGCCAAAAGGCCGAGAAGCGATGAGAATATCTGACTTTTTAAAAAGATTTATTAATGCATACAAGCACTGGGGTGTAGGCCAGAGGTATGTGTGTGGGGGTGTGTGTGTGTGAGAGAGGATGCACCAGAGACAGAGTGGGGAACAGAACAGACAGCTTAACTGAAATACACTGCTGAGGGGAGTAGTGGGTGAGGTAGGAGAGGCTCGCTGCTCCATGTGGGTCACCTCCTTGGCCAGTAGCAGGGATCGAACTCATGCTCCAGTGGTTGCGGTTTGCTTCATAGTGCATTGCTTAACTCACTGCTCCACCAGGGCAGTCCCTAGAATATTTGACTTTTTTGGGACCATGTTTATAATCTGTATGTAGTCCTCATAGCAAGTAGCAGCAAAATACTTACTATAAGAAATGGAATAGAAAGAATAAACCTAGCTACCATGCTCTTCATGGATCACTACATAGTGTAGATCTTCACCAAAATAAGGACAGCACTTTTTTTTTATTATTTAAAGTATTTCAAATCCACAGAAAAAGTAAAATAATATCAACATCAATGACTCCCCACATCTACCTCAATCCAGCTGTACTGGATTCTAATATTCCATCATATTTACTTTGCTTTATTTACTTTTTATTGTCTTTTGAAGAAAAAAACTGCAAGGGTATAATAGAGTCCCTTTTGTACCATATTCTGATTCCATTCCCCATTTCCCAAGACCCCTATAATCACCAGGCCTTCCTTGTGGCACAGGGGTAAAAGAGTGCTATTAAGCTGTCTGGAGCACGAGTTTGATCATCAGCCAGGGAGCTAATCCACATGGTGCAGATCTCTCATGTCTAGCCAGCTGTTCCCCTCAGCTGTGTATTCTAGTAGATCTGACTGTTCTGCTCCCCACTCTGTCTCTGGTAAACCCTCTTACTCCCCTGAACCTCTGGCCTACACCCCAGTTCTTGTATGCATAAATACAGTCACAACTCTGAATTTGGTATTGATTTCCTTTGCATAGTTTTACACTATGACAACAAATTTACTATTACTGCAAATGTATCAGTGCTTTCAAGCTTTATATAAATGTCATACTATATAGATGTGTGCATTATCATAAGTGTATTATCTTTTACGACTTATCTTTGTTTGCTGAAGTAGGACAGCCATCCATGTCACACACAGCTTTAACAGTGGTATAACAAAGTTTATCAAATGATTATATCACAACCTGCCATCTTTCTATTCAAACATGTCTGAGTTTATCTAGAATATCCAGAAAGACTGTTGGGTTTAAGTGTATGCATACCTTCAACTTTGCTATGTTATTGCCAAACACTTCCAAAATATAAAAACACTTCCAAAGTACTGTGTTTTTGTATTTTCTTTAAGATTTAGAAAGTACATTTTAAAAAAAGTCACTAGCTAGTTGAAAACCTAAAAAATTTTTAAGTGATTAGTACCTTCTGTTTTCATGATGTATAGGTCTGTCACAGGTACACTACATATTCCAAACAAAGAGAATAAAGTTTGGACCAAGGTACTTGTGCAGAAACAAAGCTCTGATTATGTATTTTCTTCATATGATTATGAAAATACCACACCTACAGAACTAGTGGGGTACAAATAACAGTCATTAGCTACTAAGCTTAGATCCACAAGGGCCAAAAAGAACCACCAAAAAAGCAGAAAATATAAATGGTTTATTGGTATAAATAATTCTCTCCCATTTCATTTTGGGCTGTGTTTTTCATATGTGGTGCTTCTAAAAAACTCAATTTGTGAAAAACACAAATTCCTGAGCCCAAGCTCCAGAGATTTTGATTCAGCAGGCCTGGAAAAATGCTTTATTGTAGCTTGTTCTGCGACAGGTGGCTCACAGACACTTTACACAATAGTTAATAGTAAAAGTAAGGTGTCTGTAATATAAAAGATTACGTAACTCACTTTTTGGTTAAGGATAAGTAATAGCAATTAATGCTATATGTAAATTACATCAATTGTTAAGGAAAGTACTCTCATTAGTTAAAAAAAGATCTAACTTAAATCTCAATATGGTTGAATTTGACTTCCTAATGCTAGACCAGGTCGTTGTTCATTTGTTATTTCAGATAATTGAGGATACACTAACCAAGATTTTAAAAAATGTTATTATTAAGAAACTAATATTTCAAGTTTACTGAGAGTAAAAGTGATTAGGATTGATCTGAATGAAGATGACCAGTGAGAAAAGATGGGTACATTTTGAAAAGAATATTATTGCAAACATTAGACTTTAAATTGGGACATAAGGTTTCTACACTAATATAAATTCATTCATAGATTTCCAGTAAGAATGCTAAATATAGAACTAAAAGAAATCCAGCATCTACTTTCCTGTAACTATATTATACTAGAATTATATACAAGAGGTAAAACAAGACAAGTATTTAGGTAATCCAAATGTAAGCAAATCAAAACAGTAAAAATTCACTTTCATATTTTTTAAGTTACACAGTCCTAGTTCCAAAAGATTTAGTATAAACTGAAGTTTTCAAATATAAAGTTCAGCTATATTATTTTACTAGTGAGAAAAAAAAAGACTAATTTCCACCTGAAGTATGCTTTGTTTTAGTTATACATAGAAGGATAAAATTGCTCATTTTAGTAATTAGGAAGTCAATAAGAATTTGGCCTCATTTAGACTGGGCTATAAACTGAATGTCAGAACATGGTTCAAAAAAATGAAAGAAACACTGTGTGGCCATAGTCAACCTTCCTTTCCTCAATGTATTATTTAATTTGTGTTATTAATGACTATCCCCCCTCCCCCCCCACCATTCTACTAGTTTAAAAGTGAAAAACATGCCACACATACTTCCAGAAGACAGTTTCCATTCAAAATGAATAAAAATAAACTAAAACCACAAAGTAAATAAGTAAAACATAGTATCTAAGCATTTACTGTTCTGGCTATGCAGCTTTGGTAACAAAATATCTTATTGTTATAGATTGGATGTATTGTATCATTTAGGTTACACTGCCTTTTGGGCCCCTTCAACCTGGGTTGTAAAAGATGGTAAGCGTAGGCTATTTTGGCCACCATGTAAATTTTAGTCTGTACAACAGCTGACAAGTAGCAGCCACCTCCCATCCCCTGGTTCCAGCTGTAAGGGACAAGAACAAGGGCTATGGTGATAGTTGTTTATTCACTGTTGCTACTGCTGCTGAAGCAGCCAGCTGAGAAAAGCATATAGTATTAACACAGGAAAGAAAAAAATAGTTCAGTTCAACCTATCTAGCAGGTCTGCTTATATCACTCCATAATATAATTAAGTAGGAATTTTTTCTTAAAAAGTGAAATGGGGAGAGGGGAAAAGATAAAATTGTGCTCTTATCAAAATTCTCAGAATTCAGTTTCTTCCCCCAGCAATTCTGGAAAATAAAGCATCTAAACTGTAATCAAGAACAAAATCTTATTTTGCTTATAAAAGGTTCTACATATCTAATCAGCACCATATGTTTGACATCAGACACTATTAGCAATGAAATAAAGATTTCAGCCCATAAAATTTTTACAAAAATTCCAAATACAAAAAAAATTTTTCCACATGTAATTCACCTACTTTAAACATGTAATATATTACTAAAAAT
Source organism: Galemys pyrenaicus (assembly GCA_019455555.1). Classification (NCBI taxonomy): domain Eukaryota; kingdom Metazoa; phylum Chordata; class Mammalia; order Eulipotyphla; family Talpidae; genus Galemys; species Galemys pyrenaicus. The sequence goes on along the minus strand of JAGFMF010011380.1, from coordinate 10,235,239 downwards.
GTAGTAAGTACATAATAGCAATTAATGAGTAACAAAAAATACTTGTTCTTTTAATTATAGACAATTTTAAATTTAAATGCAATTCTTTTAACACCTTCAGTAATTTTTGATTCTGAAAAATACAAAAATTAGAAAAATTTGGACAAATCAATTATCTTTTTAAGTATTAGAACTGGTTGATAAGTTTAAAAGGTATTTTATCGCAAAGACCAAGTTTAAGATTTATTAAAGTATAAAATATAGCAATATTTAAAATTCAGATAACATTTTATAAAAAATGTAAACCCCAGTCTTTTATGTTTATCAAAACTGAGAAATTAATTGTGTCATTAGAGGCAGCTCAGTGAAAAATAATGCTGATAATAAAATATAAATGATCATGTACCACAGGGTAACAAAATAAGTAAATATATTTAGTACAAATAACTGTCTTAATGGAAAATACCAAAGAAGGATTTTAAAATTTTAAGACATTCAGAAACATTAATAAATTAATAAACTATTAACCAGTAGATTAATGTGACTCAGCAACTACATTTGAAACAAGTCTCATGTTTTTCTTCTAAGGGACTCATCATGAAAATAGAGTAAAACTAAGTCAAATCATGTATGTTAATAAAATAACAAAAGTGTGGCTTGTGGTGCTGAGAACAAATACTCTACTTCAAAATGACATTTAATAAAATATTTAACCTATCACATTATCGTTTGAAAATGTTTATCAGAAAATATAATTTTGAAGCACTTAGTTTTAACACACAGAACACACATATACAAATTTGTCTCAAATAAACAGTAACAAATTTGAAGGTCATATTAATTCTTTAGTGAATCCTCAGCAACCCCATAAAATCTTTATTGAACATTTGTTATAACTCACAAACTACTTAAAATATAAGATGTCCTTAATAAACTAGCATTATATAACATCACTGACAAATAATAATTTCATGTCTCTTCATATGAAGATATGTTAAATTACTTCTAGTTTATCCAAACGTTCTTCTACCCCTAAGGATAACTATTTTCAATAAAACAGGAACTTTGAGAGTATAACTGTGTTTTAGGAACTGAGAATTTTTGCTGAAAACAAATGTTAGTTAACCTTGAAAATGCACTTAACCAAAAATGTAAATACTGCATAAATCTATCACTGAACATAAGGTAACACAGTAAATTGTCTCCCCCACATTCTGACTCAAGTAACTACATACCAAGACTTAGATATAATCAGGTTTCAAATTTAAAACAACCAAAATCTTTATAAATGTTCTTTAACAGGTAAAGAATCATGTATAGCAATAAAAGCTCTTATTAACCTGTCTCCTAAAGTAACATACTACTAATTAGGTTAAAGTTTCTTACCCTTTAAGAATCACTAAATACAATAAAACTTTAATATTTGCATCGAAATTCTTTTAGATGTTTATTCACTAAACAAAACCCCCCCCTGAACTTTATAAGCCAGAATGAAGACCGATAAGTGAGTACAATTTTATGTTCCTAAATACTGGTGCTCAAACAGCCAGTTTTGATAACTTCAAAGATCATATTCTCTCTAAATTAGGAACAATTTTGTGGATTTATGTCATTTCTACAATGCATATTCAGAAGCCATTTATCTTCCTCCATTTCATTTATTTAGACTGTGCTGTGTTCACAGGTATCTGGATTGAAAGTGATAAAGTGAACCTGAATTTTCTCCCCCCCAGACATTCAGAAACCATATTTTCCACTTTTCATTTTAATGATCTTTAATCTGGGAAGCACTGGTTAAACTGGTAAAATTTATATTTATTTTCATCCTATACTTTTTCATAATATCCTATACTTTTCCACGACACTCTCAAAGTTATGAAGACATTCTATGCTTTGAATTTACCTCAAGCCTCCTTATTTTAACTTCACCCTGATTTCTATTAAATTTTAACATTTTTATCTAACCTTAATTAAGGGATTTATAATCCTATCTGTGTAATAGCTAATGACACAGAAAAACCTGATTTTAGTTTATTATATTGATATGTACCCCTCAGTATTCAAAAACTCTTAAACATAACATCTAAGAATCGGCTTTAAAATATTTTTAAATATTGTTTTAAATAAAAGCAATTTTATGACCTGATGATAATTATACTTCACTCTTCAGAATAATATTTTCCTTTTGAAAACAAACCTGTGTGATTTCTTATAACTTAGGGATATTTCTTGTATTTTAAATGTATAAAGTAAATATTTTTATGTAGATTTAAAATTTTTTTTAGTATATTACATTTTAGTACACGTCATTTTATTTAGCAGATGGTTTATAAAATATCATTATGGTTAGTACTTTATCATGCAATACTGTACTATGCACAAATTAAATAATTCTGTTAATATCTTCATTTGTATTATACCAGATAATCATGCAGAAAACAAAAAGCTTATTAAATATCTGAAGCTTTCCATTAAAAGTATAAAAATCAAAGCAAACAAATATGCTAGAAAAGTGGTTCAATCATAAAATATTTTGGAGGTAAATATAGTAAGTCACTAGAAGTTTTGCCATGCTATAATTTATTTTTAGTCTGCAACTTTTGAAATGAACAACTTAAATATTTTACTCAGAGTATTAAGTATTTTACTCAGTTGTAAGACACTAGTTTATGCTTAAGAAAGTGGATTTTTCAGTTTCACTAAGTTGCCACTTTTGATTAGGACAGAACTTGGAATATTTGATTTCTATTAATAAATCTTTATTGACTTTTGCTCACCTGAAAGTTCTAGTTTTACCAATTGTCTAGTCCAGTAACACTGCAAAGATATAAAATTGTATTTTTAAAAAATTCATTAGTATACCTTAATCGCCTATCATGTTCCAGTGTATTATGTGAGTGTTCAATCAAAGAAGTTAGACTGTTCTCCAGAATTGGCTCTCTCCTAAAGGTCAAAACCTGCAATAAAAATGTCATGTATTATAGCATGAAGACACTCAACAGATTTCCGCCTCCTGCAGTTCCACAGTTGATCCCTGAATACAGAGGTAAGGTCTTTCAAAATGACCCCAATCTTGCCTATGTTCAAAGAAACCCTAACTTGAAAATGTTTTTAAAATAGAAATAACTTGATTAGAAACACCTGTGATATGCTTTATCATCCGAAGCCTCTTCAAACAAATCAGATTAATATGTTTCTGCTTTCATTTCTCTTTAGGGTGTTCATTTTCAAAGGCCTATAGATATAAGTGTGTGTGTGTGTGTGTGTGTGTGTGAAAGAGAGAGAGAGAGAGAGAAAGAGAGAGAGAGAGAGTTTGTGTTTGCATCTGTGTGTAGGAAGGTGTTAAAGCATTGGTAAAAAGGGGGTTCCATAAGAAAAATTACCAGAAATAGTTTGTGCTTCTAAAACTCAAACTATACAATTAAAAAAAATATTCAAGGGGTAGGAACATATTTCAAATTCACTTTCTTCCAAATTATGAAATGTTTTAGTAATAACAGAAATTACCATTACTTTCCATTTAATATTTTTGCCATGCCTGAGTGAACACTGATTGATATTTCCAAATGTAGGCCAGTATAGTTCTAACAAAACAAGATTTAGAATTCATTTTTTTAAACAAATTAAAATATTTGTAAGTAGCAAATGGATGACTACTAGGCCAATAATTTTTTAATATTTCTAAGTAGAGGTGGTATAACTAAGTATATGTAAGTGATCTTTTCATTTGTTTCACCTAAATCTTAATGATTGAGTGGTAAAGTGGTAATACAAATGTTAATTATCAAATTACTAAAGGTTTTTAGTGTACTATATGTGAACCATAATGCTGAGTTTTCCATTTCAAGAACAGTTTAGAAAAAGAAATGAAAACCAAAAGAATCTTTACTTCTCTGGGGCCAAAGACTTGATTCTAAATATGATGATACTTAAAAAAATATATAAATCATTTCTAAAATTCTCTCTCAAAAGATCTGAAAATTAATGTATCTTAACTTTAAAAATAACAAGAAAAATAGAAGCCAATATGTAGTTCATGCTTAATGTTAAGTTTGTCAGTAGTAAGGAAACAAAAAAATGCCACACGATAAAGAACAAAAGAGATTCAGATATAATACAAATAGTAAGTCTAATGTACCTTAGCAAAATGATGGAAAAAAACTTTAAAATAGTAAAACTCAAAACTATTATAAAACAGCTTATTATTTACATTTAGAACCCAGGACAAGTCTTTTGAGTTCAAATATTCTTCAAGGAAGTAAGACAGGTTTTTAAAAAGTGTTAAACTTCTCATAATTTGATAAGAAATATTAAGAATAAGATTCAAATATATGTTCAATATCAATTCCAATACTTGAAACGTGTGCTTCTAAAATGAAGATCCTTTAAAACATCTCTCAGACAGAAAAGGGGAAAAAAAGTCAAAAGAAAACGATTTCTCTACCAGAAAACTGTACTTATGGAAAGACACTACAGTCATTTATATAGAATTAGACAAATACATAACCATATATTAGTAACATATTTCAAAATTGATGTTACTTTTCATTAAGAAAGACATGACCTCAAAGTTCTAATACTGACACTTGTAAAATTAAATGCAAAATCAGCTTAATCTCATTTTTATCAATTGAAAAAAAAATAGTAGCAGTTTATTACTGATTTCCTTTGGTTTTAAGAGATTTGGGTAACCAAATTTCAGCAAGTCGTAGTGTAAGTTCTAACTATATGCCAAAATTAAATGTCTGGCACACAGTGCTTCTATGTTTGGTAAATAATTTAAAAAAAGAACAAAACTATATGTATAATACTCTTATGAAAATTCTAAGATGTGCTTTCTAGTTACAATCAGAGAAGTCTGTTTTTTCTTTAAAAAGGTTAAAATGAAATTAATGTGTAAATTATAAAGCTTCATTAAACAAAAGAAAAAAAGAGTCAAATTTTAGGTCATAATTTTTAAAAACAGACTAATTTTGAATAGAGATTTCAAAACTAAAATTAGAATCTAATTGAATTTTTAAATTAGAGCAAGTATCAAGTAGAAGAAACTTCTAATAAAACTTTTTTTTGGCAAAGCAAATCAATTGACTCATTTCTGGATTGAAGTATTTTGTGACATTCTGAACGATTACTACATACTAATAAATTAATAAATAAAAATATGCAAGTTTACACAAAAACAAAAGTGTTGCATGAAGCACAATAACACAAGCGATCCAGAATATGAAGTGTTTTGAAATTTTCATCCTTAGCTCTAATTCTTTATAAACATTAATCTGATCAGAAAAAAACAGTGTTACATGCAAACACCTTAGGCCACATTTTCTAAATGTACAAACTAATACAAATCAGTAGTATTAAAACAAAGTCTAAAATTTTACTTTTCTTTGGATTTCAAAAAATAGTATGAAGGCCAAACAAAAAGCAATGCTAGTAGGAAGACAGATACCTTACCTTCTCAAGTTCCCTGTTCCCCACAATATGTAAACACAGCTTAAAAGGGAGTTGAGCTACAGTAGCAACACCTTTCCCCACCATTGTTATCCTGTGGTACTATATCTTTTCTATTTCTTACAATAGAAAAAAAAATTTGAAACTAACAGTTTTTACAGATATATATAATAATAAACGTATTATATATAATACACATCATACTTAAAAGTCCACAAATCTAAAACCCAAATTTCCTGCTAATCTGGCATTCCAGGAAAAGGAAAGTATTTTGGATGCTGAGGATTTTATTTAGGTGCTGCTAGTGTGTTCTCAAACTTTTTAAGTGTACTATTTTAAATAAAAGAATCCACTTCTAATAATGGCTTACTAAAATAAAATGATACACCTATCACCATCAAAAAACCCTCCCTCACCCCCATAAACCAAAGCACTAAAAAAGTATGGGTAAGCTTAACCAGCTTGGTGGAATTTAATTTATCCCACTCCCATTCTTGCATTCTCCAAGTCACATAATATGAAAATTAAAACTTAAAAAGCAAGAGTACAAAAATAAAATCCACTCGTTATATTTCAAGTAAAATTTTTAGTTAAATTTACTTACAATTTCATTAAATCAAATTTTAGAGAAGACAACTGACACCTTTTATGAATTTTCATGAGACTGAAAATAAACGTTTTGAAAAAGGTAACTGCAATTCTTGCTATGAAGGCACTATAAATAGTATGATTTGTAAACTCAACTATTTCACTTATTAATATAAATTATATTTACAGACCTACAGATATTTATAAATGATAGGATCTTCATCTGAATATTTTCTAAAAATGCTTATTTCATCTAAGACTTTGTACAAACTAAGTTTCAAAATTCCAACTCCACACAAAATATAAATTGCCATTAAATAAAAAAAAAATCTAAAAGCATCTCCAGTCATGTTGTGTATAAGTGAGTTTAATCTATTTTCTTTGAAAACCACACCCATCTTTACCAAGATGCAATTAAAGGGAATGACAAGTTTGGTAAAAAATAGAACTTACACTGACGACTGCCTCAAGCAACAATAAACAAAACTCACTAAACCAGCCAAACAAAACACAATACTTATACTGCTGTATGCAGATTTCATAATAAATTTATCAAAGGAATGAAATCATAGATACGCACCTGTGTGTACTTACCTGTTTTATTTCTAAATTAACAAATTTCTTGCAAATAAGTGTTAAGTCCACGTATTGACTAAATTAGTAAAATCTACTGATTTTAAATTGATTGTGAAAAGTATTAAAAATACATCCAATTTTTATAAAAATGTTGAAAAGCTCATTAAGAAATTGTTTTTCATTAAAATAAAAAAATAATTCTTCTGTAATCTGCATCCAACAAATACAAGTAGTTTGTAATGAAAAACTTGTGTCAAAAGACAAAAATCCTAAACCCTACAGTGTTTTTAACTAATAGGGAACAGGGTAAATACATAGTCTTGTAATTTCAGTGAACAAAATTATAATTTTGAGAAAATTGCCCCCTCGGTTTTACTTTTACTATACATTTCAGAGCCACTCGAAAGTCCTTTAGGAAGAAAAACACTATTAAAAGGGCAGTTTAAAAAATTCCCAGCCTTAAAGTTTCTTTTAAGTATTTCCGTGGTTTTCTAGGAAGTGTAATTTTTCGGAAAAAACGAGAATTATAATCTAGTATTCCCCATTCAAACCCCCCCAGTCCCGCTTCCTTTCAGCCAATCGGGATAACAAGACTGGTGTCTTGGGAGTTCCGTTAGACACAATTTGAAAAATATCACATTGCGCTCTCCTATTCTCTCTCTACGGGGAAAAATTCTAAGTGAGGGCGGGCCCGCCAGTCGTTACAGAAATAACAAATCAATCCTTACATCAATTCCGGAGCGCGGGTGTGCGTGTGTATGTGTGCGTGTGCGTACTATTTAGGTCTTAAAGAGTTACTTGAGTGAGATTCCAGGAAACGTTATTCCTCTTATCGAACTGAATAAGCTGCTGCAAAAACCATCTCCTGCATATTCGCAACCTAGACCGGCGCGCCCCAGAGCCTTGCGCCCCAGACGCAAAACATCACACCAGCAAAGGGTTAATCATACTTGTGTCTTCTGCTCAGAAAGGGATTCAAGATGCAGTATATTATAAAAAATATATTTTACAGAATCTATAAAGTATTAAAGCTAAAACCGTCACTGGTTCAAATCATTAAGTTGTCGAGTTAAGAATAAGCAACTATGAGCTAAAAAAAAAACACCAGAAGAGAAAAATAACACCTCTCTGCCATCCGCTTTAGCGTGAAGAGAATTCCCAAGAAAAAGTGGGGATTGCAAATTTACCGTTAAGTTGGCCGTTAAGTTTTAAAAACAACAATTTAGTTTTGCAGATTGTTTTTTCGGTGCGACATGTTTCGAGGACTGGAGAAGTCTTCTAAGAGTGCGACTCGGAGAAGGAAATACCGAGGAGGAAATCGTCCCATCTTTCATCTCACCCAAGAATATCCCCGCCGCCAAGAAAGGTCAACACCTTGAGAGTAAACGACCAAAATCCCAAGTAAAAAGCGAAAGTCCAGGCACCTTTCTTAGGAGCCCGCTGAACCCTCAAAAGCCTGCCCCCGCCCCACTTAGCCCAAACTGGTGAAGCCAGACGCGGTCAGCGCTACCCCAGCCCCGACCCAGGCGCACAGTGCCCGAGGGCGTCGCGGGGAAACTCACATTCCTGGGGCACCTCGCGCTTTGGCGTCCGAGACCACTACATACAGCTGGGTCCTGCCGAGGGCACAGCCCGCTCGGCGGACCCGAGGCACCCGCAACTCCGGGTCCTCGATTTTCCGTCGACCGTAAGTTTCTTGTCACGAGAAGAGAGCCGTCAGCGCGCAGAGAAAGCTGCGATAAAAGACGGCTGGGCTCGGTGATGGGGGAAGGGGCAGGCGTCCCCCTCTTCCTGTCAAGGAGTCGCGGTCTGAGGAAGCCGGCCGAGCCCCATCCCCGGCCAGGGGGGTCTTACTGACAGATCCGCTGGGCGGCGGCCGCTCCGCCGCAGCTAGTCCGCGTCCCGCTCAAACTGCAACTCCCCTCCCCCACGCCCCAGTCTCTGCGCGCTCCCGCCACATTCCGCCCGCCGCCGCCCACTCGTAGAAACCCAATTACCCCAACCCTATCTCCTTGAATTTTTCGTTATTAAAATGACCCAGTGCCCATTCTCTGCACCCCCCACACCGCCTGCCGGTCCCACTAGTGCCACCTCCGAGTGCCACTCTGCTACTACTTCACGCTCTTACCGACTGCTCCAACCCTGGCGAAGCTCCACGTACTCGCTTTCCGCAAAGTAATTTTCGGCGATTTTTTTAAGTGATTTTTTTACGGCTGAGTCCTAGTGGCGCTATACTCTCGGACAGGTTATCCAGTGTCTCCCGCTAGATTGATGAGATGAGGCATCACTCGAAAATGGCGCCGAAAGCGCTGAGCCTCCTCATTCAAATTCGTTAGAGCCAACCCCGCCGCCCCGGGGCATGCCGGGAACGCGGGCTGCTTCCACAGCTGTCAATACCGCTTTCAACCCCCCTTCACGAGCTTTCGCGCATGCGCAAACTCTATCCCATCCCCCGCACCGTGCACATGCGCAGAATCATGATCGTGCGCCACTCTGCTTCCTTGCTTGCAGTCCTCCTACCTCTTTTCTCGCGCCTGCGTGCTGCTCCCTCTTTGCTTGGCCTCTGAGGTGGTGGAACCGTGGGGACAGTGGGTTCATAGATGATTTATCGATCGATAGGCACTTTATTTTACTGTTCGAGGAAAACAAATGAGGGTCTAGCTTAGGCGAAATGAAAAACGTTTCATTGCCAATGTCTAAACCCAGCAACGGTCTGTGTCACTGAGACCTTGTATATGGATACACGTGTACTTAAAACAGCCCAGCCTGTGTGTAGAACTCTTGCAATGTCTACTTGGTACAGGAACTATCTTAAGCCTGAAAAGAACTTTATGAGGTAGGTGCATTATTAACGGCTTGCACACCACCAAACCGAGGTTTGCTTAAGGTAGCAAATGGATGAGTACACATCTGTCAGATTCAGAAGCACAGGCCATTATCTTCCCTACTGTGCGATCCAACCTGAGCATATACAGGAAGCATGCTTTTTCCTGCTCAACTCTGTGTGTGTGTGTGTGTGTAGGCACATGCGTTTCTGTGCGCCTTACAATAGTTAACGATAACTTAAATTTGCTGGAGTTTTTCTTCCCAGTCGTAGACTTCAACATTCTGCTCAGTCTTGGGAGAACTGAATGGGCAGTATTTGAATATCAGTTAAGGTGATCAAAAAAAAAAGTAATGGTGTAATGAATGAACTGAATCTAGTAAAGACGAGTTTCCGTTGTGGAACATATTGATAAGCTAGAAATAGCTAGGTACCACGTCCTGCTGTTGGGTACAGCACTAAATAAACACCTAGCTGATTGTGTTTATTGCTCACAGCCTTGTGAAGTAGGTATTATCCTCATTTTACAAATGACACTCAAAGTCCTCAGACTAAGAACCATGTCCCAAAGTCTTCCAGCGGATAAGCAGATTCACAGCTGTCGCCAACTTCAAAAACTGGGCTTTATGATAGGTCAATAAATCATGATAAAATGTTGATATTTTAACACCTGTCTTAAAAACCTATTTTGACCATTCATTTACGCTGGGGAATTATCAGCTCCCAAGCTAATTATCTGCTCCCAGGCAATTTGTGATGAAAAACTCACAAATTGCCACAGATCCTCAGATGCTAAGAGTTTTAGACTATTTTGACTGGTTACTTTTTCCATGATCTCCAGTTATTTTTTTTTCTGGGTTATTGCCACACTTTTTTCAGTTTTTGTTGCACAACAATTTATTATGAACCATAATCACACACATCATTGTGAAGATGAAAAAAGACAATGGATATGGAGGTGTCTATTAAGAAAGAAGGAAGTGGAGAACTAGTATGGTTTTCATTATTGAAGTACATATAGAAAAGAAATGGATTTTAATAATTTGAGATGATCAAGAAGTAATATGGCAGAGTAGTTTAACATCTCTATGTTACTTTTGTACACTGGTTAAATTTAGTGGACCCTGGAACCAAACTGCCTGGGTTTGGATCTCAGAGACTTACTAGCTGAGTTATTTTTTCTGTTTGATCTTTTGTAAAAGGAGTGATGGTAATACCTCACTGGGTTGTTGTAAGGATAAAGGTGAGCTCTAATCAAGGCATTTGAACAGAGTAGCATATAGTAATTATTAGCTATTGTGAATCACTTATTAACCCTGATCTTTTTAAGTGGCTTCTTTAAAAAATACTGAATTATTTCACTCGTGGAATATAAACAAAACAAAGGAACAGACAAAACTAAATCAAAACAGACTCTAGAAATTTGACTGCAGAATTGAGACAGCCAGAGGAGGCAGAGGATTAGGAGCAAAGGGGCTCTGATGGTTGATTATGGGTGCTTTGGTGGTGGCCTGGTGTGGTAACACATCTGAAAAAGTGTGAACCCTTAAGTCATATACCCTATTGTAAACCAATATCTAGTCAATAAAAACAATGAAATAAAAAAAAAACCCGGCTTTTTTAAAAGGTGTTTTAAAAGTTAAATTACATTTAGTGCCATTAAGAGTTAGCATTTGTGTTCAAGATCCTTGCAAATGATAAATTTGCCAGAAAAATTATATTTTCCAAGTATTAGCAGTGACTTCTGTCAGATGAATAAGGATGTTCATTTCTGTCACCATTTCTTAAGAGTGACAAGTGAATAATTTTTATTGCTTTTTCTACTTATTAAAGAAAAAACAGACCAGTCTAAAATATGTAAAGTAAAACCATCCATATTTCTAGCATCCAGAGATAACCACATATTCTTAGTACTTTAAAAATATAATGTGCCTTTGCGGAGAATAGACTAGGTGAAATCTAGATAGTGATATATTGGGGAACCTATTGGCAGGATTGTACTTTTAAACTTCATAAATTGGTGAATCTTAAAAAAATCTATCCATTTTTTTAGCCTGTCAAGAAAATTCTAAAGTGATGATGATGTTATTGATAAGTAATGGCATTTGTTGAGCACCTGCTGTGTCAGGCATTAAACTAAGGATGTATATACATTTACCCCTGAACCCTTATGACTTATGAGATGTGTGCAATTCTCTCCAATTTGCAGACTACAGTTTATATGGCGGTCACTTATAGATTTAATTTAATTTTGTTTAAAATCTTATTTGATAAACCAAAATCCCTTCATTAAAGCTTCTTGACTAAAATGAGAGGAAACAAAAGCAAGTAACATTTCCTGCGTCCCAACAAAAAGTCCATTTGGTAAAAATGTTTTGAAAAGGAAGAATTCTATGTTTGACCACAAGGGGGTGCAAATTCCTGAGTTGACTTTTAAAGGGAAAAAAAAAATGGCATTTTTACCCTAGCTCTTCCAATTAACAGGTAAAAAACTAATGTGAATATCTTCTACGAACTTTTTTTTTTAAAAAAAACCATTTATTTATTTATGCATACAAGAACTGGGGCCAAGAGTCCAGGGAGGTGAGAGGATTCACCAGAGAGAGTGGGGAGCAGAACAGGCAAACTGACTGAAACACACTGCTGAGGGGAGCAGCGGACTAGGCAAGGGAGGTCTGTTGCGCCATGTGGGTCCCCTCTGCCATGTGGGTCCCCTCTGCCACGACAGAAATCGAACTCATGCTGCAGTGGCTGCAGTTTGCTGCTTAACCCACTGCGCCACCAGGGAGGCCCACCTTCCATGAACTTTAATGTTCTACAAAGTGATGTATTTTATAAGAATAAAGTACTCGATTAGGGCAGGTTCTCATCTTCAATAAAATGAAGAATGTAATCCTGCCCCTCTCTCCACCCTTCTAGTTTATGTTTTGTATACATCTCTTTACTTGTCATAAGAGCAGAAATGAAGTCACTTAAAATCTGAGGTTTTACTTGAAAACTAGAATGCAAATCATCAGCAAATGAATGGTAAATATGGGCAATGTGGTGAATAGAGGTCTCATAATTTTCATGCTTTTTTCCCCTAATGAGTAAGCTACAACTGACAGTATGAGGCTTCAACATATAATTTATTTAGAGAAAACTGTGACAGGTAAAGGTCTTTTCATTTTTTAAGAAAAGACACTTTTACCATGGAAATAACATCAAGTTCACAAAAACTTACAAAAATAAATGTAGGTTAAAGAATACCCATTTTATTTGCTTACTCAGATATAGTCTCTTTCTTTCCACATTCATATATTAAAAGCAAAGTTTTCCCTAACTCACTTGAGGTTAAGTTACATATATTCTGACCCTTCACCGTTAAATACTTTGAGAGTGTATTTCCTACTTACTAGTGTATTTTCCTACTTACTAAACACTTTCACTGAAATATTTTTATATTGCAATTTTTAGGTTGATCCTTGAAGTATTTTCCTCCTTCCCTTCTCTGTGATCAGGTACTAAATTTGATGCTCTTGACTCTTTAGCTTCCTTAACTTTGGAACATTTCTACAGCCTTTCTTTCCTTTATGACCTTGATATTTGAAGAATACAGCATCTCTCTCACACCCATATTTATTATATGTACTAACATAAGAATTGCTATGTTTTTCCATTTCTTTGTTTTCATGTATGCTTTCTATATTTATAGGTGTACATTTTGTATAGTTTTTTTCTAAACCACTCAAAGGTAGGTTATATACATGATGACCTTTTAATTATTTTGGTTATTTATTCAAATCATCTCAGATTTAAGTAGTAGGAACACCTTTATTTATTCTGACTCTTGTGTTTTGAGCACTTCTTTACTTTCTGGGATAATAAGATACACTAGTCCTGGAATTATCCTTTTCTCTAAGGAGCCCTTTTTCCTGTTCATAGAGAATGGTATTAGAGACCAAGGCTAGATGTGTTAGTGAGGTATCTCTGCTTCTTTGACCCTTCAGAAGACAAAACTAGGAAATACATACATAGACATACATACAAATATAAATACACTAATATATACACATATATTAATGATATGGATTTAATTTTAAATTATTTTCATATAGTTGAAAAGATGTTCTTGTAACATTTACAAAGTTCTGAATAAAGGCAGTGAAATCACAATCCACACAAACAACTCATACAATTTTTGTGTTCTCGTTTAGTCAATTTCTAATTACAATATCCAATTAGAAATAATTTTGTATATTTCCACTTGGCATGTCATAAGTATCTGAATTACTATATTTTTCTCTTTGCTATATCTTTCTTAATTGACTTAATCATTTGCTTATTTATTGGAAGATTTCCTAGAAGAGAGAATACTATTTCTCAGAGCAAAGGTACATTTTGATGGGTTTGATGAGTACTGGCATAAAGGATTAATCATTTACCAAAATCTGTAATAGAATTGTATACATATAAATGAAGAAAATGTAGCAAGGAACTGAAAATCTAATGGAAGAAAGATAAATTTAAAAAATTATAATTTGATAAATATATAGAAGAGCATTTAACTTAAGTTAGGGATAGGTGGTTTAGGAGAGCTTTAAAGGAAGAGGTGACAGTTGAGCTATGTCTTGAAGGGTACATTGGTGGAATCTAAAAGAAGTAGAATGAGTTACCCCATTGTAAGTAGAGAGTAGAAAGAGGCCATTTGAAGTAGAATCATTGGAGTATAATAAAGCAGGGAAGTCAGAAAGAACCTGCTTTGTTTAAGAAAATTCAGGTAGGCTGTAGGATTTGTTTGCCTTGATTGCCTTCTTGAGTTGAAAAAGGTTAGCCTGATCAGGTTAAATGATGAAAGACATTTCATGTCACCTTTACTGAAAAATCTTAAGCCAATTAATACTGTGATCTGATTTACATTTTAGGAATTAACTTTAACAAGGTACTTGGAGAACAGATTAGAAAATGCATGAGAACAGATTAGAAAATGCATAGTCTTTCAGAGGCTACTATAGTATCCAGACAAGAAATAATATTTGCATTAAATAAGTAAAAACTGTGGTAAAATGAATTCTAAGAGAGATTAGATGTATTTATTCATTATTAACATTTAATATTAACATGTATATTAATATAAATGTATATTTAATATTAATATGTAGTCTCAAATAACTGTTTGGCACCTACTCTGTCATGTTTTGTGCAAGATATTGAACATATACAAGGAGTAAGCAAAATAGCTACAATACTTCCCCTTATGGTGTAATCTAGTGAGAGAAACATGCATTAACTTAATAATCACATAAATTACAACTGATAAATGCTATGACAGAAAAATACAGGATACCATGAAAGTGTACACCATGGACACCTAACAGTGAGGATTAATAAAGCCTTTCCAAGGTAGGACAGTGTAATTTGCTGGAATTTGCTGGAAACACAAAGAAATGAACATTTTATGTAAAGGAAGAATATATGTTAATGTCTGAGGGTCAAGAAAGATCCATATATTTGCAGTTCTTTTAATATTTAAGAAAATTGGATCTCTTAGAGTATATATCAGATTTGTCTTAAAATGTATAAGAGAACCTTAAACTATAGTGTGCAAAGTATCAGGACATTTAAAAGATCTAAATATGCTCTGCATTTATTTATTTATTTAACTTTTTATTTATTTATGCATACAAGAGCTGGGGTCCAGAGACATGGGGGGTGAGAGGATTCACCAGAGATAGAGTGGGAGCAGAACTGGCAGACTGACTGAAATACACTGCTGAGGGGAGCAGTGGGCAAGGCAGGAGATGTCTGCTGTGCCATGTGAGTCCCCTCCCTGGCCTGGGATCAAACTTGCACTTCAGTGGCTGTAGAAGCCCCACAGTGCAGTGCTCAACATCTTGCGCCACCAGGGAGGTCCTTCTCTATATTTCTAAGTTTAATTTATTAATCAGAAAATTAGACAGTGTTGCAGGTACTGATTAATGCTAGCATGATGACAGCCACAAAAGTGAGAACTGCTAAGTAAAGTTTCACTTCACAGGAATAATGATGTGTTTGAATAACTTGGAATCAGCCTATACTTTTCGCAATTATAAGACATTATTCATGAACTGATTAACAGGATATAGTGGTCATTTCATAAATGCATATTCAATTAAATAAAACCTCTACAGATAATCTACATTTGTTGAAAACATCCACTTTTAGGAGCGGTTTTAATAAATTTTTAGTAGTCAAATTCACTGGTCTTTGATCTTTTTCACAAAAGTGAGGTTAATAGTATAATTACTTTAAAAACTTGGTCCTAAGCTAGAATTTTCTTTATTTTCAAACTAATGTAAATGTTTTATTATATACAATAATAGTCTCGTTTAGTACAAATATAATTCTATTTCCCCAAAAAAACAGCTGAATAAAATTGATATCTCAAAATGCGCCAGGTTTATTCAGTGGCTTTTACCACTGGGGCATACTACAAGTTTCTCCTTTGGAAAGACTGCATACTTTACCCTTAAGATCAGGAAAACACAAGTATGTCTTCTCTTACCATTTTTATTGAACATTGGAGGTTCAATCCAATGTAACTATGCAAGAAAAGAAATAAAAGAAAACATTGAAATTGGAAAGAAAGAAGCTAACATAATCAACTAGTCCATCTGGTGGTATATACAAAAAGTGACTAGAAGTCATATGTGAGTTTAGCAATACTGCAAGATACAAGGTTAATCACAAATACCTTTTTTATATTTCTACGTTGTAACAGAAGAGAAAATGTAAAAAATACTTAGATTTGCAATAACATAAAAATATATGAAGTATAGGGCCTCCCTGGTGGCGCAGTGGGTTGAGCAATGCACTATGAAGCAAACCGCAGCCACTGCAGCATGAGTTTGATCCCTGCTGCCGGCCAGGGAGGGGACCCACATGGTGTAGCAAACCTCTCCTGCCTCACCCGCTGCTCCCCTCAGCAGTGTGTTTCAGTCAGTCTGCCTGTTCTGTCTGGTGATTTTTCTCACCTTCCGCGACTCTGGCCTATACCCCAGGTCTTGTATGCATAAATAAATAAATCTTTAAAAAAATATATAAAAAGAAATTAACATTTACTAGAAAAATACTAAGGGGCAAGTAAGTACAGGGTAAATGCCTTAAATAATTATAATATACACATGTTAATTTCTATATGCCAGGCACAGTTATGTGCACTTTAGTACATTAAATTGTTTAATTCTTATGACTTCTCAAGGTAGAGACTTCTATCATTATCTTCATTTTATGGATGAGGAAATGGATGTATAATGTCAAAGAACTTCTGAATGAGAGGACTGAGATTTGAACATGGTAAGTCTGGTGTTTTAATAACATCTGTATGACATCCATTAAGCTACATTAAGTTTTTAAAATTGCATTATTATTTAAATAGTGGTTTACAACATTGGTATATATAATTTAGAAGTACAGGTTCATACCTCTTCAGATATGTTACCACACCACACTCACCACCAAGTCCTCCACCACAGTCCATTGGGCCTCCTCCCCTAACCTCTAGTAAAAGCAAAACTTTTATTTTCAGTTTACAAAATGAGAAAACTGATTTACAAAGGTAGTAACTTTTTCAAGGTAAAAGAATTAGATATAACTAGTCAAGATCCAAATAAGTTTTTCTCCAAAATATACTTTTTACTTTAGATTGCCTTCATTTAGATTTGTAAATAGCTGATCAGCAGATACTATAATAGTGCTGCTAATAGAGTTCCTACATCCTTTTTACCACTCAATGTGTTGCCTGGTATGTTTGTGGGCTATAAATTAGAATATATATATAGTATAAATGAGCAATCATTAACTGAAAAATAATTTATTGCTTTGTTTTGACTCAATTCTGTTTTTGATATTCATAGTATAGTTGTGTGCTTTTAGAACTGAGAGACTTTGGTTTTGAAGTATCTTTTCATGTTGCTGTCAAGACAACAACTTATTTATGCACTTTTGTAAAGTAGAATGAAACTGTTCTGGTATTCCTAAAATTGAACTAGAGGGAATTTTTTTTTTTAAAGATTTATTTATTTATGCACACAAACACTGGGGTACAGGCCAGAGGTGTGGGGGGATGAGAGGATTCACCACAGAGAGCCCGGGGCAGAACAGGCAGATCAACAGAAGTACACTGCTGAGGGGAGCAGCGGGCACAGCAGGAGAGGTCTGCCTGCGTCATGTGGGTCCCCTCCCTGGCTGGCAGCAGGGATCAAACTCGTGCTGCAGTGGCTGAGGTCCGCCCCATAGTGTGTTGCCTAACCCACTGCGCCACCAGGGAGGCCCACTAGAGGGAATTTTTAATTTTTCCATGAAATCTTCCTTTCCTGTGTGTTTTTTGTTTCGCTTTGTTTGAAATTATGGTTACTAGTCTGGAAGACAGATTATGAAATGCTAACTGGGCAGTACTCAACAGATTTTCTTCGTTAAAGTCGAGGATAAGCAAACATTTTTAAATTTCTAAAAAATATATTCCATTGTTTGATAGAGTCCAGTAGACATAAAACATTTACAATAAAACTGCTTTTAGGTTGACTTGTATAGGCAAAATAGGGTTAAACAAAGTGGCACTGGAATCAGAACCGGACTTAGGCTCTGCCCACTTATCAGCTAAATGTTACCTCAAAGATTTAACTTAACTTAAACCTCATTTTGCCCATGATTAAATGAGTTAGAAAGACCCCATAGAGTTGTAAATACTAAATGAGATAATAAATATTTGTGCACTTAACACAGCATCCCTATATAGTAATTACGCAATAAATGTTCCATTGCTAGGTACTATGAAGATATAGTCCTATGTAAAGGTAGAAATCCAAAACTATTTTAGATTAGATAATGATGAAATTGTTAAAAGCATTTTATGGTATTATCTCCTGTTTATGGAAAATACATCACATAGATTCCAAGAATTCTTAGTTCAAAGAGCTTTAAGTTTAATCCTTTCCTGTTTAAAGAAATATGGAGGCTAGTACATTCTGAAATGAAATCCTCCTTAAAGTTTTTCTATTTATATATTTCCTATTTATTTTCTATTTATATATTTTCTATTTATATATTTAAAGTTTAAATATGTATATATTTAAACTATAGCCTTTGCACAAAGATTAACTATAGTAAAAGAGAGTTTCATATTTTGTGTGTTTTAGCTTAAGGTTTGTGGAAGTTTGCTATGAACACATTCAATTCAATGCATGAGATAATCCAGAAAATCAGTCTTTGAGCTTTATTCTTCCATTGGTTATTCTCAACTGCTAAGGGGTCAGCCAAAACGAAGAGCTAATGTTTAATAAAAGACAGCATTGACTTTAAGCGTTCTAAGGCTAGATTACCTCCTTTGAAACTACTCTGAAATTAATATTTCATTTTATGATCAAAGTTCTCATAGAGCCATTTGGTCTTCATTGCATTTCTTTATGCAATATGGATATTTTGCATATGATTTCAATCCATATGATTTTTATCAATTTCTATGATGATGATAAATTTCACACATCAACAGGTTCTACAGCTTACCTGGTAACCTTCATAACTCTATCATCTAATGACATCCCAGTTAGCTCTGACATAAAATTCATTTTTTTTTTCCCTTTAAGCTATTCCAAATTTCTTGGTTTGGTTGGTGACAAAACCTGTTTTTTGACTACCAATATCACAATCTTATTTTGTCTACATTTTTACATAAAAAAGTAAATAATTTCATTCTTCACATCCTCTTAGCAATTATTTATAGTTGACATTTCATTAATGTACTTGTATTATGCTGTTATGTTACTTTTAACATACTACCACGTGTTTTCTATATATTAATTATGCTGTTATATTACTTTTTACATACTACCATGTGTTGACTAAAAGATAGTGCCTCAAATAAAATATATTGTATGTGCTGCAGAATCAATAGATGGATAAGCCGGCTACCCCATTTAGGACATATTCTCTGGATCAATATGGTCTGCTTTGGAAGGGAGGTTAGTTATCTAAGTTCTATTTTTTACTATTTCAGGCTTATGTTGTGTGACTTTGACTAGTAAATTGTTCCTTCAGTGTTCAGTTTAAGAACAAGAAAAGAAAGTTTCCTAAAAAAAAAAAAATTAAAGTTAATGGAAGCATCTAAATTTAGGTAACATTTCTCCAGAATTATTTAACATAAAAGTTCTAGATTCTCCATTTTGAATTTTTCCTTGGAATTTCCATAGAAACGAGTAGTGCTATGTAAAAAATATTAACTAAAAGAAGACCCTCAACTTTTTCAAAGAGAAGAACCAGAGATAAAATACTGGATTTTTGCAATTTTTAGAGTATTCCTTAAATACGTAAGGTAGTCCTTAAAATTTTTTTAGTATTTAAGTCACTCCTTAAATCCCTAAATACAACTAAATACTTAGTTGCCACAGTAAAGAATAAATGTAGTGACACATATTCAAGGAATTGCTGAGGAGTCAGAATAAGACCTTAAAAAGTACAAAATAAAAGAATGTTCTTTAAAGTGAAATTATCACTGTTTGCAGACGATATGATAATATACATAGAGAACCCCAAAAGCTCTACAGAAAATCTACTCAAGCTAATTGGCCGATTTAGCA
>JAGFMF010011380.1:10180914-10213762 GCA_019455555.1 Galemys pyrenaicus | reverse complement strand
TGCACTGGTGAGATGGTGATGGGGAATACATGGGGATTACAATTGATGGCAAGTATATGTAAATTTTAAAATATTTTAATAAAAAAATGAAAAAAAAAAGAAAGAAAAAAAAAGAATGTTCTTTAATGAATTTTTATATAGTTAAATTAAGAATCATTCACTTTCTGGACTATTTTTTATCCATACTGTCTCTGGCAACAATAAAATCAGGTAACCTATACCTAAAAGCAATTTCAAAAGCAATCTATATTAAAAGTCAAATCAACAACAGTTGTCTGGCCATTTACAGTCCCTCTCCATGAAAGTATTCAACATTTAGGTTATTCTATATATTTTTCCCATGACCCAAAGTGTTACGCTGACAAAGAAAACTGATCAGATGACTTGTCTTCATGTGGTAATTCTAAGTACATATAAAATCAGACATTAACATGAAAATATGAAGGGAAGAAAAACATCGTAGATTGAATTTTAGTTTTACTGACATTTATATGTCACCCTTCCTGTTTATGATTTCAGAAGTGCAACCATGCAGAGCTTCTATTAAAAACTGAATAATTGAGAACAGTTGAGAATTACAATGACAACTTATCTAAAGGAAAAAAAGTCACTGAACTTACTGATGCCTTCATTTATGGAATTACTATCTTTGTTATATAAAAATGTGAATATCTTCCAAATATCATTTACTAATTGTGCAGGTAAAAGGGAGTTTGATGACCTTGTGCGCTGCAAATAAGTGGTCAGCCATGATTCTTAGTCTTGAACTTGACCAGTTAATAGAATGAGTACATGGTGGGAGGGGGGGGTGAGGTGGGGAAGGGGGGGTAGAGAAGCAGTGAGAAGGATCAGAACTGAGGGCAGGAAGAGCACAAGGGACAATGGTGATGGTGCATGGGTGAATTGGTGCTGGAAATTCTTTGGGAACTACACCTAAGAAAGCAAATACTGTAAAAAAAAAAAAAAAAAAAAGAACACCCAATACTGGATATTTGCTTGTCTGCTAGTGGGTTATAATTGCATAGATTTCAACCTCAGTTAAAGTTATAAAATATAAATTATTCAGACTAGATGCAGGGATGTAACTGGTTTTAGTTCGTATTCTTTTGCTGCAGGAAAGCTGCAGAAATACAGGCTCACTCAGGGATGATGCTATGTTAGAAAGGAGATAGGACAGACTCTATAACACTGTCCAAAGTGGAATTTTTCTGTTGAGCAAAAGCTGTTTACAGATTGGAATAGATAAGAAGGAATGACAGTAAACCTTTTTCTCCTCCCACAAAAGGAACAAGGGAGGAGAGCCTGCAATCCTGTTTTGAATAGTAATAGGCAAATATGATTTTAAAATATTCATATATAATTGTAGAAATTGGGAAACAATCTTTAAAATAAGGGACAGATAAATATATTTTGGTATATCCATGTTGGAATGCTATGCAGAAGTTAAAATGTCACAAAAAATATTCAATAACATGAGAAAATGATCATTATAAACTATAAATCATTTATCCCTATTAAAGAGGAATCAATCTTATCTTTTCCAACTGTGTGTTCTTCCTCATGCCATTTCCTCCCCACCCATAGTATAAACAAACAGGAAAAATGTTTTATGAGATGCATATAGTGAATTTGAAAGCTTAAAGCAATTTAGAGACTATTCTGTCAAAATCCATCATTTTGCAAAGGAAATTGATACTAAAAAATTAAAACATCTCACCTAAGGTCTCAATCCTAGCTCTGCCACTTGCTGAGACGTAGGTTTCCCTATCCCCCTAAATTAGGCATATTTGATCTTCCACTTCGTAGCCAAAGAATACAAATTTTATTTTAGCCTTCATGTTTTTTTTTTTTTAGAGTGGGAATACAAGGAAATTATGAACAGAGTCATAAAAGATCTATAAAGGTCATCTACATTTCCTAATAATTCTATATCTTTAATTTTTTTTCTTACTCAGTACAACTATGAAAATCTGGGGGAGAACCCAACTCATTTCCTTGTCTCACTTAAATGCTGGGGAATAGAAGTGACTAGGCTACAATTTATAATTGTCTCATTTATTCATTTGCTTTTGTCTGTTTTTTTTCCCACTAGGTTTTATATTCCAAGAATATGTGATTAGATCTTTTTTTGTTGACTTCAAGACCTAGCAAGTGTCTAATACATAAAAGATGTTCAGTAAGTATTTGATGAGTGAATTAATAAATGGTATATATTAAAAATCATTAATCCTTTATTTACTTTGACTAGATTTTTGGAATTCCTCCAAAACTTGTGATTCTATTAACCAGTCTGAATTTTAGATTCAGGTGAACCTGCTTTATTTCTATGCCTTTGCATTTTAATCTAGCATAATTGGACTGTTTTTTATTTGAAATTACTTTAGGTAGTTTTAAAACTCTCATGCCATATTTACTAAGTTTGGGAATGACTTTGACCTATAATTAAATTTAGACTTTCATCCACAGATGAATGTATATACATTTAAACATCATGAATTAGGAGTATACATGTAAGATTCAGGAGGCAACATTGTTGGGTGTTAGGAAATACTAGGAATCAGGAAAAAAGAGAGCATTAGACTGAAATAAGATTATATTTCCCCCCAAATTAAATGTAAGTTGCAAACTTGACAAAGAGAAGTAAATAATAATTGGATGATTTTCCTTTAAAGGTAAATATATTAAAACAAAACAAAAATATTAAGCCTAAATTTAAATAATAATTTTAATTTTAAAAGGTAGTCTACATAAATTTTCTTGTTAGAATTATTTTCAATTTGTATGTGGAGAATTGGGAATTTTTTTAATTTTTAATTTTTTAAAAATTTTATTATTTTAAAATTTTTACTAGGTGAAGAAGTTTATAATGTTAGCCAAATTCTATTAATTTATCCTATTTTAGGAAATAATTGGAACTGTTAAACCAGATTTGTGTGTAAAAACGTTCATAGCAGCATTATTTACAAGAAATTAAGGAAAACAAAGCAGCTTAAATGAAAACAGTAATCTACATAAGGAACATTATACAGTCATTGGAGATGTTTTTGAAGTTTTAAATAATTTGAGGAAACATTTATGATAAAGTATTGAATAAAAGTGTTCTCAAGGAAATAGTTTAAACTTCATGAATTTAAAAAATATCACGGGGGTCTCCCTGCTGGTGCAGCAGGTTGAGCGCCCCACTGTGAGGCATCCATGCCACAGCAGCGGGAGTTCCATCCCTGGTCAGAAAAGGGACCCCATGGCGCAGCAGACCTCTCCAGCCTTGCCAGCTGCTCCCCTCAGCAGTGTACTTCAGTCTATCTGCCTATTTTGCTCCCCGCTCTGTCTCTGGTGAATCCTCTCACCTCCCATGCCTCTGGCCTATACCCCAACTCTTGTATGCATAAATAAATAAATCTTTAAAAAAAATATCATGGAAATATGTCAACTGTAGTAGTTAGTTGTCTTTAAATAAAGGAATTATTGTTTTTTTCCTTGCCATCCCTATCTTATTTAAACATATTTCAAAATTTTCTTACATACCAGTACAATTTTTAATCACAAAAAAGAAATTTATCACTTGAAATAAATAGGTTAATGTTTCAATGATATATATTCAGTATCATCATGAGTATAAATATGGTGACAAAGAGAAAAATTTGATATGATAAGTGGAGTTTCTAAAACAAATACTGATACATATCCTATAACCTGTAAAATTATAATGGTTTAAGTAACTTCATAGTTATTTTGACATAGTTATTTTGATATGATTCTCACTATGTCTGTTGAATGGTTCTGGGTATGTTGATGGAGTTGCTTAACTTATCAAGTTCCTTGAATTTGTTTTATGCAACTCTCTTACCACCAGTTTAATGATAAAGTATCAAAAAAGCTATTCATAAAATTGTGAGTTTGTATGGCATGCTTTTACAAACTATTACTTTGTATTTCAAAAAGAACAGTCTCTAAGATGCTAATTTGTGGCAAATACAGCTAAGAAAAATTTGGTCTTATGTTGTTTATTTGGCCAGCTGTGAGCTTCAGGTCAGATTCTGTGATCTGGTATCACTATTACAAGGTTTCTTGTGGAAACACTGGCAACAATACTTACCTTGCAGCGTTGTGATAAAGATTACATACAGTATCTTTTATCTAAGGCAAGACCCACTACTTGTGTCCTGGATCCCACCTTTCTTTTTATAGTCAAGGATTGTGTTCTTATGATTACCCTTTCCATTTCCTATAGCCTCCTCTTCTCCTATTTAACTATTCTAATAAGTAAATATACTGTAATTTTTCCCATCCTAAAAAATACCGTGTCTATATAGCCTATACTGTCCTCTACTTACATGGCTAGTATGAGTCCATTTTTCTGTTCCCTGTATAACAAAACTTTTAAATGACAATCTTATTTGCAGTCTCCACTTTCCATTTTATGTTATCTCTTAAATCCATTCCTGTTACAAGACTGTTTGTCCATTTAAATCGCTCTTATTCAGATCACCAACTATCTACTTACCAATCACTTTCCTCTTTCCAGATGTTTGGCACTTCCAGGCAAAATCCCTTACCCTTTTCCTTCTCTATTTACATTCATTTCCCCTCAGGTCATTTCATCCAGGCTTTTTTTTTTTTTTTTTTTTTCTTTTCTTTTGTCACTGTTCTTAGGACTCCTAAAATATGTATTCTATCCCTGTTATTTTTTTTTAATCTTTATTTATTTATTTATTTATGCATACAAGAGCTGGGGTACAGGCCAGAGCGGGAGGTGAGAGGATTCATTAGAAACAGAGTGGGGAGCAGAAAAGGCAGATAGACTGAAGTATACTACTGAGGGGAGTAGCCGGCAAGGCAGGAGAGGTCTGCTGAGCCCTGTGCGTTCCCTCCCAGGCAGGGGATGGAACTCTTGCTGTGGCCTGGATGCTTCACAGTGGGGTGCTCAATTGGCTGTACCACCAGGGAGGCCCTATCCCTGATATCTTTGTTGACCTGATTTTCAGCTGCTTGCCCAGGAACTCCACTTAGATGTCAAATGAGGACCTCAAAATTAACATACTCAAAACAAATTTCATGATTTTCTTCTTCCCCTATTTTTTTTCAGTCTTACACAGGTTGATAAATACAGTTATATGTTTTATTTATTTTTCCCTCTCAGTATGTGAGGGCCTCCCTCACATCACATAGATGTGGGCCTCCCTAGTGCAGTGGGTTAAGCAAGACACTATGAAGCAAACCACAGCCACTGCAGTGCAACAAGTTCGATCCTTGCCTCTGGCCAGGGAGGGCGCCCACATGGCGTAGTGGACCTCTCCTGCCTCACCAGCTGCTGCCCTAGGCAGTGTGTTTCAGTCAGTCTGCCTGTTCTGCTCCCCACTCTGTCTCTGGTGAATCCTCTCACCTCCTGAGACTCTGGCCTGTACCCCAGCTCTTGTATGCATAAATAAATAAATCTTTAAAAAAAAGGACGTAGATGTAATCTATTTATCACTGGTACTGATTTTTATAGTAGGCACTTAGTAAATTCAGCTGACAATTTATTAATAAACTGCAGTGAATACAGAAGTAGGCCAAAGCAATTACAAAGAAGATAATATGGAAGTGAGACAAAGACAACATATTACATCCTGATTCACTGTCCTAATGCAACAAATGAATCAGAAAAAGCACTTGAAGATGTGATAGAAGTTCCACAAATAATGAAAGAATTGAATCTGCAGAATAAAATGTTCAAAGAAAAATAAACATACTATATTTGATATTAAGACAGTCTGGTTAAGCTCTTAATTATAAAGAATGAACCGAAAACTTTTTATCTCTAAGCACCTAAGTCACTTATAAGAGGGAGGAAACTGTGCTGCCTTTACACTTCCTCTAAGCAATATTCAAAGCCAGGAAACAAAGGAAAAATGTCTGCACATAAGGCAAAGCCAGTATGACCCAAAACTATTATATGCAAATAAGTGACATTTAAGAGTTAATGAAAGAGGCCAACATAGCATCCATAAGTCCATTTAGGAAAAAAAACCTGTTTAGTGAAGAGCAGATTAAGTGATGAATCAAAATTAATAGTTAGAAAATGGAGACTTGAGTTGTGTTGTGAATACTGGATTTTGAAATACAGATTTCAAGTGACCAAAGGAATTAAGATCATAAGACAAACATTACAAACTTGAATGAGTAAAAGTATTTACCAATAAAAGGATATTTTTCATAGTAGTCTATGGGCAACTCTAAATTTGAAACATAACATTAAAACAATGTATCCAAATTCTTACTCAATTTTTAAACCTTGGATATTTTAAGAAAAAATATATTTGGTTACAAAGAAATGCTCTCCTAACAGTTAAGAAATTTCCTTAGCTAATCTTCTAACAAGTTCAAATAATTAAAAATTTAATGCTTTATGAGTTAAAAATAGTGTGCATGTTCTTATTCTAAACAAGATTATCTTTTTAGTATAACTGCATAGAAATATACCTTCAACTATGGTCACTTAATTTTGATGGTAAAAAATTTGAGATTGAAAAACTTTCCTGGACTTTCCTATGTCCTTTAAAATATTCATAAATGAATGTATATTATTTATGAAGTCAATAAAGATGTTATCTTTAAATAACTATTTTATACAACAATGTGAATATAGTTAACATTACTGAACTGTATATTTTAACTATATATTTTAACATGGGTAAGATAACAAATTTTATTTTTTAAAAAGATTTAGTTATTTATGCATACAAGAACTGGGTACAGGCCAGAGGTGTTGGGGGTGAGAAGACTCACCAGAGACAGAGCGGGATCAAAACAGTGAAAAACACTGCTGAGGGAGCAGCAGCCAAGACAAGAGAGATCTGCTGTGCCATCTGGGTTAGGTCCCTGACTGGGGATTGAACTGGTGAGCCAGTGATTGCGGACAGCCCCACAGTGCGGTGCTCAACCCCTTCTGCGACCAAGGAGGACCTACAAATTTTATGACTTCTTTTTACAATTAAAATTTTAAAAATTTTAAATCATTATAAAACTTCAACAATCGATCCAGCCATTACAATAGTTTTACAAATGGATTTGATGCTAGCAATTTTTTTCCTAGATCAATTTTCCATTAACATTTACCCCTCAAATTGTGCCCTTCACTTAGTATCTGGTATTTGACTATTAGACCTTATCTAATTAATTTTAGTAAACAGGTTACTCATTGACATAGTTATAAGTATGCAAAATGAAAACCTAGTTATAAAAAAAAACTAATGTTGTGTTACTTTATTAAGTATTCTAGTGTTGTGAGAATATAAATGTCATTTGATTTAAATATTTGAGAGGAAATCTTCTAATTTAGTGATTTTTTTTCCTGGTTGTTGAAATAATGTATGTTCATTTTAAAAAATAAGAAAAGCAAAAATTGCCATAATATACACACACACTTAAGTATGCTTCTCCTCAATGTCTTCTATGTTGTAAATAATTAAACTTTCAAATAAAGTTTTATAACCTAGAGAAAGTTTTATAACTTAAAATTCAACTGTGTATTAATTTATATATTAATAATCTCTGTGCCATTAAATGTTTTCATTTATTTCCATTAGATTGATGCACCATGGTTTATTTAACCACTCTTTACCTGTTGAACATTCAAATTGTTTCTTCTGTATAGAAACTGTAATGAATATATATAAATCTTTAACTTCATATTTGATTGTTTCCTTAGTACTAGTTCCTAGAAGATTTGAACATTTTTAAAACTTCAGAAAGGTACTATAGTAATAGATGAGATTGCCAATTTCATTGTACTCTTAACAAATTGTAATTAGCACTTATTTTCAATATTCCTCAGTTTCATGGTAGACTATAATTTAATTTGGTAAAACCAAATTTTTGCACATATATTCTTATCAATGACTTTACTGTCTCAAGGATATATAATTGTTTGCTCTATCATACTTGACATAAAGTCAAGATTTTGAAGAAATATATTTTTTATTATCTTTGGAAATATTTCTTTTAAAATAAACTATATTTTGGGCCTCCCTGGTGGCGCAAGGAGTTAAGTCTCAGCACTATGAAACTGCTGTACAAGTTGGATCACAGGCCAGAGTGGTGACCCACATGGCACAGTAGACATCTCTTGTCTCACCTGCTGCTACCCTTAGCAGTGTACTTCAGTAGATTTCCCTGTTCTGCTCCCCATTCTGTTTCTGTTGAATCCTCTCACTCCCCCTCACACTTCTGGTCTGCACCCTAGCTCTCATATGCATAAATAAATCTCTAAAATAAATAAAAATGTAGTGAGTGATTTATTAAAAAACAAATTATATTTTGAATACAAAGAAAGGCAAAGAAAAGTAACATAAAAAGGATGCTAATTATTTCATTTAATAAAATGTGTTTAGTGCTTAAGTAGACTAGGTGGAGTATTAATAAGCTAGCAATCTCACGTTATTGAAGTCACATTGAATATACTGCTTAAAGTGCCACTTTTACTATAGCAGTATACAAAGTGCTATTGAATGCTTAGTTTATAAGATTGGGGAAAACATTTACTACATAACTACTCTAAAAAATTTTCTCAACTCTGCTATCATTTAAGATGTCTATAAACAGATTGATCCACTTCTGATTTTTGTTCATGTTATTATGAAGTCATTCATAGAAATAAGGTATTGATCATCTGACAGAAAAAAATAGCATTTGTAAACTGTATGGCACAGTTTGTTTGGGGTTGTTCCTCCTTCAGAACTGCATTACATAATTTACAAGTGTTTACTTCAGCTCCTTTGGGCTGCCTCCATGGTAGCTATGAAGTCATAAAGAATAAGCAACAGTTTGGAGCCTGATAACAAAGTGTGTAAGTTTAACATGAGCACATTATCAATTTTTAAATCATTGCTATGTAAGAAAATAGATATAATTCATTATATTTTTTAGAAAAAGCATGCTACTTACAAAAATCAGTAAGACATACATGCAAAAGTTTCATAAATTCATGCATTTGTTCACTATTTCATACTGTAATTCAATGTAACTATAAGTAATTATGCAAAAATTACAAATGATGTATATAAGTGTTAATACACAGTCTTTTTTTTTTTAAAGATTTATTTATTTATGCATACAAGCACTGGGGTACAGGCCAGAGGTGTGTAGGGGGGTGAGAGGATTCACCACAGATAGCGGGGAGCAGGACAGGCAGATCAACTGAAGCACACTGCTGAGGGGAGCAGCGGGCACAGCAGGAGAGGTCTGCCGAGCCATGTGGGCCCCTCCCTGGCTGGCAGCAGGGATCGAACTCATGCTGCAGTGGCTGCAGTTTGCCCCATAGTGCGTTGCTTAACCCACTGTGCCACCAGGGAGGCCCGTCTTTTTTTTTTTTTTAATACACAGTCTTTAGGAGAGTATGAATTACTAAGATGACCTAAGTACTATTTCTACCTGGAAATCATAAAGTCTTTTTAAGAGAACATCAAAGTTATATAAATTATAGTATCAGCTTAAGGAGGATTCCTAATAAAATACACCTAAAATTTATATAACAATATATAATTTGTAGCTTCAATCTAAAAAAATAAATAAAAGGATATAAGGTTTTATAAAAGATTATTTAATCTTGATTACTCAAAGGTAGTATTTTCAGTTCCTCAGAGAGATGCTCTTGAGACTCTTTTTTCACCAAATAACTATGTATGCTGATTTTAAAGAAAAATAATGCAGTGAAGAATGAAGGGGGAATGATTAAAAATTTTTATTGTAGTTATAAAGTGTTATTGCCTTGAAGGAAATATGAAAATTCTTAGAAGATACATAACTATTCCTTTAGACTTACTGAATCTTAGGAATAAATAAACCCAAGTAAAGATCCTGATATCTAAAAAAACATATATCCCTTTTAAATATGTCATTTATAACCAGGCAAGAGAGGATTATGAGACAAACTACCTACTCAAATTGACTTATGATTAACTTTCCTGTAACAATTAAATGTTTGGGTTTTATAGTTTATTGTAATATAAAGAGGTTTCTTATGTGTAAACATTTAAAATATACAACATAGTACTTTAAATATAGAATAGATATACAACTTGAACTATACATACAAAAGCTGGGGTACAGGCCAGAGTCCAGGGAGGTGAGAGGATTCACCAGAGTGGGGAGCAGAACAGGCAGACTGACTGAAACACTGCTGAGGAGAGCTGGGGATGAGGCAGGAGAGGCCTGCTGTGCCATGTGGGTCCCCTCCCTGGTTGGGGCTGCTGCACTGCAGATGCTTCACAGTGCTGGGCTAAACCTGCTGCGCCACCAGGGAGGCCCCAACTTGAATTATTTATTTGAAGTTAGTATGTGTGACTTGAAATACATTGCAACTTTTTGACATGTCTTACATTAAAAGGTAGAATCTAATTCCCCTCTCTAGGTATCTATAGAATTAGTGATAGGCCTTTAAGGCATAGAATGTGGTAGAAATAATGTTGTGTAGCTTCTAAGATTAGGTCATAGAAAGTAAGAGCACTTCATCTGGCACAGCAACTCTGTTATGAGGAAGCCCAGACTGTAAGGAGAGGCCATGTGTGTGTATGTGTTCTGACTGAAAAGCGCAGGTAAGGTCCTAACCATCAGTCACTACTAAGCCCTAGACATATAAATGGACAAGCTTTTAGATGATGCAAGCCTTCAGCATAGGAGCTGTTCCCAGCCGACACCAAGACACCAAGCGTATGAGAAACAAGCTGTCCCTGCAAAATCCTGCTCAGACTGAATAAAGTAATACTGTTTTAAACCAGTGAATTCCAGGATAGCTTATTATGTACTACAATTCTTCCTTCCACTAAATCTCTAGCCCAGGTTATTTGTAACAAGATGAAGAAAGCAAAACAAAACTCTTTCCCTCCATTTCCCCCTATTGTATTAGTGAGAGTGAGATTTTAGCATCTGCTACTACAACTTACTGGTGAAGATTAAGTGTGGGTTTGAACCACCATGGAAACAAACAAAAAAACCATTAAGGGGATACAGGCCATCTAATATCTTTTTTTCCTTGAAGAATTAGTGGCTGAGCAGGCAAAAGGGAAAGCTTGATTCCCTTCATTTCTCTTTTTTTCATGTCCACTATGTATCCCTAGTTTAAAAAAAAAAGGAGAGGAAAAAGAAAGATTTAATCCTTTTTCTCTTCATCTTCTTTTTGAATTAGAATTTTTGGAAAGGTGCCTTCTTTTTCACCAAAAAAGCACACAGCATTTTCAATTGTATAAAGGCACCAAACCAGCAACATACATTTTCATTACTTACCAAGGAAGTAGGATTTGCTAGTCAATGATGTATTCTAGGGACACCATTCTACTTTTAGTTTACTCAGTCATAACTGCCCTTCAAAGATTCCTCTGGCTTCTCCTCTCTCCCTAAAAGTTCCCTTCTAAGACTTCCTATTTGACACACTTTCTCTTGCATCTTATCTACTGTCATAGCTTTAGCACCTACTACATTTAATGATTCCAGAAAGCTAGTCTTATTTCCAATCCTCCTAATCCACAGGAATGAAACCAAGTTCCTACTTCAGGACCTGAAGTCGACTACCCCTAATCCACATCCAGGATCTTATGGATCCTTGCCCTTACTTCAGTTTTCCATCCACTGACTTTTAAATTATTTTTCTGGAATCCACCTGACCCTCTGCTACTGGGTATGAAGTTGTGTTCCTAGTTGATTCTTACTTAGATCACAGGGCATTTTACAATCTACCTTCAAGTCTCAAGGACTTGAATGACTATACACTTTTCAAAGACCGATAATATTTTCAATCTGACCGTACATTCCCATTTAAAAAATTCTTTCATGGTTCTCCCTTACCTATAGGTTTTAATCCACTTATTTACAAAACAGAGTAACTCCCTAAAATTATGCAAACTTTTAGTGTAGGTTTGTAGATACATTTTTCTGGAGAGACCACGTTGCTTTCCATTGGTTCTCATAAGAATTATGTGTTGTGCCCAAAGGTTAAAAACTTAAGTTTTAGACTAAAGTGAAAACTCCTAACCTCTGGAATATCTTCCCCCAGAGCGGTGACGAGTGTGGAATGAACACATGCCCTGCTTCTGATCATTGGCCAGTTTCCTTTCCTAACACTTTCTAATCCCTCCTCTCACCTCTAGCCCATAGTATTCCATGTTCTTCATGGCAAGCCATGCTTGCTCCTTTGCTTGCTCAGTGTGGGCTGCCCTTTCTTTAGCTGGCCTAACTTTTATATAAGCTTGCCTAACTTACCATAAGAAACCACCATCTTTCTTTCAAGAACCACCTCTGTTCACACTACCTACAATTTAACCCCCTCCCCCCCAAACAAAACAAAACAAAAACCTGTCCAGGCTAGGTAACCTGAGTGAACTCTCTGGTTTTCTTTGAGCATCAGCTCCTAAATTTCCAAACTCAGGGGGTGGGGGTGGGGAACAAGAAAAAACATAAAGCAAATTCTGTAAAACAAGTTATGATTGATCACTGTGAGCACTTACAAAGAACTCCGGGCTGTAATATACATTTTTATAGTGCTTTTTTGGGAGGGAGGAATTGGATAGTTAGTGTACTTTATACTTTTCAGCAGACTTTTGATACAGCTTCCTGTTACAGAATATTGTATAGGAATTTTAAAACATGCACCCCTTTAATTTACGCCCATCACATCGTGGTAGGTATTTAATAAATCCTATAATTAATAAACAAGAATTCTGATATTCTCCAATCTACTAAGAGGATGTTGGGTCATTTATCTGAATTGTTGGTCCAGGCTCCTCTCCTAACACTGACACCCCCCCACAAGCACATCACAATGTGTCCCTAAAATTTTCCATCTACCCTGGAAGACGTTCCAACTTTTTTGAGATAAACCATGTTCTGACTAGTCTGCTTATGATAGTTTGTCTTACAGCACAGTTTTTAACCATTACACCTTTTTATAAATTGTCTCCTAATGCAACTCTTTGGCCTCCTTGGGCAGACGGATCTGAACGAAGTAACGCATCGGACTTATAAATACCGCTCGCCACGCTGAGTCACCAAAACCTCGAGTTTCCCCAAATAGCTTATAACAACCGCTGGAATAGCGTCCCCCAGAGCGGTGACAAACTCCTACCAAACACCCGCGGGGCTGGAGTGCAGGCCCGCGCCGCTGATTCGGTCTCTAACCAGCAGGCGCCCAGGAGACCTGGGCGAGGCCGCCAACTCCTAGCCTAGAGTTGATAGCGTCGGACCTCTTGCTCGCGGGGCGCACTAGGGACTAGGTTGGACTTGGCCTTCACAGCTCAGGGTCCGTCCCCGCCCCCTACGGAGCGACGAGCCGCTGGGGACCAGCACCAGCCTCCTCCCAGCCACTCCAGCCCACAAAATGAGCCGCTTCGAGAGGGGGCGGCTGCAGCTCCATTTCCAATCCCAGCCAAGAATCCCCAGGCTGGAGAAACAGTCTGGAGCCAGGGCCTTAAGGAAAACCCCCTGCCTACCCTTAATCACTCCCGTACCGTGAAATGGCTGCAGCCGCGGGTACTGGGGGACTAGGGGAGCAGAAGCGGGGGAGGGAGCGGAAGTGCCACCCCCTGCAGTCAGAGGATGGTGACGTCATCCCTACTATTAGCCTGTAGCGGGGGCGTCTGCCCGTCACGTGACCCTCCCCCCTCCCGCCGAATCCCGCGCGCGCGCTCCCTCCTACAGCCCTACTCCCACCTCTCCCCCACCCTTCTCCCCAACTTTTGCCCTCCCCGTTCCAGCCGGGCTGTCAACAGTGCCAGCTCCGCCCCATCCCCCGCGCCCGGAGGAACCGCCACCGCCGAGCGGCGGGCGCTCCCGCAGGTCCCGGGCTCTCTGAGAACGTGCCCCCTGTCCCCACTTTGCCCCCCAGTTCCTAGGTGCGTGGGCAGAACTAGGGTGCGCGGCGGCGTGCAGCGACAGCGCTTCTGTGCAGCCTCCTACAGCAGCCGCAGAACGAATCTGGGACGCCAAATCCAAGCTCCGAGGGGGCGAGGTGCGGTCAGCGGCCTCCTGGCTCTGGCTCATCTCCGCCGGGGGTCGGTCCACCGGGTGGAGTCGGCCAGAGGCGGGAGTCCGCCTTCGATTCCCTCTCGGCGGCCGGCGCCTCTACGGCGCCCCGCCTCCGCTTTCTCAGCCTCCTGGGCAGCGCACGCTAGTCCTGACTGGCTTCGTCTCCGACCGCAGAGCCGGTAACAGTCGGAGCCAGGCGCGGACCTCTTCCTTGAGCCCCCTCGGCTACCCCGCCGTGGACTACTGGGGTTGGAGATTTAGTGGCTGTCACTGCTGCGCATCGTTCTATTTTTTTTCTCCCTCTGTTCCCTTCTAAAAGTAGAGGCTTGGGGGAGGAGAGGAGAGCCCAGTGTAGAAAGGGGTGTATTGACTGACCTGTCAACGCGGAGGAGGAAGACCCCCGGTCGAGGCGAGCTCTCGAGCCCGCGCAGGGACCAGAGCCCGGGTTTCGCTCGGAGCGGCGTGGCGCGGCGGCAGCTGTGTCTCAGCCAGGTGTCCCCTCATGGCCGGGCCCGCGCTGCCGCGCCCGCCCCCTCCTCCTGGCGCCGCGCTCCCGCCCCATCGCTGGGTACCAGGGAACCCCCCAGCTCGAATTTTTGTGCAGTTTCAGCAAAGCTCCGAGGAAGTTGGTTCTTTTGTTCCACTATTTATAGATTGCGTCAACATTGCGAAAAGGAGAAGGCGGAGCGGTGGCCCCTCCCCCTCCCCCGCCGGCTCCTGGGAGAGAAAAGCCCCAGCACACGACCTAAGTACACAGCTCGCCAGCCGCCCGCCCCCGGCCTCCAGCTCTGCGCTTCCCTCCTCCCAGACCCGGCTAGATCGCTGCCAACCCGGTCACGTGCCCTCCCGGGAAAACCAGCTTCCCGGGGTTCCGTGCCGCCTGCCAGGCTCCGCGGCGGCGGAGGCTGCCGAGCTAAACTGTGCACCCAGGTTGTAGGCTTCGGCAGCCGGCCCAGACGTCAAGCACAGTACACACACCCTAGCCATCATCCAGCGGGGACCCCTGGGTCCTGGGCTGTGGGTGTACTCTCAAGCGTCCCGCGTTTCCGCTCTTCTTTAACCACCCCCCCAGCCCCCCGCTTCCCGAGCGCCACCGCCCTTGATCGCTGAGTGCGCGCGCTATTCGGCCTCGCCTTTACTAAGTCGGGGGCCTGATTTGCCCCTGGAGCGGCCGCTTCCCCGGGCACTGGGGTTGGCAGTCCCTCCAGTCCCCCGCACAACTGTGTGAGGGTGGAGGACTGAGGGGTGCGGGTTACTGGCAGCTTCTGGCAGGCTGGCCGACAGAGCGCGGGAAGCGCGGTGCCGGCGTTCCAAGACTCGCGGAGACGCTCTGGCTCCTTCGCAGGTGCATCGAGGCGCTGCGCGAGCTCACTTTCTACTTCCCGGGCACAGCTGGGGACCGAGGAGTTTGCACACACAAGTAGCAGTGGAAAGGGGAGAGGAATATAGTTTTTGTGGAGTTATGGAAAGCTAGATCTGTGACCAAAACATTCGAAGTTTCCTTACAAATTTGATGACGAAATGCTAGGCCACGTCTTAACTCCCGAAATGAAACTGAGCTCCCAGACGGCCTAAAGCCCCTGTTTCTGAGTCAGTGCAAGCAAGGAGGGCGATAAATTCGAGAGGAGGGCCTTACAACAAAACCAAGTGCAAGTAGCTAGCCTGAGTGTAATCTACCTTCCAAGCATCCGGACCTTCTCTTAACTGATTTGTTCATATTTCAGTTTAACTTTTCAGAGTTTGAATAAAATAACTTAGTCCATCACATCACTGGTTTAGGAAAGCCGGTGCTGAACTGGACGCGTGCAGGAACTTTCCCGGCAATGGGACAGTGTAGTTGACAGTCCTGGAAGGTTATGTTATTTTCTAAGGAGTTTGGAGAAATGGCTCCCTACACTCTTCCTTGTTCTGCTTGAGTGCAGGCCGGGTGCGGTGGGGCGGGACTGAGCGCCCACGGGAAATGTGGAGCGGGGCTTTCTGACCCCTGGACTCTTGGCAATTCTGGCAGCGCTTTCGCACGGGTCAGACGGGGCAGTAGACATTTTGCCTCCATTTCAGAAATGTTTCTAGGTTTGGTTGTTTGCTCTTTTTAAAGAAGACTTTAGGCCATGGGTTCATCAATTTAGCAATGTACGCTTCTAAAAAGGGGAAACTCAAGTCAGTAAAGAGAATTTGTGTAGTGATTGCTTGGTTTCCGAAACGGGGGACTGAGTTGACCCACAGTAAATTGGACGGTGTTGGGGGGGGGTGGGTTCCGTCACACCTGACAGTTCTCAGAGTCTGGGGGTGGGAGGCAGACTCTTACTCTCTGGACTCTCTCGCCTGCCTTCTCTCTCGGTTTTCTTACAATTTAGTGAAAGGCCCGGACTGCCTTCTTCTCACTTTCCCACCTGGCCTTCTAGTCTGTATTTGAAAGATAGAGTCCTCATAAAAAGACCAGTTTCTTTTCGCGCCAATTTGGCTGTATCAATTATATCTAAGAACCATGTTTCAGGGCCTCCTGGTCCTTTCTGCCCCGGCTAGGGGCAGGGGCGCCCAAGGCCTCAGCTGCAGCCTTCCACCCCCTATCACAGCTTCGAGGAGAACCGTGGTCTCCCCACCACTTTGTCAGGACAAGCGCTTTCCACACCCGTCTTCACCCCTTCCCCTCGCTCACACTGCTGTTTCTCCGCAGTCTTCACAGCTGTGGAGCGAAGGGAACGAAAGCAAAACGAAAGCGCTGGGGCGCACCAGTCCCGCCGACTTCCCCGAGCACGGCGGTGGGAGGATAAGATTTAGGGTCCGGAGACCAGAACTGTTTGGAAACCTAGTGGGGAGTGGGCCTTGGAGGGTGTCGGGAAGAGTCTAGGAGTGCGGTCGCTTCTCCACTCCTAAGGGGAAAGGGAAGACGAACTATAATATGCTAGCCTCGCAGGAAAAGTTTGGCCTTAGTGTTTCGCTGAAATTCGAGACTGATTAGGGTCTTGCAGAGGGGACGCGGGGGCACAGGGGTTTGTCTTGGGGACGAACATTGCCTCTACCCTTTCACCCCTTCCCCGCAATTGTGCCTGCGGCGGAGGCAGGCCAGAATTAGGAGCGCGGTGAGGTCGCGCAGAGGCCACTGGGGACTGGAGGCCCACCGAACAGTTGCTTCACTGAGGTTGGATAAACACTTCTCGCAAAAAACCATTTCTGCTCAGTATAAAAACTTTGGGATACGTCGGTATTGTTCTCAGCGCCTGCTCCACCCCCTTGTGGCAATTGCTGCAGGGACAAAGGCGTCCAGCGCAAATTTTAATGCGATGCAGTGCGTGTGGGAGGCCTTAAGGACCAAAGACTTTCAGTTCCTCACGTACAACCACCCATTAGGGATGGCAGCTAATCCCAGTCTGGTCTGCTAAAATTCGTTCTTGCTCTCCCCACCCTCCTCCGCAATGAACCAATACTAAAATAATGGCCTGCCAACTGCTTGTTCTGTCACTGCTGTAAATATATGTATCCAAACGCCTCCCAAAGCCCCATCTTATCATAGTAAACAATTTATTTTATTTAACGACACCTATGTTGTAGCAATACCTGTGTTTGCAAGCAAAGTTTGTTTGCAAGTATAAAAATAATATTTGATAAGTCAAAATAGAAAGTTTTCGGTGTGATTAGTTGGGTCCTTGCTTTCTCTCAATGGCATCTAATGCACGGGAGACAGCTGTTACACCTCTAGCTGTTCGCACCCTGTCCTCTTGCTCTTTAAATAGTGAAACTTGAAATTTCGTACTTGCTTGAGTTGTTTAGACTCTGCATCTCTGGCTATTCATTTCACCAACAAGGCTAAAAAGCGGTTATAATTTTTAAAAAAATGCAACATGACTTCACTTAGGTGAACCTCGGGAACGCAGTCTTGGTTTCCTGCTAATGTTTTGCCGGTAAGATGCTGTAGTCAATCCTAGAGTAGCTTTATTCATTTTTATTCCTCCCCTCTTCACCACAGCTGAAAATACAAAAATTCTAACTGTAAAAAAGAAAGAGAAAAACAACAAAACGGCCCACTCCACCCACATTTCTTTATACAATAACGAGAAAAGCTACAGGTGAAATAGACCCTTAGGGTTGTTGCTTTTGGACCGAGCCTTCTATTTCTTTAAACAAAAATACTCAACAAAAGCTATTTTTGACGCAATAGAATGCTGACTATGCCTCCTTTCACAACGCTCGCCCTTCGGTTTCGTATGTGGCCACTATTCTCACTTTCTTGCAAGTTTCCCCCCTTATAACATTGTGTGTGTGTGTGTGTGTGTATGTGAAAACAGAGGTTCCATTCTGGCACCTCGCTAAACTGAGCGTCTATAATGAAGTTTTTTTCCCCCTCCTCTACTCCACTTGAAAAGTAACGCACGGTTTTTCCAAAGCCCGCAGTGTGTCTTCATTCTGCACCCTATTTTTTTTTTTTTTTTTAACTTTCCGCATCCACAAATGATGCTTTGCCTGGGCTAGTGCCTAAAACGTTAGTCACTGGGTCAGTCTCCTGAGCCTTCGAAAGCCCAGCCTCGCGCACACCACGGAAACCCGCACCAGAAACCCCGATTTGGAGTCGAGTTTGGAAACAAATCTCTGCTTTTCGCGGTGAATGGGAACTTGCCCAAACGATGCATCTGGCTTTAGATTTTATGGGGAATATGATCTGGGAAAGGGAACGCCCGTTTCAGGCAAGGCAACATGCCTCGCGGGGATGCCCCGAGGCTCCCTTCCGCGCCTGGCGCGCGGGGCCTGGACCCGCAGGGCCTCAGCCAACCTCGAGCGCCAAGGTTTGGGTTAGCCTCAGCTGCGTACTCTTTTCCCAGCCTCGCCTGGGGTCGCTCTCGAATGATGATGGTGCTTTTAGATCAGAGGAGAAAGTTTGAGGCTGAAGATCATATGTCCTTAAAGGGGCTGGGGGAAGGGAGAGGCTCCGCGGAGTAAATGCCAAGAAATTCAGACACCTCGCGCTCGCCGCGAGGCGAAGAAAACTATCCCGGGGGAAACACAAGTGTTCCAAAGTTTGGAGAATCCGGAGGTAGCGTGTCCCCAACTCCCTCACACCACCGGTTTATTTCCTAAGCCCCCGCCGGCGGTTTCTGGCGGGGACTCGAGCGGGATGGGGTGGGGTGCAGTAGGGAAAGGGGAGGTGGGGAGGATGGCCCGCTTGTGTTTCCCGCCCCCTCGGCAGCGGAAACCTCTAGGGGTTAAAATGGCGCGACTGAGTGGGCGTGGAGAACGTTGCCCCCGTTTCGCTCCGATGGTCGCGGTCTGGAGAAGTGGGTGGGTGTGTGGGGACCCACAAAGCAGCGGAAAGCGGGGAGTCAGGGGAGGTGCGAAGCGAGAGTTTCGGCTATTGAGGACTTGATTCCAAGGAAGTTGGGTTTGGGGCCTGGGAGCCAAGCTTTGGTTAGTCCAAGTCTTGCCTCCTCCTCCCCCCCGACAGGGTTATGTCAGGAGAGCGCCCTGGCACCGAGCTCTGGCCTGCGGAGAAGATACTCCCTTTCGGGCTCTCGGGGAGCTGGCCTGGAAGGGCGCGGAGGGGCGGGCGGTGCGCGGCGCGCCGCCCAGGGCTCTGAGGTCGGCGAGTCGCCTTCTGAGCAGGCGGCGGCGGCGGCGCTTCTCCAGAGTACATGGAAAAACCATCTAATCTAAGATCATCCCTTGGGCAAGCAGCCCTTTAGCCCTGATTAAGTAGATAGAAAGGGACTCGGGGAACGAGGGAAGCTCAGTTTAGAACTTTCCAGAGCGTCCAAATTTGTCAAGGGACTGGGAATCTTGATAGCTTTCAAAGAGCTGCGCCCATTTCCCCTTCCAGGACAAAACTGGAGGGTGTTTCTCCTCCGAAGGCTGGAGTTCAGGCCGCTCGCGGAACCCGATCGACACCCGCCGCTGACCTAAGACTTGCTTCTCCTGGGGCTGCGGGGCGCGTGCGGTTGGAGCAGATCCCGCGGAGAGCGTCCGACTCCGGCGCCTCCGCCGCTGGGCCCCGCTGCGACCCCAGCATTACAGCAGGAAACGCTCTGTTCCGTTTTCCATCTCCCAGTCAAAACATTTGTCTGAATTTTTAAATAACTTTTTTGATAGTACGGGAAAGAAACAAGACAAACAGACTCACCCTCAGGCTAGCGTCAGAGAAGCATTTCCCTGGCTTTTTCATTAGTTGCAGGAATTGAATTTTTGATGGTTTACCTGCCTGCTGGAGCTTCAGGGTGCATTGGTGCTTTCTCCTTCCCTTTCCTACTTCATCTGGCCGTCAACTCTTTCCTCAGGTTTTTGTTTTGTTTTCATTTAAAGTTCCGGGTGCTCAATTCCATCGTATCCACTGTAAACTAGTGTAGCCGACCGTCTAACTCAGCCTTTATCAATGGTCAATATAACCCCCAGCGTCTATGTAGCCCTCACTGAACGGGTCATGTTTTCGGTTCCCTTGATTCACAGCGACGGAAAAGTTATGCTTTGCATACTTTTTCTTTCTTTCTTTCCTTCCTTTTTACCTTTCTTCAGTGGTGGTGCTCTCCCCTCAGTTATAGATTCTTTCTCCTCCCAAACATTCGAGATGTCTTTAACAGGGACCTAAAGCATTAGAACTTTAGCGTATGCTAACTCAACTTCACAGCCCCCTCCCTCCCCGGATTAACACTAAGCGATGTGATCAGTTAATCAAAGAAGACTGTAATATCACTAAACACGAATCTTTCCGTTAACCTTGACCATTATATCATTTCCAAGAAGGACGTAGTAAAAAACGAAATTCTTGAGAACAAATGAAGTTATGGAAGTTCTCCTTCTGAGGTCTGGATGCCAAAGGAAGGTTCGGTCATTTAAAAAAGAGCTCTTAATTGATAAGCAATTATTAATATGAAATAAAATGTGTAAAGCTAGCCCTTTCAGGATGCCTGCACATAGTAGGTACTTATTGAGTATTTAACCTTCCTTGTCTCTTCTTCCCATCCTTGAAAATTTTGGCAGGAGCCACAGACTTCCTAGGAAGGAAAGGAAGCTCAAGCTCCGCTTCTGGTTCATGTATCTCCCCTCAAAAAACCCTCAAAAGTATCCAGGGAACTTTAATAGCTTATTAAAACTTAGTGGAAATTGCTAGACAAAATTTTAAAATTGTGGTAATTACATCCATATAGATGCGAAACACATTAAATTATTGAAAACATTTCAATGGCTGTAATAGGTAGCGATTACCATTTAATTTCGTTTACCAATTTCTACAGTAAAAACGAAAATTGTGGGCTCCTGTTCACTTCTCGTGTTTCTGCCAGAACACTCTTCCCCGACAAACTCATCTGCCTCGACCGCATGTATTTCATAGCGCGTATTTCATCTCGACGTGGTTCAGCTACCCACTTTTGAGACTTGAGGTCATTATTTTCCTTAGAAAATTAAACCCAGGAAACAGTGAAGGAGATGGCAGCACGGAGGGGCGAAGACCCACCTGCCCACTCTTCGGGCCCAGGTCGCGGGCGCGCTGGAGGAGTCTCCGAGTGGCTCGCGGTCCCGCCCGGCCACCTGGTCGGGACAGAGTTTCCTTGGGGCCCATTCGCAGGGAGTAAACAGTCACGTCGTAGGGAATTTCCTGGCAACTTTACACTCACTGCTCTCGCAGCAGAAGAGAATTCCCGCACATTCACCTCTGCCTCAATTTTTTAAAGTGTTTAGAAAGCGCTCCGCGAAGCCATTTTGCCATTTCTCCTTCTAAGTCAGGAGGCTGATCGCGGCGGTGACCTCGTCGTCGTCCGCTACACGCCTCAGCCCGGGAGCCGCGCTGACCCGCGGAGTGACCCGCAAACGGCGCCTTCCCAGTGGCACGCGGCTCGCGCAGCGGCGGGCGTGGGCGCGGGCCAGGCTCCTTCCCGCGGGGTCGCGGCGCCGCGCGCGCGAGGCAAACGTGCGCCGCCCGCGGCTCCTCAGACAGGTGGCCGCGGGGGGCTGTGAAGAGACCGGGGGACGAGGTCGTGGTTTCAGGACAGGACCGGTCGCTTTCGAGATCTTTCTATACCACAGTATAGAGATGGAATCGCTCCCGCCCTCCACTCCAGCGGTCAGCAAG
This sequence comes from Galemys pyrenaicus, assembly GCA_019455555.1. NCBI lineage: Eukaryota > Metazoa > Chordata > Mammalia > Eulipotyphla > Talpidae > Galemys > Galemys pyrenaicus. The sequence goes on along the minus strand of JAGFMF010011380.1, from coordinate 10,191,717 downwards.
TCGGGGTGCGAGTGTGAATCCTCCTCAGTCCCCCCGCCGGTCGGCGCACGCGGAGCCGGAGGCGGCCAGTGGAGGCCACAGTAAGTTCCGAGCCTCGGATTCTGTCAGAATTGAAAATTAAAAAGATTCCAGGTCCGGCCCCGAGAAGCTGCTGCCCGAGGCTCAACCCGGCGCCCCCTCAAAAGCCATCTCAGGAATCAAGAGTCGTGAACAGCTATTCTTTGCGCAACTTGACGCCGCGCCTGAGGGGCCCGCGGAGCCCCTCGCTTGCCCTCGTGAGCTGCTCGCACCGGTGCGACCCCAGCCAGACAGTTTTTGCGAAGCTAGAGTTGAGGTGCGGGCCCCGCCCCAGCTGGGAACGACTTCAGGGCGCTCTGGTTTGGAAGGACCGACCCGGGAGGGCCGCGGCTCGCAGGACCCTAGGTGAGCCGGACGGGCCTCTCGCCGAGGGCCGCCGGGCACCTGGACAGCGGGACGGAGAGGCGCACCCGGCCGGACGCCGAGCAGCGGTGGCGGAGGGACGCCCACCCCAGCTCCCGCGCGGCGGCGAAGTCCGAGGTGCTTCCCGGCTCAGCTAGGAGCGAGGTGCGCTCTGCGGGGATCGCGGTGGGAGCTCCGAGCAGCAGGCGAGTGTGGTGGGGAGTCGGGGCGGCAGGAACGGTGTTCTCGCCTGGGATCGAACGGGTCTCGCCCGCTCGCCGGGCGCCCAGCCTGAGGGGCTCCTGAGGGTCTCTGCAGTCGCAGCTGCGAGCTGCGAAGACGGCCCAGGCCTGAGGGAGCGTCGCTTCCAGCCACAGTTGCGCAGCGACCTCTGCCTTCTGGGTACAGTCTGGCCTCAGGCCTGGCCACAGGTCGTCCAGTGGGGACCAGCTAGGCCTCGGCGCGAGTCTCTGCAGATGGCTGGGTGGCAGGGAAACCCCAGACGCGGGCCAAGATGCCGATAATTCACAAGGTTATTTCCAGGCCCCAAGGGCTTCTGGGCAGGGGTTAGCTCAGTCAGGTCTCTTTTTTGACCAAAAAGAGAATTACACAAATCTGCAGTTAGTGAATTCAAGGCTGACTGCTTCCTTAGGATCCTGTATGTACTTTTGCATGTGATAGTGAATTTGGGACTTTACCTCCAGTGAGCTGATCACACAGACCAGAAGTGGGTTACAGACCTGGGAAGGCTTCATGGCCTGTTCACGAATGTGCCTCTTTCATGCCATACTGTGTGTTCTTCACGCTCCTGGGGAGTCCTGCACCAGGCTGGACAGGTGATCTTCCCTGCAAGACTAATCTCATGTGAGGGTGAGAGGCTTATCTGACAGACTTGACCAGGAGACAGGACCTGATTTTGTGTGGCGGGACAGAGGTAGCAAAAATAGCTAAGATAGCATTCTCCCTGTGAAAAATAGGCCTGGGAGTTTTGCTGCCTTGACTAAGAAAACAGAATGGATGGACCCCATCTAAAGGTGGATGGGACAAGGCCCATGCTCTCAGATTCTAAACTAGAATCAGAAATCTGTATTTTCCTGGTTGAGTTTCTTGTATTTTAAGATTCTTTCCTATTTGTTTCCTGCTTATGCTTTAGTGTTTTTGACAATCTTGCCAAAAGGAGATAATTCAGTTAACAAATAGTTATTAACAGCCTACTATATGCCAGGCATGGGAATGAGATAATGGACAGTTCCTGTCCTTACAGAGCTTACAATCCAATTTTCTCAGTAGAAGAAAGCAGAGATAATTAAGCTATGCTGTGAAAATAAATATATGGGCATGCATGTCCATGGTTATTTGGGGCTTTATATAAGAAGCTCAATATATCTGGAATATAGAGAGCAGAGGACCAGTTGGGGACATAGAGAGATGGCTTCTTTTGATTAGTTTGAACCCAGGAGAGAAGTTTAAGGGACAGCACTGCATCATGGAAACCTTCCTTTTGGTGGCACAGGAAATTAAGCTGAGGGAACTGCTCTGTTTTAGATGTCCCCTAGTCTTCCTTCTAACACTTAAGATTTGAAGTTTTAATTTATTTTATCAAGGGAGCTGGTATTTCTGCATCAGTAGTACTGAGGCATGTACAGAAAATTGAAATGTCTATCTCTGTTCCATCTACATGGTCAATACTTAAGAATTTGGAAAAAAATCCCTAAAGACTTATTTTAAGAGAACCTATCTGGTAGGAAACTTTGTGGAACTATTGGAACTATTAGTTAGAAAATTGATATTTGAAATTAAACCAAGATAGCTACAAGAACTTTGTTCTCTCCTCATGGAGTTTGTATTCTAGTGGAAAATACAGAGATATAAACAAGATGTTTAATATTCCCAGGAAATAAAGAGCAGCAGACAGGGCAGACTTGAAACTCTTGAAAGCCAGGTCATGGGTTGGGACATTTAACTTAAGTTAGATAGGGAGGTCCCACTGGGAGATCTGGGAGAACATTCATAAGAGAAGGTTTTTGTGGTTGAGAACTTTAAGTCTCTGTAGAAAAATGGTATTGAGTGAACTTATAATCTCCCTGAAAATTATATTTTAGGGTTGCCAGTATGAAAACTAAGGAAATCACAATAAGCAGAACACCAGGGATGTTTTATAATGATTGAATCCACACACTGTGATTAATTTCTCTTTGCCATCCTTGGCTTGCTAGGAAAAGTTCAAAATAAAGAGATAGATATGAATTAGTTTTGTTTTATTATATAGAGAAACATGTGTAGTCTTGTATTTAAGTAGAAATTCCCTTTTGAAACTTGTGGCCAAAGTGGTTTGTCATTAGTATGTAGACCATGTGAGGCTTGTAATTGGGAGTGTTATGGTAATATTACAGTTTTGTAGATTGATATCATTGGACAAATAACAGGTCAATATTAAGACAAACTGAGTCCTTGCTATGGAGAATATATGGCAAAGGAATAAAAACAATGCTTGCTCAATTCTTGTTATGTGCCAAACACTAATTTAATTAGTTCTTCAGACAAGTCTGCCCTCTCTGTCCCAGTGTATATAGTATGTATACAAAAAAGCGAGACTCAGAAAATTTTAATAACTTCTTTAAGATCATTTGACTGGTAAGTAGTAGAGCTTCAATTCAATCCCAGCAACAAAAAGTATGCTTTGAATATTTGCTAGTCATTTTATCCCTCCTTGGCCTATTCCTCAACTAAAATAGCTGGACAACTATTCTTTTCTGTTACCTCATGGAGCACTCTTAATATCCAAAAGCATTGTTAGAAAAAAAAAAAGCTGTTCCTATTGTTTAGCTTAATTTAATCATATAAGAGATAAAGCATATGAATTCTGATAACAGGTTTTATTTATTGATGGCAAAAAAAACTCTAGTCCTGAAGGATCAGATTTTGTTTTTGCTTTTTCCTACTCCAACTGTATTTTACTTTTACTGTATTGCTTTTTAATGGAGGTAACCTTGCTTTATAACACTGTAGTTTAGAGGTATGGTTTATGCTCAGACATATGTTATCACACCATGTGCACCACTGAAAGATCCACAATCCTCTTCCACAGTCCATTGGTACCCCTCCTCCTTTTGATCTCCACCTACATCTGCTCTTTTGGTAGTCTCAATTCTGCAGTTAGATTTCTAGGTTTAGTTCTGCTGTTCTTTTGTTTTGTTTCTCTCTATTTCACATATGGGGGAAATCATCCAGTATTTGTCTTTTTCTTATGTTATTTCACTTAGCATAATCATCCCCAGTTCCATCCATGTTGTCACAAATGGCAAGATTTCATATTTTTTTTTATAACTGATTAGTATTCAGTTGCCTCTATGCACCACACCCTTTTAATCCACTTATCTGTCCTTGGGCACTTAGGTGGTTTCCATAACTGAGCTATTCTAAGTAGTGTTGCAATGAACATGGGCATGCATATATCCCTTTGAATTAGTGTTTTTGCATTCTTCAAGTTGATACCTAGGGGTGGAATTACTGGATCATATGGTAGATCTATTTTTAATTTTTTGAAAAATTTCCATACTATCTTCCATATGGACTGGACTAGTCTACACTCCCACCAGTGGTGTATGAATTTTCTTTTTTCACCATACCCTCTTCAATAGTTGTTTCTGGTATTTATGATGTAGGCTATTCTTACAGGTGTGAAGTGGTAGAGGATCAGATTTTGATGAGTTATTGGTGTCTTTTGTTGTATTAAATTAGAGGCAAATATTTATTGGACACAATAATATTGTACTGAGCCTACAGGGATAATGATTAAGGCCAATTCCTTGTTGAAAAGGAGCTTCAAGTCTAGTGAGTAAAAGGAGGATATAAACAGGTAAATTATGAAAATGAGTCATAGCAAATGTCCATGGTCTCAAGGTTGAAATTACATTCTGAATCTGAATCTCCCTGTCAATGCTGGAAGCTTTATCTCCTAGCAGTGTCTCTCAAGCCAGAGACACCTGGGCAGCTTGTTAAGAACAGAATTCCACTTCACTCTTGTAGAGTCAGATTTTCAGGAAGTGGGCTTAACTTTCATTTAAAAATGTTCCCTAGTGTTTCTTATGAAGACTGCAGAGGCCAGAACTTGGGAAAAAGCTATAGTCAAGTGGCTTAAAGAAAACAGCTCCCCAGCTTCTGACTGTGAATAAGGATGTGATTATACTCTACCAGCAAAAGAATCTAAACTCACTTAGGGAATTGGGTTAAGGGGTGGGAAAGGTTGATAGGAAGATAGGAAGTCTTCAAAGCAGTTATAGGTGGCATACTGTTAAACAAGGGAAAAGTAAATTTTATTTCCTTCTTTGTACTATACTATATTTTCCAAACATTTTCATAGTAAAAATGTTATTTTTATAATCAGATAGAAAAAAAATCTTATTTTCCTGTCTTCCTATTTGTCTTTCCTATCATCCAAAAATTTTTGCTGGGAGGTCAGTATTTTGGCTTACAGTTTTAACCATCAATTCCTCTAAAATTGTTAGTGGATGCCATTCAGCTATGTAGCATAAGTCAATTAGATCATATAAGAGCTAAATATTCTTTTTTTCCCCAAAAGTCAATTATTCTTTTATTTAAATGAAACTTTATTGAAAGGCTGACATATAAAGAAAAACTACTATGGCTGAAACATATGATGGGTGTGGAAGAAGTGGGTGCCATGAAAAGCACTGGGGTGGCCATGTATTCAGTAACTTTGAGGGCTTTGAACTACAGACTAGACATGCCCTTTTTGTACTTCAGGTCTGGTACCAGTAGGCACATAAGAGATGTACCGCATTGATGCTATTTCCCTCATATTCATATGATCTCATACCCTCTGGGAAGTGAAAGATTATCAAGGTAGAGTCTTCACAGATTGGATTAGTGCCCTTTTAAGAGACCTCAGTATACCACCTCACACCAGTGAGAATGGCACACATCAACAAAAAAACCCCTAGCAACAACAAATGTTGGCAAAGATGTAGAGACAAAGAAACTCTACTACACTGCTGGTGGGAATGCAAACTGATCCAACCACTGTAGAAAACGTTGTGGAGGTTCCTCAAACTACTAAAAAGGAGCTTCCATATGATCCAGCAATCCCACTCCTACTAATTAACCCAAAGGACACAAAAACACTAATTCAAAAGGACACCTGCACACCTATGTTTATAGTGACACTTTTCACAGTAGGCAAGCTATGGAAACAACCCAAGTGCCCCCAAATGGATGATCGGATCAAGAAGATGTGGTATATATTCACCATGGAATGCCATGCAGCAATCAAAAAAGATAAATTCATGCAATTTACAGTAACATGAATTTATCTAGAAGGGATTATGCTCAGTGAAATAAGCCAGGAAGAAAAGGAAAACTATCGGATGATTTCACTTATAGGAGGAATGTAGAGGAAACAAATAAGGGACTATTAAAAAAAGTCAATTACCATAAATTAAAAATCAAAATGAACAATGATAAATCTGAGATATTCCCTAGGGAAGAAGGAGGGAGAAGAACAAAATGGATGGGAAGAGCACAAGAGACTATGGTAATGGTGCACAGGTGAATTGGTATTGGGAATTTCACAGGGATGAGAAATATATACTATACAAAAATGAAAAATAATGTAAAATGTATATAAAGTTAAAAAAAGAGACCTCAGAGAGCATCCTCAATCCTTTTGCCATGTGAAGATATTGTGAAAAGACCTGTTTATGAACCTGGACTTGGGGTTCTTACCAGACATTGAAGTTACTGGCACCATAGTCTTAGGCTTCCTAGTTTCAAAAATAGTCAGAAGTATATTTGATATCTTTTTAAGTTACTTGGTCTGTACTATTTTGTTAAAGCATCCCATATCGACTAAGATATTGATTGAATAAATGAGTGAAATGTTCTCATTTCTGTTTTAAATTGTATTGAGGAATATAAAGCTTGCTCATACTTTCATCAGTAAAGATCAAGGTAAATAATGCATTAGTAGTTCATTTCCATCAACAGATTCTTTTGGACAGTCATAGCCCTACTTGCTTTTTTTGAATATGAATTTGTAAAGAATTTGACTTTGATAGTACAGTTTCCTCTAGAACTATTTTCATGTAACTTAAATAGGAAAAGAACCCAGGTGAAGTCAGGAAAACTTTTTTGGATGGTAGGAAGGACAAATAGGAAGACAGGAAAATAGAATTTGTTTTCTACCCGATTATAAAAATAACACTTTTACTATAAAAAAGTTTGGAAAATAGACTATAGTACAAAGAAGTAAATAAAATTTACTTTTCCTGTCTTCATCCTGATATAATGCTGTTATTTGGTGTCTATCACTCCAGTCTTATCTTTATACAGTAGTCATATTTCCCATACTAGAATCAGCTGCTAATATATTTTAAATTTACTTTTATCACTGATGAATATACATGAATGGTTCTTATGTAATTAAATGTAGCTCAATAACATAGTTTTTAAATTTCTGTGTCAAAATCAATGGAAGACTATACTAGATGTTGTTAAACATTTCTTACTGTTGGACATTTGGGTTATTTTCCATTTTTTTCACTGTTATGAAAAATGCAACATTGAGTATCCTTTAATCTTTCTCTGTGTGTGTCTCAGAACTTATGGTATGTATATATTTTTAAAAATACTATTGATGTCTGTGGCCAAATTCTTCCCTGAGATGTTTGTACTGAGGTAGACTCCTAGTGATGATGTATTAAAGTTCTTACAGAGCTTACTTTTCATCTACAATCTTGTTCTGCTACTTTTGATCAGCATAGCACTTTCTTTGCTTTGAGAAGGAAGAGGGGGGTATTAAAGGTTTGAGTGTAGAGTTTTTCCAGAAATTAGGTTTAAAAATTGATAAATATTTTACTTTTCTCTAAAAGCAGTAAAGTCTGAGGAAGGCTGACTCTTGGCTGCTGATCTTAATGCCTGAATATCAATATAAGTGTCTTCTTCTTGACATCAGAGTCTCATTCTGGGACTTAAATGAGACATTACCCTAAAAGAAACTCTGCCACTATGACCACCACCACTTCTGAACTGAGTCTGTCTTTGTTTATAAATTTGCTTTGGGAAACTTTCTAGAAGTTTAATTTATTTGTGTGGAGACTGAAACTAGTCACTTGACCACACTTGTGGTATGAGTCACATTAGAATAAAGATCTTAGGGCCTCCCTGGTGGCGCAGTGGGTTAAAGCAACACACTATGAAGCAAACCGCAGCCACTGCAGCATGAGTTCGATCCCTGCCACCGGCCAGGGAGGGGACCCACATGGCGCAACAGACCTCTCCTGCTGTGCCAGCTGCTCCCCTCAGCAGTGTACTTCAGTTGATCTGCCTGTTCTGCTCCCTGTTCTCTGTGGTGAATCCTCTCACCCCCCACACCTCTGGCCTGTACCCCAGTACTTGTATGCATAAATAAATAAATTAAAAAAAAAAAGAATAAAGATCTTAAAAGGTGGTAAGTTGTTCTGCCTAAATCGAAGCAGTAATGGTGTGGATATTAGCATTTATAGCTACAGACGGTATCTCCTATCTCTCCTCTCTGTTCAGTCTTGGTTTGTCATTTTTATCACTATGTGTACATGAATTGTGTGTGTGTGTGTATGTATTCTATTTTGGACAAGAGTTCATATGTTACATATACCTTTTACCCATTTCAGGAAAGTGTGAAATGTGCTGACTTTCTTTTCTTTCTTTGCTCTCAAAACTGAAAAATTGGCAGACTCCTTAATTTGTAACTTGGCAGTATTACAATTCACAGGCAAGAGAGGCAAGCCAAATTGGGTGAAAATTGTTTGAGATTTTTTTTAAAGTCTTAGGCAGTGAAAATCATGTAGCTGAGTGTGCACATTCAGATGTTTTCTGCCTGATTTTTAACCACATTCATTGGCACTGCCAGATGTAGTTAAAGCTTCCCAATGAAGGCATGTGATGTCCAGGGGATTTATGGCCATCCTTCCCAGGTTGTTAATATTAAAATGACTGTTGGTTTAATTGTTTTGAAATATTGATTGGGGAAATATGAAATGCGATTTTATCCAAGCTTCGTAAGTCCTTCTTAATCAAGAATTAAATAAACATAGACGCAAGGGTTTGGAGGTCAAAATAAGACATGTTTTCAGGCCTGATTTTTTTTTTTCCCTGGGTTTCTGGAACATTGTGGTGCCTGAGGCACAGCGGGAACCTGACAACTTTGAGTACAGACTTTCTCTTTTGAATGCTGGGGACTTTGAAATTGTCTTCACAAAGAGGGAGGATTCATGAAGTAGTGAAAAGCTGTTTCCTTTTAAAAACAGCAGCACAAACATCTGGGAATTTATTTAAAAACTCTAGTTCCCTGAATTACCCATTTCCTTAACATATATTTTACTTGTTTTTCCAAGGGGGATAAATTTCCACTTTGTGTTTCTCCCAGTTCAGCTGTGTCAGGTTCTTCATTTTATTGTTTAGATTATTTGAGGATATAAGGTATTTAAGGATAAGACCATGGCCTATTAGGCAAGCTATAAGGCAAACTATAATTTGGATAAGAGGGCATGGGATGTTGTTTGAAGCCAGGAGCAAAATGATTTTGTGCGTGTGGAGCAAGTTTCATTACAATATGTTTTGATTTCTTAAAAGCTGAGTAGAAAATAGATGGTAAAAAATGTATCTTTTGAAAAATAACTAAGCAACAATATTTACTCACTACTGGAATTATACAAAGCTGTCATTTTCTTTCTCTCTTTCAGAATTTGAATTCCTCTTTCCAATTTCAGAAGTCATGGGTTCTCTCTTCCACCTTTCTCTCCACACCCTGAAATTTCTCAAACCCTGAAGCTGTGTGGTAGAAGGAGGTGGTATTAGGATGGTGGTGAGAATATTCAGGAAGTTAGGATAAGAAATACTTGATTAATTTGTGCATTTAGAACATAATTTATGTCTATTTGGGACTGTCAGATCTGGACCAGTCTGAAAACTTGGATATACTTAAATACTTCCGTATATAATATAAATATGTATGTATGACAGTGTTTATCTCTTTTTCTGTTTTACTTTTTATATTTGTAGTAAGTGAAGCTAGTGTAGATGTCAGTGTTTAGGGTTGGGATATTTTTTGATTTATTGGACTGTATTAGCACGTGACTTGCCAGTTCATAATTAATTAAAACATGAGAAAAAGATTAATATGAGATATATTGATTGGTATGACTAAATTAAGTAGAATTTAATCTAGTAATATATTTGTAGGCATTTTGGATATCACAATTACCACTGTGAACTTTCTATAGTATATATTTTACTCATATCTATACACATACCTGAACCCTATCTTATTACATTCCTGTTGACAATAATCATTTATTATAACTCTTCCCCACATTTATTATAAACTCTCCCAAATTATATTTATAGTTTAAGAATTAATGTATGGGGCCTCCCTGGTGGTGCAAGGGGTTGAGTGACACACTGTGGGGCTTCCGTTGTCACTGCAGTATGAGTTCGACCCTGGCAAAGGAGGGAACCCATATGGCATAGCAGATCTCTCCTTCCTCACCCACTGCTCCCCTCAGCAGTGTATTTCAGTCTGCCTGTTCTGCTCCCCACTCTGTCACTGGTGAATCCCTTCACCCCCCACCTGGGGCCTGTACCCCAGTTCTTGTTTGCATAAATAAATAAATCTTTTTTAAAAAAGGAATTTATGTATGTCACAGCAACTGAGCTGTGTATAGAAGCCAGGTAATCCTCACTGCTCTCAAATAACTTTCAACTTTTTGGAAACAATTATATGTTAATTTAAAGATAATCAAAGGGCCTCCCTGGTGGCCTAGGGGTTAAGTCTCAACATTTTCACTGCCCTGGCCCACTGTAGCAACTGAGTTGGATCCCCACCCAGGGAGCTAACCCACACATGTAGCAGTAGGCCTCTCCTGTCTCACCCTCTGTTCCCCTTAGCAGTGTATTTCAGTCTGCCTGCTCTGCTTTCCACTCTGTCACTGGTGCATCTTCTCACCCCCATACCCCACCCCCTACCACTCTAGTTCTTCTATACAAAAATAAATAAATAAAATCTTAAAAAAAAGATGGAGAATATTTCTTATACTCATCTGGTAATGACAAATTGCTTTGCACTTATCACAATAAAATATATCTTTGGAAACTGAGGAGAACCAAAGTATAGTGGGTTTTAAAAAAACAGTTGTTTTCTGGAAGAGCGAGTCAGTACGCTGGAGGATATGGACATAAAAAGAACCAAGAAATATAAGGAAGGAGAAGTGAAAATGAAAAAGAATTAAGAAACACTTCGAATGCTATCTGATACCCTGAAGAGAGGTAATATAAGAGTCATAGGCATACCAGAAAATGTAGAGAGAGAAGCAGGTGCCGAGAACC
>JAGFMF010011380.1:10142884-10176750 GCA_019455555.1 Galemys pyrenaicus | reverse complement strand
ATAACAGCAATAAAGACACAGAAACCAAAAATGAGGAGTCAAGGACAGACTGGGGACACCTGGTGGGGAGGGGTGGGGGAGGGTTGAGGGAGGATGGGAGCACGAGGGACTGAGGTGATGGTGCACTGGTGAGATGGTGATGGGGAATACATTGGGATTACAATTGATGGCAAGTATATGTAAATTTTAAAATATTTTAATAAAAAAAAACAGTTGTTTTTATGCAGCAATGGACATGTAGAAAATGTCGGGTATGACTTGGCAGTTTGAATCTTACTTATTTGCCCTCATCTCATAAAATTAGATTAAAGAACATTTCTAAAAAATTTTAACCATTAATTTGGTTAGAGTGTTTGTGAAAAAAAGTAATTATGATTTGTAGGTTCTTTCTTTTTTAATTTAATCTCTTCTTGTTTACATAAATAAAGGTATATTTAGAATTTTACCTTCTCCACTTCAAATCTAGGAATATTGTGAAGACTATGTCATCTGACTGCCAGAGGGTGTATTTTTTACAACATTATTTGATTTATGTCTTTGGTGTCTCTTTCTGGTTCAGGTGAAATTATCAACTTTTTAATGTAGATATGATGAAATAGAAAAAGAAGGAGAAGGGTCTCTCAATTTTTCATTTTCTGAAATATCATGTTGTGTGACATGAGTGGAATAGAAAGTCTCACTCTGGCACCCTTTCGATCTTAGTAAATATTTGTATAGTTCCCAAATAGAAGAGGATGCTTTGCTGGGAAAGAGAAGTCTAAGCCTCTCTGAGTATAAAGATATGTGTAGTATATTCAATAAGTAGTTCTTTGTTGAGATCCAGAATTACATTTTAGCTTTGTGATACATTAAGGTTTCATTAGCAAGGTTGAAAGTGCCTACTACTCTGTTATAACACACTTACTTTGATTGATAAGAGGGCTTAGAGTTATGGATGTTTTTGTTTGTTCTGATGTGTGTGGTGATATGTGTATGTGTAGAGAGGATGTTTGGTGAAGACAAGGCAATATGAGAATAGTTCTGGGGGGTCTGATTCCATTGGGAACATCTCCAAATTCTCATCTGATCTTGGTAATGTTGAATATCTCATTTCCTAGTACCTGACTCTTAATAAATAGGTCTGCAATGGAAATTGATACCTCTGCCATGTAGTCATCTTCTTCTATCCTGTTCCCCTCATGCCTCCTTTTGGTCTTTAATCCTTGGATTGGGTCACAACCTTTGAGGAAGAGGAACAAAAGCTTAATTGGCAATCATTCCAGTGATCTAGGTTCTAATTAATTGAGGTCTACTTTTTTTGTGAGTTGTGTCTATGGGTATTTTGTGGGAAGGATGCATTTCTTAATAAATAACTCCACTTCAAACTTTGTTTTTGGATCCAGCAGGGGATATAAAAATAATTAGCGACAAGGGGCACAATTGAAAGTATAAGATTTACACTCAAACCAAGAACTTTATTTGCATATCAAATAAGTGACAGTCATTCTTGATGTCTTTAGAATCTGTCTCATAATCAGTAAAGAAAGTGAAACCAGATGTTTCATTTAAGCTCAGAAATGTGTTACTTAAAAAATAAAAATCAAGTTTCTTTAAGTATCCTCTAGGTCCAATCTAGATAGAATTCTTAGAAAGCCCAGTGGCATTTTGAGAGCAAAACCTGTTTTTTTTTTTTGGTTGGCTTTAACCTTTCTTTATGAAGTTACGTACAGATTTTGCCGTTTGTTATACAGTTCTTAAAGTGCTATTTTTGTTGTGGTTTTAGTGATTCTCATCCAAAACGTAGCAATATCATGTTATGGAAAAATACTAGACTGGAAGAATCAATTCTCCTTTCAGCTTTACCATTTAATGAAGAGATTTGAGCTTTTGGAAAAAGCACCTTACCTCTTTGGACTTCAGTTTTGTTCAGCTGCAGCTCTCGGCTACATAAGTTTCCTTCTTTCATCTAATGTTTTAAGTCTTTACTAGAACATGTAAATCATAGTGAACAAAAATGGAAAATCATCTGTGAAAATTTCACATCTCAAGCTTCAGAGACATTAGCAGAAGGTGTACATTAGAAAAACAAATACCATTATTGAGCTGACAGTTAACAAATTAAAAATATTAAGTGTATTAATAATGCTAGGCTAGAATTCCATGTTCATTGCATAAAATTTTTGAAATTTAAAAAGGAAAAAAATTATCTCTTCTCACTATGCAGACAGAACTAACCAGTAATATTTTATTATATTTTCATTCCTCTGGGCTCTCTATATTTCTCTTGTATTCTATACCATTGTATTCTGTATTCATTTATTTTTATAAAGTTGGGCTCATATTGTTTGTGAGTTGTTTCTCATGTCTTTATTCTGAAACATGATTTTTAAAAGCTTTTTATTTTTTTTTTTAAGTACAAAACAAATTCTTACTGCTTGTAAAGATTTAAGAAATAACTGGATTTATGAAGCAGAAAATGAAACTTTCTATCATGGCCAGCTCACTCACTCTTGGTCACACTTGCTGGAGATAAACCATTACAGTCATCTAAAGAAAGTTAGGGTATACAGATATGTTGTGTGTGTTTTTTTTTTTTTTTTTCTGTAAATAAGGTTATTCCACTTTACACCGTAAATTTTTTTAAGGTAGCGTCATGGGGTAGATATTTTCTAGTTGTTATATAGAGTATATAGAGGCAGTATATAGAGTATACATACTCTATATACATATATAATATGTATGCATATGTGTGTGTATATATATAGCATATAGTATGTAAGGCAGCGTTAATAGCAACATAATAATCTCATCAATTTATGTCTGTTTTAATTTTATTATTCTTTTGTTGCTGAGCATTGAGGTGGATTTGAAATGATTTTGTTTTAAAAATATTGCATAAATATCTAGTACCCAGATTTTTTGGTGTCTATGATTATTTTGCTAGGGCATATTCCTAGGTGGAAAATAACCAGGTCATATGACTTTTGGTATGTATTGCCAGTTTGCCTACAGAAAGGTAATCCTGTTTTACATTCCTGAACATTACAGTTATGTAGTGTAGCTCTGTCCTGCCCTTTTCCAACTCTGAATGAAGGCAAAATTTTCATCACCACTTGACTAATTTTTACCTCAATTTTAGTTCAGGATTTCCCTTTTAAAGTGTGGGAGCAAGGGGAATAATTCCCCTTCTCTGGTGTCTTGATCATCTTTGATTCTTCTTTAAAGGACCCCTGGGAAATTAGTTTCCACTATATGATTCCTATTTTTATTTACTATGATGAATGTATAGATCACTAATTTACATATTTCTTATTTTAAATTTTGAGACTGTTCAGTTTAGATTTCCTTTCCTATTAAAATCGCCCTTTGGGAATGATAACATGTCAAGGGATATTGTCATTTGTTTTCCAGTAGTTACAGTTTGGTTTGATTATGCTTTTAGAAATCTTCATTAGTGGAGGAGAATAAGAGATCCCAAGATCCATGGATAGGGCACCTTATTAAGGGGGAAAGTCATTGCTACAGGAAGGAAAAGGGGACTAAGTGGAGATTCACTGTATTCAATGGTAATTTAAATGCATTGGGATTTAAAATGATTCAGGTTCAAAGCCTTTTCTTAAGCATATAACAAGAAAGGTAATCATTTTATTTGTACTGAGTAACACACTTTAGCACTTTGATTCTAGGGAGTTATGACTAGTAGAAGTAAACCACAGTTTTATTCATTCTTTTAAGAAAAGGCATTTATTATATTTTAGTTGATTGTTTTCCTGATCTTTAGATTTTGTGACTCTGGAGATACTGTAGTTGTTGCTATGACTTTTTCCTAAGAAGGAACTCCCAAATAAGAAGTTTTGAAATATAGTCAACACCAATATAGCATTCTATGGTGGGGTTTCAGCCCCAGTTATGGATTGCAGCCATAACTAGATAAAAAGGAATTGAGATGTGATGTAATGGGAAGCAGGTTCAATCCTAAGCCAGGATGCTTGTGCTTAACTCCTGATCCTGAATCAATACCTGAATTACTCTGTAAGGTAATGAAGGTCATGATAGTCTATGCAGCTAATAGTTTTGTAATCAAGCAATTCAGTTTAGGATCCTAATAACCCTTGATATCTTCATTAAATCAGGTAGTCAAAATACAGCTAGATAAAAAGGACGCTTGACCACTCTGTTCAGTTTATGCCATATAGATGGACTGTTAATCCTTTTCGCCTGAGTTTCTCCAGTTACAGCAAAACGTATCAATAAGACATTGTCTAGAATCTGTGATTCACTTATTGAGCAAATATTTATTGAATATGCCAGGCTCTGTGGTACCCATTTAAACTGACGTTGTTAGCAATCAGGCTGGAAAATACACAGAAAGGAAGCCTACTCTACATCTGACAACCCTGGAGTCTGCATTGCAATGTAGAAGACCCAAACCTGTTAAGAACTTCAACCCTGATTCCTCAGCAGAAAGCAGGGCCCATTTTTGCAGTTGCTGCCTGAAACTTTTTTCAGTATACAGAAGTTGGGAGAATAAAACCCAGAATTTGGATAATAAAAGCATTCCTTTCCTCATCCATCTTGATGCCTAACTTTCACTGTGTTACTAATATCTTTAGTCATTTTTTACAGGTGGGAACAATTTGTTTTTGTTCAATGCCCTTTCAATCAGTAAAAGACTAACTTGTCCACACAATTGGGTGGTAGATTAATGACACATTCCAAATATACATTTGCACACACAATTCACAAATGTGTGCAGGAACTTACATATAACAGAGCACCCTGCCTTGGGTGTCTTAAGACTAGAATTTGACCTATAGTTGAGAAATACAAACTGATCCACGTATATTTGGGGGAAAGTTATGCATGATGAAAATAAAGTTTTGAGACAGAAATGTAGTATTTGAGAATCAAGAACTTGTAAAATTTTCCTGTCAAAATTGCCAAAGTGTATCTAATCAGTATTAACCTTATTGAGGCCACAGTGTAAAAGAAGGTTTCATCATGCAAAAACCATTTTTTTCTTTCCTTTTTAAAAGTATTCTGCCATAATCAAAGTAAAGAGCTTACACATCTGAATGCATTTATTCTTGTATTCTTATTTAATATGTATAAAAAAAACCAACAACCTATAACGAAAACACTTGGCGCATTATGTGTGGCACGGTGTTTGAGACACCCGAACCCAGGGTGCTTTCAAAAACATCAGCATTCATCTTTTAGCTGAAGAATTATTGATAATTTGCGTTCTTCTGAGCCAGTTATCATATAATCTGTTTTATGCTGCAGTTATCTATTGCAGTATAAAGTAGTAGTGAAAATTTGTGGTTTTGGAACACTGGTGGTTTGGAGTGGGGGTTGGAGTTTATAAATTTATTTGTATAATTTATTTAGGACTACCTTTTACCCTAACAAAAGGTGCCTTAACAATGTGTTTTCTAAGTGTTGGGCAAGACATTCACAAAACTTGCAGCTGAATGTTAATATTCTCTAATGCTAGCCTTGAAATTACAGTGACTCTGCAAGAGATTGTTGAAAACTTAGAATGATTAAGGCTTCCATTTCCAAGGCTATCTTGGCTTTCGGAATTAAATTCCAGCATCTATTTCTCCAGGTTTTTTTTTGTCTGTCTCATCTTGCCTTCCCTAGATCCTATTTAATAAGCCTCAAACCCTTCTTGTCAATCCATTTTAATGCCTTAACATCTCAGATTTTATGTTCAGTAGTCAAGGGTTGTTACATGAATCATAGCACGAAGAGAATATAGTAGAAAAAAAACCTGGTCTAAAGGTTGAAAAATGGGCGTTATGAATTTTAAAGGAGTTAGGATTTTTCAGATTCGAAGAGAGAAAGTGGTAGGTGACTTGATAAAAACTTTCCAAATATATGAGGGTTATTGTATGGAGACTGGAGATCAGCTGTTCTCCTTGCTGCTGAGAAGAGAACAAAAGACAAGTCTTTAACTTCAGCAGTGGGGAGCTAGATTGGGTGTAGGAAAGAATTTCCCTAAAGTGAGGTTTGTTAAGCATTAGAGTGAATTACTGTGGAATCTCTTTTTTGGAGATGTTTGGAAATATTTGTTGTGGGAGTAATTGTTTAGATAGGTAGAGCCTCGCTTAAGGCACTGGAGAATCAAGCAGATGACCCGAGGAAGCCCTTGGCTGATCCTTTGAATTTATACCATGCCAATTGGACCTCAGCCTGACAAGATATGGAGAAATGCCAGGCTAGTTCATGCCTCAGACTCTTTTCAGCAGATGCTGAGTCAATATTCTCTTTACTGTGGGTTCGATTTCCTTGGTAGTTAATTATTATTTGGTGGGAAGTAGTGTTTCAGCTTGGGTGGGAATGTTATAGCTAAACCACACATATACCCCATTCAAAGAATTCAAAGTAAAGAAAGTTTTGGTCTATGAAGTGGGAAGTATTCTTGTCATCTTTATTTTTTTTTATTTTTTAGGCCTCTACAACCTTTCCCTTCAGTAGCATAGCTTCTGTGTGTTCATGAGAATTCTTTCCTTTAGGCTTTTGAAAAGAATGTGTATGCATCTGATAGTGTTGGCGCTTGTTAATAAACTTATTAGAATTGTAGGATTCTAGGCTTGGATGGAATCTTGAAACCATTTAATTTAACATAGTGGAGGAGTTTTATCTACCTTTGTTAATAATCCCCAAATTATATTGCATAATGGTAATAAAATATATTATTGTAAATATTACCACAAGGTTTTAGGTAAAATCATATTAACAAAATAAGACAGTGCGTTAATAGGCTATATGTTACTTTAGGCTGAATTGAGCTTTTCTGGTTTTTAAAATATTTAGTTTATTATTTAGACACAACCCAAGATTTGACAGTATTTATTCAGTTTTAAGTACTGAAAATTTGATCGGGCCTCCCTGGTGGTGCAGTGGGTTAAGCAACACACTATGAAGCAAACTGCAGCCAATGCAGCACGAGTTCAATCCCTGCTGCCGGCCAGGGAGGGGACCCACATGGCGCAACAGACCTCTCCTGCTGTGCCCGCTGCTCCCCTCAGCAGTGTACTTCAGTTGATCTGCCTGTTCTGCTCCCTGTTCTCTGTGGTGAATCCTCTCACCCCCCACACCTCTGGCCTGTACCCCAGTGCTTGTATGCATAAATAAATAAATCTTTAAAAAAATTAAGTACTAAAAATTTGAATTCTGCATTTCTTCAAACATGACTATTGTGATGGAACCACAAAAAAAGGGTTGAGTCAATATTAATAGCCGATTATGACAACACACAATCACAAACATAGACATACTAAATGGATTGTAAACAGTTAAGATGAAAGATTATACTACTGAAATTTTTGAGGTAGAGATTTTTCTCTTTCAACTATTTTAAGTTTTGAGATTAAAACTGTATTTTAAATTTTGCTTCTGGCATTGTTCTACACAAGTGTCATTAAAAAAAATGAAACTAACATTTTACTGTGTTGCATCAGACTAATGAACAAGCTGTATTCTTTCTCTTTTAGTCACTTCCTTTAATGCTTCATTCACAAAGATTCATAAAGTGTCAATTGCAGCAAGGGCGTGCTTTGGCAAGCTAGGAAGGGACTTGTACTCAATTTTCTACCAAAACTACTGTGTAACTTTGAGCTATTAATGTAAAGCCCAGAAACCTAAACTTTAACCTTTCCCGTCCCCAAGAGGAGTGGGTAGACCTAGTTATACTAACCTGCTGAATGTAAAGAAAAAAAAAATATCAGTCTGATATTCTTGGGGCTTCCTGAATTTTCTTTGTTCATGCAGTATGTTCAGGACTATAAAACTTGATATATTTTTAAAAACACCAGTAGACTACTTGACGTTGTATTGTTCATTTGAAGCATATAACAAATGGGAAAGTAAGGGTGAGAAACTAGAGGGAGTTTGATGCTTGCAGCACAGTTTGAACTGTTCAGTCAAGTCTTTCAGCTTCTCTAAGAATGGCAGCTTGAAACTTGGGTTTGATCAGTAGTCTATATATACTCTCTAATCAGAAAGGTCCCATGCTACAGAATTTTTTTCAGCTTTTAAAAATCTGGCAGGTTTTTGATTTCTTGAGACAATTTTTGAAAGGCGTGAAGCTAAATGTTTGATGCATTTTATGGGTCCATGGTAGAATTTGATGCATGTTCATACTCATACATGTTCTTAAAACTTCTATGTAGTCAAGGAAGCTTGCTTTTTTAGAACTCAAAGTCAGGCTAATAAAAGACACTAGACTACAGTACTTGCTTTGTTTGTTCTGTTTGACTGAACAGAATGTCTTCAAGTTTTGTTTCCAGTTTTTATCGTAAAAACTATGAAAGCAAGGTATTTGCTTACTGATGGGATTTGATTCCATCTTAAAGACCTAGAGCAGAAGTTTTATACAGATTTCAGAAATCTGTTAAAATGCATACATATGTATTTATGATGCCTACATAGTACAAGATATAAAAATGTAAAATTACCCAGTAAGATTAAACAACATAACATAAAACTAAAAAAATATTCGAAGTTGAACACTTAAAAAATCTCTTATAGTGGAAACCCAGCATTTTAAGTAATTGCTCCATGTATTTAATGTGAAAAATCTATGAACATTCATTCTATCAGTTTAAAGATCGAATGTGGCTATAGTTTCTATTTTCTTCCTCATGTTAGCCAGCCGTTTATATTCTGATTCAGCAGATTCATGGGAGAAAATTTTTTAGGTGTTCTTATATATTCTTTTATTCTTAACTATTTATTTATTGCAAATTTTTTTTTTCTTACAATGCTTGCTTTCTTTTCGTGGTGGAGTCCCTGTAGAATTTCCACCACCAATTCACCTGTGTGCCATCACCATAGTCCCTTGTGTTCTTCCCATCTCTACCTTGATCCCAACCCCACCCTCCTCCCTGTAGAATGTCTCTGATTTGTAGTTGTTTGATTATTTTTGTTTTGTTTTGTTGTGTTTTTTTGTTGTTACTGATGTTATTATATGTATATATTTTTTCCCTTGATCCCCTATAGTCCTCCTATAAGTGAGACCATCTGGTATTTTTCTTTTTCCTTCTAACTCATTTCACTGAGCATAATCCCTTGAAGCTCCACCCATATTTCTGTGAATGGCATTAGTTATCTTTTTTGATTGCTGAATAGTATTCCTTTTTGTATATATACCACATTTTCTTGATCCAGTTGTTTATTTTTTGGGCATTTGGGTTGATTCAAAGTCTTACTTGTTATACATAGTGTGATAAACATAGGGGTGCATGTATTCTTTCGAATTTTCTGTGTCCTTTGAGTAAATCCCTAGGAGTGGGATTGCTGAGTAATATGGTAGATCCATTTTAGTAGCTTGAAGAACCTCCATACAGCTTTCCATAGAGATTGAACCAGTTTGCATTCCCACCAGCAGTATAGGAGAGTTCCTTTATTATCACATCCTGTCAACATTTGTAGTTGCCAGTCTTTTAATATGTGCCATTCTTACTGGTTTTAGGTGGTATCTCATTGCGGCTTTGATTTGCATTTCCCTGATTATGAGGGATGTTGAACATTTTTTCATAAGCCTGTTGGTCATTTGCATTTCCTCTTTGGAGAAGTGTCTTTTAAGTTCTTCTGCCCATTTCTTGACTGGTTTGTTTGCTTTGTTTTTCTTGAGTTGTATGCATTCTTTGTAGATCTTTGTGATCAGTCCGTATCAGTTGTATGGAGTGCAAAATTTCTTTTTCCCAATTGCTGAGTGTCTCTCTGTTTTGGATAATGTCTTATTTGCTGTATAGAAGCTATTTAATTTGATGTAGTCCCAGCAGCTTATCTTTTCCTTTGCTTTCCTTGCTTTAGGTGATGTGTCTTTAAAGATATTACATGTAGTGTTTTGCCTATGTTTTCTTCCATATATTTTATGATTTCAGGTCTTATGTCTAATTCTTTGATTTATTTTGAGTTGATTTTTGTGCATGGTGAGAGGTAGTAGCCTAGCTTCATTTTTTTGCATGTAGCAGTCCAGTTTGCCCAGCACCACTTATTGAACAAGCTGTCTTTGTTCCATTGCCTATTTTTTTGCTCCTTTGTCAAATATTAGTTGTCCATTCATGGGAGAATTTTAGCTTTAGTTCTGGTATATTAGTCAGTGTTATGTTTTTTTCTGTCAATCATTTTGAATTGCGTCCTGCTGATTCTACTCATTATGGCATAAAAGTGATTTTTTATTATGATTGTGCTATTGATAAACACTTGATGCTTTGGCTAAGATAACCATAAATTTGGTAAAGCCAGAGGATTGTAGCCTTTTAAATATGCATTCTCCACCTGTTCAGACTAAGAACTATCTTATAGGGTTAAAGAAATGGGGTAGGTTTGTGGGATATCATCTTTAAAGGAAGAAAGAATGACAGACAGAATTAAAAAGTAATGTTATAAAGTGTTAAAGGACAAAGGTTTCAAAGCAGATAATATCCAAGGTTGACAAGCCCTGTGTATGATATATTTATTGCTATTACTTTTAGGCTATGCAATCTAAGGGGATTTTGCTGGAGTGATTTCTAGTTTACTAGGGTACATTCAGCTTCACTGTGCACTGAATACTATGGAAGCCTTGTGTTTCAGCCCTATTTACTTCATCTTTTCAGGCAAGCATCTGCTTTTGTTTCTCGTTTCTTAGAACTGCAGCTGGATTGCTGGAATTCTGTAGCTGTCTGGTATTTTTTCTTCATATTAATGTGATTAAATTCTACCAATGCTTTTTTAAATCCCTTCAAAACAAATATGCTCCTAACATTTTTTATAAGTTGATACAAGTTTATTGTATAAATATTCTAATAGTATAGAAAAGTATATAGATTAACAGCAAAAAAAAAAAAAAAACAACCTCAGGTAACCACTGGCAATATGATAACAAAATATTGGTGATCCTCCTTACAGGTGTCTCTGAAAGCATGTATATTCACATGCTTTCATATATAACACGTACATATATAAAAATATACACAGATGTTTACATAAATGACATAACACTCTATGAACATTCTTGTAACTTTTTCTCATAAGTATGCATCTACCTCATTTCAATGGATGCATTATGTATATTATATTTACAATATTGCTTGGCCCTCAGTAGGCTTTCAACTATAGTTGATGAATTAATAAGCAATAACTTATTTAACCAATCTCATATTAATGGGCATGGTTCATTTTAAATTCTTTACTATTGTAAATCATACTGCAGTGAATATCCTTTTGCATTTTTAAATAAGATTTATTTATTTATGCATACAAGAACTGGGGTACAGGCCAGAGGTGTGGGGGGTGAGAGGATTCACCAGAGACAGAGTGGGGAGCAGAACAGGCAGATCAATTGAAGTACACTGCTGAGGGGAGCAGCGGGTGAGGCAGGAGACGTCTGCTGTGCCATGTGGGTCCCTTCCCTGGCAGGCAGCAGGGGTTGAACTCGTGCTGTAGTGGCTGCAGTTTGCTTCATAGTGCGTTGCTTAACCCACTGCGCCACCAGGGAGGCCCTCAACTCATACAAATTTACACTAGCACTCAAAGATAAATATTTGTATGTGTCCTCCCCAATCATTGCTGTTAATCTTTCAGAATTTGCCATTCTGATAGAAAAATTGCTGTACTGGTTTTGTTTGCATTGCTTACAGTACAAGCAAAGTTGAATTTCTTGTTGCATATATTTTGGCCATTATGGTCTTTTTTTTTTTTTATGCATATGCTGGTTTGTTGTCCAGTGGTTTTCTTCTGAAACACCAGAGACTTTTGTTTTCCTGCTGAGGTAATTTAATTATATAATCCTAAATTATATCCCCAACAGGTAACAAAATACTTCATTTAGTTTGGCATACTGATAAGTGAACATATGGAGCCATATTTCCCACCAATCAGAGATAACACAGAGAGAATTTGGGGTTTTTATTTTTTACTGCTATGTGTTTTTGTCTGAAGATCACTACTAAAGTTTTAAGAGATTTCTTAAAAAGGCAATAGTCATTTGGAACAATAATTAGGTTGTGTACTCTCTGAATTCCAAAATGTGGGGGGAAATCAATTTGTTATCCAAATACATTGAAATGACATATTTCAATTCCAACTACTAAATATAAAATTTACCTTTCTTTTGTTTTAGCTCCATCATGCTTCTGAAATGTGTGAGTGTGTGTGTGTTTATCTGTTTATCCATAGAGAAAAATTATTACTGGCCTCATATTTAATATTAGAATCATCACTTATTTAATGAGGATTTTTTTTTTCAGATTCAAGTTGCTGCTGAAGTCTTAATATGACTAACTTACAGGAATTTTAGTACCATCCCACACACAGTGATAATAAAATACATTAAAAAAAAAAACCTTTTGTTGTTTCAGTAGTGTTAGTTTAAATTCTTAATGTCTAGACCAAAATGCCAGAAAACAACTCTCAATTTATTGGTGATGATAAAGTGAACTGGTTCCTAGTGGAGAGATTTTGTGGCTTCTGTGCAATGCCCCTATACTTCTCTTCACTAGCTCCCTTTTCTACTTGACCGTTTCTTCTTGTCCTGACTGGGGTAAAAAAGTCATCAGTGAGTATTTGTGGGGTTAGAATGATAGCAATTTTAAAGGAAAGAGTGCCTTGTTTCAGTTCAAATAGTTGGATTAGTCACAGGGATATTTAATACATTTACAAACAGTAGATTCCTCCAGCAATTTTCTTTGTGTCCATCAGAGTATTTTTGTACTCATTTAAAGGAAAAAAATGAACAAGTATCTGCAAACAATGGAAGAATTATTCAGTTAACTGAATTCTAGTTTTCCTGATTCTGAATGGTGTAAGAATTTGGAGACTTACAAAAATTTATTTTTTATGTATTTTAAATTGTGTTTAAATTATACAAAACAAAAATGTATAGAATTAAACATTTATTGGTGAACCTAATGTGGTATATACACTTTTATCTAAATGATGCACACCTGAAGCTATATGTTATGCACTACTTCAATTAAAAAGATTGAAAAAAGAAAAAGAAGTTGCCATTTTAACCATTTTTAATTGCCCAATTCAGTAGCATTAAGTACATTTTCATTGTTGTGTAACAATATCCATCAACATCCATCTCCTTTTCATCTTGCAAAACTGAATCGCTATACCCATTATACCAACAGCTTTCCATTTCCTCCTCCCCAAGCCCCTGACAAGCACAGTTTTACTTTCCTTGGAGACTTTTTTTGAGGGATGTTAGATTATATTCTTTTCTTTCAAGAGTAGAAATTCATCTATCAGAATAGTAGGAACATTTCTGCCTAGACACACAGTTGGACAGTCCTATAATTATACATCTTCCTGAATGCATTTTGGGTCATTTCTAATTGAAGTTTAAAAAATACTTCATGTGAGTATTGGTGGTTCTTCTCTTATTCCACTAACATTTTGAAGCCATAAAACTATCTTATTAAGGATTATGCAAAATAGACTCCTACAAATCCTGATATTATTACACTGCCCAAAAAACTTCAAAGCATCAGGAAAGTTTTTTTTTAAACTAAACCAGATTCAGCTGGCTACCCCACTTGGCTACAGTGTACTAAAGAAGAGACTAAACTTGATCCTGCTGCCCTTGCATACACAACACTCCCATTGACTCTGGAGAAGACTTAAGTGCATGAAAGGATTCTAGGATCAAAAGGTTAGCTCTACAGGGAGCTGTGTCTGGCTCAAGCAACCCATTTTTTCCCTATTGACAGTGAAAATGTTTTATAGCTCTTTTTCAAAGTTTTTCAAACTTTTACAAAAACAGAGTACTTGTGAAGAAGTGAGAAGGCATCTAATTGAACTACATCCAGAGGAGATCATGGCAGAGACCAACAGGGAGTAACACATTTCTGAACCATGGTGATATTGGTAAAATCATTTGTATTCTAACAATAAAGTATTTGAGACACTAACTGAGGGGACTTTTCAGTTTTAAACCTGGTTGGGCTGTAAAGTTGCATGTGAGTAAACTAAAATGCAAAATGCCGAAGTTTTTATCTGCTAATGACTCAACACTGACAGAGTTATACAACATTTGAATTTTATGAAATAGGAAAAATACATGTTATATCTAGATAGTATAGAGGTGTCGAGGCTTAACTAATATATAATTATTTGCTGGGAAAATAAATGCCTTAAAACATTGCAATAAGAAATTGTCTTGAGAATAACAGTTAAGTTTAGTAACAGCATTTTTGAGGAAAATTAGATATGGTTCTTACTGTGAATTTTCTAGGTATATTAGAGCTCCTTAGTATATTTAAGAATTCAACCATTCATCAAACCTTATTTTGCACTTACTGTGTGCCTATGTTAATCAAATAGTTTTCCCAACTTAAATTGAACAAGTATAGAGGGAAGTGGGCTATATTTAATAAAACAGGGCCCACAATTGGGGGAGTGGGAGTGTCTCAAGTATTTTGAATTCTCAAATGACTCTTCATTAGCAAATTTGACTCTAGAATTTTCTCTAAGTTCACTTGGAACACACAAGTTTTGATTGGTGAGTGGCTTCTGTGATCTGCCTCTGGGAATAACTATTGTAATGTTTATCCTAATATATGTATTTTAACGGAGAATGCTATGTTGAACTAACTTGAAAAGTATGTTTTATAATCAATAAAATGATTTAATGTCATTAGAATTTTTATCTTATGCATCCTCCATTGTATGAGAAATGGAAAGACTTAGTGAGGAGCTTGTCTAAACAGTTCTCTTACACTTTCATGTAATTGGGCTTGACAGTTTTCTGCCATTGCGCAGGATAACTGCAGTTGATGGTGTTCATGTTTTTACTTAAGGGCCATTGAATTGTATTAGAAACTTTATACTACACTCTTGTAATCCTGTAAGTCATTTTTGAGTTGCATGATTGAAAGTGAATAATAATGTACCGCAAAACAAAAATTACTCATGCAGTTAAAGCTTTTTTTTGTGTGTGTAGTTTTAGAAACAAGCTGTCCACAGAGAATAGGGCTCATGAAATAAATGAAAATACATGCTCATCCCCACCCACTTCTTGTTGTCTAAGCCTATTCAGATCTGGTGAAAACATTAAACTACTTACACTAAGTGGTACTGGATAGCTAATTCATGTAGCTTCTGGAAAATAGTAGGTTAATGTCTGCAGACATAGGATTTAAATCTTTTTTTAGAGGGACTTACTAGAAAACTCTTTCAGTTAGTATGTGCCTAAAGACTCACAGAAATCAGATCAGTTACTTCTTTTTAAAAAGACCTTAGTTTTTCTTGGGGCTTTTTAGGTGTTTTATGGGTTATGTTCTTATAGCTGGTTAAAGTGGCTTGCTGAGATAGATCAGAAAAGACCAGGACAATGACCTCATTGAAAAAGAATTGATGAGTATGCCCTCAGAGCAAAAATTTAAGGAGGTATGAAAGAATAGTTTCTTAAGCTCCCAAATCTCTATTCTAGGGAAATAACACTAAGGTCTGAGATTTTCCCTACTAGTGTCATTCTGGCCATTTTTTTCCAGAAGGGCCCTATTAAAATTTAAACATATTTCTTTGGAGCAGCAGCACATTTGTTTAAGTAGGTTTGTCAGGCTGGCTAAGTAGTTATCTATAGAACTAAGAAAGAAGGTCCAGGAAAAGTAAGGAATTCAGATGTTAACAGAAAAGGAAGTTAGAATATAATGACATCTTCAGAAGGTAGGCCAGGGTAAGTATATTATATGGGAACTCGGCAGCTTCATTTAGTATAAACACTCCAGAATGATAACTTTGTTGGGGATGAGAATGATAGAATCAGCAGGCTAACTCCTGAAAAGAAAGTTTAATTGTCACTGAAGACAAATGTAATCTATTTCAAAGCCTGATTGGAGTTTGGTATTTATAGTAGCTCTTCATGGGAGATTAGAAGGCCTTAATCTACACGTGGATAAAAGGCTTCATCTCGTCTTCATTTTGCTTGATCAAGGCTGCTGTGGTTGAGATGTTGGGTCAAGAGAAGTTTTGAGGCCAAGTACCTACTCAAGGGAAAGATTCCATCTGGCATGGGCCCAAGTAGGAGTGGTTATAGTAGCTTTAGACTCTGCTCTTTTGAAGGTTGGCTAGATCAGCAATGGTGGTGATAACTCACTCAAATCTTCCAAAGTGTGTGAAGACCTCAAAACATCTAATTAATTAAAAGTTCTAGGCAGCCTTAATGTGCCTCAGTATTCTTAAATATATGTATTAGCCTGGAAAATTTCTTCTTGGAAAGAAAAGCAAATTATATTTTTAGAATCATATCAGCATTTATAGCACATCTATTGATGAACTAGGCCCTTGGTGTTTACATGGCAACTGATGAACTATTATTAGTACTGCTCACATCATGCATTATCAGAATGTTTTTTGCTGTAGGAGACCTGATATACAGATAAGAAAGTATATAATACACTTATTTATTAAAATTACTGTTGACACTTTAGCTGCAGTTCTTTTTCAGTTTCTTCTCTAATGTCATACTATAAATGCTCATGTCCTTGTTTCTTCTCTAATGTCATACTATAAATGCTCATGTCCTTGAGAGAGGCTTTTTGAAGACAGTAAAGCACTGGATCATATCTAGTGCTGTGAATTTTTCTTGAATGCTTCAAGTTTCTGACTTGACTGTGGGGGATACAAATGAAAGAGGGAATATGTGGTTTCTACCCACAAGTAACTTAAATTTTATTAACAGAGACAAGGTACTCTTGTCTTGAACCAACTAAATAATGAGATAAGACATTATTTGATACATATACTTACAGTGTTGAATGGTTTAGAAAAAAGAAGGAAGAAAACTAGCTATTTTCTGCTTCTCTCATTTTAGTGGCCAGTGACCCCAAAACCCTGTGAGAAAGGGGATAGAGAGAGTGTAAGAAAGCTTTCTCACCCCTTTCTTGTTCATGCTATGTTGCTCTTGTACAGTGGATATTTAGAGAAATTTTTAGCACTGATGGCAAAATTGTTTTCAGAATGGAGGTAAAGGCAGTGATGGTGGACATAAAGTATCTCTTGCCTTCTGTCCATCCTCTCAGAGAGATGAGTGTACATCTGTACTCTTCTAGCTACTGCAATCTATTCCTATATTATCACAGGTCTGCCCAAAGTAATAACAAAGCACCTTCATTTCTGTATTTTCAGATGTATAACAGTCAAATAGTTGTTTCAGCCAGGGAGATATGGAGAAACAGCTGTAGATTCGCCCTTCTCATTGCTTCTTCTTTGATGTCCTACCTCACTCCTTATCTTTTCACTGATTTCTCTCTCTCCCTTCCTTATAACAGTATATCTAGTTTTTCTTGGCATTCCTAGTGTTTTTTTTTTTATAGCTGTTTAAGTTTCTCTACAAACCTTTGTCTCTATATTTGAAGAAGGAAAAAAAGAATGAAAGAAATGTTACTAAGCAAGACCCTTTCCTTTCTCTTGTGTTTTGAAAACCATCTCCTAGACTGTAGCTCTTGAAATGCAAGTATTCGATTACTCCTGTTTTTTCACATACATCTAATTATATCAAGACATTACAGAAAGGTTAAATGAGAACAATCATAGTCACTAGTCTTTGCAGGAATTCTGGTGTCATCTTGGTTAGGTGACAGATTGATCTCTTTCACTCGTTACTTAATCAGTTGATTCACTGAATAAAAAAGAAGCTGAGCCAGATTCTATTTGACCTTTTGGGCTATAACAAAAAGTTTAATTTTGATTTTTAAAACTGGGAAACCAAGGGACTGACAAATTTGATTCGGGTTTTGAAAAATTTTTTCTGACAGGAAGTCAGAAATAGTACTGTAGAATTCTCGACCAAAGATAATGATAGCTTAGGCTAAGGTGTTTGGAGTGGAAATAGAAAGAAGTGTACCAATTCTTACCAAAATGTGTATCTGTAAGTTAAACTATTTCTTATGTTAGTGTTGTTTTCATCTAGAACTGAAGGTGGCCATCAACACTCTTGTGTTTAGGTTAGTATCCAAGGAGCTACTTTGGAACCCAGAAGCAAAGCTTCCCTAGACCACCTGATTGGATCAGATGTAATTCCTATCCAATAGGATTATTTTAAAACAAGATGCTGCTAAGAATTTTTTTGGATAACTTATTATTGTTTTACTTATATTCTACTGGTTTATAATTTTTTAAATAGCAAAGTGATGCTAAAACTGAGTTTAATAAATAACAAAATGTTTTTCCATCCATTTCCTACTTTATATGCATTGTTGTATGAGATATTTTTTCATTAAATAATCTGTTGAAATGAGAATTTTAATATTTTGTTCATAAGGATGTTAGTATTGCTTTGAAAAATACCATACCAACTGTCACCAAAAAATATTGAAATGATAGGGTTTATTTCCATAGGTATTTGCTAAGGGCTAGGTGTGTGCAATGTAAGAAAAATGAGGTGGCCTTTGCTTCATGGAACTTTAAGGAACTTAAAAGAATGGGATAATACCAAAAATTACTAAGCATGTTTTAAGTGCTGACCTTATTTCTAGGACTCATTCAGTCTTTGCACTGCCTCTGGGTTGGTGCCATTCTTATCACCTTTTTTATGATTTCATATCTTCTGTCTCAGGTCAACCAATGTTATATGCAGAGTGAGAAGTTAAGCTCAAAGCTCATGGTCTCTCTACTTGATGCTGTTGGTACATTTCACAAGATGTCAGATGTCTTCTGTTTGACTACTGCCCCTACACTTTTACAGCTGTGGTATCTTGGTGTAAATGTCTTTCCTAATCTCTCTGAGCCCTAATTTCCTTATCTATAAAAACTGATGTATAAAATATGAGTAATAGTTTTTAGATGAAAAGTGTATGTATGAAACGTGTATGAAAATTCTGGGTACATAGTGTTGTCAATTGGATGGGTTGTTGTGTTCAAGCAAATGAAGAATATCACTGACACACAGGACTGAAGATTAGCAAGCTCAGGTTTTTTGCAAGAAGGACTCTTGACAGTAGGAGGGGATACAAGGGAAGGAGCCTGTTGCTAGGGTGTTGGTTTCCTTGTATAGGGCTTCTGGGGACTCTCCACTGGGGGGTTAGTGGGCAAAAGCTGACAGTCATAGAGCTAGTAGCTGATCTCAGGAGTAACTAGGAATTATGTTTTGTTTTTATTCTTTATGGCAAGAGAATGTGTGATGTGATTTTGTTGCACAGCAAACAGGAACGAATGGCAAGGTGTTTTTTTCCTACCTTACAACTGTCATAAAAGCCTATGTTAAACATTTGCACTCAGGGATTAGGAGAGGGTTGCAAGATGGTAGAATTTGTAGGTCTGTGTTTGGAAAGGAAGGCATTCTCAAGTCCCGTGGCCCATTCTACCCAATTCAGGTAGCAACAGGAGGGACAGGAGACAGTTGTTTATATAAAATGTATAAATGAAGACCTCAAATCCTGTGGGGGTAAACTTTGTATTTCTTTTGGAGTAGAAATTAATGGCTATTTCCTTTGAAGGATCAACTCTACAGGCAATATCCAATAAAATAAAAGGACCGCATGCTGTCTTTTTGTGAGGGATCATAGCTCTTTTTTCAAGTCTTGATGAAAACTAATTTGCCTTCCCTGGAATTAGGCATGTAAATTTTAATGACTTGACAAGAGGGGAAAACAAGACAGCAAAAACCTTCCAGTCTATATTAGGCTTTAAAAAATAATTCCTGAGTCATAGTAGCACTAGTTTTCCTGCGAAGTGGTCCTTTATTTGCATGTGTGTAAGATAAAAAATCACCCTGGGAGGGAAGAGATCAAAAGGCTAATCTTAATTATTGACCTGTACTTTCTTGGTCTCTGACTTTTTTGTTTGTTTGTTTGTTTCTGAGTGGATTGTGAGACAATACTTGGGGGATGTTCTCAGGTCCCCTGGCTGATTGGTCTATTAAAATCACTGAAACAGATAATTGCTGGACCTTTATTTTTCTTCCCTTACTTGATGTCTACTTTGAATCAAGTTATGTCTGATAGATTGGGACACCCAAAGACCTTGTTAAACTCAGCAAATATTTTTTTGGCCCATGGATTGCTTCTGTCCTAACTCTGACTCTGTTTTTATTTTTATTTTTAAAATATTTATTTATTTATACATACAAGAGCTGGCGTATAGGCCAGAGTCCAGGGCGGTGAGAGGATTCACCAGAGACAGAGTGGGGAGCAGAACAGGCAGATCAGCTGAAATACACTGCTAAGAGGAGCAGTGGGTGAGGTAGAAGAGGTCTGCTGCACCATGTGTGTCCCCTCCCTGGCCAGAGTCCAGGGAGGTGAGAGGATTCACCAGAAGAGTGGGGAGCAGAACAGGCAGACTGACTGAAACACACTGCTGAGGGGAGCAGCGGGCTAGGCAGGAGAGGTCTGCTATGCCAGGTGGGTCCCCTCCCTGGCCGGCAGCAGGGATCAAACTTGTGCTGCAGTGGCTGCGGTTTGCTTCATAGTGCGTTGCTTAACCCACTGCGCCACCAGGGAGGCCCCCTAACTCTGTTTTTTTATAACAAGATCTATTCCACACCAGCTGCCAGTTTCCAGCAATCTCTTTGCAAGGGGACACTGCCAGTGTGTTCACATGATCATAGGTGTTTTTAAATTTTGCAAAAGCAAGATGTTTTATTTTTTTTAAAGATTTATTTATTTATGCATACAAGCACTGGGGTACAGGCCAGAGATGTGTGTGTGTGTGTGTGTGGGGGGGAGAGGATTCACCAGACAGAGCAGGATGCAGAACAGGCAGATCAACGGAAGTACACTGCTGAGGGGAGCAGTGGGCACAGCAGGAGAGGTCTGCTGCATCATGTGGGTCCCCTCCCTGGCCAGCAGCAGGGATCGAACTCGTGCTGCAGTGGCTGCGGTGGCTGCAGTGGCTGCGGTTTGCTTCATAGTGCGTTGCTTAACCCACTGTGCCACCAGGGAGGCCCAAAAGCAAGATGTTTTAAATGCAGTCACTCAAGATCACCTTCTCTTTCTACTCTGGTTTCCTATCCATAACATTTTGTGAGCCAGTGTCTGCGTGACGGGCATAAGGGGTAAAGGGAAGTTGAAGTGGGAATACATACAGTGTAATGTGATATTTTAAAATTCAGTTTGCAGTCTCTTTTGTGACCATTTGGATGAGGAATGACTTTAAGAATATTCCTATCACCTACTGGATGATACGCAGCATGGATGGTAAATAAAGCAAGGGAAGGTAAATTATCCAGTCCTGTAATCTCATCACTAATGTATAGGAGTAGGAGAGAATAAACAGTTTGAAGCAAAATTTAAGCAACTCACCTGTGGAAAATTACTACGTTTAGCAGACAGAATTGTTAGCAGCAGTTTTACACTTAACCAAATATATATATTCTGTCCTGTAAAATATGCCCTATAATGCTGAGTGTACAATGTAAGTTGTCTATCTATTTATCTATATGTATCTGTCTGTCTGTCTCTCCGTCCGTCCATCTATCCATCTATATATCATCTCCTTTTTCATGAGAACAGAATGCAGTAGACCTAATCAGAGTTTTTGTGTTGGTAGGGTATAGGTTGTAGGCAGTGTGAGGAGATGTATGTTATTGGCATCCCATTCTGGATCTTGTAATATTGTATCTGTTGCATCTTGTCCTGACAGGAACTTGATGGTTTCAGGGGAAAGGGTGTGCAAAATTGCATCTAAAGCAATAGAAACACTCTGATAAATGTGTTCTGATGACAAAACTTTCACACATTTACATCAGTAAGTCACAGTAGGAAGTGTTAAGTGGAATTCAATTGTCCAATTATGTAGCTCAGTGCAATGTAGAACATTTGAATTGTTTTCATGCATACCTTAATTTCAGGTTAATTTTGTATGTTTTTTTCTCAACTATTATTATACCATATCTATCAACTATATAGAAAAGTGGTATTCCTATTAAAAACCTAAATTGTAATAAAAATTGTGGTCTTCATTGTCTTTTTAAAAATTGTAATTTGTATATAATTTCTTTACTCAATAAATGTTTTTAATTTTGTACTTTATATTCATTAAAATGGGGCACAAAGTTTGTATAAGCTTTAGGCCTCATAAAATCCAGATGCATCTGTTCCTGTTTTCACTCTCATGTGGACATATCCAGTAGCAACTGGGAAGACGTGTAGAGGGGAAGTTAGCAAACTGTAATGGAGGGAGAAACTCGATTCTGCCATGTATGAGCTATGTGACTTTGACAAGTTCCTAACCTCTCTGAACTTTAGTTTCCTCAGAAACTATATAGTAGTCCTTAGTAGGATTGTTGTGAGACTTACAGGATCACTAAGCATAGTTCTTAGATGTGATGAACACTCAATGAATATTATTTCCCTTTTTTCCCTTGGTCACTCTCTATGGTTTGTAGGTTTATATTAGGTGAGAGATCCAGGTAAGGAAATATTTTGTCTTTTCAAAATGAATTTTGATACAGGGATATTAAAAATAGAGTTGGGATTTCCCCTGTGGTTCTTGTCTTTAAAAAGCTCTAGATGAAATAAATTACAATGATATTTTCTGTGAGTGTGAAGCAAAGAATGAAGTTCTTTTATCAGTTGTTTGCAGTATTGGGCCAAAGCTCCAATTCAGTGAGTCTGCCATTATGTACCCTCACATACACAAATACAGATTTGCTACGGCCAAATGACTAAAGAATTCTGAAGTACTGCAGTTTTCCTACAAAGTTTCATCTATCAATGAAATATATTGATGAGCAAAGCCCCAAGTTAGGTGCTGGATTCTCATGAGATGTAGAGATCTGGAAACTAGGGTGTGCCATTCATAGGATGTTCTAATGAACCCTGGAATAGTACAGAAAATCTCATATATTTGCTTCAGCCAATATATGTGTGCTACATGCACACAGAGATAGCATGTGTAAGGTGAACATGGATGCTGGAAACACATTAACTGAATACTGACTTATAAAATGAAGCTGTAGGGGACTCCCTGGTGATACAATGGGTTAAGCACAGCACTATGAAGTGAATGGCAGTTACTGCAGCATGAGTTCAATTACAAGCCAGGGAGGTGACCCACATTGTGCAGCAGACCTCTCCTGTTTCGCTGGCTGCTCGCCTCAGCAGTGTATTTCAGTAGACCTGCCTGTTCTGTTCCCCACTCTGTCTCTGGCGAATCCTCTTACCACCCCCCCCCCCACACACACCGCACCTCTGACCTGTACCCCAGCTCTGGTATGCATATATAAATAAATCTTAAAAAAATAATGCTGTCAATTTACGAGTTATTGCTCATAGCAGACTAGGCTACAGCCTGTGATGCTGGATTGCAAACTTTTTTCTTTCAGGGCAAGCTCCCAGGTTACTTTTTTTTTTCCCTCCAGTGCTTACCAGGGCTAGTACATAGTGAGTGTTTTGTAGAAGTTATTGAATTGATTCATAGTCACAGTAGGGGTAAAACTAAAGACTTTTAAAATGCCCAAGGCATTTTCCTTTTTGAAAGGAAACTTCAGTTTTTGATTAATAAGCATGAAAATTTTGTCCTTTGCCTTGCTGTTTTTGAAGGAGGAGAATGTTTTTGAAATGGAAGATCAAAAATAGGTTATACACTTTGCCTAGTTATTCTTTCTCTGAGTGAAAGAAATAAAATTAAACAAACTTAGGGAAGCTTGAGAAGTTAACAATCACAAGAAGACTGTCAGCTGAGTATAGCCCAGTGTGGATTCCAATCTGCAGACTGTTAGGAAGAAAATTTGTCTGAGGCTGCCTCTGTTCTCCTGTCACTTGCGCATATGGCTTTATTTCTAACAGAGAGGAATTTTTGGTTACAAAGAGTTTGTGTAATAGGTGTAATGATAAGGTATACATTTGCCTATTCATTGTTTAAAAATCCTGGGTGCAATTATCTTATACATATTTTATTTCAGGCCATCTTGGTTAATTTTCCTGCTTTCTTTTTTTTTTTTATTAAAGATTTATTTATTTATTCATACAAGGAGAAGAGAACAAATTTAATTACACGTGTATTAATTATATATGCATATATGCATACAGAGGTGCGAGGATTCACCAGAAACAGAGTGGGGAGCAGAACAGGCAGATCGGCTGAAATACACTGCTGAGGGGAGCAGTGGGCGAGGCAGGAGAGGTATGCTGTGCTCTGTGGGTCCCCTTCCTGATTGGGGATCCAACTCATGCTGCTGTGCCGCAGATGCTTCATAGTGTGGCGCCCAATCCACCGTCCACCAGGGAGGCCCCAGGTTTTGAATTCAGTGATACCAAGCCAAGAGTAGGATAAGAAAAGTTGGAAATACTAACTAGTGACAACATGTGCAAGGCAGTTCCTGCTTTCTAAACTATAGAGTTAAACTCACTCACTTAGGCATTGTCAAGAGGCTTAACATCTTAGTGTCTTGGACTACATCTAGTCTGTTTGTTCTGACCCCCGAATCCGAAACACACACACACACACTTGTTTAAAAAAAAATAAAAATATTCATCAGTACTAAGTACTGAAGATGTGAGATGTGAGCCAAACATAATTCTGTTCTGTTTTGTTTTTTGAAGCTTATGGTGTAGAACAGATGAGCACAGGAACCATGTCTCTAGTTTGAACTTTGCAGATCTAGGACTTGTACTGACTTTTAGGTCAATTAAGAATGGATCATTATAAAAGAACAGTAATGAACATTATAAAAGAACAGTAAAGATTTAAAAGCATGATAATTGCTAAATAGCCATATTTTAAATGCCAACTCTCAAATAGAGTGAAATATTTAACAGAAGTGAATCTATAATTTTATGACACTTAAAAATAATTACTCTTAATTTCAGCTTTTTTTGCATTGGACAGAGATTGTAAGAATACATTTTTAATTCTGACTGAAAGTGGCATTGAAATTGTACTTATTGTCATATTTTTAATACTTGGGCATTTGGAGTTGGTGAGATTTATTCTTTGTATGTTCAGGAATACTAGTTATTTCAGATTGAACTGTGACTGGCTATAGCTAGTTGACTAATATTCCTGCAGTTCCTCCATTCTTTTCCTACCAGCAGGTGTCATTATGGAAATATGAAAATACAGTAAATTCCAAAGTTGTAGGAAATGGCTGTGAGAAATAGAAGTAGCACTTTGGATATTAAAAACAACAAAAAATGAAGAAATCATTTGGTGCTAACCAAGGACAGCATGTTTAATTACTAATTTGACACTGTTCTACCATTGGCTTATGATTTCAAGACACATACTTAGTTCTTTTTAATTAGATTAGACAAATATCTGTTAAGGCCCACTCCAGGCTTATAGAAGCTTCAAAAAAGAAAAGTAAACATAATTCTTATCCTTGAGATGGTATGATATCTGGGGAGAAAAAGGATACATTCATGAAATAATTAGTTAATGAATGAATAATTTTAAAGAAGTGTGTGTATTGGGGGTAGGGAGCAGCAAACAGATTAGATCCTGGGTGGATCTAGTCCAGACACAATTCTTTTTAATATGACAGGTTGAAGTGCATAGTTAATAAAAGTTGCAAAGTTTCCAGCTGGAAGGACTGGCATTGTTGCTACCAGTGAATAAAGAATATGTTTTACTTATTTAAGTAGATAGGAACTTCAGAATTATTTGGTAATCTTTTTTTCCCCTCTTTATTTATATGTATTTGACATGAATTGTAATCCCCGTGTATTCCCCATCACCATTTCACCAGTGCACCATCAGTCACCTCAGTCCCTTGTGCTCTTATCTGCCCTCAACCCTCTCCCTCCCCCCTCCCCACCAAGTATCCCCAATTTGTGATTGTCTTTTGTTTTATTATTATTATTATTATTATTGTTATTATTCTTTTCCTTGATCCTTATTTGGTTTCCTTATATTCCTCCTAGGGGGGAAACCATCCGGTATTTTTCTTTTGCCTTCTGAGTTATTTTGCTGAGCTCCTTCCAGCTCCTTCTTTCCTTTTTCACTTATTGCCATCAGTCATCTCTCCCTATACATCTAAAGTAACAATTAAAATATTACAATGTAATTATGTAACATGTAACAATTCAGTATAACAGTTTGCTAAAATTGGCTGATAATATGATCATGTTTTTTTATTATTTAAAAAAAATTAAACTAGATTTAATTATATTTGACATCATTTATATTCCCCAAGGAGTTCTCACCACCATTTCACCCGTGCACCATCACCTCAGTCCCTTGTGCTCTTTTTGCCCTCATCCCCCTCTTTGCCCTAATCTCCCTCCCCCACCCATGGTTCCTTTGGTTTGTCTTTGACCTTTTGGTCTTGTTGAGTTTTTTTTTTTGTTTGTTTGTTTTTGGTTGTAATTGCCCATTTCCTTGAGCTTACTCTTCTTTTTTGTTGTTGTTGTTGTAGTTGTAGATGTTGTTCTTTCATATCTCTCCTAAAAGTGAAGCCATCTGGTATTTTTCTTTTGCCTTCTCACTTATTTCGCTTCTAACTCCATCCACGTTTCTATAAATGGTCCTAGGTTATCATTTTTGATTGTGGAATAATATTCCATTGCATATATGTACCACATCTTCTTAAGCTAGTCATCTACTTTTGGGCATTTGGGTTATTTCCAGGCCTTACCAATTATAAATAGTGCTGCAATAAACATAGGGGAACAGGTATTCTTTTGTATTGGTGTTTTTGTGTCTTTTGGGTAGATCCCTAGGAGTGGGATTGCCAGATCTTATGGCAGTTCTATTTTTAGTAGACTGAGGAAGTTCCATACAGCTTTCCATAGTGGTTGGATTAACTTGCATCCCCACCAACAGTGTAGTAGGGTTCCTTTTTCTCCACATTCTCACCAACATTTGTTGTTGTTTTTTTTTTGATATGTGCCATTCTTACCGGTGAAAGGTGGTACCTCATTGTGGTCTTGATTTGCATTTCCCTGATTATGAGGGATGTTGAGCATTTTCTCATGTGCCTGTTAGCCACGTGTATGTCCTCTTTGGAGAAATGTCTTTTAAATTCTTCTGCCCATTTTTTGATTGTATTTTTTACTTTGTTTTCCTTGAGTCTTATGAATTCTTTGTATATCTTTGTGATCAGACCCTTGTGTGTTGTGTGGAGCACAGGGATTATGTTTTTTTTAGAACTATAACTAAACACTGTAGTGGGCATTTTTACTAAGAGACTTATATCAGGAACTTGGGTAACTGTACTAAAGTACTAGATCAAGATCAGTGCTTCACCAACCTTATTTTCCCCTTTAGACTTTTAGGTCTTCCAAACCATGGGATATGTGAGATTCCTTTTTTCACTCCTGGAACTCTAATACTGTGTTTGTATCTTTAGTGAGCTCTCAACATGTTTGTTGAATGACTAAAGGACTGATATCACCAAAAGATAGAGTATTTGGAATTCCTTTATCAATTAAGTTGTTAGAATGTGTGATATAAGGCTAAGAAATCACAGGTTCAATATTTCAGAATTAGTCATTCATTCAGTTAGTCATTAGGTGGCAAATTAGTTTTTTTTATAAGATTTATTTATTTATGCATACAAGAGCTGGGGTATAGGCCAGAGTCGCAGGAGGTGAGAGGAATCACCAAAGGCAGAGTGGGGAGCAGAACAGGCAGATCCACTGAAATACACTGCTGAGGGGAGCAGTGGGTGAGGCAAGAGAGGTCTGCTGTGACATGCGGGCCCCCTCCCTGGCCAGGGATCAAACTTGAGCTGCTGTGCAGCGGATTCTTCACAGTGTAGCACTCAACCCACTGCATGAAGTGTGAACTTTTCATTGTGTTGAGTGTTATTTCAGTATTAATTGGTGCAACATTTTTTCTTACCACACAGTCTCTGAACAGAGGGTAGGTCTCAGTGAAAGCCTTGATCATTTGGTATACCTTTAGAGAAAAATCTGGATATGTTGGACCAAATTGAGAGACTGTGTGTCTCTGATGCATTCATTAAGATTTTTCAAGGGTAATATTGATGGTATGTAACTTTAGCCCATTGGTTGAATTTAGAGTCTGTCACCTAAGATATTAGAGCTTAGTAGTGTCTGATTTCTCTTATGGTACCGTTTGTGACTGATAATTTTTCATTCTACATTCCTTTTTCT
The DNA here is from genome assembly GCA_019455555.1 of Galemys pyrenaicus. Classification (NCBI taxonomy): domain Eukaryota; kingdom Metazoa; phylum Chordata; class Mammalia; order Eulipotyphla; family Talpidae; genus Galemys; species Galemys pyrenaicus. The sequence goes on along the minus strand of JAGFMF010011380.1, from coordinate 10,148,770 downwards.
AATTTATTATTTTTTCTACTCTTAGGTGGTATAGGTTGATAGGTATAGACTATAGGTTGATTTGGTATTTGTTGCCTTTTCTATATTTACTGTCTAGAGTGTATGTAACCTTTTTGCTAACCTGGTACACCTGGTACATTATGACACTATGGAGGAACTGATTTGAGAAACCTTGAAGAATAATGTAAATGTTCACTGTAAGTTTTATTCTTTTTTATTTTTTTAAAGATTTATTTATTTATGCATACAAGCACTGGGGTACAGGCCAGAGGTGCGGAGAGGTGAGAGAGTCCACCAGACAGAGCAGGGGTCAGAACAGGCAGATGGACTGAAACACATTGCTGAGGGGAGCAGCGGGTGAGGCAGGAGAGGTCTGTCTGCGCCATGTGGGTCACCTCCCCAGCCAGCAGCAGGGATCGAACTTGTGCTGCAGTGACTGCGGTTTGCTTCATAGTGCATTGCTTAACCCACTGCGCCACCAGGGAGGGCCCTGAAAGTTTTATTCTTAAGAAATTTCAATATAAGACTCTTACATAGTGAAATCATACAGAAAGCTTCCTAAAAATTCCCTCACACCTCTTCCCTTCTTGCCAGCTTCACACTCTTGACAACTGTGAAAATCTCCTTTGCTGTGCCTAGAATATTCTTGGGTGGCTCGTCTACCTTTGCGCTCACACACACTGACCTACATCTAATGTATGACATTTGCTGGAACATGTACTATCTAGTTTGGGCAGTTTTTCTCTGAACATAAGCCACTCTTCCATAGAATTCTGGAAAATAAAAGTATGATAATTTTGTTTTATTTACTTTGTGATCTGGGATTGAGACATGCTGTTTGCTCTTATTTGACATAATATGTTCAGCTAAGTCAACTAAGACCCTGCAAGCCAGACCAATCTACCTTCACTTTTGTTAAATCAGTCTGACTAATATGAGGGGAAATATACAGTTACAGTATATACTAGGCTCAAAATAACACCCCTACCTTCCCTCTTGTCCCTTCTTAGACATAAAGCTATAAAGTAGCCTGCTTCTAGTCAGAAATGATTCTCACTGAGTGTAACAACCTCAAATATGGTGGTAGTTGTGGGGACTATGGCTAGTTCTTTTTTAGTTTGGCTACAACTTCCACCTCAACTCATTTTTTTTTTTTTTGTTACTATCAGAATAGGACACAGGATTATGTGTCTGGAGTAGAGGAAAACAACTAAGACTACTTTATATAATGTTACTATAAAATATATAGCAGCATCTGTATCAGTTAATATTTTTAGAGAAACAGTAGGGATTGGTGTCTATGTGCATATATATACACACATAAATGATAAATATAAACACTATGTACTTATTGAGTATAATACAATATAATTGTATTTAAATATATTTATTTTAAAACACTAATATATAAATAAGATGATAAAAATTAATTGTAAGGAATTGGCTCATGTGAGTGTCATAATATATTCATGTGATTGCAGAACCTAACAAGTTCTAAGTGCTGCAGGGTGAGTTGGTGAACTGGAGATGCAGAAGAGCTGATCATAGTTCTCTTCTGAGTCTAAAGGCCTGAGAACTAGAAGACCTAGCAGTGTAGTTCTAGTTCAAAGACTGGCAGACTTGAGATCCAGTACGATGTTTCAGTTCAGGTATGAAGTCAGGGGAAGAACTAATGTTTCCCCTTAAAGGCAGTCAGGCAGAAGAAATCTGTTACTCAGAATTTATTTATTTTTCCTATTCTGGCTTTCGACTGATTGGATGAGGCTCACCAACAGTAGTGAGAATCTCTTTACTCAGTCTATCAATTGAAATCTCAGTCTTATCCAGAACACTCCCAGAATGATGTTTGATCAGATATCTGGGCATCCATAGCCCCATCAAGTTGACATGTTTTCTATCACAGTACCCATGAAGGATGTAGGAACATATAATTTACACTTAATTTCTATTCATATATATGCATATTACTTGCTAGAAATGATCATACTTTTAGTGTTTAGTGAAAGGAAGGACATGAGAAAGCTGTAATAAAATTATTTATTTTGTGTAGTTTTCTCAAAGCGTTGTGTTAATCCTTAGATCTTTCCTCTACTTCATTAAGAACATTATCATATAAACTTTATATTGATGTTTTGCACCAGGAAATGATGTGATAACTTTTTTATTTGTTCTGTGAAAATACGAGGTCCTTTTTTCTCTAAATAGTCTACCTACCTCAAAAAGAACAGTTAAGCCAGAGTTTCTGCCTGAATGATAGCATAAAGAAGTCCTGTGGTTTTTTTTCTCATTAACTTCATCTAACTTGGGTTATTGCAGAGGAACCTGCTATGGTGACTCACCTCAATATGATGCCTTTTGGGTTTTGTATTATCGGCTTTCTTCATCTGAAAATTTGATAGAGAGACGCCTGTCGAGATTACAGCTTGATAAAATTAGTGGTTATTTGTGACATAGCACAGGGAAATACAAATTGGGTGGGATGGGCCTTTGGGTGTGGGGTTTTTTCTTTCAGAGAATGCTTTTATAAGACAGGTAGAGATATAATTGCTACTTTTCTAAATCCAACCTGCTGGGAGGCAAAATGTGCTGTGATAAGGTTACTTTGTGGTAAACCTTCACAGAGACCTTTAGTCCAATAACTGGTCCAAAAGAAAGACTCAAGAAAAAGACATTATTTGATGTTAATGGTCATTACTATTGCTGTGCCTTGTGCTTTTATTTATTTATTTAAATTTTTTTAATTAAAATATTTTAAAATTTACATATACTTGCCATCAATTGTAATCCCAATGTATTCCCCATCACCATCTCACCAGTGCACCATCACCTCAGTCCCCTGTGCTCCTGTCTGCCCTCAACCCTCTCCCTCTTCCCTCCCCACCAAATGTCCCCAATTTGTCCTTGTCTTTTCATTTTTGGTTTTTGTGTCTTTATTGTTATTATTATTGTTGTCCTTATTCCTTTCCTTGATCCTTATTTGGTTCCCTTATATTCCTCCTAGGGGAGGAACCATCTGATATTTTTCTTTTGCCTTCTGACTTACTTCGCTGAGCATAATCCCCTCCAGATCCATCCATGTTCCCATGAATGAGTCTAGTTTTTCATTTCTGATTGCTGAGTAGTATTCCATCGTGTATATGTACCATGCCTTGTGCTTTTAAATCAGACTCTTTGCACGGTCTGATCCCCTCCCACCCATAGCCCTTCCTTGGTGTGATTTGTACAACTATGCTCTGGTGTTTCAGGCCTTGTTCTCATCTAACCAATTTTCATTCTCATCTAACCAACATCTCAAACTTAACCTTTATCCTTCTTTTTCAGCCTTGTGCTTGCCTCTGGGTTAAAGATATTTTTGGCTTCTCCATTCCCCAATCCTTCTCATTTCTAATCATTGAAATATATTCCAATCTCACTCTGGACTCTGGGGCATCACCCTTTATTGACCTCTACCCAGTTTATGATGAGAGGGGTAAAGCAATATTACTATATATAAAATTATTTTATTCACAAATTACTTTCTTTCTAGATTTGTACTTGCTCACATTAGAATTTTGCTCCTTTAGGATGTTCATAGTAAATAACCAAGGAAATGTACAAAATGTACCATTAGTAGAACAATCTCTGTAATGGGTGGTGTAGAGGGTTAAATCAAAGGGGTGAAAAATAAGAAGTTTGAGAAATACCTGTTTTTGAACACAGCTTTTATCGAATAAGGTCCCAGCATTGTACAGGGCATAAAGGAGTTTAATGGCAAAAGTGTTAGGAGATTAAAACATACTGGAGGCCAAGGCTAGTTGCTGACCCAGTTTAGTTATCACTAAAGGGTCACTTTGGTCAGGGACTCAAACATAAAGTCTGTCTTCAAAACTTTTCTAAATTATAAAATATTGTTAGAATTCAGTGAACTTTTTTTCATGAGAAGGAATTAGGAATTAATTATCCTCATAATTGGACTAAGTTTTTCTTATTAACAATAAAAATGGTTACTGCTTGTATTGTTTTCACCTGGGGGCTTAGTGGTCATAAAGCACTCTAAACCAAATTAATTTGTAAAGTTTATTTTGACAAGAGGCTAATACAAAGCTAAAGCATAGTTTGTATAGTGCTGTTATCATGGTACTCTTGGGCATAATTTATATATAAATAAAATAAAAGAGTAAACATAACTTTCAAGCTGATTGCCTGTAAAGACTTAATTGGAACCAGTTTTCTGCTTTTAAAAGTGATTTATTTTAAGTGTGCTTTTAAAAACAAAGGTCTTATTGATAAGCATTTTAAGTATATTATCTCAATGTTGGATTTAAGTAAAAGGTCAAATCTTGTAGAAGTATTTTTGGTATGACTCAATTCTGATCACAAACTTTATCAAAAAAAATGAAATTAGTTTGCATTCTTTAAAGTCTGAGAATGTGTTTTAAAAGAGAAAGGAACTGTTGTATCTACACCCCACCCCCCTCCACACATAAAAACTACACCCAAAGGAAAGAACTTTGGTTGAGAAACATGGAAGCCAAAAATTCCAAATGCATTTGCATATATATTCTTTAAATAGTTTAGTAGGGGAAAAGCACTATATGTGTTTCACTAGGAGAATGAACTTAATTAACATATAATTTTTGTAGCATGGACAGCTGAACCGCAGATTTGTTTTTGCTAGAAATTATTTGCATTTATTCAACTTATTCAGTTAAAGGACCTACCTTTTATTTCAGAAAAACTAATGTGGAACTCAATATTTAATTTCTGTGTAGTAATTAATCTTTCAATAATCCCCTTACCCTGACCCTTCTATGTCCTGATTTTCTATGACTTACCTATTTCTTTTAAAGATTTATTTGTTTATGCATACAAGAACTGGAGTGTAGGCCAGAGGTGCGGGGAGTGGGGTGGGGGGGGTTGAGAGAATTCACCAGAGACAGAGTGGGAGCAGAATAGATGGATCTATTGAAATACGCTGTTAAGGGGAGCAACAGGCAAGACAGGAGAGGTCTGCTGTGCCATATGTGGGTTAGCTCCCTGGTTGGGGATGGAACTTGTGTTTCATTGGCTGGCAATAGCTTGATCATGCTGTGCCTTTAATCCTTGCACCACCAGGGAGGCCCCCATGAACCTTTTTTTCTTCTAATTACTTGATTGATCAAGTGATAGTCAAACAGCTGATCATAGTAGGGCAGACTGCTGATGGACTGTGCAACTCAGTGCCAACAGATGTTTGGCCATTTGGTTCCTTTCCCAAGCAATGGTATCACTCAACTGACTTTTGCAATCTAGAGTTTCATCAGAGGCAGAGTTTCATCAGACCTTTTTACTTTTGTTTTTAGTTCTACTGCTTTCCCTAGCTTTATGAATGACACCAGAAGTGTGTACAAAAGAAAGACCAAGGCAGACAGACACAGTTCCTCAGAAAGTACTTGCTTGATAAAAGTTTGAAGCAACCAGAAGTATTAAACAACACAAGTTTATTATCCCTTAATTTCCCTGGTGGGGAAACTGTTTCAACAATGGATTTCATTGTACTTAATCCATTTCTTGCTCTTCAAATGACTGAAAGGAAATGCCTACCTTTAGGAGTCTGAGAGGATTGCTGTTCAGGCAGCATGATGATCAGTGGGACCCAGACTTCCAGAATATCATCTCTATTTGTACCTTGAATAGTCTCTGCCTTAGATATGAGAGTTATTTGAAGGATCCTCCTGAACTTCCATCACCTTCTATGGCAAACAAATGGCAGTCTTGGCTCTTTTCCATTGAAAATGGTCCTTTCAACACACTAACCAAAAAAAAGCGAAACCCACCAACTGGGAGAAAATCTTTACACACAACATTACTGACAAGGGACTTATCACACAGATCCACAAAGAACTAACCAGACTAAACAGAAAAAAA
>JAGFMF010011380.1:10094208-10134757 GCA_019455555.1 Galemys pyrenaicus | reverse complement strand
CATTGCAATTTTTATTGGAATAGTGTTGAATCTGTAGATTGCTTTTGGTAGGATGGCCATTTTGATGACGTTAATTCTTCCAATCCATGAGCAAGGGATTTTTTCCATTTCTTTGTATCTTCTTCTATTTCTTTTGGCTTTGGGTTTTTGATTTACCTCTTGGTATAGAAGCAGGATCAAAACCTGTGACTTGTTCATTATCTTGTTCTTGGCAGGTATTTTTTTTTGAGAAAAGATACACTGTTCCTCTTGGTTAAAACGAGTATCCCTTACCCCTTATTTCCCTTTCTTACTCCCATGAATTCCTTTCTCCTCTTTCTGTTTGTTTCAACCTCCCTGTCCTGGTAATCCATATCTTTCTTTAGGAAGTATTGTCTTGTCTTCTTGAGGGGGAGACATCCTGTCTTCTCATTCTTTTTTGTGTCTTGTACATTTTAGCTCTCCTGATTAGCTTGCTGGAGTTTGATTCTGGGTCTTGTAGGAGGCTTGCTGGGCTCTAGAAGTGGGAACTCAGCTGTCCCTTCTCCCTTTTGACATGGATGTGCTCGCTGAGCACAACTTTGAGGAGCATTAAGAGTAGCACTTATGATCTCTGAAAGATTCAGAGTCTTTCCAGTGATACATAGCCTCCTCAGTATTGTTTGTTTTTTAGCACTAGTATCCCTCTGTAAGAGGGGTATGTGTATGTGAGTGTATGTGAAATTCTTGAGCAGCTCTATTTCTTGAAGAATAAAATTTGAAAACCATGACAATCTCATATTTATATTTAGAAATCACAGCCATACTTAGGTTCAGTCACAGCTTTTTTTTTTATAGTCAGACACTGATACATTTTACTTTTCCCTTACTGAAATGAAAAGACGGGCAGATTAAGAATTTATGGTACAAAAAAAAAGAAAGAAAGAATTTATGGTATAACAAACTATTGGAGGCATTATACTCACTAGAATTCCACAGATTTAATTTTCTTATTTTTACTTTCTTGCAGCAGGCCTTTTAAATACACCAAAGACAGCAGACATTTGGATTTCCCCCCTCAGTTCTGTTTGGAAATAAGTTCCCTGAGTATTACAGTTAGAAAAGCTGTTTTGACAACATAGTGGAATGCTCCAGAAATGGGCAGAAAGGAGGCTTTGATTTCACGATTAAGGTGTAATGAAATCAGAACTCACTATTTCCAATGAAATATAGTGATCCATCTAATTAGAATCTGACCCATAAGGAATAATCTCTAAAGTGATATTTTTAGATTTGCTTAGTTGTTTAAAGTAGGTTATAGATGCAGGGCTTTGTCGTCATTCGTAGATATCAGTTAAGTGGGATTGAGTACCTGAGATCCATAGGCATGGCTGGTTGTTCTGGTAGGTTGGCCTGTCAGAGCTATTGAGATTTATTTTGAACATTTAAGTGGAAATATTTTCTCTATTTTAAATGGACAAGTAGATGCTTTAATTTACGACTGTATGTTTTTGCTGAACTGACAACACCCCGGACAGACGTAAGGCTTCCCTGCATAGTCAAATGATTAGAGCACGAGCCTGTGGAGTTGGATAGTGATTTTACTATTAGGAAAATTATTTAGACCTTTGGTGCCTCTTTTTTTCCCCCACTTAGAAAGATGAAATGATTTAATACCTGGGAAATGCTGAGGGTAGCGACTGAGATTTTAAAACAGTTCAATAAAACTGTTATTAAGAAAAAGGGAGGGCTCTTCCATCAAGGTGAACTGTGGGCACTGGGATAGTACAATCCCTGAACCATGCTGGGAGCCAAAGACCCCACCATCTCCCTCTGGAACTGAGAGAGCGTGGGTTCCTCGAACAAAGGTGAGTAGGATAGCGCATCTGTGCTGAGCAAGGCTGCTACAGGCCCCATGCCTGTGTTTTGTAATTGAGTAGAGAAAGTGAGGGATCCACCATCAAGTGAACTGCAGACACCAGGAAAGTACAGGCCCTATGACATTTTGGAAGCCGAGGATCCCATGATCCCTCTCTAGAACTGAGAGAGGATGGTCTCTACAACAAAGCTGAACAAGATAATGTGCATGCCCAGCAAAGCTGCTGCAGGCTCTGTACCCACATTTCGGAACTGAGTAGAGAAAGGAAGGAATCCAACATTAAGGTGAACTGCACACGTGGGGATAGTGTGGCCCCTGAGCCATTGTTGGAAGTCAGGAACACCATGATCCCCTTCTGGAACTGAATGAATACAGAGGGAGGGGACCTTCAGGGACAGTACCCATCAACCTATCCACAGCATCACTACCCCTGTGGAGTTTGTTGTAATAGTGCTGGACTTGGTCAGGCCACCAGTTCCCAACATCCCAGAAGGAGCACCCCAAAGAGATGCCTGCCAGGACCAGTGGTACAGTATCCCAACACATAGAACAAATTAGAAAATAAACCATAGGGAGAAGGAAAAATACAAATAACCAAGCAAGGCCCTAGGGGAAGGACACACCACACACAAAAAAATCAGCAACCAGAACTCAACAACAATGATGTGGAAGGACTTCTCTGACTGCCAGATAGAGAATTTAAAATCACCATGATTGAAAATAAAGAAGATGAAAAGGAAAAGAATGATATGAGAAATATAATTAATGTACTGAATAATGAAATTGAATCCTTAAAGAAGGAAGTGAAGGAACCACACTATTAAAAGATTAATAGAGGAGCTAAATAACTCTGGGAAAAACAATGAAGACAGAATTGATGAAGAATAGTAACAAATCAGTACTCTCAAAGATACAGAAAAAGAACCAAATATGAAAAGAAAAGAGAAGTACAAAAGGAAAAGAATGAAGAAACACTTCAAGAACTATCTGACACCATGTAGAAAGGTAACATAAGAGATATAGGAATTCCAGAAGGTGAGGAGAGAGACCAAGGAACTGAGAAACTATTCAAGAAGATAATTGAAGAGAACTTCCCAAACATGAGGAAGGAGATGAAAATAGACACACAAGAGATGAGAAGAACACCAAATTACCACAATGAAGGAAAACCTACAGCAAGAAATAACAGTAATGTTCCAAGGGTCCAAGACAATGAAAAAATAATGAAACTGACAAGGGGGAAGAAACAGATAACCTATAAAGGAAAACCCATCAGGACCGACATCATACCTTTCTGAAGAAACACTACACGCAAGAGAATGGAGTAACATATTTAACAATCTCCAAGACAGCAAATGCCAGTGAAGAATACAAAGCTTTTCTTCCTCTATGAAGAATAAATAAAGGCTTTCTCAGATAAACAGAAGCTCTAGAAATTCATTACAACTTACCCTCCACTCTAAAAAATTTTACAAGAACCCTAAAGTCAAAACCAACCAGAGAATGAATAAGAACAGCATAAGACAAAGAATAAAATCACAAAACCCAAACAAAATGGCAAATACAGATGCCAACATACCAATATTTATTAACTCTCAATGTAAATAGACTAAACTCATTAATAAAATGGCACACAGTAGCTATGTAGCTACTTAAAAAGTAGCTGAATTAAAAAACAAAATCCAACCTTTTGCTATTTCCAGGAAAAACATTTAACTACAAAAGATAAACATAGAAAGTAAATGGTTTGAAAACAATCCTACAAGCAAATGGACCCAAAAAGAAGGAGGAACAGCTACACTTTATAGCAGATGAAAAAGACTTTAAACTAAAAAAGGTAAAAAGAGACATAGATGGACAGTACATTATGATTAAGATATAACACTCATCAACATATACTCACCAAATGAAGGAGCACCAAAATATATAAGACAATTATTATCAACTTTGAAAACAGACATTAGAGAAAATACACATATAGTAGGAGATTTTGACACCCCATTCTCACCAATGGATAGATCAATGAGACAAAAAATAAACAAGGACACTAAACTCCTAAATAAAGACCTAGACCTGATGGGCTTAACAGACATCTATAGGACACTGCACCTAAAAATACCCTGGTACACATTTTTCTCAGTTGTGCACACATCATCCTCCAGAAAAGATCACATACTGGGACACAAAACAAACATCAACAATACATTAAGATTAAACTCAGTCCAACTATCTTCTCTGATAATAAAGGTATCAAACTAGAAAAAAATCATGAAAAAAAAGCAATGAACCCTCCCACTTCATGGAGATTGAAGTCCACACTGGAGGACCATTGGATTAAAGAAGAAATCAAAGAAGAAATTAAAAAATACTTTGAGTCAAGTGACAATGAGGATACCACTTTCCAGAATGTATAGGGTATAGCAAGAACAGTAATAAGAGGAAAGTATTTAGCAATACAGGCTCACATCAATAAACAAGAAAGAACTCAAAGAAACAACATAATCTCCCATCTCGAAGAACTAGAAAAAGAACAACCCCCCCCCCAAAAAAAGTAGAAGAAAGGAAATAGTAAAAATCAAAGCAGAAGTAAATGAAATGAAATTTAAAAAGCCGAAAGATCAACGAGATCAAAAGTTGGTTCTTCAAAAAATGAACCAAATAGGCAAACCTCTAGCCAGGCTCATGAAGAAAAAAATGGGAGAAAAACAAATAAATAGGCTCATGAATGAAAGAGGAGAAATTACAACAGAGTCAGTAGAAATTAAAAGATAATCAGAGATTGCTATGAATAATTATATGCAAACAAGTTCAACATTCTAGAAATATGGACAAATTCTTAGAATGATACAGTCATTCAAAGCTAGATAAAGAAGAAATGGAATACCTAAACAGACCAATTACAAGCAGTGAAATTGAAACAGTAATCCAAACATTTCCCAAAAACGAAGCCCAGGACCAGATGGCTTCACAGATGAATTCTACCAAATGTTTAGAAATGAACTAGTGCCTATCCTACACAAAATCTTTTAAAAAATTAAGAAAGAAGGAATACTACCAAATATGTTTTATGAAGCAAACTTTATACTAATACTAAAATCAAATAAAGACAGCACAAAAAAAGAAAATTACAGGCCAATCCTCGTAATGAACACTGATACAAAAATCCTCAATAAAATCGTTGCCAGCAGAATCCAACAATGCATCAAAAAGATAATAAACCACATCAAGTGGGATTTATTCCAGGACACAAGGATGGTTCAACATCTGAAAGTCAATTAATGTAATCCAACACATCAACAAAAAGAAAAATAAAAGCCATATGATCATATCAATAGATGTCAAATGAGGAGGCATTTGACAAAGTTCAACATCCATTTATTATGATGGCCTTGAAATTCTTGGGATAGAATGAACATACTTTAACACGATAAAAGCCATATATGACCAACCCACAGCCAGTATTTTTCTCAATAGTGAAAAGCTAAAAGCCTTTCCTTTAAGATCAAGAACAAGACAAGGATGTCCACTCTCCCCACTGCTTTTCAATATAATACTGGAATTCCTAGCCAGAGCAATAAGACAAGCAAAAGATCTACAAGGAATCCAAATATGGAAAGAAGAAGTAAAACTATCACTATTTGCACTATTTTCTATCCACAGTAAAACTAATCAAAACAATCAAGTAACTCAGTTAAGTAGCAGGATAGAAGATCAACACAGATAAATCAGTAGCCTTTGTATATACAATCAATCTGAAGAAGAAGATCAAGAAAACCACCCCTTTTATAAGTGAAAAAAAATCAAATACTTGGGAGTAAACCTATCAAAAGAGGTGAAGAACCTATACAAAGAAAATGATAAAACATTGTTAAAAGAAATAGAAGAAGACACAAAGGAATGGAAAGACATCCCGTGCTCATGGATTGGAAGAACTAACATTATCAAAATGGCCATCCTGCCAAAAGGAATTTATAGATTTAATGAGATCCTGATAAAAATCTCAATGACATTCTTCAAGGAAATATAACAAATATTGATGAAATTCATACAGACCTATGAAAACCTTAACTAGCTAAAGCCTTCCTGATTAAAACAAAGGAGAATGGAGGTATCACCCCCCCAGACTTCAAACTATACTACAAAGTCATAATAATTAAAGCAGTATGGTACTAGAATGAAAACAGACACACACCAATGGAACCTATTAGAAAGCCCGGGTTAAAGCCACACAGATATGGACAACTAATCCTTGACAAAGTAGCAAAGAATATGCAATGGAACAAGGGCAGTTTGTTCAATAAATGTGCTGGGAAAACTGGACTACCACATGCAAAAGAATGGAACTAGGATACTATCTCATACCCTGAACAAAAATCAACTCAAAATGAATAAAAGAATTGAGCATAAGACCTGAAACCATAAAATCAATGTAGAGGAAAATATAGATAAAACACTACATGACATACATTTCAGTAACATATTTAAACACAAAGAAAGTGAAGGAAACGATAAATTTCTGGGACTACGTCAAACTAAAAAGCTTCTGTACAGCAAAAGAGATATTAATCAAGACAAAGAGACACCCTACTCATTGGGAGAAAACTTTTGCACTCCACACAACTGATAAGGAACTAATCACAAAATATACAAAGAACTCACAAGACTCAACAAAAACAAACAGTCCAATCAAGAAATGGGCAGAAGAACTTAAAAGACACTTCTCCAAAGAGGAAATGCAAATGGCCAACAGGCATATGGAAAAATGTTTGTCTCTCATAATCAGGGAAATGTAAATTAAAACCACAAGGAGTTACCACCTTACACCAGTGAGAATGGCACATATTAAAAAAAACTAGCAACAACAAATGTTGGTGAGGCTGTGGTGAAAAAGGAACTCTCCTACATTGTTGGTGGGAATGCAAGCTGGTCCAGCCACTATGGAAAGCTGTGTGGAGGTTCCTCAGACTACTAAAAATGGAGCTGCCATATGTCCCAACAATTCCACTCTGAGGTATCTATCCAAAGGAAACAAAAACATAAGCTTAAAAGGATACCTGCACCCCTATGTTTATTGTAGCACTGTCGATAATAGGTAAGACTTGGAAACAACCCAAATGCCCAAAAATAGATGATTAGATCAAGAAGATGTGGTATATATACACAATGGAATACTGTTCAGCAATCAAAAAAGATAAATTAATGCCATTTGCAGCAACATGGATGGAGCTAGAAGGGATTATGCTTGTAATAAGTCAGAAGGAAAAAGAATAGGAGTAATATAGGAGAACCAAATATGGAATCAGGGAAAAAATAATAAGAAGAAACACAACACAACACAACAAAACAAAAATTAACAGGCATCTATAAATCAGAGACATTCTCCTGGGGAGGGGAAGGGAGAGAGGGATCAAAATGAGGGTAGGAACAGCACAAGGGACTATGGTGATGGTGCGTAGGTGAATTGGTGATGGAAATTGTATTGGGACTACACTTGATAAAAGAAAGCAAACACTGCACAAAAATGAACAATGCTGTAAAAAAAATAAATAGTTAAAAAAATAAAACTGCTGTCACCATGCCATCTAAAAGTATTAAGAGACAAAGCTCTTACAAAGCATTTATTTCTGTGCTAGGCAAGTGGATGGGGCAGGCTGAACATGATCTCCAGTTCTTCTAGATATGCTAACTTTTGTCATCCTCTTCTCCGTGACTTATTTTTCCCCACCTTCCAGCCTGGGTTATTAATAGTCTTACTCTCTCAGTAACTCTGTGGTTCAAAGGGTGAACCAACTACTCTGAGCTTTAAATTGAGCAGGGACATATATACCTTAATAAAAGACAAAAGGATGAAAGGAACTGGAAAAAGTATTTAGGGAACTGGCTAATGATTTCCTAGATCTCCAAACAATAGACACTGTGAGAAGGGGTTTGGGGTGGAGGGAAGAAAGTTTCCCAGAGTGGTCAAGTAACACCAAAAATGCACCTTACTGAAGTCATTGGCTTTGTACATTCTGCCAAAAGAGAGTCTTTAGTTTACATACTCCTCAGACATTGTGTCTCTTATATATATGCTTGTGTAAGTTGTTTTCTATAATCAGATTGCTTTGTTCTGAAAATCTAGCAGAGTGCTGATTCTGAAGCCCTAGGAATTCTATCTGTAGAAAAGGGGAAAGGAGGAAGGTACATTTTAGAATGTGATTCTCTGAGGGAGGACTGATTTGGATTGGGTCCTGAAGTGGGGGCTAGCACTGGAGGAAGCATGTAGATCTTGTGTATTTGAGGACCAAAGAGAAGTAAAAGAAGATGGGGTTAGGGTCCAGAAGAGACGTGAAAGCCTGCTAAAGCTAGCACATAATGCAATAACTGTCTTTGAATAGGCCTGGGCCAAACTTCAGCTCTGTTATTGAATGGTTTTGTGAGAAAGTCATTTCTTTCCTACTGATAGGAACTTTTCTCATTTGGGCCGTAATCAAATATCTCATAATATGAATTAATTTCTGAGGTTTAATATTTATAAATCTAAAGAGGAATAGGATTTAGATGGTGAATCCTTTCATTTTTTGGTGTTTCACATCTTTGCACTTTCTGGTGTTTTAAGACAGTGGAGAGAGATTTATTAGTTTTCTAGGGCTGCTGTAATTAAGTACTACACACTGGATGGTTTAGAGCAACAAACGTTTATAGCCTTACAATTCCGGAGGCCAGAAACCTAGAATCAAGATGTTAACACATTTGATTCTTTCTGAGGGCTATGAGGGAGAAATTTTGTTTCTTGCCTCTCTCTTGGCTTCTGGTGTTTTTCTCCCTTCATCCGTTGTCTTTCCTCTGTGCATACCTGTCACTGTCCAGATTTCCCCTTTTTATATGACACCAGTCAAATTGGATTTAATGGCCCATCCCGTTCAGTTTGACCTTACCCTAACTAAATTACATTTACAATAACCCTATTTCAGAATAAATGACATTTGAGATACTAGAGTTAGAATTTACCATATGGATTTTTTTGGGGGCACAATTCAACATGTAGCAGGAGGTTATTGTTAGGTGTCAGCTGATAGAATAAATTGTGGCATGTCTTTACTAATGGTTTTGTTGTAATTGAAAATTATGGATTCTTTGTAAATCTTGGCTATTTGGATAGCCCCTTGTCACATGCACGCCATGTAAATATTTTCTCCCATTTGGTTTTTGTTTTAAGGACAGTTTACTTTGCTGTGCAGAAGCTTTTTAGTTTGATGTTGTCCCATCTATTTTTTGCATTTATTCCCCTTGTTTCAACTCTGCAGTTCAATAATTTGTGCATTTTGATTATGACATAATAAAGCTCCACGCTTTTGATTAAGGGGCTTACATCTTATAATATTCAAGGACTCCTACCTGTGGTTGCCCAAACAGTATAAAGCCCATTCTACTCGATGAGTTCTGACATCCCTAGATTACTGACCTTGATTAACCTCATGAGTTTGAGTACAGAGTAGATGAGTCTAGAGCAGAGTCTACCAAGTTTTCAAAAAAGATCTATATCTAACCATCTGCTTGTGATGTTTTTAAAGCATATGTATCCTCTCAGAGCACCAACATTCCAGATTCTGCGAGAGCATGCCATGTCAAATTGTCTGCTCTTCATCACCTTCATCAAAGCTTGGATGAGAAAATGATATTTGTGAAAGACTGTTTGGAATTCATCTTTTCTTTTAGTTGTACAAGTTTTATGCTTGAATCAAGCCAAACCAAGAGAAATTTCCATTGTTGGAAATTCTAAACTGCTTATGAAATTATATTCTTTGGTTGCATTTTAATATCATCCAACAAAAACAGGCAGTTTATTAAAAGGCCCCAATAATGTTGTCTCACAGAACTCTCTGGACGAATTTTCCTAGGATCAGAAAGAGAACCAAAGAGCAGAAAGACTCTTACCTGACCCTCTAGTCATGCTTCTTACTGTGCCAGTTTTCTTTTTTTCCTGAAGACCCTTAAGTATTTCCAATATGCATAGCAAACTGTCCATAAACAGGACAAACAGGTGGCTTGGGTACACACTTATAACCAAGTCTGGAGGAGATTGATCAGGGAGGGAGATAGGAGGAGGTAAGTGATTCGGTATACAATTTTCAGAGAAAGAGTCTCTATTACAAAAGAGTGGGAAGTCCGGCTTGTGAGCTGTGACCTCCGTGACAAGAGCGATTTAAAAATGAGTGACACTGAGAAGGGCAAGAAGATTGTTGTGCAAAAGTGTGCCCAGTGCCATACTGTGGAAAAAGGAGGCAAGCACAAAACTGGGTCAAATCTCCATGGTCTTTTGGGTGAAAGACAGGTCAGGCCCCTAGGTTTTCTTACACAGATGCCAACAAGAACAAAGGTATCATCTGGAAAGAGGACACACTGATGGAGTACTTAGAGAATCCCAAGAAGTACATCCCTGGAACAAAAACGATCTTCGCTGGCATTAAGAAGAAATCAGAAAGGGCAGAGTTGATAGCTTACCTCAAGAAAGCTACTAATGAGTAATAGTTGGCACTGTCTTATTTATCATAAAGCAGAAACGTTTCATGACTTTTTTGTGTGTACCATATTTACATTGATCTCATACACCAGAATTCAGATCATGAATGGCTGATAGATTTTTCTTTGTTTGACAGTCATAATTTATATAAGATTGGCTTGTGGTTAAATGGAAAAAAAAGTGTCTATTATGTTTCAGCATTAAAAAATAGTATTGTCATGTTTTTCTCATTTATAGGGCATAGAATATGAGATAAAACTTAACTTTTTTACCTATATTTTATCTACTCTGTCCTCCAACTGACTTTGCAGGTGGTATGTATTTTTATCACGTGGAATTTCCTTTACTAGAAATCCTTGTTTGTGGGAAGACCATTCTTATGCCCCATGTTTTATGTTGAAGAATTCAATAAGAAGCATAGAGAAAATATATTGTACTTTTTGGGTAGAAATGGTGTTGAAGGGACTCTCAGTGACATCACTGAGTAACCTCAAAAGGTTTCACACAACAATATTGCTTTATAACTCTATAAAATATTAAATTAGAAAATTAAGTGTAACTTACTGTTACTTTTCTCTGTGGCTCTGAGACAAATATAAAACTCAACTATAGTGC
Organism: Galemys pyrenaicus; assembly: GCA_019455555.1. Taxonomy (NCBI): domain Eukaryota; kingdom Metazoa; phylum Chordata; class Mammalia; order Eulipotyphla; family Talpidae; genus Galemys; species Galemys pyrenaicus. Next base: position 10,123,802 of record JAGFMF010011380.1, on the reverse strand, counting down.
CTCCCTGGTGGTGCAGTGGGTTAAGCAATGCACTATGAAGCAAACTGCAGCTACTGCAGCAGGACTTCAGCCCCCGGCCAGGGAGGGGACCCACATGGCGTAGTAGCAGATCTCTCCTGCCTTGCCTGCTGCTCCCCTCAGCAGGGTGTTTCAGTCGATCTGCCTGTTCTGCTCCCCACTCTGTCTCTGGTGAATTCTCTCACCTCCCTGTACTCTGGCCCAGCTCTTGTATGCATAAATAAATAAATCCTTAAAGAAAAAACTCAACTAAAACTATTGTTGAGGTCTCCTCTGTTGTGCACATTTGTCTTTGTGTGTGTGTGTGTGTGTGTTTTTTTGCGACTGAACTAAAATCACTGTATATGTTTCATAGTCCTGATGTTCTCTTCTTATTTGTTTTTATTGGAAACACCTCAGACTACTGACAAATTCTTAATAGTATATTTAACACTATATATATATATAATATATCTCTCTCCACTGTCTTAAAACACCAGAAAATGCAAAGATGTGAAACACCAAAAAATGAAAGGATTCACCATCTAAATCCTATTCCTCTTTAGATATATATAAAATATTATTGCTGACTATTTAAATATAGGCCATGAAATGTGTGGCCCTCAGGGTCTTAAAGTACATGGATTCATAGATTATTATCATTGGTGTATTCTTTTTTTTTATTAATTAATCTATTTTTCTTACAATGTTTGCTTGCTTTTCATGGTGTAGTCCCCTTAGGATTTCCACCACCAATTCACCCGTGCACCTGTGTATCACCACAATTGGTGTATTATTCATGGTAGAGCAGTAGCATACAGCAGAGTCTGGTTGACAAGACAGCAAGTCACTTCCATTAAATTTTCTCTTTGCAGAAGGAAAAGTGAAAAGTTTTTGGAAGAGACTAATGAACAATCAAATAAACATGAGTTTGCAGGTGTTTCATCCATGATTATTTGTCAGTCAGCAGAAAACAAGAGATACTGGGGGCTGGTTGTACCTAGGGAAAGGGACACAGATACATTCTACAGAGAGGCCACCAGCTTGGGCGTGGGGGGAATAACAAGGAACACTCCCTCCAAAAAACCCCAAAAACCAACAATAAAAAACAGGGACCCCAGGAAAGTGTGTGTGTGTGGGGTAGACCACTCTTCACCACTTCATTTTAGGTGGCCTTTTTTTCTCTCTTCTTTTGTCTTCTCTGTCCCCTAAACTCTTAATTTCCACCCTTCCACTCCCCTTTCTTTCATTCCCCAGTGTCAGCTGAACATTGTGATTCCTGTACTTGAGGTTTTGCTTGCAGCTCCTGCAATCTGCCAGATGCCCTAGGCTTTGGGGTGTTTTTTTCCCACAGTCCTCAGGAGAGAGAAAGGGCAATTTCTCCACACCCACCAGGTTGCTCTGCTTTGTGATCCCAAAGAGCAGGACTGGGGAAGTGAAAGCTGCTAACCCGCCCAAGACTATGAGTCAGCATTTCTCCCCTTGGACTTAGGCCTGGGGAGAGACCCTGGGAGAGGATGTGGAGGAGGCACTTTCCTTTCCCAGACTAGAGATCAGACATCCCCAGGGACGGGGATGAGGCGTGGGGAGAATGAGAGGTGGGGACTGGGAGCACAATTCCTATCTTCTTGGGTATGTATAAATCACTGAATTTGTGTGAACTGGTATCAGAATTCTAAAATATATACTGAAAGTCTTTAACTCCTAATTAAAAATTATTTGAAAATTTATTTTATATTGCTCTCAGAAGTATGAGAAGGAAAAAATACAAAAAAGTAAGTTAAATTATATTATTGTGTTTAAAAGTGTATAATACAATTTTCAAAAGATGCTATATAGTTTAAAGAATCTTTGAGTGGTTTAAAAATTTTTTTATATTTGAATTTTTATATTTAAAATTTTATATTTAAATTTTTTATATTTAAATTTTCTATATACTTATAGAAGTTTTAAGTATGACAAGCACATAATAGTTCCTGTAGTATCATTTAATTAAATTATTTTGGTCACAGGAAATTCAGCAAGTTAGATCGTTCATAAGAGGTCACTCTATTTTTAGCCAAAGAGCAATGTGCACTTTTGAATTAAAAAGTTATTTATTACTTATTGGGAATTTGTTTTGTAAAAACTAGTTGCCACATAATGTTATATGATGGTGAGATATTTTTCCAATTTTAGATTTCATATATAATGACATATGACTCTTCTAATTTTAAATAAACAATTAAAAGCCTTTCTGGTTCACTGATCTTCATGTAGTTTGCTTGTTTCACAAAGAGTATTAAAACTAAGTTCTTGAATTCTCATATTGTATAGAAATATCTTAGGAACCATTTCTGAGTTGTACAAGACTTTTTTTTTCATTTTCCTGAGGCATAGTAATATATTCTTATATTTGGTTGTGGCTATAGTCAGTTACCATTTCTGGATACAGTGACATGATTTTTAGTTAGTCACAGCCACTGGTGAGGATAGTTGACTAATTTAAAAAATACTTTGCAAACACATGGGCATTGTATTCTGTTAACAGATTTCACAGATTATTCCTGTAGTCTACCCTAGATTTCTCTTGATGAAGTTTAGACTCATTTCCTCATGTCCTTCCCTTAGTGGTGACTAAGACCAGCTGTACTTCAATCTGTTAATACTGCTGGAACTCTGAAGCTATAGCTCTTCCCAAGGGACCTAACTTACCTTAGGGAACCAGCTTGCCTCCCACATTCTATTTTCTTCGATGGACAAAATGGAGTTGCTTTTATTCAGAATAAGTTGTGGCTTAAGCCACACTACATTTCTCAGTGGTGTGGCATGTGATTTATCTGGTTTCTGGTGAGAAGGGTGGATATTTTTCAAGAATAAGTATCAAACATTTTTTGGCATTTCTCTTGGCACCAAGCACCACAAAGTAATTAGTATTTCATACACTCATAGGGAGTGTGTTTAGACAGAAGCAAACTTTCAACATTATAATCCTTAATTAGTGCCATATGAATAGGATGTCTGTGGAAATGGCTTATCTTTTACATACTAGGATTTTCTGAGTTTTACATGAGTATATGTGTTGAAAAGTCACATTATAGGAAAAGTCTTGAGTCTACAGAGTCTATTTGAATGACTAAGAATGTTTACATCTAGAATAATAAATGAGCTGTGTCTTAGGTTATAAATCTAGGTATCTATCCTTGTTCTAAAATGAAACATTGACCAATAACAGAGTCCACATTATTTTAGAGCAATACAATGTTGGGTAGATTTTTTTTTCTGAAAATCTTGAAAATCAGGGTGGTGGTTAGCCTTGGTAAATTTGCTCAAAGACTTTCATGGAAAGTAAACTACAATTTTAGGATGGTACATGGTGTAATGATCCTTGAATTGTGTTCCATAGGCAAGACCAAGTTGTTTTGCCACTGAAGTATTGGAAAAATGATTGTCTTATTGATTCTAAGAAAATAGGGCTTACACTTTATATCCCAATACTTTCTTAAACTTTGATATCTGAGTTGTGCTACATGTACTATAAGAGACTAAAAAACAATCATAACACATTAACTTTTTAAAATGTAAATGTGTCATTTCATAGTGTTTTGCAAAAATACCATTATTTTCATGCAATCCGCTACCTAAAAACGTATATATAATGTAGTAATTCCACTAACCAAGAGAAATAAAATCATGCGTCAATACAGCGTGTACATGAATGTTCATAGCAGCATTATTCACAAGCTAAAAAGTGTAAACTACCCAAATGTCCATTAACTGATGAATAAATAAAATATTTCATATATATATAGATATACAGTGAATTATTGTATAACTATAAAAAGGAACTAAGCATTAATATATGAATATATGTGTGAATCTTGAAAAGCTGAAGTCAGATACAAAAACTATATATTGTATTATTTCATGTGTATGAAATGTCCAGAATAGGTAAATCTAGATAAGTGGTTGACAGGGACTAAGGGAAAGAGAAATAAGAAATGACTGTTAATGGGTTCTAGATTTTTCTTGAAGGAGATGAAAATGATCTGGAATCAGTGGTGGTGGTTGTATAGCTTTGTATATATACTAAAAACTACTGAATTGTACTCTCAAAGATTGAATTTTATGATGTAAGAATTACAAATCAATTTAAGAAAATGCCAGTTGGGAGACAGAATATAAAATTCTTATTCAGTAATCTTTAAAACAGTGAAGGTCATCAAAAACAAGGAAAGAATTAAGAAGCTATCACAATTAATAAGAGCCTAAGGAAAACAGACTGTTAAGTACAGTGTAGTATCTTGGATGGAATCACAGTTTAGAAAAAAGGCATTAGGGAAAAATAGGTAGTTTTAATAAATTGTGGACTTGAGTTATAATAATGTATTATTGTCAGCTCAAAAACTGAAAAATATGCCATACTGTATAAGATACTAATAATGGAGAAGTAAAAAGAAGTAAACCTACGTCAACACAAATGTATGTCATGTTGATAAATGGGCATGGGTATATGGGAAATCACTGTACCATTCTTACAAAAATGCAAAGGTATTCTAAAATAAAGTGTTAGGAGAGAAAAACAACAAAAAAGAGAGGGAAATGTAATTAAAAGAATGTTGGATTATTAGACATTAACACCTAGAGAGAAGTAAAATCTTGAGGCCTCTTTTGACTTTAGAAACATGATTTCCTCTGTAATTTGGCCAGTTAAGTTTTGAGCCACAAATTTCACTAGTGACCTTCCTGGCTAGACTTGGGTTCATCATCTTTTTTTGTGGATTCCAAGGAGAGAGGTAAGTTTTGAAGGAAGACTATTCCCACTAGTAGAGAGCTCTCCTTTCTAATCCTCTCACCCCAACTTCCCATGTGTACAATTTCAATTTTTCTTTTGAACTGCAATCATATCTTGTAAAGGTGATGTACTCCACTTCTGGTAGGTATTTCTGTGTGCCTATTATGTAAGTTAGGTGTTTGGGAGAGGTCAAGGTGAACACAGAAAATCACATTCAACTGCTAGTTGTACACATAATTAAGTATAATTGTGCTTTGAACAGGGTGTTTTGAGAGCATATGAGAATCTCATGTGATTTGACAGCTGGAGAATGTTCTGAAGGTAGTGCAATTTAAAATGAGAGGAAGGATCAGTAGGAATTTTTCAGAAGAGATAGGAATAGCATTTTTGGAAGAGGGAATGGCTTTGGAAAATATCTGAAGAGGCCAAAGATTTGGGAAGAGTTGAAAACCCTTGCTTCTCTGATGCATGGGTTTTTCTCATGATTGGGTAGGTGCTGGGGTGGAAGACAGAGGTGAAGATTGGTGTGAAATAAAGCTGGAAAAGTAGGGAGGTGCCATTTGGACATCATTGAAAATTTTTAAGCCTGGAGGTGTCTTGGCCAGACAAAGTATATATACTAAGTATATAGACAAAGTAATATTCTGAGTATGGTGTTTGGGATGAATTGGGAAAGCATAATGAAGTGGGGAGGCCAGTTCAGGAGGCTGATACAGAAGGTGAAAGTAACCAGGGTTTAAAACAGGGTTATGGAGGTGAAGAGAAAGCAACTGAATTGAGGAAGAATTAGGTGGAACCAACTTCCTAATTATTAGAGTGATAAAGAACATAACTTAAGGATACAGATAACATACACAGATAGCTTTATTAAAAAAAATCGACAGTTTTTGTTAAAAAGTAAAAAGCAAAACTATAATTCAACTAATGAACTCAAGAAAAAATTAAAATTAGAGCTCATATCTGAAAAACAAAAAGGCCACATAAAATAATGCAATGTCTGGTATTTAAAAAAACATGATTAGTCCTTCAAATAGCCACTACAATGTGCAGTTTTTTTTAAAATAAAAGATGACTTGCTCTTTTTCAAGATAGGCAAGTTTTGTTACATAGGGTTTGTGTCTGTTTTCCACTTTGCCAAGGATTAGAGAGTAGTGACTTGTCTAAGGGAGTGCTGATTTGCAAGGAACTTTCTTAGGCAGGTCTAGCTAAATTGTCAGTGTCCGGTGATACAGATTCAAGATACTATCCCAGCAAGGGTGTTCAGGAACAAAGCAGACCGTAGGCAGGGTCAGCTGTAACTCTGCAGGCAAACTTACCCCAATGCCTCTACAATGCACACAGCTGCTGTCTGGCTGCTTTACAAAGGTGTCTCAGCAGAAGCATTTTGGTTCTCTGAAATATGGCCTTCACACTATCCTTAGACTATATTTTACGAGTTAAAAAGTTCATTTTCTAACACATAGACATGCTTTTATGGCATCTGGAACATTTTGCCAAATGACTTGGTAGTGTACTGCTGACTAGACAACATATTTCCAGATTTAGATTATAAGAGAAAAACAGCAAGTGGTAAGTTCAGCACCAGGTCAGTGGATACTTATACTACTACAAGCACTGGGCTGCTTTATCCCATGGGGACCAGTAGTTTAAAGTACATTCAACAGAGATGGACCTAGGTGTTTGCTTTTATAGCTGTTAGACACACTCACACTGGGAATGTGCTGTTATCACATTGTAAATATAATTCTTAATATCAGAAAGAAAATTGGGGGGTGGTGGTGGTGTTAGAATTGGCATGCAAAACTTGATAGAATCACTAGTGGATAGTCTTATTATTTATTGAGTTTGTATGACTCACGGTAGGTGAAGCTTATAAAAACAGAGGTAAGAGGCATTAAACAATGTTGATTTTACTTCAGACTGCATATCCTACATATTTTAGGTCCTTGGTGATGCTGTGATAATTTGGAGGGGACATAATTATGTCCACTACAAATCATTTTCTGAGAGTTCACACATTATTTCACATGGATCAAAGACTTCCAGAACTTTTAAAATTATGATCACTTTTACCATTTAAAGGTTTTGTTCAATTTTACTTTCAGAAATGAGGGAGAATTATGTCAGTTATATCTCAATTGAGAAATGAATGAGGAAGGATTAAAAATTGTATTAGTATTAAATATATAAACCTTAATTTTAAATGGTAGCTGTTAGCAAGTTTGCCCTCAATGAAAACAAAAGTTTAAACTTTGTACTAGAGGTGTCAAGCACAGCTTACCCACCTATAGTTTATTAATAATTGTGTTTTATATTACACAATCTCAACCTGTTTATCGCTTCAACTTTTTGCCCTCTTATACCTTCCCCAGCTACTGTACCTTGGTGGGCTCTTGACTTTACGACCAGGGATGTCTCCAGGGTAGACTGACCAGTTTCCATAGGCTGTGTACACTGATCCGCTAAGACATTATATGTGCTTCTTAATCAGAAGATGGTAGACCATAGCCCAGCCCAGCTGGCCTAAAAGGTCATGGGGTATACTGATCACCATGGCAGTCATTTTTGTTATGGACAAGCTAATGGTATAAGGAGACAAGTTGGTAATGAGAAAGGAACAAAACCAACATGTGGAGAGGAAGAGATGTGATGAAGAGAGAAGGTAAAGAGTAACTGTCTAGGATCCTGATAGTTTATGAGCCAGGTCTAGCTTGTTTATCTATAAAATGAAATATACTTTTTCCTTGAAGTAATCTGAAAGAGACTCAAGGTTTACTGTAAAAGAAATTATCCTTGTCAGTCTTATCTGTCAGTGTGGTTAGTGAATAGTTAGAACTGGCAGCAAGGGGAACAAATATAACTGGGAATGAAGTTTAGTTATGCAATTTGGTTTCATGGTATAAAATCATTGAGCATTTTAAAGATGTCTACCTTCTTACTCACTCCCGGTTCCTTTGGGGCAACCAACATTACTTCCATTATATAAAATATATGTATCTGTATTTAAGTTTTGTCTCATGCTGGATGAGATTTCCTTGAAGAAAAATGCTATAACCATGTGGCTTACTCTATGGCTTTCAGGAGACAGAATAACAACCATAGCAAACCTACCTGTGTCCTCTGAGGTTAGACTGAAAAAAAAGGAGGAGTTTGTGAAACCAAGCCAAGGCTGCAACCATGTGCTTGGTGACTAAGATGGAACCATGTAGGAGTTGAGTCAGTAATAACATACCTCTTGCTGTAGCTCAAGTTGCTGCAAACCCCCACACTTTTTAGCAAAAATTATTTTGAATGTCAGAGTGCACAGAGCTGTTCTCTAGGGTTGAGCTATATTTGACTCTGTGGGAGAATAAACCTAGTATTCCAAATGTGGTGATCCCAACAGAGTATGTGATGCAAGACCAATTTTCCACTTGTGCCAGGCGGGTTTGTTAAAATCTCACACAGAAATGAGAGATGCCAGACAGAGTGTTGACTTACCCCAAACATAAGGTAGTAATTTGGGTTTTATTTTAAATAGGAATTAGAGTCTGGGTAATCCAAAATTTTAATTTAGGAAGGAGTCTGGGAGAGTACCAGAAGACAGAAGCTAAGTGGCAATGTGTAGGGAGTGGAGGAAGTGGAGTGCTAACACACTTCAGTTCAGTTCTAGAAGAGCTACTTTGTAATAAACTAAAAGAAAACTGAAGGTTGTATCTGAGCTGGGTTCTGTAGACAGATCTAAAGGACATTCTAGGTGCTGTGATTTGGAGTAATGTAAAGTAGAGTAAGCTTTAATGATTAAAGCATTATAAATTGTGGTATTTAAACACTGACCCACTTTCAGCAGTGACCTCTTCAGGGTGGCCTGAGAGGAGGAGGGGAGGGCTAGGGGGGCAGCTTGGAATAAGTAGGTCAGAAGGATTTCTCCAGCTTTTCTCAGGCAGGCACAATGAGCCTTTGCATTCTTTATGCAAAACCTCAGGGGTTATATGAAGAATTTTCTCCTGAAATGCAACTTGAAGCAACTTACTCTTGGTTCAGATTGGTGTTCGTAATACTGGGTTATTCTCTTGGCTTGAGGAAGGTGTACAGAGTATTTATTCAATAAATAGTTATTGAACACATACTCAGGTACTGTGAACAGTAACCAACATGAGTCTCTGTCCTCAGGTAGGTTATTTTCTACTAGTACAGAAAGGTCTGAGTTCAAATTCTGACTTCATCAGTCATTCTCTTGATGAGTCACTAAACCTTGAATAAGTTAACCTAACCTTTTTCTGTTATAGTTTCTGAATCTGTGAAACAGGATGAAAAAAATCACACTTCATAAAGTTAGTTTTGAGTGATAAACAAGGCAATAGATGTAAAGTGCTTTACAATGGTAAATGAATGCATTATAGTAAGGACTAAATTTTAACAATTACATATCAATTGAATTAGCTTTCAGAGGATAGAGAAGCGCAAGAAAACATTCATACTTTTGATTAATACAGAGTGAGTGTTTTCTGCTGAATATGGATACTGGGTACCTTTCAAAATATGTAAAAAGCAAAGGGATACGGAAATCCTCATTTTAAGGAAACACTAGGGTTTGAAAAAGAAGCTTAAGTGGAAATGTAATACAGAAATTGATTGCCCATTCTCTTATAGAGATTAGCTATTACATTTATCGCCAAAGGATCCTGCTTGCAATTAGTAGGTTAAAAAGTTGGACTGTTTTATGGGACAGAATACTACCTTTGCCTCAGTGGAACACTTGCTGTTCAGGTTTGCTGGTGGGTCACCTGAGATTTCTGAAAAATTGACACTACATTTCTGCTTTGTATGGGAGAGAATGAGTCAGTAACTCAATTTTTATATATAATATTGAGAATTTTGTGATTTCTCATCATGATATTAATGTATACCAGTATATTTGAACTTATCTGTGATTCTATTCCCTCTTAGCTTGATTTCTTTATCTACAAGACAGAGAAAGCTAAAAGAGTAATCTTTGGCTGAAGCAGTAGGAACCTAGGAAGCAGTCCTCTACAAATGTATGTTCATCTGGCTAGGATATCTGTGATATTGTATAGTAGATATCAAAGCACATATATATCTTGCTTAAAGGTGATACTCATACGTGCAGTAACTTCTGATGGGTAATGTTGGTTCTTTATCATCGTACTAAATGGAAAGTCATTTGTTCACTACAGATCTTTCTAGTTGTTATGGTCTGCTCCTTTGAAATTTCCATATATGGCTTTGGAGTAAATGGGTACATACTCTTTTTTTTTTCCCCCTGGAGCAAAGGATTTTTGGAAGAAAGGTCATGGTACCGATGAAAATGTTATATTGGGTCTCATGGCAATTCATTTATTGCTTTCTTGACCCGGTGTCATCCAGGGAGTGTAAAAAACCACATGCTGCTTCTGAGCTCTACAATTTTTGTCGTTAAGTCTCTGAATTAGCTGACAGATGTTAAAACACAGACATAGCCTGATAAATCCCCAGTGACAACATAGATGCAAAAACTGAAAAGTGTAGTTATTCCAGTTTGGGGAGGGATTATATTGATGTTCCGAATTTTCCTCACTGATAGTACTTTTTTTTTTCTTCCTGGTAGAGGAAACTGAATTTCTTTTCTTCTGATTTGTTCTCTCATCTGTACCCCAAGAAAATGTATAGATCCAGAGTGCATTAGTCCTTGAGAATATTACCAATAATAATGGGCTCACATCTCTTTTATGGCTCACATAGCTCTGTGTGAGCAACTTTTGGCTCTGAAGAAAAAAAATAATTAGATCTGGAAAGAACTTTCTTCACTGCTCACCCAGTCATTTTGCAGATAAGGAAATATGAGACTCAATGAGTTTCTCTGGGTCACAGATGGGACTGGCAGAATGAGGTCTTGTAATTCCCAGATTAATCTTTTCACATTGGATCATGTCTGCTCCTATATCCTCTGCCTATCCTCCAGCACTGACTGCAGTTTTCTGTTTGAGGGTGGAGTTGGGAACCAGGGACACACGTTGGAGGCTGGGGTAAGGCTTTGGGCTGCCCTGTCTTGGGTATGCCTGATCTTAGCCCATTTTCTTTTGGAAAATGTTAGCCTTATACATGGTTTTTAAAACTAGAGATAGCTTAAGTCTTTGAGCTGATAAATGAAGAAACTGTGGCTCAAGAAGAGAGGTAAGTTGCTCAAGTTTCCACAGTTAGTCAGAGAAACAATGAAAAAATATTTCACTTATGATGTGCCAGGCCTATGGGACCTACTGGGAATTTGATGGAGAAAAAGACAGATGTGGTTTTCACCCTGGAAGAATTTACTGTAACAAGTAAGTAGTAAGACAGACAGAGAATAAACAGCCACAAGTGGGAGGAATTTGATGAAGGGAAGGAGCAGGATTCTATTATAGAAATTAACCTGGTCTGACAAAATCAGGACCAGACTCTCCCATTCCCTCTGTCAAGATCCTTTTCCTCCTCACCTCTTGCCTCCTCCTCCTCCCTTTTGAATATTAAAAATTTCTTTATTATCACTTATTTTTATTAAGCCCGTGCTTAACAGTGTAGAAAATTTCAAATCACTCTTTGACAACCATTTCCCCTTCCATAGTCCCTATAAAGAACTTTTCAAGTAAAGACATGTTCATGCCTCTCTTCTGTATAAAACTTCTTATAAAGACAAAGAACTGTGCACATCATGCTCATGCTGTAAGGTGCTGTCCATGTCTGTGAAACAGGTGTCTTCCCAGCATGGCTTTACTGAAAGACTCTTTTTCATGAATTCTCTCTTCACAAAACAAGTCTACCACATGCTGGGTTTATCATTCTGAGTGTCAAAACTTTCTCACAAAGTCTCGGTCAAGTGTCTTTGGCCACTGTCAGTAACCCCTCACCACTTCATTCTCCTGTATGCTTGCAGGTTTGACATAAATTGCACTAAGTGGAAACTTTGTTCTCCAGGAATGGGAAAATTCATGATTCCTAGCATATGTATTTCTTTCTCATCTTGGCTTTTGGAATTTCTTTAGACACTCAGAAATGTGGAGAGATACAAAATGTAGATGTTCTATCAGCTTCATTTTTAACTTCATAGTGTTTGAAGAAGACATTGGTTTTGAAGAATTAGATAGCTTCATTCACTATTCTGTACTTTTTATCTTTCTAGGGGTGGGTCTTCAGAACTGCCTTCTGATAAGCAACAGTGCCAGGTTTCCAGTGAGTTTGGTGTTGGGATCCATGAGAAAAGCCTGCATCTTGGCTGCACCCTGGTTTTAGTCCAGAGGACTATTGGCTTCCAATAAGCTTCTTCTGGTCTGGTGGCCCAAGGATAGGCTAGGTGGACATTGATGGCTTTTGTCTTTTAGGTCTTAATTGAACATTGTGAAGAGTTAAAAGTTGGTGAATGTTTTCAGGTGATCTGGTTTCTTACCCTATTCAGATATTTGGATCAATTAAAACAATTTTAAAAATACTAAAAGCAAATTTCTTTATTGGAAGGTTCTGATTATTTACTACACTGAAATATCTGTTCAATATGGCCTCATTACACTCTTTGCCTCTAAAAAATCTAAAATCCCTCTCCTTGATTTGTGACATTTGCTAACTGCCTGCATTTGCCTAGGGTGCTGTCTTGTATCCTTCCAGACTCACAGACCTATTTTCTCCATGTTTTATTTCAAATGTTGGAACTTCTTTATATAATAATCATTTTTTACTTGCTGTAAGAGTATGCACCAAGCTCTTCTCTGAACCATGTTCTTCTAGCCCATTCTACTCAAAACCCATCTTTATCTGACCAGAAATCCCTCATTCAGTAGCCTCCTTGCTCCCATGCCTTGTGTACAAGCTGCAACTGGTTTTGTATGCGACTATATATTTAAAACAACTTGTATTCCTGTCTCTTTTCATTATGTGCATCCTTTTTTTCTCTCCTGAATTGCAAGTATCCTGAGAGAAGGAATTGGGAATTCTATTTCCTATAGGGCTTACATTTTGAAAAGCACAGTTGGTGGATGACTGGAGCTAGCAACTTCAAAGGCAGAGAAGAGAGGGGCAGAATCTGTGCTATGAATCCAGTGCCCAGGAGACATTGTCTGTTTTGGTTTCTTTGTCTATAAATGTGTGTAAGCACAGTGTCTTCTCACTTTTGGATCTAATGGCATAATATTTGGGACGGTGTCCTGAAGAATAAAAGCATTAAGACTATGTTATAGTGTCTTGCTTTCAGACCTGAGTAAGTATGTAAAGGGTTAGAAAATGACACTCAGACTTCTTTGAATTAGGTCTGGATCCTGAATCCATAGGCTACAATTTTACTCCTTATCAGAGGGAGGGACAGTGCTGGATGACCCACATGATAGAGTAAAGATGACTTTTGGCATCAACAAGAGAGGAAGTCTTCAAATAAAACAATGTCTTGAAAAAGTTTTAGTATTTTATATGTATACGAAAGTTGACACATACATGTAAATGTATGTATATATGTTTAAAAGCATTGACACATTAAAACTTGGTGGAATTTTATTATACTTTTTAGAATCTGAAACCAAAACCTATTTGTAATTTTAATTACAGTTGGCATACTAATCTTTTCAATGACCAGGGACTTTGAAGCCCTTAAATCATTGATATAGGAATCCTCCTTCCAACCCAGAGTACCAGGGTTGTACCTGCTTCTCCCACCTTCTTTGTTGGTGAGAACACATAACTACCCTCAAGCCCAGCCTCTTGGCTGTTGGGATAGAATATAGCCCTGTACATTGTCTGCACTCAAGGAAGGGTGGGAGAACTATGGGAACTACAAAGATATAAGAAAAAATTTTAATCAATAAAAAGAGGAAAAAACCTTAAATGAGACTATTTCAGGAAGTAGAAATTTTCGATAAGAAAATTTGATATTCTCAGGTCTCGGGAAAGGACCTCCATAAAAATCCTGCTTAGATATTCAGTCTTAGGTGAATGATGGGAGTTCAGTGAATCACATGGTGAATGATATAAGGAAGATGCAAGTTGACTGTGTGGTCTATCATATAGATGGTGGGAAAAAATTACCAGTGTGATACTTGAACTGTCATTTTCCTGTATACACAATCCTGTTTTCTAAACAGTCATGCCTACTTATTTTACCCTACAGCAGTGACCCAGGACACAGGTCAGGTTTCTGAAAATGTCGCCCAAATGGACTTTGAGACATCTTCCTTATATTGCCTGTGATTGCATGCTCTGACTTCAAGTCATTGTCATGTTTATTTTGGAAAATTTAAGGATAAATTCCCAGGAAATAAAGAGAAGAGTGAGACAGAATTTCTAAAAAAGTATGTAGGTTGTTGACTTTTTATCTATCTTTTTAGTTCAGTGTTAGTAGGCTTATTGAAGGCATAGCAAAAATAGTTTGTGTGGTTAATTTTATGGTTGTAGTTTTATTATGCTGTTTGTGGGTGACATGTTGAAGAAAAAACCAGAAGGCCTCGATTCTAGTCCTTGTTTCGTCACTCATTTCTGTGATATTGGTCAATTTGACTTCTCTGAGCTTTTTTCCCACTTTAAAGTGGGAACAGTGAAACTCTTTCTCAATCACATGGTTGTTGTTTGTATTAAATAATACATAGGGCATGAACGTAATAAAAAACTTGAAGGCACTCTACAAATATAGAGCACAATCATTTTGAAAGCACCTGGTTTTGTAGGGAACTGTGTGAATTAATGTGTATTGATTGAGACATGCATCTCATTAGGTAAAAACTGAAAGTAAAACTTATACACTTTAGATGTGAAAATAAATTCAGCTACTTGTCTAACACTAATTTTATGAAGTAGTATATTAATTTCAAAAAGGAAATTTGTGAAAAACAAAAAATATAACTCAGAAGTGAAAATGTTCAACAATGTCATATACAAAATGGACAAAGACGATGTAGTATGTATACAAAAATGTTATAAACACAAAAGAAACTGTTGCCTCTGACCTACTCCTGAAGCCCAGTGTTTCACAGTTCTCACTAAGAAATTTATAATGGGGGTTAAAACTCATCAGTATCTGTAAAAAATTACTGAGTTTACAATTAGAGGCTTTTGTTAAGCACCAGATATCACGATCATATTTCCACCACTACTATTCTTAGAGTTATCACTACTTATTTGGCCCATGGCTGCTAATCTATGCAGGTGTAAGTGTATGTGTTTGCGTTTCTTATCACAACAGTTGCATTAGTTTGGTAAACTGTGGCATACATTTATTTATATGACAATTTTTTTTTTATGTTTTAACAATCTTAATGGATTTAGGGTTACCAGAACTGTGTATTTTTCTATCATAAATATGCTCTTGAATAGCTTTTGAACATAAGTTTAATATTATCTAAATGAGAAAGTATTCATTAACTGTATTTTATTCAAAGTAAACATAACCTTATTATAACACATACAGGTGATTTGACCTTATTTGACTTTAGCGAAGATGAATTATGGTTAAGCATTTTGTAGTGGTTTATAAACTTTGACTTTTCTATGGCTATTAAAGGATTTGTTTAAATGTTAACTATAAATTTGGTGCAAGTGACAAAACATCTCATACTTTTTGGCTATGTCCATTTTCCCCTCAGAATGCAGCTAAAACTTTATCTTTCATGATGAAAGTTAGAAAGGGCAAATGTTATTTTTTAAACAATATACAGTAATTTTCTTCATTACATTGATCAAATGCTAAAATCTGAGTAAAGGCAGTGAAAAATTCAGATACATTGCGAGAAAGTGTAAGTAAATATATGAATGATGATATTCGCATATTATATAGACCTGCTGCTTATGGACCTAAAAAAAAAAACACAACTAAATAGGAAAATCTTACTCATCGTCAGTAGAAAAACAGGATAGATTACAACTTGGGGACTTTGTGATATTTTGTCTGTGTTCAGTTTGTCAAAAGGCAATTTATCTAAAGCTAGAAAAGGATATGGTTTGGCTGACTAAACTGTGGAGTGATACAAGTGATATGTAATGATAAAAATGCTTAGGGGAATTTTCGGGGCACTCAAATCAATTGTACAGTACTGTGTGGGTGTAAAGAGCAGACTTCTCTTTCTGCCTCTCTTTTGCACAGTTTTCAAAACTGTGAAAGTTGCTGACATGCTATACTACATACTGGACTGTTAAGTCACAATTTATGTGGTCATTTGTAAATATTCCTGGTAGTGGAAAAAAAAAATACTTGTACACCCTTGAATGTGCTTCTTTCTCATGTACCTCTCCTTTTTTGAAATTGTACTGGATGCTTTTGTTTCAGAATTCAGGCCTCTATAACCTGAAAACAGTTTGGTTAAGAACTCTGGAACTTATTTATTTCATAGGTGCTTCCCAAATGGAGGTTTGAAGGCTAATTTAGAAAAGCCAGTTTTCTAGTCCTTAAATTCAATTCTCTTTTTGATTGGTTTTCCACCCTGAAATTCTGAGTTACAGTGATTTTTTTTTCCTTCTCAACACTGGGATTTGGAAATTCCTTTGATATTTTAGTGGAACTAGTTATTTAAACTAATTTTCAGTCTCACCTGTAAAATGGGGCTACTGATATTTATTTACCAAAGAAGGCTTTTGTGGAGATCAGATGCAAGTCAAATGCTTGATGTAATGCTCAATAGTGATAGTATTTCCCCCCCCCCCCCTTATTGGGAGGAAAAAGAGGAGAACGCCATTAACACAGTGGAGGATTTCTTCCCTTCCCAACAATAGTCTACCAGCAATACTTTGGGAGAATACAGAAGAAGTAAAGGGAAGGCCTTGTAATTCATTGCCTAAGAGGAACTCTGCAGGAGAAACCCTAAATGGAGAAAGTGTGTGTAGGAGCACACTGTATACTAATGTGTACTTTTGTAAGATGCTTTAATTTTTCAAAGCACTGAGTTATCTGCTGATATATGGGTGATATGGATGAAGTTAGCAGGATAGGTATCCATTTCCTTTTTTTTTTTTTTGGAAATGTGAATACCTTTATCATTATTTTTGAAAAGATTTTATTTATTTGTGCGTACAAGAAATGGGCTACAGGTCAGAGGCGTGGGGCGGGGAGGTGGGGTGAGAGGACTTAACCAGAAGAGTGGGGAGCAGAACAGGCAGACTGACTGAAATACACAGCTGAGATGAACAGCGGGCAAGGCAGGAGAGGTCTGCTGTGCCAAGTGGGTCCCCTCCCTGGCCAGCGATTGATCAACTGCAGAGACTGCAGAAGTCCCAGAGTGAGGGCCTTCAATCCCTTGCACCTCCCCCCCCCCCCCCGGAGTTCTGGTATCCATTTCCTGTAGGTGAGGAAACCAGAGTGCAGACAGGTAAAGAAACTAGCTTTTTATAATACAAGTTAATTGTAGAACTAGAGTTAGAGTTAGGACCCATGTCTCAGACACTGGGTGTAGCACTCCTCTATTATGTGACATTGTTAGTTAGAATCAACTCACCCCTTCACAGCTTTGTGTTCAGACTTTGGGTCCTGATTGATGAACTTTTTATAGATATTTTGCAAAGCAGCAGGGATGAGATGAGTAGCCTTGTGATCCAAAGGACTAAGGTATAGCCAGAGTTGGCTGGAGTTACAGTGCCTGTAAGGTGTTTTCACTTCCTGGTCATGGATAGAAATTTCTTCTTGAATCTGGGCCAGGCAGAATTACTGACCAAGAAGGTAGGACTGTCACCAAAATTCTCTCTAATATCATCTCTGCACCACACTTTGGAGTCCAGTGGCTACTTTGAAAGTAATGAAAAGAAGATGCCAATGATGTTGAAGAATACCAGAAATATATGATAAATTTTAACCATTTTCTCTCTTCCTTCCTTTTTTCATTTTATTACAAAATAATTCCAGAAATTCTATAAATGTTAAGCCTTTGAGTTATGATTTTAACTATAAAAACTTCAGGGACAGTGAGTTTCCTAAAATGTTGGGATAACTGCAAATTTTAATTTTCAGTAGAAAAAGGTTAACTGAAGGGCAATCTAATTCCCAAATCATTATTGTGCAAATCATCTAACCATATGTGAGAAATTTAATAACATTAAAGGCAAATCTTTGGGAAAGTAAAAATAATACATAGGTCTTTGGTTAGAAATAAGGATTTGGAACACTTCTTTATACACAGAAAATTCTCTAACTAGGTAAACTTCATGTTAATTAACTTCATGTTAATTACATGTTAATGTGCAGTAGTTATAGTTTACATATTTATTTAACTCTACTGTTTTTTTTTATAGAGTTAAATTGGTTTAGGTAAAAACTCAGCACACTAAGACCAAAACAAATGAATTTAAGACAAAAACTAGAAAGAAGGAAGGGATGACAGAACAACTGTAGAAAGCCTGATAGAGTGAATATAAATACCTGAATTTCCTTAAACTTTGTGGAAAGATGGTAACAGAATGAGTTGAATAGCTCTCATTCTTCAGTCTAGTATTAGAATGTCTATTTCATTCATTCATTTATCTACTTATTCATTAATTCACTCATTTCAATGAAACTCATTTGATCTGTCTATGCTGAACATTAGAAATATAGAAGTGAACATGATCCAGAAATCTTCAGGAACTTATAATTTTCTTGGGAAGGGATGCAGATAAATTCTTACAATGTGCTAAGTTCTAAAGATGTGCAGAGAAATATGGGAGCATCTGATGATAGGTGTTCTGGACACAGAGTGGAGGTTAGGGAGGTTTCTCTTACTCAATGAAACATTTTAGATGCCTCCCACTTCCCAGTAACATAAATAGCTTGCTATGGGATTTAAAGTCTACTTTTCAAAAGGAGAATCTGATTATATGACTTATTTCCACACGACTTTAAAATTAATTAAACCAAAGTTGGCAAATACTTTCTATTTACTAAACATTTATTGGACCTTATTAGGTAATCTATAGCTTGAAATAGGATTTACATTATTGGATGTCTTCCATAGTATGTATTTTCATGCTTGTTCTGGATCTCTGTCTCTCAGATACCTTTAATATGAGGGCTTAGCCTAGTCATAAAAACTCCATGTGTGTTGGTTTGTCCCAGTCTTGAGTGATAAAGTGGGATCAGATAAATAAGAATATTAATACTTCCAGGGCTCTTACGATAAATAACTCAAATTTTTAATGAAACTTGAAATATACAAAGGTGAAAAACTGTTGTGAAACATTTTTATTTAATATGTTTAAAATATTTCTGGTGAATCATCAAAAGAATTCCAGATTTTATAGTATAAAGAATTTCTTTATTTTTTTTCTTAAAATATTTTAAAATTTACATATACTTGCCATTAATTGTAATCCCCATGTATTCCCCATCACCATCTCACCAGTGCACCATCACCTCAGTCCCTCGTGCTCCCATCTTCCCTCAATCCTCCCCCACCCCTCCCCAACAGGTGTCCCCAGTCTGTCCTTGTTAAAGAATTCCTTTGAAGTAGAGGTGTGGGTAGTATAGTTAGGAAGTGTAAGGTCAAATTCTTGTTCTGTTACTTTCAAGCCATGTGAACTTTGGTAGAATATAAAATTTGTTTGTGTCTCTTTTTCTCTATCTGTGACACAAATATAGTAATATTTATCTTAGAGTTGTTATAAGGTTTACATGAATGCTCTAAAGTACTCAGCCCATTGTCTGCATCATAGCAAGTCAATAAATATTATCTATTCTTAATATTAGGGTAGCAAACAGAATTTTGATAGTCAAGAAAAATATTTTAATTTCTGTAATATTTGAATTGAAATCTACAGAAAGACACCCACAATATTTGGTAGCTGTGTGACCTTGGAATTGAAACAGGGGGCACAGACAGGGGAGGAGGACGCTCTGACCAAGAGAGGGGTCAGAGGCCCCCAAAAAGCCCCCAAAGGCCAAAAGGCCACAAACCAGAGTCAAGGGCTATAGCAACAGGGGCTATAGCCTATCAGAGGACAGTGCCTGATACAGATCACTGTCTGTGGGTTCTCACCAGCGCACACAATTGCAAGGGAGGTCAGGCTACAGGAACAACAGTCATGGGGTTTATTTACAAACTGGGGGAAACAGAGCGCTTACGTATCCACAAGAGGCTGGCTGCTTCAATCAGACAGCATCAGCGTTGGCAGTCACTGGTCACCAGTTCTAGGCAGCACTGTCCAGGAGCAACGACCACTATGGGCCTGTGGAGGCGGTGTTCCAGTGAACACGTAGTGTCACAGCTCTTGTGAGTTGTTGGTTTATGTCACCAACAGACAGCTCTTTGAGACACCAGGCTCAGGGCCTTTGGTGCTCCTTGCAGTCAGTGTCACAGCCAGGACTGAGACTCAGTCTCTCTCTCTCTCTCCTCGGAGGGCGACGGCTGGAGGCTTCCCTCCTTCCTTCGAAGGCTGGAACTGTTTTCTCCTCTTCCATCTGCTGGAGCTCTTCTTCCTCTGCTGCTGCTTCCAACGAACTGCTGCTCCAAGGGAACTGCTTCTCTCCAAACAAACTGCCACACTCAGTGAACTGCCCCCCTAACTGGCTTCCACCTGGCCTTATATTCACTTCAGGTGCCCCCCCCACAGTCTGATTGGTCCATTTTGCCTGCACCTGATTGGTCCATTTTGGCCTGTTCCAGAATTCAGGAAGTGTAGTGGGCTCAGCTATCACTAACTTGTGCTAGGCGGAGTCCTGGTGCCAATGAACCCAAGGCTCACACCTGATTGGTCCATTCCACTATCCATGCAGCACACTGCTACATAAAAGGTCTCTGAGGTAGGACTGCCACACTAACTTGCAGGGGAGCCAGAGACCACTCCTCCTGCAGGCTGCAGCCCGGTAACAGAATGTTAACCTCTCTGCAATTTAATTGACTTATCAGTAAAAAGAGGATAATATGTACATACCTCATTGGGTTGTTGTGAGGATGATGAGAAATAATTGAAATAAAGTGTTCAGAAGAGGAATTTTTATTTAATATGTTTAAAATATTTCTGCTGAATCATCAAAAGAATTCCAGATTTTATAGTATAAAGAAGGCAGTCTTTCTTTTCCTATTTT
The DNA here is from genome assembly GCA_019455555.1 of Galemys pyrenaicus. Taxonomy (NCBI): domain Eukaryota; kingdom Metazoa; phylum Chordata; class Mammalia; order Eulipotyphla; family Talpidae; genus Galemys; species Galemys pyrenaicus. The sequence continues at coordinate 10,103,061 of JAGFMF010011380.1, read as the reverse complement.
CTTTTATTCATTCATGTATCTTTAGTACTTAAAAAGTGCCTGACATAATAGTTGCTCAGTAAATACTCATTGGATGAAAAAAAACATGTAAACATTTGTTAGACAAGTAGAAGGATGGAAAACCTTAGCCAAAATGTTGAAAATAATTGAAGATAATTGGGATATTGGGATGGGTGCATGGGAGTTTATTAGTAATTCTTTCTACTCTTGTGTAAAATTGGGAAATTTTATAACAAAAGTTAAAAAATAAAAAGAGAGTTCAGACTGATACAATCATTGGAGAAAATCAGGTATTAAATTTTTTTGTTTCCCTTTTGTTACAGCTTAAGAAGGAAAAACAATGTTTTCTCATTTTATATTTCTAACATTACTGCGCTGCTAAAGACTGCTAAAACTGTGGTCTCCAAAAGGCATTTATTTATCTTTTAAGAATTCTGATGGCATGGATTTCAGTAAAAATGAACAGAGCTGTTCTGCCAACCCACACTATTCCTCCTTATTATCACCCTATCATCACATAATCATAGGATTGAAAGGAACCTTGAAGATGAATTTGTTCATCTTCCTCAGAGGTTAGTCACATAGCCAGCAGCGTTGTCCAATACCTGTCAACACTTTAGCCACTCCCATTTCCCACTCTGGGTCAGAGGTCATGACTTCCACATCTAACCTCTCAGTAAGTTCCTGATTCCTGACTCAGTCATCCACTTAGATCCTGGCTTCCTGGCCTCATTTCGAATATCTATACATCCTACTTTCTGCCTCTTTTGGCTTCTCCACTAGACTTTCCCTCCTCATCTTGTCCCATTCAGAAGCCATAGCTACAGAATGCATGTCTTCCTCCTGATGTGTCCTCTTTTGTGAAGCAGCCTCTGTGAGCTGCCTTTGGTTCTTCACAAAGCAGGTGTGGCTAGAACAATTCCCTCTGTAGAGAACACTTTCATTGCCTTCAAGGCTGCGAATCACTACTTTTTTCTTGGTGCTTTGTCCTTTTGGAAGCACCATCTGATAATCAGACTAAAGAAACCCACATTAATAGTTCATTAATATGCTCTGTAGAAAAAGAACACCATAGTCAAGGTCCTTACACTGTAGAGATGAAAACCCTGGAGAACATTTATAATAACATATTAACTTATTTTTAAATGTAATACAGGTGATTTTCATTATTCACTGCATTTCTTTTCTGTAAAGTAACTGTTAACATTGAATTAGTGTATACTGAACCATTAGTCTTAGGAGAAAGACAAGATTAAGTTCCTGTGAGTTTTTGACATAATATTTTTGTCAACCCATAATTATATAATAGTCTTTATGTATTCTTCTGTTTAGATGCCTTCTTTAATATATAACTGACATGGACATTGAAATCTTGGCTAATATCACAGTAACTCTGAATGAAGTTTAACATACATGTGTTCTCTGTGAGACATATCACCTTCTTGCACTTAGAAACAGTAGACAGCACTTTAGCACTATGCTGTAGGGTCATTTTAAACATTGAAAGCATACAAATGTGAAAAATGTGCCACTAAGTAGACTATGAAAAGAACTCTTGCTGGTACTATAAGCATTGAAACAAGAGGCAGAGTTTTGCTTTGTTTGATCTCATCTGGGAGCGTGTACATCAGGCAATCCAAAAATTTCATTGTCCCTCATGTTCCTCATGCAAATGACCACAAAAATGCTGTGAATTTTGTTTGTGGGATTACAAATACATTTTAACAAGTGGGTGAATTTGTTGATATGTGTAGGGTAAAGGTTGATCAGGTATTTCCACCCTCCCACTACTGATGATGGACACCTGTGGTGCTGCGACCATTCCAGGGTGGGCATGCGCAAGTGGGCGCACCTGTGTTGGACATGGGCATAAATGCGCGGCGTCATGAGGACGCCAGAACTGTGAGGACCAACAGAGAGAACTGTGAGGACTGGCCGACCAACAATACCAGTGAGAGAAGCAGCAGCCGAGAGGGTGAGATGCGCTAGGGGCTGGGAGGCCTGCCAGCCTCTCGGCCCCCTGGCACCCCTGCCTGCCATGTACCTGGCCACCTCTACTAAATAAAGTATGAAAAGCCACCGAGGGCTCCGAGACTCTCCTTCCCTGACCCATCTGCCCAGAACCATCCTGAACCCTGCCTCCTGTGACACCCGTTTCCTGCCGCTACAATATGGAGTCCATGAATAATGAGGATTGACTGTACATCTATTAAGCCTTGCATGGTATGTCATAATATTTAATAAAGTAGGACATGTAATTTACTACATTAGTTTTAAAATATTTTATAGCTGAATGCCAGTAAGGCACAGAGCAGTTTTTATAATCCATGCAAATAGGTAAAGGAAGAGTCCTGGAGCCCTAGGTGGCTTTTAATGATCTACACCATTTGTAGTGCTGCAACCAGGTGCAGGGCAGGCAGGAGGTGTGGGAGACCAGGAGACCATCAGGCCTCCTAGCTCCCAGTAAATTTTTACTCTTTCTAGGTTCTCAGGCCTTCTCTTGAGGTCTCTTCTCTGGTTTCTACTGCACTCTACTGCTGTAGCTCTGTGACTCCACCCTTATATGCTCAGCCTCTCAGCCCAGGTGTGCCCACTCATGCGTGCTCACTTCATACTCCAGGTGCCTCCATCAGGCACACTTATAAGACTACAGGTGTCAATCATTGATGCTAATGGTGGGAGGGTGGAAAAAACTTGATGGCTTCAATTTACCCTACATGGTATGATATAAAATTGTGGTTTTATTTCTGTGTCTTTGAGCCCTGAGATCTGAAATGAGAAAATTAGATTAAAAGGTGAGCTACAAAATTTTGAAACATATGATTTCTTAGGCTTTATATCTTTAGGCTATAGAGATGGTGACAGGTCATATAAATCAGGTGTTTCCACCCTCCCGCCACTGGTATCATGAGGGACACCTGTGGCGTTGTGCACATGCCTAGGTGGGTATGCGCAAGTGGGCGCACCTGGGTTTGGACATGGGCATATAGAGGCGCCATTATGAGGACACCAGCAGCAGCAGCAGCACAGGAGCAGCAAGAGCATCAGAACGAGATGAGAGCAGCAAAGCAGTTGAGAGGGTGAGATGCGCCGGGGGCTGGGAGGCCTGCCAGCCTCCTGGCCCATTCCCCGGCACTCATACCTGCCATGTACCTGATGCCACCTCTGTAATAAAAAGCATAAAAGCCACTGAGGACTCCAAGACTCCTTCCTTTACCCTGTCTGCCAGAACCATCCAGAACTTGCTCTGTGCCACCTTCCTGCCACTACAGATGGTTTATATACTGATAAACATTTTATGTATATATTATATTATCATATTTTATCATTTGTATAGCTTACAAACTTATTCCAGTGGAAAGAGTTGAACTGAGACAATTTTCAGTGATTATCTAAAATATGTTTATATCTAAAGAATATATTAAAATCTAAATACCATAAATTTAACCTAAAATATTTTTTTCCTTGCTCTCTTACCTTGGTGGAGAATTACCAACAGGAACTGTCTATTCTTATTATCATGCTATAAACATCATTTTCAAATTTATGTCTCTAATCTCATCAAAGAGAAAGAACTTTTACCTTTAAAATATTACAAAGACAAAATTGCCTTAGCTTTAAGTGGAAAATTAGCCATTCTAAGGGCAATGATCATATGGAACATATTATTAGGAACTTTTACTGAGAAGCAAAAGGGAATTTTGTCTTTCTGGTTAGTAACACAAGGTTTAGGAAGTAGAGGTTTCAGAATAGGAAGGCTGCCTTAACTTTCTGCAGCTGGAGGTTTCCCAGATGGATTTCTGCTTTTTCAGTCTCAGAAGTCAACCTCCTGTAATACAGTGTCATAGGTGCTTATATCATTGTCCCCTCATTTCATAGGATGCAACAGGGTGTTGGAATTTGGGAGATGTTGAACATTTTCATTATGTATTGTTCACAAGAAGAGTGCTTTTTAGGACCTGCTGGTGTATGTTGCGGTGGTAGAAAAAGAATCCAGGAAGATAAAACTAGAGCAGTATGTAATCCTTCTCTTCCAATGACTCAAAATGTTTTCAAATACTCCACCAACAGAGTGAATGAAAGATCAAGTGTCCATCCAGATACAAGAAAGTGCACAGACAGATATTGAAAAACATGCAACTAGCCCAGACATGAAGTGAGTGACTTGCTTCAGGCATCTGTTTCTTTAGCATTTTGCCTTTAACCTCATCTAGGAAGTATAATTTAGTAGACACAATTAGAACCATTTCAATGAAGTATAGCATTCCTTTAGAACATTTATTTACAATGGATAACAAGGAAGTAATTTGTGAAGAAGTTAAATACTAGGTGTGTGGTTCTTAAAGTGTACATAAGCATCATGAGATGAAGAAACACAGGGACTTGTCAGGTGAGGAGAGGAAAATGGAAACAAGATCAAACTGGATCTGAAAGTCTGACTCAGACCAAGTGGAGTCACTTGGCATACTATAGACATTGATCTGAGCACACAGTTTCTCAGTTGGGCGCTGGGCATGAGATCTGCTGGGGTTCCAGCAGTGATAAATCTTCTCTCAGCCCCTAGTGTGTGGTCAGACTCACTACTCACAAATTCCACCAAAAATAGTCTTTCTTTTTCACACTTAAAAATACTTTCCAAACAAGTGTTTCTTTTTAACATTCCCAGAGCAGACTGATTTTTGAGCATTATGTCGCTTCCAACTTTGTCATTGTCAGAGGCCTCAAATTAATTCCAACATCTCATTGCTGTTTTAAGAGGTCCTGATGGTATTGTGCTCACTTTGGGCTCAATATGTTTGTGCTTATTGGATTACCTATCACACCAGCATTTCCTCTGTGTTCTTTGTCTTAGTCCAAAAAATGTTCGTGATTAACATAGGGGTAGTGATAGTCATCTCTGTCAACTTTACTTCAACCTCTTGGTTAAGAAGCAGTTATACCTAGTTAAGAAACGAATCATGTGGAGAGAAGGGACAACTGAATACTAGGGAAACATGAGGAATGAAGGTAACAGGGTGAATTTCATTGTATGTTAAATAGCTCAGCCTAATAAAAACCAAACAAAACAGCAGCAAATTGTTACAAAATTTCTTTGGGCTGCCCTCAGCCTATTCTTTTCTGCTGGTGATACTGGGCAGACATGTACCTACACCTCAGATTCACACATGTCCTGACTTCTAATGCCTGAACATCAATTCTAGGTTTTCATGTTTTATGTGAAGGTTCAGGTCTAGTGCTCAATTGCATGTCTTCCTTAGTCAATAAGAAGACTTAGAGAAGTCCTTCTTTGACCACACAAGATAACATAGTCCCTACCCTTTCACCTTCTCTCCTTATTGTCATTTCATTTCTCTGTCTAGCATATATTACTCTCTTGTGTATTCATTAATTGACTTGTTTATTATCTGTCTCCCCCAATCAGAATGTAATTCTATGAAAGAAGAGACTCTGTCTTGTTCAGTGTGATCTCTAGGGCCTTGAACAGGCCTAGGCATATAATAGCTCGGAGGAAATAACTGTTTTTGACTGACTATGAAATCATGGAGAAACTTTGCATTGTATGTTGTGACTACGTGTACAGCACCCAGCGAAGTGACTGACACACAGCAGGTGTTCACAGTGACCACCGCCCCCGCCCCCCCCCCCCCCAACCCTGCATTCACTAATAAATGCATCCTTGGTTGCAGGCTGAAGTGTAGTAAGACCACTGTATTGCTGACTCAGACTCTAATACAAGTTTTGTTTCTAAGTTTGGCCTTTGGACAGGCCAGAAGGGTGTAGTTGAAAACAAACACACCATACTACTAGAAGCTGGGATTTGGGTTGCTGTGTTGCTTTCACCTCTGACTGACTGTGTGAGCTATGGGCAACCTCGTTAACCTCTCTGATTGTTTCTTCATCCTTAGAGTGAAGACATTAGATGATGCTTAAGATCTCTTGAAGTACTTGTATTTTATGCTACTTATTTATGTCTCTTTTAATGTGAGCACAGACTGCTCTTTTCATATAAGAGTAAACATTTGAAAAGTGTTTTGCAACCTTTAGAGAAATGATGCTGCAAACATTCAAAATATAGTATCACTATGAGTATGCATTCTATTCTTCACGTACTCTATTCTTTCATCAAAAATCTCAGCACACATATTTATTTGCCATATCTTTAGGAGTCTTTTACTTGAAGTGGATAATAAATCTATTCCTTATATTTATATGGTATCATCCTTTATACTTATTATCCTTTATATAGCATTTTCATTTGAGGATATCAAGATTCATCTACAGCTTGTCACTAAGTGCTATTGTTTTTAAAGAAGTGAAAGGATGAACTGCTTCAAGTTACAAGAGTCATGTTTGCTTTAGGTTCTATCAGTGCTGTACATTAAAAGTCTAGAATTACAAAATAGATTTTTTCATTATATGCACAACAGAATCTTATCATAAGCACTATTTTATTATCTGAGCTGAGACTATCACTGCCAAAATGTTACCCCACAAATGACAGGGTGTGCTGAGTTGTTTCTGAAACCTGCATTCACTCTTCCATAAACTGCAGTTTGCACTTTCTTTTTTAATTCTCTGAACTGCTCATGTTTTATAGTGCTGCCATCCAAAATAAAAATCAATGTCACCTGTTAATCTTTATTTTATTTGATGGACCTGTGGCATGTTTCCCTAGTGTCCTTTTACTATGTTCTATCTCATGCTGTATTATGTATTCATGCTTTGTATATGTTCTTCTAAGCCTGAAATGTTCCCAATATCAGTTACCTGGTAAACTCATCCTAATTTTTAAAGATGTGACCCAAATATCTCATGTTCTTTGAAGCTTTTCAAATCTATTTTTCCTGTTATGGGAAGAAGACTTCTGTCTTCTTTGTACTAATATTATTACAATATATGTCAAGGAATATTCTTCTTTTTATTTTTACATTTGTATTTCTTTTTTGTGTGTGTGTGATATTTTTGGGCAGTTTTTTTATTATTTAAAATTTTTTTCTTTTTTATTAATTATATTTCACATCATTTGTATTCCTCAGGGAGTACAAACCACCATTCCACCGTGCACCATCACCTCAGTCCCTTGTGCACTTTCTGCCCTCATTCCCATCTTTAGCCTCCCCTCTTTCCCCTTCCCCCCATTGTCTCTTTGGTTTATCTTGGCTTTTTGGTCTTGTTGAGTTTTTTTGTTTGCTTTTGGTTATAATTGCCCTATTCCTTGAGCTTATTCTTTGTTGTTGCTGTTGTTCTTTCATATTCCTCCTAATAGTGAAGCCATCTGATATTTTTCTCTTGCTTTCTGACTTGTTTCACTGAGTATAATTCCTTCTAGTTCCATCCATGTTTCTATAAATGTCCCTAGTTTCTCATTTTTGATTGCTGAATAATATTCCATCGTGTATATGTACCACATCTTCTTGACCCAGTCATATACTTTTGGGCATTTGGGTTGTTTCCAGGCCTTACCGATTACAAATAGTGCTGCAATAAACATGGGGGGACAGGTGCTCTTTTGTATCTGTGTTTTTGTGTCCTTTGGGTTGATTCCTAGGAGTGGGATTGCCAGGTTATATGGTAGTTCCATTTCTAGTAGACTGAGGAACCTCCATACAGTCTTTCATAATGGTTGGATTAGCTTGCATTCCCACCACCAGTGTAGTGGGGTTCCTTTTTCTCCACATCCTCGCCAGCATTTGTTGTGTTGGTTTTTTTGATGTGTGCCATTCTTGCTGGTGTGAGGTGGTACCTCATTGTGGTCTTGATTTGCATTTCCCTGATTATGAGGGATGTTGAGCATTTTCTCATGTGTCTGTTGGCCATGTGTATGTCCTCTTTGGAGAAGTGTCTTTTAAGTTCTTCTGCCCATTCTTTGATTTGGTTTTTTACTTTATTTTTCTTGAGTGTTATGAGTTCTTTGTATATCTTTGTGATCAGGCCCTTGTCTGTTGTGTGATTTTTTCCCATTCAGTGGGGTTTCTTTTTGTTCTGTTTAATGTTTCCTTTGCTGTACAGGAGGAAAACATAGGTAAAGCTCTGCAAGACATCTCAACAGTGGCTTCGAGGTGGCAGTCCCCAAAGCAATAAAAATGAGAGAGAAGATAAACAGGTGGGACTACATCAAGGAGTATTCTTTATTATATCTTTTTGCATGTGTACCACTTACTGAGAATTCATGGTGGATAAGTCTTTTAAAGTTTTTATACCTTTAGTCATATGCTTTAAATATTTGTTAAATAAGTGAAAATACAGATTTCATTTCTGGCTCAAAATACCAAAGTTTACAAAAAGGTTTTGCTCTGTGTATATGAAATGCTTATTGAAATGATTTTTGGGTAGTAATGGAAATGGGAGATAAGTTTAGATTATCCATGAATCCTGTAAAAGATGTCTGCAGTTAAATATGGAAAGAATCAAGTTGTGTTTTAGTTTAAATTAATTCATCCAATTAAAAGATGTTAATTGGAGCAACCTCATAGCAAGGGGATTAGAACTGGTGTTATTGTGACTGGTTACTTTTGCATCATAATAAGTTTAGCTTGCCTAATCTCTGGACACAGTAATGGATAGAAATTTATTGACAACCTATGGACTGATTGAATCAGGAGAGCTTTTTTTTTAAATGTGACTTCAATTTATTTACTTATTTATTTTTTAATATAATTTTTAAAATTTACATATACTTGCCATCAATTGTAATCCCATCACCATAACACCAGTGCACCATCACCTCAGTCCCCGTGCTTCTGTCTGCCCTCCACCCTTCCCCTCTTCCCTCCCCACCAGGTGTCCCCAGTCTGTCCTTGTCTCCTCATTTTTGGTTTCTGTGTCTTTATTGCTGTTATTGTTATTATTATT
>JAGFMF010011380.1:10080369-10090745 GCA_019455555.1 Galemys pyrenaicus | reverse complement strand
TTCAGTGTTTCCTCAGAGAAATCTGATGTCAGCCTGATTGGTTTTCCTTTATATGTGATCTGTTTCTTTGTTCTTGTCAGTTTCATTATTTTTTCTTTGCCTGGACCCTTGCAAGGGTTACTGTTATGTGTCTAGCTGTTGGCTTCTATTCATTGTGGTAATTTGGTGTTCTTCTAGCTTCTTGTATGTCTATTTTAATGAGAAGAGCTTTAAATACATTTAAGTATATGACATTCATAACTTTTTTAATGCTTTATAGTTGAAGAATGATTTAATATCAGAAGTAAGGAAAAACAATGAGGAAATTAGATCACTGATAAATCTGGCATCCTAAGTAGCATATGTTTTAATTGTTGCATATTACTTTAATATTTTTATCAAATTGTAGTCATGATACATTTTTCATTTAAAAAATAACTTGTTTATATATATTTTACATTATTGTTCATTTTTGTACAATGTTTGCTCTCTCCTTTAATGTGTATGTAGTCTCCATAGACATTAGCCAAAACAAAGAGATATTCTACTGAAATGGAGAAAATTTTTGCACTCCATACAACTGATGAGGGACTGTTTTTAATTTTAATATAGACTTTTCATATATGATCATTTAAAATGGATATATAACAACATTTATCAAAAGGTATTTGATAAATGCTGATTTCATGGCATTTAAACTGATGTTGTTTGGGGAAAATAAAACCATGCTGATAGCAAACAAGTTTGGAAATTTGTAAAAGTAAACAACTTAGTTTACTGTAGAATTTTTCAAAGCCTATAAATTTGTAATACACTTTAAGAAAAAGCATGAGAGTATGATGCCTTTTCTTAAAATTAATTTTAACATGAAACTTAAAAAAGTATACAATGAAATGTCTGTTCCACAGATAAATGTTTAGAACTCAGTTTCGAAATTCATGATGGGTAATACTCTATGATATTGATATAGTATAATTTACTAATCTATTTCTATTGGAATGTTAGACAGTAGCATTCAATCACATTTGGGATAAAGTCCATGATCCCTTCTTACATGGCTGATAAATTTTAATTGTTGTATATTACTTTAATATTTTTATCAAATTATAGTCATGATGTGTTTTTATTTTTGAAATAATTTGTTTATATATATATATATATATATAATCTGAGTAATCTGGTGCCTCTGAACTTCTCTTCTACCACTCTTCACCATCTTTACTTGACTTTTACCCTACCTAGTTTCCTCACTCATTAAGCTCATTTCCATTGCAGGAAGGACTTCTATGCATGTCAGTTTTTGATTTTTGTAGATAATAGCACCAGTATCCTTTGTAATCCTTTCACTGGATTATTTCCTTATTCAGTCCCCATTTTTAGGACATATAATCATTAACGTAAATGTAATACTGTTGGTTTGTCTTCAGAATGTATTATATTGCATGGAATTTCGGTTTTTTTTTTTTCAAGAAAAGCCAATAATGTTTAACTGTTGTGAAGGTTAGCTTAGCCAAACAGAAAGAGAAAGTCACTTAATAGATCATAATGTTAAATATAAATACTTTCAGATCAGTTATTTTACACCCTTACTTGACAAAATTGATTGTGTATCAATCAGATTTTTCCTTTCAGGGACTTTTCAGAATATATGTTTCTTATTGTTACATATTATAACTGATGAGGACTAGCTCATGAGAATTTTGCTGAGTGTGAGAAGGCAGTGGCAATTTACTTGTTCTCTTCCACACTTGAAAGATCTTTGGTAGTCTAAAGGAAATGAAGGATGACTATTGACCTAGTTCAAAGTAAACTCCCAATAAGTGCAAAATGAGACCTGGGGTATATACATACCTCCCTGATTTTGCTCCTAGTCAGTAAATTGTATGAAAGCATAAGAGGAGTATTTGTCAAAAGTGTAAATGACCCCAATGATAGAATGAGGGTTTGATCCAACCCACTAATCTTACAGATAAACACTTGTAGATCCCAGGTCTGGGCCTCTGAAAAACTTAAACAGTTGTCATTCAAATAAATTATGATGTGATAGGGTTCCTGGAGTTGTTCAGTTGTGGCATCTCTGTTTAGAGAAGTTATAAACTTTTTCAAGGTCATTTTGTGGTCTCAGGCTGTCACTCTGATACGTTTGATTATAGAATCAAGAGTTAAACATTTTTTGACAAATCTGAGATAAAGTATAAAATCAATATAAAACAAAGAGCGTAAAGTGTTCAGTTTAGATTTTGAAATCATTTGACCCAGTCTAAGTTGGAGAAAACCTGACTTGATAGTGTTTAAATAAAAAGGTCATAGTACATTATACAAAAAGAAAATTACAGACCAATAATCATAGATGCAAAAATCCTCCACAAAATCTTAGCAAACCAAATTCAATGAGATCAAAATGATCATACTTTATGACCAAGTAGAATTTATTCCAGGGATACAATCAAATGTAATTTACTACATCAACAAAAGGAAAGGTATATCAATAGTTGCAGAGAAAGATTTGATAAAATTCAACATCAACTTATAATAAAAGCCCTCAATAATAGGTATAGATGGAATATACATTAATATAATAAAGGCCATTTACAACAAAACCACAACCAACATTATACTTAGTGGTGAAAGACTGAAAACTTTTCCTCTAGAATCTGGCACAAGAAAAGGATATCCACTTTCACCACTATTTAGCTTAGAGTTGGAAGTCTTATATAGAGCAACTAGGCAAAAGAAATGTGTAAAAGAAAACAAAATTGCAAAAGAAGAGGAAAAACCACCACTATTGCAAGAACATGATTATATATACAGAAAACTCTAAATGTCATAAAAATCTAATTGAAATAGTAAATTGATGTAGTAAAATGGCAGGGTACAAAGTCAACTTATTTCTATGTGATTTTTATTTTGATTTCTATTCTGATTTTATGTTAATAAAATGAGCTAGAAGAGAAATCAAGAAAACAATCCCACTTATAGTTCCAACAAAAATAATTAAATATAGTAGTAAACCTAACAAAGAAGGTAAATGAAAACTGTAAGATAGTATAGAAAAAAGTAGAAGAGGACACAAAGAAATGGAAATACATTCCATACTCATGGAATGGTAAAATGACCATCTTACCCAAAGTAATATACAGATTCAATACAATCCCTCTTAGGGCTCCACTGGCATTCTTCAAAGAAATAGAACAAACATTACGGAAATTCATATGGAATTGCAAAAGACCCCAGATGGCCAAAATAATCCTGAGAAAAAAGATGGAGATTGGTGGTATCATGCTCATAGACTTCAAACTATGTTATAAAGTTATAGTAATCAAAAAAGTATGATACTGGAATAAAATCAGCAACACAGACCAATGGAATAGAATTGAGAGCCCAGAAATAAACCTGTACATCTATGAATTGTTTATAACAGAAGGGTCAGGAGTATACAATGGAGGAAGGAGAGTTTCTTCAACAAATTGTACTGGGAAAATTGGACAGCCAACTTGAAAAATAATGAAACTAGGTCACCTTCTAATGCCTTACACAAAAATTAACTCAAGTGGATTAAAAACATAGAGGTTAGAACTAAAACCACTGAAGAAAAACAGACAATACTGACTTCAGTGATGTTGTTTTGGATTTGTTTCTAAAAGAAATAAAAGTAAATGTAAACAAATGGGACTACATTATACTAAGAAACTTCTGAACAGCAAAAAACAACAACAACCAAACTATGAATAAAACAAAAAGCCACCCACCAAATGGGAGGAAATATTTGAACATCATATATCTTATAAAGGACTGATATCCAAAAACTCATACAACTCACCAAAATGAAAACAAATTACCTAATCAAAAAGTGGTCAGAAAAAATAAATGGTGACTTCCCCAAAGAAGACATACAGATGGCCAACAGGTGGAAAAATACTCATAATTAGTTATCATCAAGTAAATGAAAATTAAAACTACAATGAGGTACCACCTCATGTCTATGAGAATGACCCATACAAAGAAAGACTACAAGAAACAAGTGTTGGCAAAGATGTGGAGAAAAAGGAACCTTCACATACTGTTGGTGTGACTATAGACTGGTCCAGCCCCTATGGAAAATAGTATGGAGGTTTTTCAAATTTATTAAAAATAGATCTTCCATATTTACCAGCAATTCCACTTCTAGGCAGCTACCAGAAAAATACAAAAACATTAATTTGAAGGGCTATATGCATTTCTATGTTTACTGTAATTAAGATATAGAAACAACCTAAGACTCAAGGATAGATGAAATGATTATGATATATATACATTATATATGTATATATACACATTATATATGTATATACACACACACACACATACACAATGGCTTACTATTCAGTTATTTAAAAAAGAACTCTTTCCATTGAGATAACCTGGGTAGAAATGGTGGAGTTATGCTAAGTGTGAAAAGTGAGAAGGAGAAAGACAAATGTGGATGATTTTACACATATGTAGAATATGAAGACAAAAATGAAAGAAAAAACCTAAAACAAACCCTAAAAATCTGATTAGAAAATTGAGGCTACTAGAGGTAGAGTGGTGGAAGGGTTGGAGAGAAAAGTGAGGGAGTGGAGGAGGCCCTAGTCATATATGGTTGACGATTATGGGTGCTTTCATGATGGGTATGATGTGGTATGGGGAAGAGGTATGAAGTATGAAGAAGTGTGAACCTCTAAATCATATACAGTGTTGTAAACCAATGTTATTTCAATTAGAAATAATTCAATGAAAAAAAAGAAGGACAGAAGAGACCCAATTGAGGGAGAATGAGAAGAAGCAGTAGAGAGCTGTAGGGAAAATCTGTAGAGTGATGTCAGTGAAACTAAATGAAGAGAACCTTCAAGAAAGGAGTGATCAGTAGGGTTAAGTGCTACTGAGAAATGTAGTAAGAAAAGGTCTGGACATATGTTTATCTCAGGTCCTGGTGGCCTTAGAAAATATTGTTGTGTAGTAATAAGGGTGAAGTACTAAGGCTGGATTGGAATTAGTTGAGGAATAAGTGGGAAGTGAAGAAATGTAGATAACTTGAAGTGTCCTGTGATGTGACATTTGAAAAAATGTCACAAAGTTATGCAGGATGAGCCCGAAGTTGGGATGATTAAGCCCAGAGGGAGGGAGCAACTTTGTAAAACTCTAATTTAGAAGTGTTGGGCTTAGAAATGGCTAGGTTTCTGAGCAATAAGTTTTTCTTCTTCCTCTTCTGCTGCCATTTTATAGTCTGAAATATGTCATTGATTAGGATGGCAGTGTCTGAGGTGATGACAAGAGAGTGTTTTGGAGAAAAAGGATGGAATTTCCAGCTCACACATTGAATTGATTCTACTGTTATATTTGAACAGTGCTAATAAATTGGGAAAACGTGGTACAGACCACACACAACTTTTGGAAGGTTTTTCACTGATATGACTGTATTCTTCAAATCCTACTGTTTAAATACACAATACCTTATTTTACAGTCTATCCATTTCCCTTTAATGGGTTATCAATTTTCTGATAATCACAACTTAATGATGCTGCTCAGCCTTGTCAATAGAAACACGTGAGATCTAGAATTTCCTGTGTGAAAATTTGTTTGGGGCATGTATGGGGAGATGAATGACTTTAAGACATACTTGTTGGGACTGGCCATCTCCTCTATTGCTTTTATTCTCATGGTTCCTGTATATTGCTTCTGCCCAGGAGTGTAGTCTAAAGTCATGCTGTCTGATTCTATAGTATGGAGCTGCCTGCCAGGGAGATCTTTAGGGAGAACCCCCAAAATTGGGAGATATGCAGATTCACCAAAGGTTTTCTTCATTTTCAGACATTTGCCCTCCAACTTAAAATTTCTCATCGAAAAATATAGCTTTGCTCTTTAAATAGGCTTTAGATAGCCCATTGTTAAACTTCAGTTAATGTTGAAATATAATTTACTGGAAGGAAAGTATGTTAATATCAGCATTTTCAAGTAGGGAGCCTGGTACTAATTATTGCCTATACCTTAATGCCTGTAACTGCCAGATCTAACATGTTTTAACCTTATATAAAATAACTGTGATATGAATAATATTCTTGTTTACACAAAACTTGTGTACTTAGGAACTTACCTCTAAGCACATCCAGCGATGTTAAGAGTGGGCAGTCAGTCTTCTAAAATAACTACAGATTTAGTAAACTGAAAAAGCAAGATATATAATGGTAATATGAAACAAAAAATTCAAGCTAAGGGAATGAAAATAAGAGTAAGAGCCAATGGAATCTTTAATTTCACACAAATTCACTGGAGGCAATTCTGCTCAGCAAGCACTCCCTTGTTTGGAATGAATTAGTGTTTTGAAAAAACTGTGGGTTTAGGATCTCTTAAGACTCTTTGGGAGCAAATGTGATGGTAATGAGAAAGAAATAAGTCTAGTTTGGAGGAATCCTATGCTTAACAGAATAAAGTATGACATGTATTTATTTTTCTGGCTCTGAATATTTCCATCTATTCTGTACTGTGTGTTCTTATTTGTATTCTTATTTTTAGAATGGAAATCTCTCAAGGGTAAAGTATTATTCTTTCAAGAAAAGTAACCAGAATAATCAGCATGATGGACTCTTATTTTTGTTCTCACTATTTCTTTAGCCATGTGCTCTTCTTCTATTCTTTCTTTGAATGGTCAAGTGTCACGTGTGCAGGAATTTCTGGGCAGGAAGCCTAAAGTCAGACTAAGTGATGGCAAGTTCTGTCAGTTGAATCTGGAACAGCAGTTTGCTGCTGTTGTAACATTTTGAGGATGACATCCCAGTGATGTATCTAAACAATGTCACAGTTATTTGAATCTCTCAAGCACTGAAATTGTCATCAAGGAATTCACTGACCTGCCTATTTGGAACTATCAAGAAAATTTTGAGCAGTGTTGCATGCATACCAAGTTGAGAAGGTAAAGAAGCACGGCAGGAATTCCAGCTCAATATTTAATTTTTTTCTGATTATAAAAGTGATACTTATTACAGACAACTTGGGAAAGATACATTTAATATTAAGAGAAAAATGCTCCTTTTATGGAGACCATTCTTTTTGTGATCTGCATATGCTCTTGGGGACTTGACTTTGTGTTGATATAGGACAACATTATTTCATATCACTGCCCTCTCTGCTTTGCACCTCTTTTCCAATTTTCTTTCCTTTCACAACATGATACATAAAATCACATGTTATTTGTGTGGTCAAGTTAAAGGAAAGAATAACACATCAAAATAAAAGAACTACAGGTGAAATATAATAAACTCAACTCTATTAATGCTATTCTTTTCTCTCTGAGTTTCTCATAGCAAGCTTGTGGTAGTCATTGTGAGGCAGTGGTTGTATCTCTAGCCATCTGTTCTCTCTGTGGGCTGTACCCAAGGCCAGCTTTCAATTTGCTGAAGAAAAGTTATCCCAACAACAAGATTTTCAATTTTTAAGTTCCTTTTCAATGTTTGATTGTCTTTTTGATACTGAATATATTTGTTCATTGTATTTGTGCTGGTGTTGGAGCTGTCCTTGTGAACAGATAGGACAAGGTTTTGAAGTACATGCTATTCATCCTCCAAAAGTCTTTTTGACAACCATTTTTTCTTTCTAAATCCAGTTTATAGAATACAGATGTATCCAAAATTGTCACTTGTCTGCAGATGTTTAAATCTGTCCTGTTTTATATACGTACACACATACATACGTCCACAGCACCTTAGAAGAACTCTTTTGTTAATGTCTTTCATATATCCTTCCTGGAATGTGATTGAATATAGGTTGTTAATATAAGAACATTTCCAGCTTTTATACTTGTCCCCTTTCTTTAATAGTATCCTGCTTTTCTGGACCTGGGGGAAGAGAAGTTATTTATTTTGGGGCTACTTGAATAATATCTGGGTTAAGTACTAGGGAGAGAGGTTGAGATAAGTTTTAGTATGTAAAAATAGAGGGAGGGCCTCCCTGGTGGTGCAGTGGGTTAAGCAACGCACTATGAAGCAAACCGCAGCCACTGCAGCATGAGTTCGATCCCTGCCGCCGGCCGGGGAGGGGACCCACATGGTGAGGCAGACCTCTCCTGCCTTGCCCACTGCTCCCCTTAGCAGTGTGTTTCAGTCCATCTGCCTATTCTGCTCCCCGCTCTGTCTCTGGTGAATCCTCTCACTGCCCTGGACTCTGGCCTGTACCCCAGCTCTTGTATTTATTTATGTATAAATAAATAAATCTTTAAAAAAAATAGAGGGAGAAGATGGTTATTGTAAGAAGAATAATGGAATCTATGAATACTTTATATGTTTTCATTATTTTGAAATTGTGTTTGTGTAAATTGGGATTCAGCAACGATGATGGTGCTCGTAAAAGTCTTACAGACATATATGATGAATCTGTCCTTGATGTTCATTTTAACCACATTGCATGGTATAAAACATATATTATGGTACAGGTGGGAGTGCGGAGGGCAGAAGATTCACATGTGCCATGCTTTGAATTTTGATCTTCCAGAACTGTGTTTACTACTTCAGACTCCTAGAACTATATCTCCATATTTCCCCCTTTGCTTTGGCCTGTTTCCACTGATTCCATAGTATCATGTAAGTGCCATGAGAATAATTCTGAAACACAGTTCCCAACACCACAATCTACATGTGATGAGTAAACTTTGACCTGTGTGTGAGTATAGGGGAGTTATCTTCCCTTTATATGTTCACATGTCAGGGTCTTCACATGTCTTTCCTGACATAGGGGCTTAGAATAAACTCTGTAAATAGCCTTTTTAGCAAGCCGATATAGGCACCATGCTTATCTTTCTGTTAACTCCTAAACTATAATCCATGATGGCTCCTAAGCAGAAGGCACCCCAGTTATTCCTGTTGATTCTTAGGTCATATTTTCCATCACTACTAATAGTCCAGAGAGACCAGTAACTTCTTTGGTGGCATCACTTATATTTTCACATCCTATACAAGCACCTTACTCCTCCCTTTCTACCATGTCCCTTTGATGAAGTATACTTAGTCAGTTCTTTAGAGGAAGAAATTTTAAGTTTTCCTTGGTAGTTTGCAATATCTAGATGATTGACATTCATGATATATAATTGTAAAATATTATATATATTTAATGTATATATAAACACACATATCACATAATTTATTTGTGTGGAGTGGAAAAGTGTTTCTCATATATTTGTATATGTTGATATACTGGTATTTTAAATATCAATATATTTAATATATTATTAGACTTACAAATACATTTTCTTATGTTTCCACCTTTATTTTTTTTGGTTCTACTTTCTGGGAGATTTCTGCAATTTTGATTTCTAGCTTTTTTTAATGAGTTTTTCATTTCTTTCATCACATTTTTATTTTCTGACTTTCCTTTGTTCTCTAAATGTTTTTAAAAATCAGGTTCTTTTTAAAAAGTAATAAGTGCAATATTCTTCCTTATTTCTGAAGGTTACTGTGGTTTTTTAAATTTTTTTTCTTTATTTATATATTTGAGATCAATTGTGGCCCCCATGTATTTCCTTTCACCCTTTCACCAGTGCACCATCACCTCAGTCCCTTGTGCTCTTTCTGCCCTCTACCCACTTCCTCCTCCCTCCCCACCAAGTGTCCCCAGTCTGTCCTTTTCTTTTTGTTTTTGTTATTATTATTGTTGTTATTCTTTTCCTTGGTTGCTTATTTGGTTCCCTTACATTCCTCCTAGGGGAGGAACCATCTGGTATTTTTCTTTTGCCTTCTGACTTATTTCACTGAGCATAATCCCTTCCAACTCCATCCTTGTTTCTATGAATGTGTCTAGTTTTTCATTTCTGATTGCTGAGTAGTATTCCCTCGTGTATATGTCCCACAGCTTCCCGATCCACTCATCTGTTCTTGGGCATTTAGGTTGTTTCCAGGCCTTACCTATTGTAAGGAGTGCTGCTATAAACATAGGGTGCAGGTATTCTTTTGAATCAGTCTATTTGTGTCTTTTGGGTCTATTCCTAGGAGTGGGATTGCTGGATCATATGGAAGTTCCATTCTTAGTAGATTGAGGAACTGCCATACTGCTTTCCATAATGGTTGGACCAGCTTGCATTCCCACCAGCAGTGTAAGAGAGTTCCTTTTTCTCCACATCCTCACCAACATTGGCTGGTTTTTTTTTTTTTTTTTGATATGTGCCATTCTCATTGGTGTGAGGTGGTATCTCATAGTGGTTTTGATATGCATTTCTCTGATGACAGGAGAAGTTGAGCATTTTTTCATATGCCTGTTGGCCATTTGCATGTCCTCTTTGGAGAATTGCTTTTTTAGCTCTTTTGCCCATTTTTGGACTGGGTTGTTTTCTTTTTTTCTGTTTAGTCTGGTTAGTTCTTTGTGGATCTGTGTGATAAGTCCCTTGTCAGTAATG
>JAGFMF010011380.1:10047404-10062720 GCA_019455555.1 Galemys pyrenaicus | reverse complement strand
TCTAGTTTGATGCCTTTATGGTCAGAGAATATAGTTGGAATGATTCTGATCCCACTGTATTTGTTGATATTGGTCTTGTGGCCCAGTATGTGGTCAATTCTGGAGAATGATCCATGTGTACTTGAGTAAAAAGTATATTCTGATTTTGGGGGTTGTAGTGTCCTATATATGTCTGTTAAGCTCATGAGTTTTAGGTCTTTATTTAGGGCTATGGTTTCTTTGTTTATTTTTTGTCTTGTTGATCTGTCCATCAGTGTCAGTGGAGTGTTGAAGTCTCCTACTATAGATGTATTTTCTTTAATGTTTTCTTTCAGAGGTGATAGTAGTTGTCTGATATATTTTGGTGCTCCTTCATTTGGTGCATATATTGATGAGTGTTATGCCTCTTGATTTACTGTGCCTTTGATCATTATGTAGTGTCCTTTCTTTTCTTTTTTTACCCTTTTTAATTTGAAGTCTGTTTTGTCTGATATAAGTATTGCTGTTTCTGATTTCTTTTTTGGTCCATTAGCTTGTAGGATTGTTTTCCAGCCTTATACTTTCAGCCTATGTTTGTCTTTTGTGATTAGGTGTGTTTCCTGGAGGCAGCAAAAGGTTGGCTTGTGATTTTTAATCCAGCCTGCTACTCTGTGCCTTTTTACTGCTGAGTTTAGTCACTTACATTTAGAGTTAATATTGATATGCTGGCACCTGTGCTTACCATTTTGTCTTTTTGTGTTTTGTTTTCCTTTACCTTATTTTGTTCCTCCTATTCATTCTTCTCTTGGTTTTAGTTTTACTGCTTCTTGCAGTATTTTTTGGAGTGGGGGTTTGGTGGTGTTGAATTTCTGGAGTGTCTGCTTGTCTGGGAAAGTCCGTATTTTTTCTTCATATATGAAGGAAATCTTTGCAGGACAGAGAATCTGTGGTTGGCATTTGTTGTCTTGCAGTTTTTTGAATATGTCCCTCCATTCTCTCCTTGCTCATAGTGTCTCTTCAGAGAAGTCTGATGTTAGTCTGATGGATTTCCCTTTATATGTTAGCTGTTTCTTCCCCCTTGACAGTTTCATTATGCCTCTTTGTCCTGGATTCTTGGGAGTTTTACTATTATGTGTCTTGCTGTATTTCTCTTTCTGTCATAAAAATTCGGGGTGCGACTTGCTTCTTGTATTTCTATTTTCATCTCCTTTTTTAAGCTTTGGAAATTCTCTTCAAGTATCTCCTTAAATGGATTTTCATTTCCTCTATTTTGCTCAGCCCCCTCTGGAATTGCAATAACTCTTATATTTCCTTTCTTAATGGTGTCTGAGAGATCTCGTAGCATTTTCTTCATTTTTTTTCCTTTGTACTTCCCTGTCCTTTTCTACTTAGGTTCTTTGTATTTCTGTGTCTTCAAGAGTACTGATTCTTCCACTTTGTCCATTCTGTTTCCACTGCTTTCCTTATATTCCTGCAGTTCCTCCACTTTCTTTTTCAATGACTCATTTTTATTCTTCAGTTCATTAATTATTGTTCTCATTTCATCAATTATTTTTTGTTGCTCTTTCTGGTTTTGCATCATGATGATTCTGAATTCTCTTTCTGATCGGTTGAACATTTCTTCCGTGTCATGTTGCTGGATTCTTGTATTTGGTTTTCTTTTTGTGGCGTGACTTTCCCCTGTGGACTTGGTTATTTATATTTTTCCTTCTTCCTGTTGTCTGTTTTCTAATTTGTTGTGACAATGTTTTGCTGGTATTGGCAGGCATCTCTTCAGGATATTCTTGGGGAGTTCCCTGTCTGTGTGTGGGTCCTGGGGTACACAGGCGTCCTGGCTTTGGAGAGGCCCTGTGCTCAACTCGGTGTGTTTGAGCTGAGGATTCAGACTCTCACCAAGATTGCCTGTGGCCCCGTATCCAAGGCTCCCTATTCTGCAAAGATGGTGCCCATCCAGTGAGCTCCCAGCAACCCCAGACCTTCAGATGGCCTTCTACTTGCATAAGCAGATCCAGGTGACAAATTCGGTACTGGTGTGCACTGTGCCATTCTCTCCCCGTCCGCTGGGAGCCTAGTCTGCAGTTTCCATCTGTGGTTGTGGGGTCAAGCTACAGTTTCTCAACTCTTTTGGTGTTCTTGTACCTGTGGAGTACACTGTCTGAGTGTGGGTCTTGGCAAGCACTGGTGACCTGGTTCTGGAGATTTCCCCCGCTGGTCTCAGTGTATTCGAGCTGCAGGAGTGAGCCCCTCAGCGAGACTGCCTGCAGTTCCTAGTCCAGGGCTCCCCGTCATGGGAAGATGGTACCTGTCTAGAACTTTCCCAGCTACCCTGGACCCTCAGGAGGCCTTCTCACCACACACTCAGTTCCATATGACAGATTAGGTGCTGACGTACATCTCACGCTGGGATTCTAATGGGCGGCTTCCAGTCTGTGACAGCACAGGAAGCACTTAGCTGCTGATGCGAGTCCCTCAGCGAGACTGCCTGCAGAGCCTAGTCCTGGGTTCCCTGTTCTGGGAGGCTGGTGCCTGTCCAGAGTGTTCCCAGCTACCCTGGAACCCCAGGGTGCCCTCTCCCCATATGCTCAGTTCCAGACGGCAAACTAGGTGCTAACACACAACTTGCACTGGGGTTCTAGTCAACTGCTAAAAGCCTGCAGAGGCGCAGGAAGCATTGAGCTGTAGCTGTGAGTTCCTCAGCAAGATTGCCTGCTGGGCTCCCTGTCCTGGGAAGCTGGTGCCCGTCCGGAGTGTTCCCTGCTATCACAGACCCACCAGGGGCCCTTGCCCCAGTCACTCAGTTCCAGAGAGCTACCCCACTCACTATCCCTGCTCACTCAGTTCCAGACTACAAACTCGGTGTTGGCATGCACCTCGCGCTGGGATTATACTGGGCCTGTAGACCCGTAGGGGGCCTGAGCTTTAGCTGTGGGTCCCTCAGCAAGATTGCCTGCTACATTCCCCTCTCTTGGGAGGCTGGCGCCAGTCTGGAGTTCTCCCGGCTACCCTGGACCCCCCAGGGGGCTCTCTCCCTGCTTGCTCAGTTCCATACTGCAAACTCGGTGTTGGCGTTGGCGTGCACCTTGCCCTGGGATTGTAGAGGGCTGCTTAAAGTCTGTCGAAGTGCAGGAAGTACTGGGCTGTAGTCTTGAGCCCTTCAGCTAGATTGCCTGCTGGGCTCCCCTATCCTAGGAAGATGATGCCTGTCCAGAGTTTTCCCAGCTACCCTGAACCCCCAAGGGGCCCTCTCCCTGCTTGTTCAGTTCCAGACCTCAAACTCAGTGCGCACCTCGCACTGGGATTATAGAGGGCCATTTAAAGCCTGTAGAAGTGCAAAAAGCACTGGGCTGTAGGCTTGAGCCTCTCAGCAAGGCTGCTCCCTGTCCTAGGAAGATGGTGCCCATCCAGAGTTTCTCAGCTACCCCGGACCCCCAGGGGGCCCTCTCCCTGCTCACTCAGTTCCAGACCAAAAACTTGGTGTTGGTGTGCACCTCGCGCTGGGTCCACATAGGGCCACTTAAGGCTTGTAGAAGCGCAGAAAGCGCTGGGTTGTAGCCTTTAGCCCCTCAGCTAGATTGCTTTTTGGGCTCTCTTGTCCTGGGAATATGGCGCCTGCCCAGAGTGTTTCCAGTTACCCTGGACCTGAGGGGGGGCCCTCTCTCCTCATACCCAGGGAGTGTCCCGTCTGGTGTAGATCCTAGGCTGTTTCAGGTTTTGGAGTGCGATGTTCTGGATCCTCTCCACTGGTTGCGCTTCTGTATGCTCTTTCTTCCATTCAAGGTGTGCTGGCTTTGTGGTTGAGGGAGGCGGGAAAGGAGTGGGTAGATGGGGTAGCGGGATTATGAAGTTATCTCTGTTTTGCTTGCCTTCGATGAATTCTTCCTTACTGAGTATGTTGTCAGTGTCTTAGAGTTTATTTTCCAAGTCCCAGTTCTCTCAAGGACATGCTGTATAGTCTTCCTGTTGTCCACTTCTGAGAACTTTCTTTTTTATATATATATATAAATTTTTTTCAATTTACATATATTTGACATCAATCGTAATCCCCATGTATTCCCCATCACCGTAACACCAGTGCACCATCACCTCAGTCCCCTGTGCTCCCATCTGCCCTCCACCCTTCCCCTCTTCCCTCCCACCCTATCCTAGTGTCTCTTCACTGCCATCTTTTTTCCGAACCTCACATTCTTGATTCTTATACAAAATGAAATAACCCTCCTTTAGCACTGCAGAGAGGCAGTATCTGCAATTGTTCCACTTCAGTGCTTCAGGTCTTGGAGAGGGTCTTACAACTGGTTTTATCTTGAGATGATGCTGTATCTACACTGCCCTAGGAAACCACATTTATATTATTTTCTTTCTACCTGTGCATTTGACTCTTCCTACTTTCATCTGGTTCAGTTTGCCTATGGGTCCAGGAAACTGTTACTTGCTAACTGCCCTCATGAGTTGTCTTTTTTTTTCCCTCTAGCAGCCACTGAAAACTATGCCAGATAGTTGAAGGGGTTGGGGGGATGGGACACAGTGAAGTGAAATCCCACAGTGGCAGTCAGTTTTTCTACACCCTCACCACTTGGTTACCAACTCAGCACCTACCATGTCCTTAAATTTATCCCCAGAGAAGACCCTTTGTATCTTAGCTAGAGAAGGCTGTAGACCATTAGGCAATTCTCCTTTCTTGTCTCTGCTTAAAAACTGGGTCTTCATCTCTTCAGATGGTTAAGTAAAAAGAAATAAACCTGGGCATATGAAAATATTCTAGCACAAACAGACATAAGAAGAAATGCCAGGGCATTCTGAGAGAGTAACTGCCCACTAAAGCAGATATATTTTAAGAACAGAAAAAAAAAATATGTATAAGGAACATGTGCTATGTTCCTAATAAAATGCAAGATTACATGAGTAGTAGTACAGCTCACAATAACTCTTGGATATTGACATCATTGATGGTCTTATTTTATAGATAAGGAAATTGAGATTTAACAAAGTTAAGTGATTTGCTCAGGATGATACAAATAATAAATGGAAGAGTTTAAAACCTACCACCAGCTCTCTTGACCAGAAATACCATTTACTAACCCACAATTCATGTCATCCACTTAGATCCCATCTTTCCATTTGTGCAAATTGGGTGTGGTAGTCGTCTGGGCTATTCACAGTGATGGAAGTTCTCCCTTTGCAGGTATATGACCAATTTGCATGCCCACCCACTTGAGTTTAGGTGTGGTTTTGCTCCATAAAGGCCTCCACAAGCTCTCTTTTCTCACTGCCTCAGTAACCAGCAATGTTCCAGATAATGACAATGACACAGATCAAGACCATCCTACCTACCCACTCAGGATGAATTTATAGAAAGAGAGAAAAACTCTTAATAAAGAAGTAAATCTGGGGAATTTTCCTCACTATAGCATTACCTAATGTTGATCTCAACTAATTCATCATTAAAAAAAACTTTTTCCTCTAAAACTATTGCATAGACAAAGCCTGGTAGCATCCCATAGGAAGCAATTTCATAGGCAAAAAAGCCATAATCAGTAATTTTTGCCCTTAGGTTTTAACCAGTTTCTAATGCACCTAAATTGTGCTATCATATGGGCCATAAAGCTATCAAGAAAGACTATACTAAACTCCAAAGATACTGTATCTATTGCATTCGTTTTACTTCAGAAATAATACTGCCCAAAAAATGATGTGAGGGTAGTGTAGAATGGTATCTTGATCAATAATCCACACAGACTTTTGTTGTGTGTGGACATTTTTAACAAATCTGTAATAGGATCTAGAGATAGCAAAAATTAACATTTGATCTTTTAATTTTTAAAAGACAACTGTTACAGTCAGAAATTGAGAGGAAAGGACATATCAGTTTGCATGACAGAATAGCAAAATTGAAGGGGAACAAAAGTGCATAACTTTGAGTTAATCATCCCTTTGTCTTTAATGAATCTAAACCTTCCCCAAATTTTCATCCAAAAGAAACTACTAAAATTTTAATAATGAATTTATAACTCACTTGTAAGATTATAAGATAAATAAAAGAATTTTAATAGTTTTCCACTTGAGAAATGAAATCTGTTTGCTAAGCTTTTTTCCTAAAATGAATTCATTTCCCATGAGAGTAGTGCCTACACTCAGAGATTTCACGACAAAAATAATAGAAAGCATCTGCAAAGTAATTACGGACTCTCTTTGGTTGACTGAGAGAAGCCATACCTCGCTTTCTTTCATACTGTCATCCCGGAGGTCAGAGGTCTTCTGTCAAGTAGACGAAGCTGGAAATTTCCAAATAATCTAAGAAAACACTCATACCATTCCAGACAGTTTTTTCCATTATTTATGATGCAGGCCATGATAAGATGGAAATTTTCTGAGGGTAGCATGATAAGCTTCATGTAAGCAAGACACAGCTAATGGCTTAAAGAGTAGAATTCTGGAGCTTCCTGAAGAGGCCATTTTAGTACACTCTCCCTGTGACAGGGTTAAGCTGCTTATAGATTCCGTAGATAAGACTGCAAAGCAGACAGCAGAACATAGACCCAATTCTAGTGCCTCAGGACAAAAATGACAGAAAATAGCAAACTAAATGCCAAAGAGCAATGAGCTCCTGAAATGTGAAGCATTTCTCTTTTACATCTTTCAGTTTTTCTGCCCCCACTAAAAACTAAAATGAGAATAAGCTAAACTGTTTCAGTAAGTAATTAGCCACAGAGCTGAGCAAGCATTTTCAAATTGAATAAACCAAACCCCAAACTTTACCTAGGTTGCCAGTGAATTTGAACTATGGTTTTTGAGTTTCCAATACTTGTAGTTTACTACATGGCCATCATTTCTGAGTATGTCTGCATTTTGGGTTTTGGTCACAAGACAACAGGATATAATGATGATGCCAATTAAGACACACTGGTGAGGTAAGAGAGCGGCATACAAGCATTAGGCTCCTGCTGTCAACTCCCTTTAAACAAACTGCCTCACCTCTGGACATAAGAAATCTCCTCTGTTAGGCTTGCCAAGCAGCAGGCAATAGCTCATCCTGGTATTTCTTTAATTCTTAGCTCAAATTTTACAAAAACAGGAAATAAAAATCTTAGAAAAGTACAAGTTCCTATTTCCCAAGATTTCTGAGACTAATTTGCAATTTCAAAACACTAAGCTGATGACTAAAAATATGAGAACATGGAACTTTTAAAGCTGTGAGAGACTTTAAAATTATCTAGTCCAGAAAGTACTTACTACAGTAAAGAGGCAAAGCCCTCAGAGAAGTAACCAGTAAAGCTCACAGAGCTGGTGGCAGAACCAGGTTCCTGATTCCTAGTCTGAACCTTTTTTCCTCTGTACTTTGCTGCCTTCTTTGTCTATATTTAAAATCAATAAATGTCTAAAAGTAGACAAATTTTACCATCTAAATAATTTGTGAGTCTGATTCTCTCTAACCCACATAATACTACTCCCCACATTTCTTAAATACTGCTGATAAAATTAACATTTCCCTTCCTTAGCAGATTTCCTGGATTTCAATCTCATCCTCCCATCTTGTCTGTTGTTTAGAGTAGATTAATTTACCCAAATTTCCTAGTTTCAACTTGATCAATGTCATTTTCTTGCTTAAAACTTTATGATAATTTCCCATCTTCCACAATCTATATTTAGGTTTCTCAACATGGCCTGAAAGAGTCTGTATGCTCTGAAAATATCTAACTTTTCACCCTCCCCAACATGCATGCTTAACTGCACACTATAAATAATTCCTGGTGTATCATGGTTTTTGTTTTTCACCCCTATACCTTTTCTTGTGCTGGTCTCCTTTTCTGGAAGATTTTCTTTCCTTTGCTTAACTGGTTAGTGCTTCCTCCTCTGTAAAAACATGGTTTAGGGCCTCCCTGGTGGCCTAAGGGTTAATTTTCAGCCCTACCACCACATTGACCTGAGTTCTATCCCCAGCCAGGTTGCTAACTCACCTACGGTGCAGCAGAACTCTCCTGTCTCACCTGATGTCCTCCTTAACAGTGTATTTCAGTAAATCCACCTGTTATCCCTACTCTGTCTCTGGTGAATACTTTCACCCCCTCACCTCTGACCTACACCTCAGTTCTACACAATAAATAAGTGTCTTAAAGAACCGTTCCCCAAAGACCTACACTAAGATCAAACTATTAGACAAATATGGAGTGACCACACATTGAAGTTCAGAAGTGCCATGTTCGACAATGCAGCAATTTGTTTACGTATCTTATATGACAATCACAATAAAAACTCATCTAGATTTAAAACACAAGGAAAATCCTATCTCATTAATAAGTAAGGAAAGGCTGTCTGAACATGAAGCAACAGAAATAAAATAAGAAGTCTATTTGACACATAAAAATTAGAAATTTTTGTTAAAAATACAGAAAATTTTGCATATGACAAAAGATTTGAATCCTTAATAAATATATAAAGCTCTTGCCAAACAGTAAGAAAACACTAAAAACCATAATAAAGAAATGAGCAAAGGACATGAACTGAAATTCATAAAAAAGGTATGTTAGATCAAAATAGCAAATGAAATAATATCATTCAACTATTTAATTAATAATAATTATATTCAGTAATGACAAATATAACCAGTAAGATAATTACTCTTGTACTTTGCTAGTGGTAGCTAAATTTATATTATCTATCTGCAAAGAAATTTTGCAGCACATGTCACAAATCTTAACATTTCATTCTCTTTGAGTTTTGGGTTTTTTTCCTCACAATCTAGCCTAAGGAAATTGTCATAAAGTATAGAAACTTGTACTTCACAGTGTTAGAATTATAGCAAAAATGGGACATATCATTAGTAATAAAGGAATAATTAAATAAATTATGATACAAATACAAAATATAGTGCAGAAAAACAATTTGCCTCTTAAATATTATCTTAGTGACTAGAGAAGTATTTATAATGCAATGAAAAAAATTTTAAGTAAAAATTACATTTGTAATATGATACAAATTATATATTAATTATCTAACTATTATATTGATAAATATAATTTGATTATATTATATACTAAAAACATAAACTGAATATATATATAAACACAAATATATAAAAAGAAAATACTGGCAAAATGTATATCAAAATATTAACATTGATAACTTCTGGAGAATTTTAATATTTTTCTTTGTACCTGTCATGATTTTCAAATTCCCTATGATAATTTTACATTGCTTTTACGATCATGGAAAAATACTAGTTTTTTTTTAAAAAAAACATTTTATAATTTTACATATATTCACATGTGTATATGTTTATTTTTAAAATAGTGTAATCCTGCAATGCACTTACAAACTACATGATTAACCTATTTCTTAGTAGGATATTCCTATTAATGCCTAACAAGGTTCCTCACTTTCATAAGAAAATGGGATATACCACCACCACCATTGGTGAATCCATCACACAATCTTCTCACAATAAACATTATTATTTTATGTTAGCACCATAAACATCTTTTTCAGTAACAATTTTACATTTTAAGCTGTTATTTGATTAACATCTATTTCCCCACTATACTATGAATTCTAGGAGAGCAGGGGCTGCGGGGAACATTCTTTAAGAGAATATGGCATCTGTTAGTAAAATGCTTACTTATCTCATATCCTATTTCCTTTTCCCCCACAAGGAAATCATATAAAGCTGAAATCCAACTTCCTTCTTTTCCCTTAAACTCATTCTCACTTGAAGTCCTTTACACTGAGACAAATTTCTAGAATTTTTTTAACCTAATTAGAGTCATTGACACTTAACTATTGACATTAACTATTGGTTGTATGCTTCCAGGATATGTATGAATCCATAGAGGCTCTAAATGTCCAATATGAAACTCCAGTTGGCAAAATGAGGAGTTAGGAAGATCTTTGTGGGTCACATGCCTCATAACAGCCTTTGGCTGTGTTTTTCACAGTCAACAAGACCTGCTCTGATCATCTTAAGGAAGGAGGGAGGGAGGAGGAAAGAGATACTAAAATAGACTCCACAAAATGCATATTAGTCAGTCTTCCACCCCAACCAATCTTCCCCCACCACCATCCAGTCTTCCAATCCTCTGAGTGAGTCCATCCAGGGGCCCAGTAAATTAAGTCACTGATTGCTAAGATAGCATCCGTGTATTAGACCACTTCTGAAAATAATAAAGAGAAGAGAATGTTTGGAAGAGTCACCTGGATTTCTCAATTCAACAATTCACTCAAGGCAAGAAACAATTAGGTCAATAGAATAGTGAAGAAAAATGATGTTGTTTTATTGTTTCTGAGACTTATGAGAGAAGAATGGGTTATTAAATCTTTTCTAAATTAATGAAACCATTTTTGCTTGTTTATAAGGATTGTATGATGAGAATAAATTCTACCACAAACAGAAATGAATTAAAAATTTTCAAACTATCAAAATAATGACTAATTTCCAAAGTGCGTGATTTATTGATATTGCCTAGAATTTATACTCCAGAGATGTGAAATATCTATATTTTTATGGATTCCACCTTGTTCCCAATTTGCAAAACATAAAACAACAACCACAAAACATTCACTGTTGCAAAACAAACAGCCTTTGCAATTAGAAAGGGTGCTGACTTTACAATCAAACAAATCTGGTATAGTCTGACTCAGGCACTAGATACATTTGTATGTTCTTTGCCAAGTCTCTGTCTTCTCTCCAGGGGAGAATGATGGCAGGGACCCCAAAAAGGTGGCATTAGTATTAATGATACCTCCTCCAGTTCCTGATACAACAGACACTCGATAAACAGTAGCATCCAGATCTGAGAAGGAATAAAGCCTCATACCCAAAATTTACCAATAGATACTCCCTTAATTTGAATTTAGTTTCCTTTCTGTAAATGTGAAATCCAGTGGATTCACTTGCCTGCATCAACATATTCTCATTTCACTTCACACCATCTTCATGTAGGTCTTCATTATCCCCTTTTTGAAGATAAAAAAAAATGAAGGCTAAGGCAAGTTAACTGAAATTCCATTCGCACCAAGGCTAGAAAGAAGCAAATGAGTTACAAATCCAGGAGTTCTGCGTATTCTGTGTATATCACTCTTTTCATATTCCCAAGTAGCATTGTTCCTAGAAAAAGTAAATCTGAGCTGCCCACCAGACCAACACTGTCAACTAAACAACTAACTTTAGTAAAGTTCTTCAAAACAAGCGATTAGATACATAGACTGTTTGGACAGGTCATTCAGAAAATGAAACCCTGAAATTTCTAGTAGAGGAACTAAATATTGAAAAGTCAACCAATTCAGCAAAGACCAACTGATAGTTAAATGAGTAAGATTACAGTGTAGAATATAGACCTTCCAGATAGTTATCATTTATTTATTACCAAAAAAGATTTTGCAGCAGACACATGCCACAAAAAGGCAAAGATACATGAATGCTGTTGATAGAGACTATCTAATCATATTTCATATGGAAATAGTATTTTTCTGATTCTGTACCACATTTGAAACATCTACCAGTGAAGCAAGAGAGAACAGGTACACATTACTTTTAGCAGTTCCAAAATCCAAAATGCTCTGGAAACAATTTTTTTCCTGCTTGGCAGGAAAACTCACTTGTTAAAAATACGAATTTATCCTATGCAGTTGTATATTCAGATGTTCCACATCATAAACATGCTCCATCAGAATATTATATAATGCAGATACCACAGTACCTTTCTAGTATCTGAAAGTGCTTATTTCTTCAAGATACCTGGCCCCAAAGGCTTCAGGTAAGAATATGTAGACCTGGATTATGATCTCCATTTTAAAGCAGAAAAGTGACTCAGTGTCAAGTTAATTTTTACTTTACTTCATACTTTACTTCATATCTAATGCTAACCACTAAGAAGGGACAATCAAATACTAGCAGAGAATTTTGCTAAGCAGGGAATCCATATAACTTTTATTTTGTAGACTTCTTTTGTAGCTGGAAAGACAGTCAATAAATGTCTATAAAACTAGGAGAAATTAGTGCAAAGAAGAATTAAATAATGTATAGCATTCCTGAGGTTATGCTTTAATTAATGATTATCACATAATTGCATAAAATTTTTTTTATCAAACCATGTTCTTAAAACCAATGAGTTCAATGTAAGAAGATTTCAGCCAAGTCACCTGAGTAGAGTTCATAAAAACATCTCAGACCATTTGCCTATATTATCATCTCTGCCTTGATGTGTGCCCTGGGACCCATCAAGGACTCCAGACCTTTCCTCTCTTGGATAACTGAAAAAGAGAAAAGATACTTCTTGAAAATAAAAATTAAAATTTTGCTTGATAAAAAAATATCAAAAACCCCATAAATTATTCCATTTCAGGAAGATTTTTTAAAAGAATTATGAGGCCTCCGTGCAAGGCTAAGATAGCTTCAGGGTTTGTGTAGGTCTGAATTATTTCAGGTTGTCACATGGAGGTGGGGCAGAGGCTGGCTCCCAGTACTTTGCTGAAAATCATATTTAGAACTAATAGTTGACGTCAGCTTAGGAAAGAATAACTCATTCCAAAGAGTATCAGAGCCTTAAAAAAAAAAAAAAAAGAAAGAAAGAAAAAGGGAGTATGTTTGCATCTTGGGGGCAGGAAAGGCAGGAAGAGACAAGGATAAGAAGGAAAAAGTATTTTATCCTGAACCAGATTCTTCAGTTTCCCTTGCTCTTTTTAAACTAAAGATTAACCTTACAAGGATCCTTTCCTGATCTTCTACCTACCAGTAACTTACACTTGAGAAAACTAACAGCAATGTTTCTTCTGCCTGAACTATCTTTCCCCTTCTTTATCACTAGCTACACACCCTTTCGGTGTTAACAAGCTTCACCTGTAGGAGGACATCTTTGTTGGACCCCTCAATGTCCCAGCACTGTATTAGATCGTCTCCTAGATATGCCCACTGTTGCTTCCATCCCTCATGATAGTCATTGTACTTTGTTATAATTGCTTCTTTTTCTGTTATCCCTGTTAGTCACAACCTCTTCAAAGACAAGGACTGTATTTATTTTGATTACCATTATATCCTGAGCACCTACTGCAGTGCCCATCAGTGGTATATATTTACAAATACCTATGAAATAAATGAATGTACAAATTGATAAATTTGTTCCTAAGTGCTTAGGATTCTTGGTGTATCTGTGAAACCTCCAAAAAGGCAAAAGTAGACTCAGGATCTTTCAAGAACTGGTGAGCCAGACTAGATTATAAAACAAGGCCTTAAATGATGTTTAAGACTTAGAGAAGCAAAATGCTTCCCCCTCTATAAAGGAAGGGAAAGGAGGTAAATTTGCAACAGGAATATGCCTGGTTTGTTCCAGAACAATAACAAACCTAGTTTGCCTTCCGTATGGGTCTCTTTGAGGGAATAAAGGGAGAAACGCTGGATAAAAGTGAGGACCAGTTACAAAGCATAGCACTTATTAAGCTACAGTATTTGAATTTTTAATTTTAATCAGTGTAGATCAAGGATTACATAAAATATACATGAACTATAAGGGAATAAGTAAAGGAATGACAACTGGATAGGAGATGCTTTCTCTGGTCAAACGCAATGAGGCCATGAGAGTCTAGGCTAAGGAAAGTGAAAATGAAAATAAGAGAGACAATGATAAGAATACTGAGTGATTAATTAGATATGTCTAAGGAAAATAGGAAGGTCCAAATAAGCTAGTTTGAAGAAATATTATAAGGAATATTAATGACTACATCAAGAAATTGCTGAATATATACCATATACTAAGGACCTTATATCAAATTTAATTTTTTCAATAACTCTCTTGGGTATTATTTTTGTGTTTTACATAAGAAAAAATTACAAAGCATTTTATGAAGGCTTTTGCAATTATATAGGCTCACTGTTTTTAAATCACAGAATCTTCTGATACCACATCACTGTACAAGGGGTGGGGTGTCTAGGAAGATCCCTTCCCCCACCTTCAACTTCCCTCTATCTGCTTTATGTAATAATTATGTAAGAGTTAATTTTTAGAAGTTTTTTTTTATAATGTTTGAGAACTACAGAACTAGGCAATAGTGATCAGCAAGCTGTAAGTCAGAATAGTGGAGAAGGAACACTTTACTTGCATCAACAGAATTTGATGGTAATAGAAGAGGAAGAAAGTAATCCCTCTTTAAAACCCTAACAAAACTCACATTTCATTCATCCATACCAATAAATATTTATCATCTACAAAGAAATGATAATCAAAAATATAAAAAAGACAAAGAAGGGGGTAACAAGAGAAAAAATAAGAGTAATAAGAGAAAAAAATGAATTGGGTCACAACAAAAAGAAAGAATTTCAAGGATAGGGGATTAGTAGTGTCAAATATGGCAGAGTTCACATAGGATAAGATCAGGGAAAAGGGAGGAGCTCAATTTGAAGATCACAGGGGACCTCTGAGATAAGAACTGCAACTTCCCTTTAGTCAACAATTTTTTTCTGAGCATCTCTGGAGTACCAGACACTGGGCCAAGTAAGTTCAAGAAAACAGGCCCCAGTCTTCAGGGTGTTTAAAGTTTGGTGAAAGAAACAGATGTTACACATGGGGATACAAGTTTCTCATCTGGGTTATATGGCAGATCCATTTTTAGTCTTTTGAGAAAACTCCATACTGTTTCTCATAGAAACTGGACTAGTCTATATTCACAATGGAAACAACCAAAATGCCCAAAACATACAAGTGAATTAAGAAGATGTAGTACATATACACAATGGAATACTACTCAGCTATCAAAAAATAGGTAAACTCTTGCCATTTGCAGTAACATGGAATAGAATTGTAAATTAATATGTTAAGTGAAATAAATCATAAGGAGGAAGATAAATACTGGATATTGTCACTCCTGTGTGAAATATAGAGAAATCAAAGGATCAGATAAAGCCAGTCTAAAAACCCTCAAAAGCTGACTATAGAAATGAGGCAACCAGAAGGGGGTAGGTAAAAACAAAGTAGGGAGCGAGCACATGGACTATAGTGGTCAAATGTGGATGCTCTGGTGGTGGGTGCAAAATGGCAGCACCCAAAGGGGTACTCTAAAATGCAAACAATGATGTAAGCCAGTGTACCTCAATTAAAAATATTTAAATAAATAATAAGAATACAAAGAACAATTTTTATTGATATAAAATATTTTTTTAAAATTTACATATATTTGACATCAATTGTAATCCCCATGTATTCCCCATCACCGTAACACCAGTGCACCATCACCTCAGTCCCCGTGCTTCTGTCTGCCCTCCACGCTTCCAATCTTCCCGCCCCACCAAGTGTCCCCAGTCTGTCCTTGTCTCCTCATTTTTGGTTTTTGTGTCTTTATTGCTGTTATTGTTATTATTATTGTTGTTCTTATTCCTTTC
>JAGFMF010011380.1:10020943-10046870 GCA_019455555.1 Galemys pyrenaicus | reverse complement strand
TTGCCTTTTTAGCTCTTTTGCCCATTTTTGGACTGGGTTGTTTTCTTTTTTTCTGTTTAGTCTGGTTAGTTCTTTGCGGATCTGTGTGATAAGTCCCTTATTGTGTGTAAAGATTTTCTCCCAGTTGGTGGGTTGTCGCTTTGTTTTGGCTAGTGTGTCCTTTGCAGTACAGAAGCTTTTAAGTTTGATGTAACAAAGAACAATTTTTTTTAAAAACTAAGATTAATCAAATAATCATACAAATTAAATTTAAAATGGTAATTTTCACAAGAGTAAAAAAAGACACATTCTAGGCCATGGGATCTATGGTAGAAGAATTAGATCTTGACAGGGAAGGTTTCCCCACAGTAACAAAGCTTGAACTAAGGGGGCAAAGATGAATTAAGCTTAAATAAAAAGGGAAGGGCTTATACAAGGTCTTACATTAGGAGAAAGAATTTGAGTGGTTAATTATGGTAGGATATGTATTTGAGGGTTTGTAAATCCAGTGTGTCTACAACAGAAAGGAAGAACAAGTGAAGAGTAAGAATAGAGAGGCATACAGAAGCCAGAAATGCACAGGGCTTTGGAGATCACATGGATTTTTTTCTTAGGATGACAAGAATATTAGTGGTCCCTGAAGTATTTAAATATCTGTGGATGGGAGGCAGTCAGGGCAATACCATCATATTTGCATTTTGGAAATATGGATCCAGTTAGGGTAAAAATATAAAAGAAGCAGAATATCTGAACAAAGCTCCAGTGACAAAGGAAGATCAGGAGGAACTAGAGTGAAGGGGGGGAGGATAATTTTGGAAAGAATGTTTCTTTCTGAGAAACAGAAAAGACAGGAATAAAGATGTGAAAAAACAGATATATTTAGAATAAGACTTTAAGCCGTAAAAGTGATTTTTTTACTTATCTGCTAAGAATGTAAAAAACATGGGTAGATGTTATGCAGTGCCTGCTCCAGAGGTTACAGTCAATTTATTGACTATTAATGATTGTAAATGTTTGGAACAGCTGCTGAACAACCCCAAAAGAGATCCAACTAGGGATGACTCTAAGGATTGCCTAGCAACCCAAGGCACTACTTTGCTAGTCCTACTTAGTGTGCTTTCCATGCAGCAGGAGAAAATGTGGAGTCTCCAAAATATCATTAATTTAGAAACACTGTGGACACCTGCACTAGGAAAACCTGAATTGCAGAGTCACCTTGCTTTAAAATGTACATAATTAGGGGGGAATGTCTTTAATTCACTTGATTACCCCCCACAAGGGTACAGAGGTAATTTGTGATTAGCATGAGTGGTTTAAATACTTCGAAATAATTTTTGCTGCTGGAATTTTCTAAAGAAGCATAAATTATAACTAAATTTCTCCTGTTTATGTACTGCCATTTTTTCACACAGCTTTCATCAACAAACTGCTGTTTGTTGTCTTTTCACAGAGATAAAATGTCATTTACCATTAAGCAGGAAATATCCTTCCCAATATTGACCCATTGATATATGGAAGATAGTATTAGAACATAATTTTCCATTTATGTTTGTTTGGTTTTTTTAAGAGAAAAGATTAAGCTTTACTGGTGTTAAATGTATTATATGAATCAGCGCTGACATCTTGTTCAGTCTGAATATCAGATGCCACATGTCATCTCAAGTGAACAGTGGGAGTTCCATGACACAGAGGGTTTAGCAGTATTGTAGGGTAAAGGTTGATCAGGTATTTCCACCCTCCCACCACTGATGATGGACACCTGAGGTGCTGCGAGCATTCCAGGGTGGGCATGCGCAAGTGGGCGCACCTGTGTTGGACATGGGCCTAAATGGGCGGCGTCATGAGGACCCCAGAACTGCGAGGAGCAACAGACAGAACTGCGAGGACCAACAGATAGAACTGCGAGGAGCAGCAGCAGCAGAGAGAGAGAGAGAAGAAGCAGCCGAGAGAGTGAGATGCGCTGGGGGCTGGGAGCCTGTCAGCCTCCCAGCCCCCCAGCACCCCTGCCTGCCATGTACCTGGCCACCTCTACTAAATAAAGTATGAAAAGCCACCAAGGGCTCCAAGACTCTCCTTCCTTGACCCGTCTGCCCAGAACCATCCTGAACCTGCCTCCAGTGCCACACCATCCTATCGCTACAAGTATCATATTTATCAAATTAAATATATTTCTGAGTAAGATCAGAAGTTGCAAGTTTGTTAAGATGAAAATTCTCTCATAATCTTTCTAAAGATCCAATGCAATTCCAGTCAAAATCCAATATTTATAATAGGCAAGTACAAATTTTTCTGTAGAAACTGAGAATCTAATTCTAAAATTCATATGAAAATGCAAAAGCCCTGAAATAGCTAAATCCACTTTGTAAAAGAAGAGCAATGTTAGAGAATTTACATTCCTTGTCACAGTTATCAATATCTCAATGTGTGTATATCATGATACCAGCACAAAGATAGACAGAGATAAATGGAAAAGAAATAGTTCAGAAATAGATACACCAAATGCATAATCCATAAAAGAATAAATGAAAAAATAGAACTTGTCAAGATTTTAAATTTGTGTTCTTCAAAGGACTTTGTTAAGACAATGAAAACACAAATCATAAACTGTGGAAAATATTTGTAAATCACATTTGTAATAAAGAACATATCTTAAGAAGAAAATATAAGAATTTGCAAATGGGCAAACATTTTTATTAGCTCATTGTGTTTACTACATACACATGTGAGCTTAGCACATTATTCTTTCTTTAAATTGTATTTTTTTATTAAGGGACTATTAATTTACAATACAAGCAATGTTCTCTTGCCCTTTATTCATAATCCTTTCATGAAATCCATCTAAATTCAACTAAAAAGATTTCCTCAAGAGAAAATTTAACTGTTTGTATATGATCGAGGGGTACAGGTTCAAAAGCTCTAAACAGACATTTCACCAATGAAGATATGCAATTGACAAATACCATATGTGAAGATGTTCAACATCTTTAATCTCTGGAAAAATTCAAATTAAAATCACAATGAGGTGCCACATGACAACCTGTTAGAATGACTGAAATCTAAAAGTCTAACCATACCAAGACTGGAAAATAAGTGGAGAAACTGGAACTCTCATATACTGTTTTCCTCTGTATAAAATGGTACAATTACTCTAGAAAACTATTCCACAATTTCTGAAAAGTTAAACACACACCAATCATGTGTTCTAGCAATTCCACTTATAGGCACTTGCCCAAAAGAGGGTAATAACCAAAAACTGAAATAACCCAAATGTCCATCAACAAATGAATAAACAATCCACAGTATAACCATACAATGGGATACTACTCATCCATTTAAAAAATGAGATATGTATATATCTATGATGTCAATGAATTTCAAAATAATTATTCTTAGTGAAAGAAAACATACTTACAAAACAGCAAAGTATGTTTCAATTTATTGAAAATTCTATAAAGTACAAATTAATTTGTAGTAACAGAAAGATAATAGCTAGGCAATGAAGGTGAGATTACAAAAGTGTCCAAGATAATTGTTGAGGATAGTGGTTTTATAATCTTGATTATATTACAGTTTTAACAGATATACACAAATGTTAAAAGTTATCAAATTGTACTCTATACACATGTGCAGTTTATTATATGTTAAATTCTACCTCGATAAAACTGTTAAAATAAATTATGCCTTGTTAAAAAAATTATTTGTAGATTCTACAAAATATCATGAATACTACCTCACCCATGATAGTATTTAGACAAATAGAAATATAAGCTAAACCTTTCAGGATTCCCACTGGATTGGTAAGATGAAGCTTATCTTATTGAAGAGTTGTGAAAATTGTTAGCTAGTGTTGACTGGGTCCACTGAAAGTGCTAACTATTGTACAAACTGCTTGATGTTTACTTATAAGATGCAGCAATGACTGCACATCATTGCATCTTAGCCTATCACTGTTCACTAAACTTATTCCTAAACCCATCACTTTAAGGAAACTACTTGATTTGTGGTATAAATGTATATGCACTTCTAGATTTTCAGACTGTGTGGTTATATTGGCAAAGATTGTATTTTGTATGTGAATTATAGGCTGATTTAATCTGTAAACTGAAAACATGTAAGTGAAATAGATTTCATAAATACAAGCAATGTTCGCTTGCCCTTTATCCATAATCCTTTCATCAAATACAACTAAAAAGATTTCCTCAAGAGAGAATTTAATTGTTTGTGTATTGGAAAGAAAATCTCTTCTCCTTGAATATTTGCATTTGCTGGCTAAGTGTGTGAAACAAAAGGTACATCAAAAATCTTGCACTGTGGGAGTATAATTGCTGGGTCATATGGTAGCTACCCAAAAAACACAAAAACATTAATTTAAATGGGTACCTGCACCCTTAAGATATGGAAACAACCCAAATACCCCAAAACAGACAACTGGATCAAGAATATATATATATATATAAAATGGAATACTATTTGTCAATCAAAAAAGATAAACTCATGCTATTCACAGACACATGCATGGAGCTAGAAGGGATTATGCTCAGTGAAATAAACCAGAAGGGAAAAAGAAAAATATCACATGGTTTCATTTATAGGAGGGATATTAGGGAACCAAATAATGGGTCAGGAAAAAAATAATAATAAATTTTAAAAATGAAATCAACAGGCAACTATAAATCAGAGACATTCTGCAGGAGATGGTGAAGGAGAGGGATCAAAACGTGAGGGAAGAGCACAAGGGACTATGGTATTACTTTAGCAATTTGAGGCTTTTTGTGGTGTCATGCAAATTTCAATATCATTTGTTCAGTTTCTTTGAAAAATATTGCTGGTATTTTGGTGAGGATTGAAATAAATTTCAAGCAGGATAGTTATTTTTATTATATTGATTCTCCCCATCATGGGATGGAAAATGTCCTTCTATCTCCTTATGTCACTATCTCAGTCCTTTCAATAATATGTCATAGGTCTCACTGCATAGATTTTTTACCTCTCTTTGTTAGGACGATATTCAGGTATTTAATTCTTTTTGAGGCAATTATAAACTATGTTAATTTCTTTTGTTTCTTATCTGTTGTTTATATGAAAAAAAAGTTATACAGATTTTTATAATTGATTTTATAACCTGCTACTCTGGTCGTTTATTATTTCTAAAAACTATTTTGACTGAGCTTTTAGGGTTTTCTATTTATAATATCATATAATTTCACTTGTTCTTTTCTGATATGGATCCCTCTTATTTCCTGTTTTTGTCTGATAGCTATGACCAAAATCTCTAGTACTAAATAAGACACAAGCGGTGACAATGTGCATCCTTGCCTTATTCCTGATCCTAAGGGGATATATTTGTGAGTCCTTTATTCTTTTCCATATCTATCCTTTTGCCAATAACATAATGTCTCTCTTGTTTATTTATAGCTATAGAATAAGCCTTCAAATTGGGCATTGTGTGAGTCCTCAAACTTTATTCTTTTTTGTAGTATGTTTAGTATGCTAGGTATTTTGCTCTCCCATATAAACTTTAGAATCAATTTGCTGATGCCCACAAAATAATTTTCTGGGATTTTTATTAAGAGTTCTGAATACCTCAATCAAAGGAAGAACTGAGATGTTAACAATAATCATAGACACAAATATTTCTTCATTTTCTTTATTTCTCTCATCAGTGTTTTATGGTTTCCACATAAAGATCTTATATTTATTTTGTTAGATATTTATATCAGTTATTTCATTTCTGTGTGCTATTATAAGCAGTTTTGTGTTTACTTTCATTTCAAAGTCCCTTTGTTAATTATTGGTATATAGGAAGGCAACTGCCTTTTGTACATTAACCTTGTATCCTGTTATAATTGCTTATTAGTTCCAGGATTGTTTTTTTTCTTTTGGGGTGTGTGTAGCGAAAGCGGAGTTGATACTCTAGGATTTTCTAGTATATTACCATGTCAACTGTGCACGAAAATAATTTTATTTCTTCCTTTCTAACATGTATATCTTTTGCTTCCTTTTCTCATCTTACTGACCAGCTAGGACTTCCAGAAAACTGTAAATGGGAGTGGTGAAAGGACATACTTGCCTTATTCCCAGTGTTAAGAAGAAAATGCCAAATATGTCACCATATTAGTATGGTACATTACTAACCTACTATATGCTAGTTCAAGGACTTTTGTAGACATTCTTTATCAAGCTGTGGAAGTTCAGGTCTTTCTATTTTACTGAGAGTTTTTGTAATAAATGAGCATTAGAAATCTGTCAAATACTCTTCCTGTATCCACCCTGACTATATGGTTTTTCTTTTTGGTTTAGCCCATTGATATGATTGATTGCAATAACTGATTTTCATATGTTGACCCAGTCTTGTATATCTGGAATAAATCCCAACTCACCATGGTTTACAATTCCTTTTATATACTAATGGATTCAGCTTTCTAATATTTTGTGTAGTATATTTACATATATGTTCATTAGAGATATTTTTCTGTAGTATCCTTTCTTATAATGTCATTACCTGGTTTTGGTATTAAGGTAATGCTAGTTTTCTAGAATGAATTAGTAAGTGTTCCCTATGCATCTATTTTTTGGAAGAGATTATGGAGAACTGGTATCATTTCTTCCTTAAATATTTGTTAGAAATCCCTGAGCTTGATGTTTTCTTTTTGGAAAGTTAATTGTTGGTATAATTTCTTCAGTAGACATGAGTAGATTATCTATTTCTCCTTTTGTGGTTTTTGATAATTTGTGGCTTTCAAATAATTGGTTCATTTTCTATATACAATCAAATTTGTGGGCATGGAGTTGCCCATAGTATTGCTTTATTATCTTTTAATATCCATGAGATAGTCTTGTAAAATAAATTTCTCATTTAAAATCATACTGAAATAATTTAAAGATCAAAATACTTAACTTTAAAAAGAAGTTAAATATAAGGGGTAAATTTAGTTTGCAAATTAAAATATTATTCAAAACCATCTTAAGAGTAATTGTTAAAATTTATTGATATATATATACCTCAATAAAATCTATATGCTGAATTCAAAAATTGAAGGAAGAAGTTTTCAAATGTAACCTTAAAATTTTAACTTTAAAATCAAGTAAATCCCCTTAATTGTCTAAAGTAGGCAAAGAGTCACCTTTGATGTCACCAAAAACTCACATTTCATGATTCTAAGAACTTTGAAGTCAGAGAACTTTCAAGTAGAGAAAATCAGGCAGGCAGTACTAACAGTACATTTTCACAAGTACTTGGTAGGAGTTCAATTCTTAAAAAGAGTCACCCTGAAAATAGTCTATAACTAAGGGTTATATACCTTTATACTCAAAAACACAAACCAATGCCATACTGCATACTTTTACTCCCCACAGGCTAGAAATGAATAAGGAGGAGAAAAAAAGATTGTGAAAAGACTGGCAAAATTACTTGCCGTGTGCTTTTAAATGTCTGCAGAAATGCTCTATTTGTTAGCACTTGAAGCTGAAGGTGTGCCCTTTTAGGAAGAGCATAGAACTTTAAAATACAAACTCAGAAACAATAAAGCAACTTAACAGAACATTATCAGTACTGACAACTATGTCTAACAATTACAGTGCCAAAAGGAACAAAGCTCAGCCTCATCCATGTCCATCGAACCAAAAGTAATGTCTTCCCTTTTCAAACCTTGTTGGACTACTTATTTGTCAAGAATCTTAACCTCTTGAGTAAATTATCCCACAAATACAGGTTACTTTTTCCTGATCCAGAAAAGTTCTTTATTAAAAAAAAAAAAAAGCAGCTACATTTACTAGCAGTAAATAAAATATGCAAGGAAGGGAACTAACATTTGTCAAGTACTTATTATGTGTTAGTATTACAGGACTTATTTTGATTAATACTAATAACAAGCCAGTGAGGTAGATGTTACCCAAATTTAACTGGGGATTTGAAATTGATGTTTAAGAAGTTTTAATAATTTATCCAAGTTCGTGAGGCAAGAAATAGCACAAGAATCTATGAGAGCTACATATTTTATTTTTTCTTCTTAAAGTCACATTTTAAAAGTAAGAAGAAACAGATGAATTTAAGTGAAATAACTTTTTATTTATCCCACTATGCTCAAAAAATAAATTTAGAATATAAATAAATATTAAAAATATCAATAAAATATTCACATTCTTTACTTTTTTACTAAGTCTCCAAACTTCAACACAGTCTTTCAGTACACCTCAGTTTGGTCTAGTCACATGTCAAGTTCTCAAAAGTCCATATGACTAGAGGCTGCAATATTACACAACACAGATCTAACCTCTGGGTCACCTGATCAGACTGTTGTACCTCCCTGAATTAGAACCAGCTGTACCATACCTACAACAAAACTCAAAAGAAAAATATTACAGATTAAAATTCAAATTGTCAGAAAACCATATATTTTCTGGTCAAAAGGCAAATGGAAGGAAGTAATTCTTCAGCTGTGTTCCTCTGTACAACAATCATAAATGCACCAATTGCTCTGAGCTATTTGCCTCAGTTGGACTGGAAACAAATGATCTAAAACTCATAAATCCACACATTCAGAAAGTATAGACTGCACAGGAAGGCAGTAAATCCAAATGAGCTCTGTATAAATTCTCCTAGGCTGTCTTTCAATTAACTTTAGAGGAATCCCTTACAAATTACGCAAACTATATGAATTTTATCCGACACCACACCACCCCCATTCACACACGCACATACACCCACACCATCCAGTCTGAAAAATTCCCTCTGGAGGCTTAGTTTAGTTTAAGGTATTTCCTTTATTTATTTTCCATTTCCTTCTAGTAGTAACTGCATTTTTATCCTTCCTGCTTACTTACCTCCTGTTCCTTTCCTTTCCTTTCTAGTTGATTTTCCAGATTCTTAATCCTGCACTAAGTTGTTATGTTTTGTTTTGATTTTGTCTTGTAATCTTAACCTTACTAATTTGTTGCTTTTCATTGATTGCTGCCACATAGATCTTGTTCCCTACTGCCTGCCAGAGAGAGAAAATCTTTTAGCACCATCAAGGTTGCTCCAGCTCCCACCTGAAGGGAGCAAGGGACAAGGAATGATGAGACTTCCACAGCACTCAACACCTAGTGGGGGAGAGGAGAGTGGGGTAACATGTATCCAGCTGCCAGTGCAAGTTTTCAAGGAAGTAAAATAAATCTTAATACTATAAAACTGATTTAATTGTCCTAATTTATGCTTTTGAAATGAAAATAGTTTTTTTAGATTTCAGAATAAAACAAACAAAAAAAGAACACAAGGGGAAAAAAAGCATATTAAATTCCACTACTAAAGAAACCACCATTAGCATGTTTCTTTTTAAAAATATTTATTTAGTTTTTAACCCACAGAAGGATAGTGATTTTTCTTCAATCTCCACCCCAAGTGAGAAGGGACATAAAGAGGTAATTCTGAGATAATATAACTAATATGTAGGTCTAAAATGAACACAAAATTAAGTGTCTAAACATATTCTTTATATGTAATTATGGAATAATATTAAAACACATTATTTAAATAATACTATTAAACTATATATTTTCCCATATGTTTTATTTTAATTCTGATCACAATTCCATGAGATATGGAGTATTTTTTTCTACTATATAGATGGGAAAGTTGAGACTCATATAGGTTAAGGTTAACCATGAAGTAATAGAGTTAGGA
Source organism: Galemys pyrenaicus (assembly GCA_019455555.1). Taxonomy (NCBI): domain Eukaryota; kingdom Metazoa; phylum Chordata; class Mammalia; order Eulipotyphla; family Talpidae; genus Galemys; species Galemys pyrenaicus. Next base: position 10,037,230 of record JAGFMF010011380.1, on the reverse strand, counting down.
TTTGTATTTAGGCCTGATTCCAAAGACTATGTTCTTTATAACTTGCTGCCAAAAGTTGCTAAGTGCATTACATAAAGCCCCATCTATGCCATCCAGAATTGAGTGTTTATTGTATGTAAGAAGATATTAAATCATTAAATTTACCTTTACCAATTTGAGAACCTAGAAAGTTCAATTTGGTCCTAAGAACTTGAAATCAAGTATGAAGTAACTTACTTCCAGCAGGAAGATGCCTAGAATTTCCAACATACAATTTCTCCAGTCCCAAGAACAACAGAAGAGTTTACTTTCTGTAGAAACTGCACATTCTGGTAGACTTTGGGAAGGAAGTGTGTTTCAACCAATAAACTGCCATCTCTTTCAGGGCCAAGAGAGTCCTGAGTTCTAAACACAAGACAACCATGCCTACTCTACAAGATCATAGAAGCTTCTAATAAACCTTCTAGTGGTTTTGTCTTTAATGAACAAAAACCTTCTATGTCTAAGCCATATAGCTTAGGCTAATCTCTCAGGGGTAGAACTGGGTTTGAATGAATTAAGAAAATTTTTATCCATAACCCTCTGTCCCTATGCCCTAACACCTACTTTCATTTACAAATACTTAAAAGCTTTATAACAAAATCTGTGCATAATACACAGAAGAGACGCACAAAAAATCTTGGTAATGTCAGGGACTCCCACCATGAACAAGCTTTACATTGACAACCACAAAGAGCATGTGACTCGTCACGGACTTGAAAAAAGTGCTCACAGAGCACAAGATGTTCTACAGAAGCCAGCCTTATAGTGCTAAGGGAGCTTTCATGTTGATCACCTTCAGAGCCTCCAGATGATCCTTTAAATAGATGAGGTGAGTATTATTTTTCTCAATTATACAAGAGGAGATGATACATAGAAACTTAAAAATTTTATCTCTGATTTACTCTAGAACTAGTAATCAGTGAGCTCAAATCTCGACTCAAACCCATTTCTTGGATTATCTGTTAACATTGCTTACCTACAAGAAGATTACTCCTCATACTTTGTAGGTTTCCAATGAATAAGAAGGGAGGGTCACTATAAAGAATGGCTGTTATCTGAAGTCCTTCACCTATTTACTGTAGCACAAAGTGAATACATTTCAAGATGCCCAAGACCAGATGATTTTACTAGTGAATACTACCATATTTTCAAAGAGAAAATAATACCCTGTCAAACTCTTTCAAAAATTAAGGAAGACAAAATGCTCTAAAATACATTTTACGAAACAAATATTGCTCTGATACCAAAAGTAGATGAGACCATCACACACATACACCAAAACAAAACTATAGACCAATACTCCCGATGCACACAGATGAAAAAACGTTCAACAAAATATTGGCAAATTGAATTCAACAATACATTAAAATAAAATCCCAATTGGGATTTATTTCCGGTATGCAAGGATGGTTCAACATATGTAAATCAATTGATGTAATTCATCGTATCAACAAAAGGAATGACAATAATCATGTTATCATATCGACAGATGCAGAGAAGGCACAGACAAGATTCAGCATCCATTTATAATGAAAAAATCTTAGTAAAATAAGGATAGAAGGAATACGCCTCATCATAAAAAGGTCATATATGCCAAATCCACAACTAGTATCATATTCAATGATGGGACACTTAAAGCTTTTCCTCTAAGATCAGATCCACAGTGAGAATTCCAAATTTCATCACTGATGAACAACATTGTACTAGAAGTCCTAGTTAGAGCAACCAGCCAGGAAAAGAAATCCAAATTGGAAAAGAAGAAATAAAACTATTACTACTTGCAGATAGCAAGATATACATAGAAAATCCTAAAGACCACACTAAAAAAATTATTAAAAACAATAAATCAGTAAATTGGCAATTTACAAAACCAATATGCAAAAGTATATTTTATTTCTACATGCAAATAATGAACAATCCCATTTATATTAGCACCAAAAACTAGAAATAAACTTAACAAAGGAAGTGAAAAATCCATTCAATGTAAACCATAAGACATTGTTAAAAGAAAAAGTAGAGGAATAGAAAGATAATCCATGCTCACTGATTAAAAGAATTAATACTGTTAAAATGTCCATCTTACCCAAAGCAATATATAGATTCAATGCAATCCTTATCAAAGTTTCAATTGAATTCTTTTGAAAAATAAGAGCAAGCATTATTGAAATTTATATGGACTCCAAGTAGCCAAAGCAATTTTAACAAAAAGAAGAATGACAGTATCATGCACCCAGACTTTGAACTGTACTACAAAGCTATAGTAATCAAAACAGTATGATATTGGAATCAAAATAGACACACAGATCAATTGAGAGCCCAGAAATAAACCAACATATATATGGATGGTTAAAAATCTATGGCAAGGGAGCCAAGATTATACAAAGGAAAAAGGAAAGTCTCTTCAACAAATAGTGCTGGGGGCTTCCCTGGTGTCACAGTGGGTTAAGCAACAACACACTATGAAGTAAACTGCAGCCATTCAGCACAAGTTCGAGCCCTGCTGCCGGCCAGGGAGGGGACCCACATGACACAGCAGACCTCCCCTGCCTCGCCCACTGCTCCCCTCAGCAATGTGTTTCAGTCGATCTGCCTGTTCTGCTCCCCACTCTGTCTGGTGAATCCTCTCACCTTCCTGGACTCTGGCCTATACCCCAGCTCTTGTATGCATAAATAAATAAATCTTTTAAAAAAATAGTGCTGGGAAAACCAGACAGACACATGCAGAAAAATGAAAGCAAACCACTCTCTCATACCATAAACAAAAATTAACTCAAAATAGATTAAAGACTTATGTCAGACTGGAAACCATAAAATATATAGTTTGAATATTCCAGAATTCTGTATAAATAGAATCATACAATATATATTTTTTCCTGCCTGAATTCTTTTACTCACCATAATGATTTTGAGATTTATCCAAGTTGCTCTGTGTATCCATAGTTCAACTAATTTTATTGATGAGTAGAATTTAATTGTATGTCTATGTTGCAATTTTATATACCTGATTATATTCAATTGGATTGTTACTAGTTTGGAACTAATATTAAAAAATCATTTATATACAAGTCTACATATGAATGTATGCTCTTTTTTTCCTTTTCTGGCAAATATTTAGTTGTAATAGCTGGATTGCACAGTAGGTTTGCTTATATATTTTTTTAGAGATTTATTTAAAAGAACTGGGATGTAGGCCAGAGGTGTGGGAGGGTGGGGATGAGAGGATTTACCATAGACAAAGTGGGGAGCAGAACAGGAACATCTACGGAAATACACTGCTGAAGGAAGCAGTGGGCGAGGCAGGAGAGATCCTCTGAGCCATATGTGGGTTAGCTCTCTTGCCGGGGATAGAACTCAGGGCATAGTGGTTACAATGCTGAGACTTAACCTTAAGCCACCAGTGAAGCCAAGGTTTGCTTACATTTTTAAGAAACTGCTGGTTCCAGTTCAAGATAGCAATATATAAGGCACCTGAATGCACTACCTTCCATAGTTACAACAAATCAGTACCCATATTCAGAACAATTTCCACTGAAAGAAATACAGAAACTAACTGAGTAACTCCTACACAGTGGAGAAAAGGGAAAAAAACATCAAAATGGGTAGGAGAGGATGAGACACAATCTCACATAAACCCCACCCTTAGAATGATGACACACAATCAAAGGAAACTCACAATTCCAACCTTTATAGACTTTGCTCTTCAGCAAACTCCCTATCTGGCACCCAAAATTTTAAGACTTCCATCTGAGAGATGGGCTTTCAAAACAATGGGACTTCCACACATGAGATTCACAGGCTATTGTAACTCGGATATAACCATTAAAGGTCTACCACAGATGCACAAAGACTACTCTGGGGTCCAGTGTAGAGGCAGCAGACTAAAATTCACCCAGTCCTTTTTGTGAAAGATACCTACTTGCTTATCTTAAAAGCTATAACTTTGAGGAACAGACTTCTAACATTTAAAACACATCTTGAGGATGACTGCTATGGACTCCAGAGACCACAAAAGCAAGCAATTTCCCTCCACCTCACTCCTGATCATATGGTAACCACAAAACAAAAACCTACAGTAGATAAACAAAAGATAAAGAGAAAAAAAATCTAAGTATACCACTGTAGAAACTCACCAAATCATAAAAACATCAAGAGAAGAAAAAGGAGCAAAGGAATTACAAAACAGAAAACAATTTTTTAAAAAGGCATTAAATACATACATATTTATAATTCTTTTAAATACAAGTGGACTACATTCTACAATTGAAATGAAGTGGGTGATTGGATTTTAAAAGGAGACCTAATTATATGCTGCCTATAAGAGATTCATTTCAGCTTTAAACACACACACTGAGAAAACAATCCTGTCAATAAACGGTGCTATGGCCTCCCTGGTAGCACAGCAGGTTGAGCGCAGCACTGTGAATGAAGCATCCACTGCACATGAGCGTGAGTTTGATCCCGGGCTAGGAAGGGGACCCACGTGGCGCAGACTTCTCCTGCCTTACCTTGCTGCTCCCCTCAGCAGTGTACTTCAGTCCATCTGCCTGTTCTGCTCCTCACTCTGTATCTAGTGAATCCTCCCATCTCTGGTATGTACCCCAGCTCTTGTATGCATAAATAAATAGATCTTTAAAAAATATATATGATGCTAAAAAACTGGATAGTCATGTGCAGAAGAATAAAACTTGATCCCTGTCCTACACTAGTCACAAAAAATTAACTCAAAATTGATTTAAGACTTAAATGTAAGACCTGATCATAAAACGTCTGAAGAAAATATAGGGTAAAATTTCCTTCTTGGCAATGATTTTATGACAATGACACTCAAAGGACATGCAACAAAAGAAAAAATAAGTGGGAGTACATCAAACTAAAAAGCTTATATAGAGAAAGAAACAACAAAATGAAAAGACAGCCTATAGAATGAGATAATGTAATTGTTGCTGGAGTTGAATTTAAATTTACTATTTTTTTGTTGATGTTCTGTTTTGTTTTTATTAATGCAGTTTTCTTAACCCTCCTTTTTTTTGCTATCTTTTTTATTATTTTAATGCTTCTTAGTATTCCATTTTAACCTACCTTTGGCTTTTAGGCTGTATCTTTTTTGTTTGCTTGTTTTGGAATTTTTGTTGTATTTTTTTCTTACTGATTTATCTAATGATTAAAATACACATACCAGATCTTCACATTCTATGAAGTTATTTTGCCACCCACTTTTTAATAAAGTATAATAGTCTTGCAATCACATGTTCTTTTTTTACCTTATCCAATCATTATGATAGAATTGTCATACATACTATATTCATGCATAGATAAAAATCCTTTTAGAATTGTTATCATTTCATATGGTCATACATAAATACAGAGAGAAAATAATTACTATTCCTATAGTTCTCCCTTCATTCCTGAACAGCCAAGCTTTTCTCTGATATAATTTTCCTCAGATTAAAGAATTCACCTTAACATTTCTTTTAATACTCATCTTCTGGTGAGAAGTTCTATTAGGATTTCTTTATTTAAGGATGCTTTTATTTTACTTTTATTCCTGAAAAATTATATTGGTATTCTCTGGTATATAATGTGTTATTTCTCTTCTAGCTTTTTTTAAGATTTTTTTTTTAAAATGTATCATTGGTATTTTAGAAGTTTAATTTTGATAAAAGCTAGAGATAACATTCTTTGATTTTATCCTGTGGAGGATTCACTGAGTTACTTATATCTATAAGTTAGGTCTTCATCAAATTTGGGGAATTTTTTGGCCATTATTTCTTCAAATCTTTTTTCTGCCCCAATCTCTTTATCCTTTCTTTCTGGCACTCCAAATGAATTGATATCTTGAGGTTATACTCATTTTTTGAAAATACTTTTTTCCCTGATCTTCAGGCTTGATGACATTTATTGATCTATCTTCAGATTTACTCTTCTCTTTCACTTCCATTTAATTATAGAGTTTATCCAGTTTTCATATATTGTATTATAGTTCTAAATTTTCAATTTTTTGGAATATCCATTTATTGCTCTATTTCTCTGCTAAGAGCTTCCATTTTTCCATACACTTCAAGTTAGTTTTCTTTACTTCATGATTCATAATTATAATAGCTGCTTAACGTCCATATTTTATGATTCCAACATCTGAGTCATGTTGAGTTTGGTATATATTATCTTTTCTGTTGGGATAAGGATAAATGCACATTTTCTTGGGTTTTTTTTAAAATGTCATGTGACTTTTGAAGTGTATCTGGCCATTGTGACTATTATATTTTGTAGATATTGAGTCCTATTATAATTCCCTGGAAAATGTTGATGTTTTTGCTTTAGAGGCAATCAAGATTCAGGCTCAGATTGCAAGTTCTGTCTTGCAATCTGTGGACCCTAATTGAAACCTCAGTTTAGTTGTCAAAACCTATGCTACGCTGGTTGAGTCTATCACTCCAATTTGTACTTCAAGAATGAGCCTGAAAAGTATCAAACTCATGCATAGAATTAAGTATTTTTGTTTTCCAGTTTTCTCCATTCTTCAGGCCTCAAAGACTCATTTTCCTGGTTTCTCAAGTCAAAAGAATTGGGTTTCTATTAAGATTTTTATCTTCCCATACTGTACCACTGCCTCACTTTTCTATAATGTGTACTCAAACTTAAGGTAAAGCTATAAAAAGGAGGGAAAATAGGGATCTCACCACCATGTGGTCACTTCTCCAAGTTCTTGCCCTCCTCAATAAGCTGACTACTCTTATTTAATTTTCAGGGTCCTCAAATAGTGTTTTGTTTGTATTTTGTCCAATGTTTATAGTTGTAACCAGTGGGGAGATGTGTTGTATTGGGTTTACTTTGTCATTACAGAAGCAAAATCCTCAGCAACTTCATAAGCAATTTCACTGTCATTCTAGTTATATCCATTGAAAAATTCCAATATTTATGGAACATGTGTGTCTGTGTGTGTGTGCACTACTTGACTTATATCCCATTGACTAGTATAAATTCTTATCTCAAGTTGTTGTAGCAAAGTTTAAATAAAATAATGGAAAGAAAGTACTCAGTACAGTGTCTACTAAGTTGCCAATATGGATAAATTTAGTTCCTTTTACCATTATCTAGTAAAATGTATCCTGAAATGCAATTAGTAGTATTTTAAAACAAATATAATAACTATTATAGAAAACTGAGATGCTTAAACATATTCTTGGCATCTTATTATTGTAGACATTTTATTCTTTATCAAATACTACTCCTTCATTCTCTCTTGTTTACTCTTTCTCTTTGTTGACAACAATCAACTCTGTCAATGGGATGATAGTGAAATAAGGCACACCTCTAGCATCAACTAAAAAAGAATTTGTTTCCACAGTTCTGGCTCATCCTAAAGCTTTAAGTCAGCTCTCTGCCTGTTTTGCATCATTGTCACATACAATGGAACTCCCTGAAAGGAAACCATAAGAAAAACAATCAACTTCTAAAAACAACTTACTTCAAAGTGAAGATTTTTATATTTAGCCAAGAATACCAAGGTGTATTATATGAGTCATACACAATATTTCATGAAAATTAATAAAAGATGAATAAAAGGTATCTCCAAAAGTGGGGTTCGGAGAAGTAGAAGAAAGAAAGCATGGAGAAATCAGTAGAAACTAAAATTTCCCTGTTCCTTAAAGTGTAGGACGAATTCTAGTCAAAATATAATCATTCAAATCCTTTTTAGGCTTGCAGCTGTAACAATATGACCTAATCCCACAGAAGTCAAAGCCATTTGCCATAAATAGAGGTGTCCCATCACCCCAGGTCATGCATAGAACTGCATTCCCGAGGCCCCTGTTTCTGGAACTCAGCAAGCAAAAAAATAAAGAACATTTTAAAATGGACAGTTGAAATGCAGTCTGCACAGAACTTAAATGTCTCTGGCTAGCTCTTTAAACACAACCATAGCTACCAATTTTTCTAGTGGCCTTGTTGGTAAGGATGGATACCAGAACTTATCTCCTTAACCTGTTTCATTCATTTATTCAATAGAAATTAGCCTTTAGCATCACTAAGGGAAAAAATATGTTCCCTACTTCTGCCACATCCTAAGGCTTTAAAGTCAGCTCTGCCTGTTTTACATCACAGCTACACACAATGGAACTGACTAAAAGGAAACCAAAAGACAACTGTTTAACTCAGAGTGAAGAAGCTCTCCAAATGCAGTCAAGAAAACCAAGGTACAATATTTGAGTGACATCAATATTCAAAGACAAATAACAAAAGATTAGTGTAACACAGTCTCCAAAACATGAGGACTGATGAGAAAGCAGAAGGAATATGAGAGTAAGTGACTTCCTATGCCCAGGGCATCAGCTTCTGAAAGCAAAAGCAACCTTGTTCTTTCAGGCATTCTATCCAAAGAATCTCAAAAGAGAAGAACTGGATTGAGGAGTATAAATAACTTCTTTATGCCCCAACAGCAGTATGAATTGGATTGGGGTTGGAGCACTTGTGAACATGAATATGATTTTTATGCAGCATAGCTTTTCAACTGGACCAAAGGGTAGGAGCAAGTCTGTGAAAGAGTCATTTTTAGGGTAATAAGATCTATTGTTGATCTGGAGCAAATCATGAAATTGAGGAAAGATTTGAAATATTGCAGATTTACAAACATCATGGAGCAGGTTTATAATGACACACATATGTAATTCTACTCCAATGTCTTAAGTGGCAAAATGGTAAGTAAAGACAGCATAAAGAATGCACGTTAGAGTATTTCTCAGGTAGTATAGGAAACAATGTTCAGAGCACAACTGCAGCTTTTCTTAAGAATTGAATTATATTATTGAAGCATTCTGTTGGTTACTATATTTTTGTATTATTACAAGTCACTAAAGGGGAAAGAAAGTTTTTAAAAAATCAAACACCTTGAGATTTTGATTGTTCCTGGATAGAAAAATCATGCATGGTAAAGTACGTAATATATGTAGTGACTACTCAAGCCAAGCACTCTGCCAAGCACTTTTACAATGATTCCTTTCAGTTTCACAAACACAGTGAAGTTTATTTCCATTTTAGAGATGAGAAAAACAAAATTTAAGAGATAAGTAACTTTTCCAAACTCACAGGACAAATGAGCAGTGGAACTGGGATTTTAATCTGTATCTCTCCGATGCAAATGCCCTTCATTTCTGCTACTCAACATGTGTCTAGAAGCAACTTGGTTCTGGTCATTATTTTAATATAAGTTTATTTACATATAAGTTTATTTACAAACTTACTGAGTGGCTACAGAGCAGTCCCCCTATTTTCCTGGGAATTGTTTCCACATGTGGAAATGGAGGGTCCTAAGATTCCTTTCAGCACTGCTTATATGCCACAGCTACTCAGGGCTTCCCAACCTTTTCACTACCTAGGACTCTTCCCATCTTTTTCAGACTTTTTTCTCTTGGAGGCCATCTTAAGAATAATGGTATTGATACAAATTTGTATTTCTCAGCTAATAACTGATTTATTTTTCCCATTGTAATTAACTTTTTAATCCTATATATTAGGGTGCCATAGGAAAGCAGAAACCACTCTAGGTATTCCAGAGAGAATTCAGTATGAGGAATTTATTGCACAAATGATAAGAGAGCTGAAATAGCACACAGGAAATGGAGAGGTACCCTATAACAGCAAGAACAGAACGTCATTGAGATTCCTATGACTAAAGAAACAATGGAAGGAAATTTGCCATTACACTCCAAATTCTGAGGCCATCCAGTGGAACTGAAACCACCATGGAAGTTGCCTGGTGGCAAGAAAGCATGGTGGAAAGAACTGGCCAATAGAAGTTGAGTCACTGAGAAAATAAAGCCAAAGAAGGGGACACAGTTCAAAGCAAGAAGATTACTACTTTCTCCCCTCTCCTACCTTCTGATTTTCCTCTTGTACTTCTCATCAATTAACCCTACTCAAAAGTTATATGGCAAGTAAATCTGAGAAATGCAGCTCCCTTTGATCAGAGCAGAGATAGGGGAAGTAGACAATCAAATTGAGAACAAACAGGTTAATGACTCATACAACTCATTTACCTGGTAATAAGAATTTTTGATCAATAATTTACAACAAAGTGATCCAAAGGAATAGGCAGAACTCTGGTCAAAGCAACTTAAGAAAAGCAATGTAATAGTTCATTTAACACATGAAGTTTGACTTCAGATTACATGTATACTTTGTCTTAGGCCCCTTGAAATAATATTATTTCAGGTGATCAGGGACATCAGTTTGGAAATCAAAATTCACATTTTATCAATATACTTTGCAAGTGATTCTAATAAAAAGAGGAATCTGGGGGCCTCCCTGGTGGCGCAGCAGGTTAAGCAACGCACTATGAAGTGGACCACAGCCACTGCAGCACGAGTTTGATCCCTGCCTCCGGCCAGGGAGGAGACCCACATGGCGCGGCAGACCTCTCCTGCTGTGCCCACTGCTGCCCTCCGCAGTGTGCTTCAGTTCATCTGCCTGTTCTGCTCCCTGCTCTGTCTGGTGAAACCTCTCACCTCCCACATCTCTGGTCTGTACCCCAGCTGTTTGTATGTATAAATAAATAAATCTTTAAAAAAAAAAAGAGGAATCTAGAATCAAAAATATAAATTGATACTTTTTACTTTTTTTCTCACCATCTTCTTGACACTTGCTCACTCCAACCTCCCTTTAAACCTCAGAAGTTTTACTTTGTTTATTAGTATACCTTAGTTTTGAATAAATATTTGGATTTGACAAATCATACACTATGTAAATATCCAAGTTTGTCTTTGTTATTCTGACTTGTTTAACAACACAAAATTCCCTCAAACTCCTTCTATTTTTCTATAAATAACAGCATTTAATCTTTCCTTATGGTTAAATAATATTCTATTGTAAGAACATACCACAGCTTCTTAATCCAATTTCTATAAGGGAGCACTTAGATAGATACCCAGGAGTGGGATTGTTGGATCATACCATATTTCTAATTTTCCTTTTTAAAAGTTAAATCCAAATCACTTTCCATAATAGTTTCAATAGTTTACATTCTCATCAACAGTGCAAGAACATGGTTCTTTCTCCCCATCCTCCTCAGCATTTATTGTTGGAGGTCTTAATATATCCATCCTCATAGGTGTGAGATATCTCTTTGTGATTTTAACCTCCATTTATCTTATTGGAAGCAGGGAAGGAAAATTTTATTTTTCCTTCCCTTTTTTTGGATTTTTAGAAATAATTTTAGCAAGATGAGCATAAATTCTTTTTTAAAAGTTAGATAGAATTTATCTGTAAAGTCAGCTCACCCTGGGTTTTTGTTATGGGCAAGATTTTTTTATTGCTGTTTCAATTTCCATGTTTGTGACTGGTTATCCAACTAACTCTTCTCCTTTGTATTTTAGTCTTAGTAAACTATATTGACCTAGAAATTTTCCATTTCTTCAGTGTCCTAGAATTTATTGGCATATGATTATATGTTCATAGTAATCCCTTATCATCCTTGATATTTTTATGCCATCTGTGCTAATTTCTCCTCTTTAATTTCTGACTTTGATAATTAATTTTTTCTTTCTTCTTTTTTTTAGCAGCCTAATTAGAGATTTGTCTATTTTATATTCTCGAAGAACCATCTCTCAGTTTCATTGATCTTTTGTGTAGTCTTTTTATCTGTTTCATTTATATATCTCTTATTTTTGTTATATTCTTTCTTTTACTACATTTGGAGTGTTCCTCTTTTTCAAGTTGTTTTAGTTGGAGCATTAAATTTCTTATTTGGACTTTTTTCTTGTTTCTTAATTTGGACCTGTATTGCAATTCTTTTCCCCCCTAAGACTGTCTTTGCTGAATCACATAGATTCTGCTATCTTGTATCCTCATTTTCAATATCACGGGTTTGTTTTCTTTTTTTTATTTTTGTCTTAATTTCTCATTAAATAGCTATTCAGCAGTATATTGTTTATTTTCTATGTATTTATAGATTTTCTTTTTATATAGTTTCTCGCTTTATGGCATTATGGTCAAAAGTACTTGATATGATTTCCATCTTTGCAGTTTTGTTGATAACTGATTTGTGTCTCAACATATGGTTTATTCTTGAAACTGTTCTGTGTGCACTTGAAAAACAACTGTGTATGTAGCACTTTTGGGTGGAGTATTCTGTAAATATGCCTTAAGTCAATTTGTCCTAGAGTTTCAATTAAGGCTACTGTTTCCTTTTTATTCTCCTTTTATTCTCTCTTGACAATCTGTTCAAAATCTGCAAAATCTTTTATTGAAAGGTGAAAATGCTTTATAAATTTCACAATACTATGTGCATATGAAGCACTAGTATAACCCTTTTGAAATGTTAAAATTTTTGTTTCACTCATTTTTCATATTATATTACTTAAACTAATTTATTAAGGATGGCTAATCTATGACCAATTTTCCCAGCTAAAGATATCCATGTTCTCATTATTATCACCAGCATCACAATTATTACTATTGAACAAATGAAATACATTCCTTATTTCAGCTAAGTAGTTTGATATTTCTTCTTCAAACCAAAATTGTATACAATGTCATATCTAATTTGTTCAGTTTACATCTGAAATAAAATGTCTTACTTCATTTTCTCAAACACTGAAGATAATCTATTGCTTTCCAGAATTCCAGCAAAATCTGGTAGGAGGGAAGAAACTGCAGAATATAAGACTGAATTGTATGATGACTACAGATTACAGGACACTGAGTGACTCTGAATATCAAACAAAAGGTGTGTTCCTATCACTACAACTCTAGAGAACAAACAAATCCTAGATCCAGTTAGGCCCTTAAACTTGCTTATCTGAGTTCTGTGAAGAACCTTATATTCCTAGCCATACTGACAAGCACACATAATGTACGCTTTCTAGATGTTCTGTTTTCTTATGTTACCTAAACCCATGTCCATAAGGCTGTGAGCTGCCTTTCTGAACCTATCAAGGCACTCAGAAGAGATTGCAGAAATTAAGACTGACATGTATGATGACTACAGTTTACAGGACACTCAGTGACTGTGAAATGCAGAAATTTTTCAAACACCAGTTTTCATCTGATTCTGCATTTACTACAGTTGCTATAACTGTTACATTGCTTCAGGCCTGCTCAGCACAGCAGGTTATTTTAATTACTGTTGTTACCATCTAGATGGAGAAATATTTCATTTTCCATAGAGTACTTTATTTGGTAATTGGCCTTAGAATAGAGGAGAAAGCAAATCTTTTTTGTCAGAAGCTAGGACCTCTAACAATCTCTAAGAATCTTATTTTCAAATATAGGAGGTGCAGGCAGAACTTGGTGAAACTTTTTGGCTATTCCCATGGTCAGTCTTCTTCACCAGCCTAAATGAGGACACATGTTAAAATCCTCAAAGTCAGGGAGAGGGGGAAATTGCCAATGCTGAATATATGTTTGATTTTTGAAGATGGCTAGAGGTCATATGGAGCCAACTTCACTAAAAGTTTGGGATCAAAGAGAAAAGTATTTGACTGAAAATAGTGAGAATAATTTTCCTGTATGATTCATTCACTGACTTTAAAAACAATTCAGGTAGAATTTCCAAAAAGTATTTGAACATTAAGCTCATAATAGGCTCTCAAAACTATTTTCTTGTACTAATAACTCAAAAATGAAGACATTTCTGGAATAGGTTTTTCCTATATACTGATTTGAATAGATAAATTCTGGGGGGAAAATTTTTTTAAATGATATTATAACCTTACAATTTCATTGTGTCCATGATTAAAGAAAAATATATAAAAATAAAAACTATTAGAAAACACTTTCTAGAGCTTCAGAAGAGGGCACTGTCTCATTCTAGCTTTGGTTTACACATGATATCAACAATTAATCCATACTTGTTGACTAGAAAGATTTTCAGGTATCATCATTCAGAAAATGTAAGCTATTTAACCAGATTCCAGAGTGGCTTAACAACAGTGTAAAGGAGACAGTTATAAAGGATTTCATTCACTGAAATTTCCATATTTTGCACTAAAGTATCATGGTTACCAAAAAAGTTCATGTAACTCAGGCTTCAGAAACCTAAATACAGTGTCCACTTTATTGTCTGCCAAAGTTTTACTCAAATTATACTGATAAGGAAACCTGGACTATCAAACTCACTTCCAAAAAAACTGAAGCACAGCAGAGTGGAGTGACTACCATATTAAGAGAAATAGAATCGCAAACACATGAAAAACAACTGTCAGCTTAAGGAAACTACGTGGCAAGAATTTTGTGGAACACTTGATGACTCACCAGTATCTGCAAGACTTAAAGAAGAAAGACTAGATTTACTTTATATTCCTAGTGAAGAAGAGGAAGGACCCATAGATAGAAATTTTAGGAAAAGTAGATTTAGGTAGTATAAAGAGACTTCTGAGAGAGAAAGTGGTACAAAGGTAGAATGAGCTGCCAAGTAAAATAAAAAGAAGGTAAAAATTACATGACAATTTATCAAAAATCTTATAGAAAGGAATCTGGCACTTTATAGTATAGATGATTGATCTGGAAGACATTTAAGGTTCTTTCCCAATTCTCATAGCCCTTAATTGTAAGTATTATTTGTGATCCCTAGTGCACATTTTGCTGTATACATATACTTTACACTAGGAGTGGATTTGTCTGAACTCATTAAAAATACTGTGACCCTACCACTGAGAGAAAAATAATCTGTTATTCACTTCCTGACATAACTGTTATTTACCACTTATCATTATGAAACTTTCTTGTGGTTTCTCAGTTCAATCTTACTACTAAGTAGGAAGTAACTGAAATATTAGTTGAGTTGAAGGACTAATCATCAGAAGTTGCTGGCAAACACTTATTAAGCACATATTATTTGTTTGGCATGGCATTGAACACATGCAAAAATTAATAAGACAGTCTCATTCCATAAGATACCTATAGATTAAAGGCATCTTTAAAATTACATTTGAACAAAATTTTTAATATATGTAGTAAGTCTGAAGCTACATATAGAGAAAAGGTCCTTAGTTCCACATGGTTTAAAGGAAGGCTTTCTGAAATAAATGGTGGTTTCTCCAGTAAGAGTCAGCCAAATAAAGAAAAACAGGAAGGATTTTCCAGCAAGGATTGTTGTGAAATGTGGAACAGAACAAAGTGTGAAGGGATCACTAGAGTATAAAATGTCAAGTGTGAAGAGGGGAGGAGCAGGAAATGAGGCTAGGGAAACAAAGAGAAGGCAATGCACACAGGGCTCATAAGCTATTGCTTAGGAGCTTGGGGACCAGCTGCAACAGAATCAAAATCAGGATGATAACAAGGTTAGATCTGCATTTTAGGTAGAAAAAAATCCAGCTATAATACTAGAAGGAGCAAATTTTAAAATTGTAAATTTAAAAAAAAATTGAAGGGTTAAGTTTTATTCATATGTATTTTTTCAAGTTTAATTTTAAAATTCCACACAGATTAAATCTTGGTTAAGCACATGGACACACACACATATAGAAGAACAGAAAAAGCAACTGCTCATGAAGGTCTTTGTAGCCTCTCTACTTCCCAAGAACAGGGTAGTTCTTTCTTATTCGTCTTTTTAGAAATACGTATATAGAAACTGCCACTCATCATCCTTGTTTTAATAAGAAGACACAAGCAGAAACTTATCCCTGAAGATCTTAAATGTGGGAGATCTTACTTCTTTTTTTAATTGATGAAAAAGCTACCTCTATTTTTTTTTCAAAATACTCATATCACCACTGAAGTTGAAGGAGCAACCAAAGTCCAAATTCTATCAGAGATGACTGTTTTCAGTGTTGATTATTTAGTTGAGACCAAAGCAAGATAATAGTAGTGTGTGTCACACAATTTAAAGATCATCTCTATAAGTCTCTGAGACCTGTTTGGCTTTACCTGGCAAGGTTACACCTGTTAAGACAACATAGATGAAATGTCTGCTCTGCTCTATCTTATTCTTCAGAATGAAAATCTGTGTTCATTATATCTACCCAAACTCTTTTATCTTCCTGTTCCATTCCTGAATACGCAGTACTGGTGCTATAAAGTTCATTTTTCAATACCTATTATAAAACAGCTGCATCCTCCCATTTAATTCAGTTAACATTTTTAACAGTTTGGTTCAAAGTATCTCAGTTAAGTTCTCCACATTGTTTTTCTGTGTGCACATGTGAATAAAACTGTTTCTTTTTTCAAATAAAAACTAACTCTACTTCCTTGTAAATAAGTCTGTCATGAAGAAGGGAGGGAGGAAGGAAGGAAGGAAGGAAGGAAGGAAGGAAGGAAGGAAGGAAGGAAGGAAGG
>JAGFMF010011380.1:9940839-10018064 GCA_019455555.1 Galemys pyrenaicus | reverse complement strand
AATTTACAGATTCAATGCAATACCAATAAAAATCTCAATGAAATTCTTTAAGGAATTAGACCAAATATTGATGAAATTCATATGGAGACACAAAAAACCTCAATTAGCTAAAACTCTCCTGGCTAAAAAGAAGGGGATTAGAGGTATCACACTCCCAGACTTCAAACTTTACTACAAAGCAATAGTAATTAAAACAGCTTGGTACTGGAAAAAAGACAGACACACAGACCAATGGAACCATATAGAAAGCCCAGAAGTAAAACCACACATATATGGACACCTGATCTTTGACAAAGGAGGAAAGGATATGCAATGGAATAGGGACAGCTTATTCAATAAATGGTGCTGGCAAAACTGGTTGGCCACATGCAAGGAAATGAAACTGGACCACTACCTTACACCATGCACAAAAATCAGCTCAAAATGGATAAAAGATTTGGATATAAGACCTGAAACCATAAAATATATAGAGGAAAACATAGGTAGAATGTTACAAGACATACATCTCAATAGTGCTTTTGAGGTGACAGTCCCCAAAGCAATAAAAATGAGAGAGAAGATAAACAGATGGGACTATATCAAGATAAAAAGCTGTACAGCAAAAGAAACATTAACCAAAACGAAAAGACTCCCCACTGATTGGGAAAAAAATCTTTGCACTCCACACAACAGACAAGGGTCTGATCACAAAGAACTATTAAGACTCAAGAAAAATAAAGTAAGAATCCCAATCAAAAAATGGGCAGAAGAACTTAAAAGACACTTCTCCAAAGAGGACATACACATGGCCAACAGGCACATGAGAAAATGCTCAGCATCTCTCATAATCAGGGAATGCAAATTAAAATGAGGTACCACAATGAGGTACCACCTTATACCGGTAAAAATGGCACATATCAAAAAAAAAAAAAACAAAACCAACACAACAAATGCTGGCGAGGATGTGGAGAAAAAGGAACTCTACTACACTGGTTATGGGAATGCAAGTTAATCCAACCATTATGGAAGACCGTATGGAGGTTCCTCAGCCTCCTAGAGATGGAACTACCATATGATCCAGCAATCCCACTCATTGGGATCTACCCAAAGGACACAAAAACACTGATCCAAAAGAGTACGTGTACCTCCATGTTTATTGCAGCACTATTTATAATTGGTAAGACTTGGAATTAACCCAAATGCCAGATTGACTGAAATACACTGTTGAGGGGTGCAGTGGGTGAGGCAGGAGAGATTTGCTGGGCCATGTGGGTCCCCTCCCTGGCCAGGGATCAAACTCGCACTACTATGCCCTGGATGCTTCACAGTGCAGCCATCAACGTGCTATGCCATGAAGGAGGCCCTGTTTTCTTCATTTTTTAGAAGTCCAAGAGAAATTTTTTTTGTTGTTTCAGAGGATAGTGATGCAACTCAAAGAATTTCTGCTTAGGAATAGACGCCAATTTGGAGGTAGACAAATCTATCAGTTTCCTATGTGAATTTAGGATAGCTATAATAAGTCATTTTAAGGCACAACCTTAGGTAAGCTATCTGGGAGAGAAGTGATAGGGAGCAGAAAACTCAAGCCCTGTAGCTGTGCAAAAACATTTGCAAGCACTGTAGTGAAACACAAATACACATTATGCAGGAATAGAATTGGGATAGGCCTTAAAGAACCAGGGCATTAAAAAGAAAAAAAAAATACCAGGATTCGAAAAGTTAGTTTCTGTGAGCAGCAGCTGCAGTGGTTAAATAAACAGCCAGCTTCTGCACGTGCGTGTGTGGCAAGGCTTGTCAGTATCACTTTTCAACCACACCTGCTCTCCCAGATGTCAACTACTGTGAGCAGCCTTTTCATTAAGGAAAGACAGTCATAGATTGTTTCACAGAGGTTTACCAATGAGAAATTATTAGCTATCACCTCAGACTAATAATGTGAACATTCTTGTGCATTTCCTTTATATATATATATATATATATCAAAAAAGGTTCCACTGTTTCTTCTTTCTATCTTTATTTCCTTCCTTCTTTCTTTCTTCTTTTTTTTTTTTTTTCTAAAAGAAATCAAGTCTTATGTAGTAAACTAGTAAGCCTGGAAAACAAGTCCATTCATTAGTACTAAAGTGGATTTGCAGTTTCCTTGAAAACCGCCAGTGACTAGGTGGGACACTGATGGCCAGGGTTGAACCACTGAAACAGAAAACTCTGGGATTTGAAATTAACCACACCTTTTGTTGTTTGGGCTAAATCTGAAAGGATAACTCAGGTGCCTGTTATCTTTGACTTACAGAAACTTTTCCCTCATTTCTTTCCAGCACAGACCAGTCTGCTTCATCTCCTGGCAGAGTGTTTTCTTTCTTAGTCTCCTGTATTCTTTCTTGTCCCTGGTCCTAAAATGTTACTTTTCTCACTCATAGCCACATCCTTGACTGTCCTCTCTTCCTCTTCTACATGTTGTCTGTGGGTCATCCTGATTTCTTACTTCAACCCCACAACTACACTGACACCTCCCATTAAGGCATCTTATCCTAAATCTCTATTAACTCAAACTTTGATTTTTCTCTGTTTATGACATATTGCCTCTGCTTTTCTACCTTGAAAAATCTTTAAAAAAATCCTGTTCATAGGCTAAAACCTTTGTGGAACTTTACTCAGCCCTCCTCCCTATCTGCTAGAACTAATTGCTGCATTCATTGGTAAAATAAATGTTACTGAGCACAGAGGCACAGCATAAGCATGTAAGGATCCTGAGGAATCCTCAGGAGTCGGTGAGGGGACAGATGGGTTAGTTGGCATTTGAAATGATGCAATAAAGAAATGCACTAAGTGCTATGGGAGCATAAGGAAGGGTGTTCTAACAGTCCATTCAGGAAATTACCAAAGTCAGGGGGAGCAGTAGCTAACCATAAAGGATATATATAGAGTATCTCCAAGTCACCAGCTGAACTTGTCAGGATTTCACCTTGTCTACCTCTCTTAGTTTCC
The DNA here is from genome assembly GCA_019455555.1 of Galemys pyrenaicus. Classification (NCBI taxonomy): domain Eukaryota; kingdom Metazoa; phylum Chordata; class Mammalia; order Eulipotyphla; family Talpidae; genus Galemys; species Galemys pyrenaicus. The sequence goes on along the minus strand of JAGFMF010011380.1, from coordinate 10,015,100 downwards.
AATCTTGCCTTTCTTTTTCCAAAGGTCTATAGATTGAAGCCAGTTTCATTACCCCTTTTCCCTCTTTCCAAATCTCAGAGTAAACTCATGACTCTTCTAGCTTATTGTTTGCATATACCAAGGCAACTGATTTGTGTATATTGATTTTGTAACCTGCCCCTTTGCTGAACTTACTTATTGTTTCAGTTTGCTTTTTAGTGACATATTGAAGGTTTTCTATATATTTTATGTCATATGCTACTAGATAGTGATAGTTTTATGTCCAAATCCCAACTTGAATTCCTTTTCTTGCCTAATTGCTCTTGCTAGGACTACCAGTATTATGTTGAATGGTAGTAGTGAAAGTGGACATCCCTGTCTTGTATCAGGCTGGAGTGGAAAATTTCCAGTTTTTCACCATTGAAAATGTTGTTAGCTGTGGGTTTATCATATATGGCCTTTATTATGTTGAGGTATGTTCTATCTATCCTAATTTTTGGAAGAGTTTTTACAATAAATGGATGTTGAATCTTATCAAATGCTTTGGGGCATCTATTGATATGATCACATGAAAGTGATACTGACAAGAGGAAGAATGATGGTATCACATGCTCAGATTTCAAACTATACCACAAAACAGCAATAATCAAAATAGTATGGTACTGCAATAAAACCAGACAGTAGACAGAATAGCATTGAGAGGCCAGAAATAAATCCACACCTGTATGGGCAGTTAATCTATAACAAAGGAGCCAAGAGTATACACTGGAGAAAAGATAGCCTTTTCAATAAACAGGGCTGGGAAAACTGGACAGCTATATGTAAAATAATGAAACTAGACCAGTCTCTCATGTCACACACACAAATTAACTCAAAATATAGATAAAAGACTTGGATGTAGAACCTAAAACAATACAATATTTAGACAGACAGGTAAATTATGTATGACATAGCCTTCAATGCTATATTTATGAATTTGTCTGCAACAGCAAGAAAAGCAATAGAGAATATAAGTAATTGGGACTATATCCAGCTTTAAAGCTACTTCACAATGAAAGAAGCTATCACTAAAACAAAAAGACACCTTACTGATTTGGAAAAAAAAATATTTGCATGCCATACATATCACCAAGGACTGATATCCAAGATAAAGAACTCATACAACTCAACAATAAGAAAACAAAGAACCCAATAAAAAATGGGCAAAAGACCTAAATAAGCACTTCTCCAAAAAGAAACTCCAGATGGCCAACAGGCACATGAAAAAAATGTTCATCATCACTTAATTATCTGGTAAATGCAAATAAAAACCACGGTGAGATATCGCTTCACACCTTGAAAATGGTCCATATCAAGAAGACCAGAAATAACAGGTATTGACAAAGATGTGGGGGGGAAAAGGAAGTCTCTTAAACTGTTGGTAGGAATGCACACTGGCTTCTATGGAAAAACAGCATGGAGTATGAAGATTTCTTAAACTATTAAAATAGACCTATCATATAATACAGCTAATCCACCCCTGGGCATCTACCTGAAGAATGCAAATATTTATTGCAATATATTGAAGAGATATATGCATTCATATATTTGTTGCAGCATTGTTGTCAATAGCAAAATAAGGGAAAAAGATGAGTGAATCAAGAAGATGTGGTGTATACACACACACACATACACACAATGGAATACTACTCAGCAGTAAAAAAGATGATAAACTTAATTTTTGTGACAGCCTGGGTGTAACTTGGGACGATTCTAAGCAAAGTAAGTCAGAAGGAGAAAAACAATACCAGATGATGTCACTTATACATGGACTATAGGAAAACAAAACAAAGGGTCAGATAAAACCAAAACAATAATAAATCCTAAAAATCTGATTATATACTTGAGACTACCAGAAGGGGAGTATGTGGGAGGGGCACAATGGGCTATGATGGAGACTTTTAGGATCTTGGTGGTAGGTGTGGTGTTATGGTAACAGCACCTGAAGGATTTGATCCTATGCCTTAAATAACATACAATGTTACATCAATTAAAAAAATTAAAAATACAATCTATCTTTGATACACACTATCCTGTACTGACTCTGGAGCCTGAAAGTGAGTGGTACATGTGCTGAAGGCTAGGAATGAGTTGTAGGTGTTAGAAGACATAAAAGTCCATCATGAAACCTTGGTAAGGCTGATATTTTGGGGGGAGCTAAAGTTGGTGTTTTGGGCTATGTCGTACTATAAGTAGGAGCTAGGCACAATCCATACTATATCAAAGTTAGATTAACATCTCCCTTTGAATGAGGTTTAGAGGATCTGGTTACTTGGGGGACCTTCAGAGTAGGTGTGGTGTGAGTTAATTGTGATAAAGACCTCCCAAGACACTTTTTTGAAACATATGCTGGGTCTGACTTTGGGAGGGGAAAAATGAGGAGCTAGAGCCATTTTAGTCTTCTGTGGCATACTTAGAGAGGTAACTTGACTTAACCAACAAAGCCCAGTCCTGAGTTTGGGCATTAGGAGGGATAATCATAGCTTAGTTGTTAACCATTTTGTATGTCATCTTGACTAGGTCCTTTGCTCTAGTGTTCCAGGTGCTAATTTCTGTTTCTCATTTCCTCCACTGATGCCTCATCCCTTTCGGTTCTTGTGCCTCTCACCATGTGGCTGGAGACTGATGACTGGAGTGATTAGGCCCACAGACCTCTGAGAACTATGCCTGCTTTGGCAGCATCTGCTACCCCTTTATTTCTTGTTTCTCTCAACTTCAGATCTTGCCCTTTTACTCATCTGCCATCTGGCAGCCACCCTACATTCCATTCAATCACCATGGGGATCAACCCAGGGCAAACCAGAAATGGCATTTGCCTTGGTTGACAAACCAACTTCCAGGAAATCATGGCCCAGAAACTCAGGTGATGGTGTAGCCAAAAGAGAAGGCTGTCTGGAAATTAGCAGGCTGGAAATATAGAAAGTAGCTTTTTCCTATGCTTTATCATTAAATTCTGCTCACCTTGATTACATCCAGATAAGGACATGCAACTTTTTAAAAATTATGACAAAATACCCATAATATAAAATTTATCATTTAAATCATTTAAAGGTATATATTTGGTGGCATTAAGTACATTCACAACTGTGTAATCATCACCACCATTGCACCAAAATAGCGATCTCCAGAGCTCTTTTTATCTTGCTGAAATAAAATTCTGTATCCTTAAACAATAATGATTTTTTGTACACATTTCTCTTCATCTCTCCATTGGAAACTACCATTCTATTTTTTGTTTCTATTCCATTTCTGTTCCTACTCTAGGTAACTCATGTAAGTAGAACTCATACAGTCTTTGTTTTTCATGACTATTTCATCTAGCATAATATCCTGCAGATTCATCTACATTATAGCATACGCCAGAATTTCCTTTGTAAGGCTGGGTAATAGTCCATTGTGTATATATACAATATTGTGTTTATCAGCTCACCCATCAATGGACATCTGAGCTGAGGATGTAAAACTTTTATGTGTGTGAAATATTTGAGTAGCCAGTATGTATGTGAGATGGTCAAAATACCACAAACTTTATGGTCAGACAGATTTGGGTTCCAGTTGTGACTCTTGTGACATTTTAGTGTCACCTTGAAAGGTCACTTAGCCTCTCTATGAAAAGGTACTTATTAAAATTTAGCGTATATCTTAAATACAAAAGGGAGCATATATTCATCTATCCAGTTTAAGTACAGCATACTAATAACAAAAACATAAACATGCAGCCACTTACTAATAACACAGATTGTAGAACTGAACATTCCTCAAACCTTTGAAGTCCTTTAGTACTCTTCCAGTTGCCCCTTCCCACTTCTATCTTGAATTGAAAATTTGTGCAATTTATTGTTATACTTTTCTTTGTAATTTTATGATACATATAGATATCTAAACAATGAATTATTTAGTTTAGGTATGATTTCTGAACTTTATATAAATGAAATTTCATTAATTTTTTTCCCTGCAAGTTTTAAGTTTAGAGATTCATTTATATTGAGATGTGTAGTGATAGTTGTTTCATTTGTATTATCATAAAGTATCCTACTTCCATTTGTAAGCATTAAGTTGCTTTCTTTTCCTTTTCTATCCATTCACATCCCTCACTCTATCTCTCTGTTTCTTCTATAAATTATGCTTTTATGAACTGTCCTGCACACATTTCCTAGAACATACATGCAAGTTCCTCTAGAGTATCTCCATAGGAGTGGAATTACTTGGATGTAGTATATGTGCATTGTCATGGCTGGGTAGTGGTCAGTTTTTTCTCAGTTCTTTTCTCCAAAGTTGTGCTTTTACTGACAGTATGTGAAAATCCCATCCCCTCACTTCTTTGTCAACATCTGGCAATGCTATTTAAACACTATTGTCAGTTTGGTGAGTGTGAAATGATTTTATCCTCTCTTTTCAAATATTTAGTCTCACCTGTCTTTACTGAGCATTTCTCTGTTGAGAAGTACTATGTGGTGTTCAAAAGAGAATCACTTTAAAACATGAATATTCTTCCATGAATGTAAATCTGATATAACAGCACAGAAACTTGCTAACTCTCTATAGAGATGACCTATTTTTGCTTGAAATGAATATTGATATAAATTTTTATAAATCCCTAAACCATCATTTTACCTTCACCAAAGGAAGAATGGAAACTTCTCCTTTAGCTTCAAACCATGGTGTCAGTCATCCAGAACTACCTATCAGGCTTCTATGAGGGACATAACAAAATGTATAGAAAATACAGGTATTAATTTAATAGTAAAGGGGAAGAGAACCATTAGGGTCTGCTGAGTTCTAGGCAGGGTGATAGGTATTTTCCTACTTGTTAATCCCCATACTGCATTCTTTTAGTTGGGGAACTAGAACCAGAGAGGTTGTCAACAAAATGTATATATTTTAATTCTGAGTGTGTTCTAAACACTGTTTAGGGGATATGATTCAATGCCATGGATTGGACCAGAGCAGATGCCTTTTTTGAGACCAGAGTAATCACTGTGTGTGTGTGTGTGTGTGTGTGTGTAGGGAGGTGTGGGGTAAGGAGATGTGTAGCAAGGTCATGAAGCCACTTAACCACAGAATTGGGTTTTGAGTCAATGTCTGCCAGACTTCAAAAGTCATATTATTTCCACCTCATCATAGAAAAATACATTTAAGCTCAGTGTAAAATGTATACACATATGAATAATCACTTAGTGCTCCACACCACATAGATTTGTGCTGTGGGTGAAATTGGGGAAGTGATTAGAGCAATTGGAGCCAGGTGTAGCTCAGTGGGGCACTTAACAGGGAAGATGAATTTTTAACATAATTCTTGGAAAGTAGAAGAATATGGTGAAGCAAGAATTTAGTTTTTTTTTTAAAAAAAACTTAAGTTCTTTTCCAAGTCATACTTCTTTTTAAAAAACTTGCTTTGGTGAAATAAAAAATTGCTTTTTTTAAAGATAATATGTAGATTCTCAGTAGAAGAAATGGATGTAGAAATATACTGAGTGTATCAGCAGGATTACTAGTTCAACCTCTTCCTTATCATTTTTCCTTTTCTTTCCTGTAATGGAATTTTTAAGTGAGGTCATGGCTATTCAGCTAACAATCTAATTTCCTAATGTTCCTTGTTCATGCCCTGACAAGTTCTAGCCAAATAGTTGTAATCAAAAGTGACATGTGCAACTTCTAACTGTGCCTTTAAAGATAGAGATGTTTCTTCCTTGCCTTCCTTCCTCCATCATACTGCCTGGAATAATAGAGTATTAACAGTTGTAGGGTTAGAGAAATCAGGTCTTTCCACCCTCCCACCACTGTGATGATGGACACCTGCGGTGCTGCGAGTATTCCAGCGTGAGCATGTGCAAGTGAACGCACCTGAGTTGGACACGGGCTTAAATGGGTGGCATCATGAGGACGTCAGGACCCACCAGCAAAGAGATGCAGCAGCCCAAAAGCTGAGATGCTCTGGGGGCTGGGAGGCCTGCCAGCCTCCTGGCCCCCCCAGCACTCATGCCTGCCATGTACCTGGCCATTTCTACTAAATAAAAGCATGAAAAGCTGCGGAGGGCTCCAATACGCCCTCTTTCCTTTACCCCTAGTCTGCTAAGAACCATCCCGAACCTTGCTCCTGTGCCGCCCTTCCTGGCCGCTACAACAGTGAACCATCTTGAACCATGCAGGTGAAGGCAAAGTCCTACGATTGGTGGAGTAACAATGTAAGTGGAGTTTGGGCTCTCATATGTATAAGCAATTGCTGATTTGAATTTATATTATAGTATTTAAGCTTTAAACCCCATTGCTAGCTATATACCCCATAGGCTACCTCTATTTTTCTGCCCAGAAATCTTTAGTATGTGGATTTTGTTCTCATGTTTATCACTTCATGGTTCCACTTTGGGTATAATTATCTGTGTTCCAGGCAGAAAAAGGGAGAAAGGTGATGGAAGAGTATAAGACATGAGTTGGCTCTCTCATTTTCATGAAAAAAATTTATAATGATGTAAACATATATACAGAAAAGCTCACAAATCACAATAATATAGCTTGATGGATTTTTTACAAAATGATTATACCAGTGTTACTTTAACTTAGAATAAAAAATAAGACATTTTTAGAACCCTAGAATCCTCCTTATTGTCCCAGAATTCCCTCTTATACTGACAAAGGAACAGCATAGATTAATTTTGCCTGGTTTCAACTGTATGGAAGTGTACAGCATGTAGTCCTTATTGTCTGGCATCCTTTGCTTAGTATAATGTTTGTGGGATTCACCATATTATTGCGTGTAATTATAGGCCATCTATTCTCACTGCTATATTATCCCAATGTGTGAATATAAAATTTTTAAATCTATTCCAGTATTTCTGAGCATTTGGATAGCTTGCAGGTTTTTCCTATTATAAATAGTACTGCAGTGGTTATTCAAGTAAAAATCTTCTGGTGAACATATGTCCACATTCTTGTGGATATATACCCAGATGAAGAATATCTGAATTATAAATTATGCTTATGTTTAACCATGATACTGCCAAACAGTTTCCCAAAGTATTTGTACTGACTTACTACTTCACTAGCAGTGTATAAAAGTTTCAGCTGTTCTATGTCCTTGTAACACCTGGTATCATTCCTCTCTTTCATTTTAGCCATTTGGTGGGTGTATAGTAGTCTCACATTGTGGGGTTTATTTCTGAGATTTCATAATTTAAAAAATAGTAATATTTTTTATTATGGTAACATTGGCTTACAACACTGTATATGATTTATTGGTATAGTTCTATACCCCTTCAGATGTCTATTATCACAACATACCCACCACCAAAGCACCAGTAATTCTCTACTATACCACTGGGACCCCTCATTATGTGATATCAACTAAAGCTGAGCAACTTTTCACCTGTGCATGCTTAGTGACTATTTGAATATCTTTTTTGATGAGGTTCTTGTTTATATTATCTCTACTGTTCTCAAGTTGTCTGCTTTTGCTCATGTTGTTTTGTGGGCTTCTATATCTTTTGGATATGAGTCATATTAATTTACTGGTACTGCCATAATAACACACCACAGACTAAATTTGAACAGAAATATATTTTCTCACAATTTTGGAGGGTAGTAGTTCAAGATTATGGAGTCAGCAGGGTCTAGTTTCTCCAAATTCCTTCCCATTAACTTAGAGATGACCACTCTTGCTGCTGGATCACACATTAGTCCCTCTGTACATGGATGCCCCTATTCTTGCTCTCTGTATGCTCTAATTGCTTTTTCTTATGAGGGCATAAGTCATGCTGGAGTAGGCCTCATTTTAACTTAAAGGCCCTAACTCTAAATGCAGTTCACATCCCGAGGTACTAGGTTTTAGGATATACAAATTTTATGGGGATATAATTCATTCTATAAAGAAATCTGTTGTTTGATATATGTATTGTAGGTGGTTTCTCCATTTTGTCAGTTGATGTTTTAGTCTCTCAATGGTGTCTTTTTTTTTTTTAAAGATTTATGTATGCATAAAAGAGCTGGGGTACAGGCCAGAGTCCAGGGAGGTGAGAGGATTCACCAGAGACAGAGTGGGGAGCAAAACAGGCAGACTGATCGAAACATACTGCCAAGGGCAGCAGCAGGCAAGGCAGAAGAGGTCTGCTACACAATGTGGGTCCCCTCCCTGGCCGGCGGGGATTGAACTCGTGCTGCAGTGGCTGTGGTTTGCTTCATAGTGCTTTGCTTAACCCACTACACCACCAGGGAGGCCCAAATTGTGTCCTTTAAAAAGCAGCAGACTCTTCATCTACTCCAGAGTTTTCTTATATTTTCTTTTAAAAGTTCTCTTATATTTTCTTTTAAAAGCTTTTACATTTGTGTATGCAATCTAGAATTAATTTTTACATGGGGTGTATGGGGTGTAAAAGTTTATTATTTTTTCCATGTGGACCCAATATTGCTTATTAAAGAAGCCATCCTTTCCCTGTAGCATTATAGTATTATCATTGTTGCTAGTTTTTTAAATATGTGATTTTGATTTGCATTTCCCTGATTACAAGTGATGTTGAATGTTTTTTCATATGCTTGTTGGCCATTTGCATTTCTTCTTTGGAGAAGTGTCTTTTTAGCTTTTCTATGCAGAAACTTTTTAGTTTCATGTAGGTTCACGTGTTCATTTTTGCTTTTGTTTTTTTGTGCTTTTGGTGTAAAACCCTAAAAATCATTATCAAGACATTCTTTTCTGTTTTATTCTAGGAGTTTTACAGTATCAGGTGTTATGTTTAAAGTCCAACCGATTTCTAGTTAATTTTTGTGAGTGGGATTGAATAGGGATACAACTTCAATTTTCTGTATATAGTTACCCATTTTTTTCAACAATATTTGTTCAAGAGTCTATCCCTTTCCCATTGAATGCTCATGGCTCCCTTGTGAAATATTATGAGTTTATTTTATATCCTACATATAAGTGATGTTATATACCCTATATATGTAGATTTACTTTTGGGCTCTCTGAATTCCATCGGTGTCTATTTTATGCTACTACTATTCTGCTTCTTTAGGTTTATAATTTGAAGTCAGGAAGTGTAAAAGATTGCTTAACTCTTCAGGGTTTTGTGGTTTGTACAAATTTTAGGATTATATTTTTATGTATTTGTGAAAAATGCCTCTGGAATTTTGATAGAGGTTACATTGAATCTATAGGTGACTTTTGGTAGCAACAAAAATTCCAGTTCATAAACAGAGACTCTCTTTCCATTTGTTTGTGTCTTCCTCAGTTTTTTTTCATCAAAGTCACAAGACTTTATACTCTTTCTCAATTAAGTTAATCCTTGGTTAAATGTATTCCTAAGTATTTCATTATTTTTTGGTGCTATTTGAATGGAATGGTTTTCTTTCTTTTTCAGATGTTTCAATGTTAGTGTATAGAAACACAACTTGTTTCTGTATGTTGCTTTATATACTGCAACTTTACTGAATTGGTTGATAAGTCCCAACAATTTTTCAGTTGAGTCTTTAGGATTTTCTATACATAAGATCATTTGCAAATAATGACAGTTTTACTTCCTTTCTGATTTAGATGCCTTTAATTTCTTTGTCTTGATTAGTCTAGCTAGGACTTACTGTGTTGAATAAGAATGGTGAGAATGAGCACTTTTGTTTCTGCTCTTAGGGGAAAACATCTGTCTTTCACTGTTGAGTGTGATGTTAACTCTAGGTTTGTTGTATAAGTCATATACATTCTAGAATGAATTTATCACTTCCCACATAAACAACCTTTGTTGACTTTTTTAAAGAGGTTTTCTGGACATTCCCCCAAAATGACCTCTCATTATATCTCATTGACTATACCTCTGATACGTGACCATCTTGAGCTGCAAGAATAACTGGAAAACATAGTATTTTTATCTGGGTCTATAGTGCTCTAAACAAAATTGAGATTTTTCTTAGTTAAAAAAAAGGGAAAACAGATACTGATAGACAACTAGCAAGGTCTGACTCAAACCTAAGGGCAATAATGGAAGAAGAAAGGACAGTGATATCTCCCTGATTTTCAGCAAAGTTCTAGGGCTTTTAGAACACAGATGAAATCACATCAGTGAAACTCAGAGGAATTGATGGCTCCTCAGTAGGATTGCCCCAACAGGAGTGATTGTCCAAGCAACTCTTCTAATAAGCCTATGTGGTATTTAAGATAATTTCTATTGAAAGTGGATAGTCCAGGTAGATTTCCTGCCACAACCTCACTCGGTTTGATGGATAAGGGAATCCCAGAAAAGATTCCTTGGAATTCCAGCCTCTATTCACTGGGCAGAGGAAATTATATTAATTTTGGAGCAAAGGATTGTAAAACTGCTTCTAATAGTTTACTTGAATAGTTACCCCTATTCACAATGCCAGATAGACTCTCACAAAATTGAGTGCTTAGGCCATTGGATTACCTTCCTTATATTTAAGTAGGGTAATTTTTAGTATCCCTGTCAACTCTAATCCTCTCCTACCTCCCTGTCCCTTCATTTTTAAAGTTGTTTGAAGTCAGTGAACTTGGGAACAAGGACCAGTATATATATGTGTACATGCACATGCACACATATACACACATGTATATACACATATGTGCACACATGCATATATGTATCTATGAATATAATCTGTGCTTTGAAAGAAAATATATCATCTTTATTATTTTGGTTTTGCATATTTTCACTATATTATGACCCAATTTGCAAAATGTAAGGAGGCTTTATTTATATACTAAGGCCCTAGCCTTCCCATCTTTATTGAAAAGGACTAAGGATGAAAAAGCAAGCTGTATTAGTTTGGTTTTTCTGAGAAATAAACAACAGGATGGGAATAAATATGCAAGAATATATTTAGAGGAATATATGTATGAGAGAAAATGGACTGGGAATTGGCAGAGCCATAAGACCATGATGGGAGTTTAATCACATGTAAAGGAGAAGAGGAAGGAGGTTTGGGTGGAAGTATCCTCAAGCACTGTGCAGCCTAAAAAAGGTTCAGCAAGACCATTAGGAAGTCCTTGAGCCAATGTTATCCATTAGAGGAGTACTCTGTTTTTCAGGACTAGAACTGCCTGGTATACCTAGCTATTTATTAAGAATAGCCTGTGTCAAGTGTAGCTATAGTACAAATGTGACAATGTGTATCAGAGTGTAGAAGCTAAATGTCAATTGCATTCCCTGTGTTGGAGATCTGCAAGGCATAGATTCATGGTAGCTTGAAACACATAATAAGCTTTGCCTGAAATTAAAAGTGTTGGATGTCTCTTAATTTTGTGAAATATAAAAATCCAAGTTGGTCAACATCTGTTGACATGAATGACTTAGGAAGAGAGTGAAATATGATGAATCAAAAGAGAAGGAATAAAGTATAGTGGATGTCCCTAGAAGTATATAATATTAGAATTCAGTGTTTTCTGAATTATTTTCATTCTAAGTTACATTTCCTTTTTTTTTTTTTGAATAAATGCCATGAATAGTTTTCTTAAAAATTTAAACAAAAACTAAGCTGACTTCTTAGGTCCTAAAACATCTGCATCAGACATTTGGTGTGTAGTGGCATAGGAAAACAAATAAAGGGCAGGATTTCTGACCTGACAGATTCGCAGATGAGCTTATTCTTGTTTTAAAAACAGGCAACCTAGACATATAAAACAAGCTATCAGATATCTGAGAATAAGCTTTTTGCTACTCATCTTATTTTTACTTTTATACTATGAAGTTTTAGAATAGGAACACATAAGTCCAAAACAAATCTCTGAATTTGGCTCTGGGACAACATCACCCAAAGCATAATAATAATAGCAAATAGAAAAAGGGCCTTCAAATCTGATTCATTCTTCTGTCTTCTCTCTACATCACAGTTTGTGAAATAGATTTGCTTTCGCTTACAAGTGAAATGGAGACGCTCAATGAAATTGGAGTGATCTCAGGTTTATGTGTTGAACACCTCCATTAGCAGCAGAGTCATAGGCAGCCAGACACGGACTTTCATTCTGAACAAGATTAAATGATGAAAGAACTCTTGAGATAATCTCACTCAGCTCACCATTTTGCTGCCTGACAAGCCTGAGAGAAGAGAAAGATGTTCTAAATAATCTATTTTCTCCCTCTTTATTACTAAAGCTGATGGCTTTTCTCATATTTTCCTCAGGGAGATAGTCTTAAAAGTTAACAGTATCAGGACATTTTCTTGATGATTTTCATTTTTTTCAGATAATTTTCTCATCACACTAATCTTCCTGGAGCAACCTTGAAACCCTTTCCTCCTTAGGCTCTTTTCTGCAACCATCCCAGGCCAGCTAGATTCATAGTAGTTGATTCAGGCAGCTTGAAAGAGAAACTTGGAGGCAAGTTTCACTGTCCTCCCCTCCCTCCACAGGCTAGGGGAAACAAGCCAGCAGGGAGAAAGCAACTTGAGCTGTCCTGTGAATCCCTATACACTCTTTCCTCTCAGCTTTCTCTGATGCTCTCCACTGCACTATGTTGCATGGTCTTCTGCTGCCCTGGCCTCTTGCTGCCGCCCTTGTGTGTCCACTCACACATGCCCACACTACGCTCCAGGTGCCTCCATCAGGCACATGTGTAAGATCACAGGCATCAATCTTTGGCAGTAGTAGGGGGAGGGCAGAAAATACCTGATAACTTCCATTTACCCCACATGCTCACTTTCCTGTGATATTTATTAACTGTTATTAATTTTATACTTCCCATAACCTGACATTGGCCCTTCTTTCTTTTGTAGTATGTGGACAGGTCAAATCCTTTGAGAGGGTTTGTCACACATGATTTTATCAATGACTATTGGTCTTCTCTGTTTATCCCTTAGCTTTCCAGATATCATAACCTATGACCAAGTAACATTTTTGTGATCTCTTCCTAAAGAAGCTAATTTAAATGCAACAGAATTTCCTGGCTTATTTGAATTGATTCTTGCAGCAATTTGAAGTTGTGAATCCTTACTCTGTGAAATGGAGGTTATATATTACCACAGTCTACAAGGCTTGGATTTTTGGTAAATATAAAAGGAATATTGGGGACATATTCAGTCTATAAGGGAAGTTTCAGCACATCTCACAAGTGGAAATAGTGCTGCAGAGTGATTTTAGTATTCTTTGCTGGTCGTTCACTCAGAACTCTCCCTGCCCTCCCTCCGCAGGGGTTAACAAGGGCAGCTGGTTGCAAGACTGCAGCTGTTCTTAATTGTTGATTTTAGCTTTGCCTTGGTTGGTTGTGGGAGAGGATGCCATATCTGTCTCCTGGGATGGATTTACAGGTGTTGGAGAAATGTTTTCTTTTCTCTGGGTTACTTGACACTTTGTAAAAGACAAGTGGTTATGCTATACCAGCTGATGTTGGGAGACATGGACTTCAGTAACTCCTATCTTCTGTTTTCTGTCTTCCTCTCACATACAGATTCGTTGAAATAGATTTGCTTTCTGCTTAAACTGAATGAATGTGCATTTCCTAATTATTCACTTCTGCTTCTTTTGTGGGACTGGAAACATTAGAGCACAAAAAACTATTAGGTGAACTCGCTCAGAGGCCCACATTAAAGTGGGGTTCACATTAAAATATCATCTTTTAAAAAATGAATATGTGAATGATAATAACTTTTTAAGAGAAAGACTGAATAAAACCAACAAAATTTATCTTTAATTTTATTTTGTTTTTAAAGAATGTCTATACTAGAACTTGGATTCTAAATTTTGGCTAGATGTGCATTTATGTTTGTTCTGCTGTTGTAATAACTATGGGATTTTATTAGATGTCTATGGATGTTACATGTACAGATAGTAGCACATTGAAATCATTAAGTCAAGTGTATTAATACTAGTATTTACCTCCCACTCTCCTCATTCTCTTAGGTTTTGGACATCTGGGTCTCCTTCTCTGGAGGCTTTGCCTGCTCTGGTCCATTTTTGTCCCATCCCCACCTCTACCGTGGCACCTCACTTCTATATTGTGCTCTGAGACCAGTACCTAGACTTCCCTGGCCCTGTGCCTGTTGGTCATAACAGACTATTTGAAAGAACAACTATTTGAAGGTGGAATGATGGGGATGGTGCTCGGAGTCTGCACATAGTGTCTGGAGTGTGTCTACATACATGTAATCAATGCTCCTCTGGTGTAGCTCACAGCTTGGTGAAAAAAGAAAGGGCAATATGAGCCTAATATCCATGTGTGTTCTTGTCTGGATCTTACAAATCTTAGGGATGAGTCTGCACTAGCTTTCTGCCTCTCCTACCGGCTGGTACAATAATTAAAAAAAGGCAACTGACCATGGTTGTTAATTTAAAAAATAGGTTACATTTCTCATTCATTCTAGGTCCTAAAAGCAAGCACATAGGAAGTTAGTCTCAATGGAAACAAAAAGTGAAACCCACCAGCTTGGTTGCTTCTTTTAAGATAAGTGAATTCCTTCCTTTAGCAGATAATGCATTTATTCAAATATAAATTTGAATGGTTGAAAGGTATCACTATTTTGATAAAGTGCATCCAAAGGATCAACAGTAACATGTTGTTGCAATGCAATAATAAACATTGAACAATATTTAAAAAAAAAACCAAACAAATTGTGACAGGGTCTTGAAGGCTGTTCAGTTTCAGAGTTATGGTAATAAGCATAACTTCAAACTCAGAGTTCTATTAGTTCAGTCAAACACCTGGACTATTCAACCAAGTAAAAGACTCAACAGGTTGACTATAGTCAGGGCTAGTTAGGGCTCAGTAAATATTTACCGTATTTTAAAATTTGACCCAGTGTCTGGAAATATTTGGTCATAGTACTTCACCTAATAGTTATAATATATCTTAATGTTTCAATAGCACTGAATACCATCCTTAGCCTTCAAAGCCAACAGTGCTGATGATTTGTCATAGATCATTCAATGTGAGAAAGTGGAACTGTTCTATTTATGTGCAAGGAGCTGCTAGAGTGTACTCTCATTAATGCTATTTAATTGATCTAGAAAATGGGCTTTCTTCAGTCTTCACCATGGTCTAAGTTCATTCATTGGCTTTTGTCCCTTTTATCTTTGGGTCACTCTTTGCACTGTCCTCAAATAATGCATAGTGATTTCTGTTAGGTTTTATGTGGGAAGTTATAGTGTTCTGTGATTGTGGATAGGTTTGGGAATAAATTAATATAGTAGTTATGTAGTCACGGGACTGACAAGCTCTGATGAAGGTCTTCAAGGATAGCCAAGTAATTCATAAAGTGGAGGAAACTGAGTTTTGTTTTCTCTAGTCTCTTATTTCCTGTCTCCACTTTGTCTTAAAGCATGATGGGGTCTTTCTATTCTCAGGATCCTGTTTCCTCCCTTGAATACCCCCATTCATATTTTATTAGTTCAGTTCCTAAATGGCCTTAAAATTCAGTGCTTTCCAAAGTGTGAATCTGCAATCATTAGTGGTTGTTAAAATTAAATTAATGGAACATACCAGAACTAAAAAAATGAAGTAAAATGAAACAGAGTAGAAGTTATCAGACACATTTCAGGCAATAAGGAAAGTATTGTTTTGCAAAATTTCTGTTTCAGTTGTGTATATGAGTGAGCTCAGAGCAATGCTATTAAATGCATTTTTTATGTGGGTTGTAATGAGAAATATCTGAATAGCATTGACTTAAGGCAGGTTGTTTGAAGGTCTGTTTCTGAGCACATGATAGGCCTTACTATAGAGAGGTAGAGGGGGCAAGAAACCTTTTTTGCATAAACTTTTATTACTTCATATAGGCAGCCAGTTTTCCATTTTGTCTAATCATTAAAATCATACCTACTAGTGTATCTTCTTTATCCTTGAATTGTAGAGGGCCATCATGAAATCAAAATATTTTTCAGTGAATAATATTATCAGCATGTAAGTTGCTTTTTCCTAAGTTTCACTGTATTCCACTTGATTTTGGATTCTGGATTCCAGTTTCTAGGTTCATCTTAAAGAAGAGGTCAGCTTCCATTCCCTGTCTAATAAGGCTTCCAACATGATAGTCTTTAGTGTTTGATGGTTCAATGTTAATGTGATGACTGCTTATGGGGCATGTATTCATCTGAAAGTATTTCCTAGGACAGATTAATTTTTAACTTTTAAAGTTATGCTACTATTACTTGGCATAAATAAACTTTGATTGATCTTGTTGAATCTCTGGTAGCCAAAGGTTGATATTAGAAATGGATGAAATAAGCAAGTGGCACTGGATCTCAAGAATGATAAAAATAAAAGAATCTGGTTCCTGACTGCTAAACATCTCTGGCAGGAGAGACAGCCCAACATCTTATTGCTCACTGGTTCAGATTCTTCCATGAAGAATTATAGAATCAGGTGACAAACTGCTTTTCAAAGGCACTTTTTTGTAGTGTTGTTCTACTACTATTCTGGGGGCCCAACAATTTTAGTCTGAGGCCCTACTATTGCTAATAGTTCCATTTAGTTCATTTTAGTTGCTATTTATTAAAAGCCTACTAGTAGTATCCCTGGAAATCTGTAGAGACAGAGTGGAGTTCTCAAATGAAAAGATGGGGGCTTACCTCTAGGTATATGTTAGTGGAACTTATTTATTTTCAAGCCTCTTTCATCATTTTGCTGATGCCAAAGAGAGTGGGAGTCATATTGTCTTTGTTATCTCCATTGAAATGTTCTTCTATTCACCAAAAACTGCCTTGGTAAAATCTTAAGTCCAGAAGGAGTTAAGCTATGTCTGCACACTGCAGATTTTTTTTTTTTTGGCACCACCCCATCAGTTTAGGTCATTTCTGATGACTTCACTCTCCTGGTGACATCAGCCTCTAATCTGAAGGTGAATTCATGTGCAATTGCTTCAAAATACTCACTCCCTGAGTTCCAGGCCATTCCTCTTGATATATGGACAGAGCTTGTCTTTCCCAGGTCACAGTCTGGTCTGTGCACTGCATTTGTGCTTATGGCATCATATTACCATTTGGACATTATGTCACTAACTGGCACAGCCTTGCTCAAAATTAAAATGTGCTTGTTGCAATCAAAAACCGAAAAGTTTTCATGGCTCCTTACTCCATGTATAAAATAAAAAGGCTAGAAGAATGACTTAACTATATTTTGTTTTGATGTTTTTCTCACTATTCTCTCTGTTCCCTTTCTGTGGCCTGAATGTTGATAGTGTCTTTATCATAGTTTTCCGCCCATTATACCCACTAGCTCTTGAAAATGTTTGGATACTGATGGCACAAATTAAATCTAAGACCTTGAAATAATTTAGTTTAGCCTTGTTCTAAAATATCAAACCTATGAACTAAAGTAACCTGTTTACCTTCTAAGATCATTTCCTTTCCTTTGCCTTTCAAATGTCATGAAAGAATAAAGAGTGTACAGGAAAGCATCCTGAGCTTATTGGATGGGTGCCAGGAGTCAGCTTTGACTGAATCCCAATTTGGTATGCACTTGTCCAGAGGGGTACAGATGTCTCCAGGGTTTATGGGTCATGGACCAGAAAGGGCCCTAGAGTTTATGTAGTCATAAGCTAATATTATCACATTTTCTGCCCCTCACTGTCCTTCTCCTGTTATCCACTGGCAATGGTCACACCCAGTTATATTACCAGGGATTCAGAAAAACACAGTGCCTCCTTGAGCTCTGTTATCCTCCATTGCTCCTCCCGTTAGGGTCTAGTGTTCTCATCTGAGACAGGAACCAAAATGGGGCAAAGGGGTAGAAACTCCCTGCAGAGAAGAAGAGTCCTCACATGATTTACAAGATCCAGTATGTCCATTTCTTCTTCTGATTAATGACTCTTGGCAGTCAACAGTAGCTTCTGGTGTACAGATCAGCAGGGCACACACTGAGGTTTAAAATCATTGCAGGAAAATTTTGCACTAATGCAGTATTTTTAAGAGGAAAGACTGGTGTTTAAACAAGCTGGTACAATGTCACTCTCACTGTTTATCTTAATTTCATATCAAAGGAAAAAATAAATGAATAGAGCTATTTGCCCTTACGACTGTAACAGCATAGTTATCAAATAGTGATAACTGCATATATTCAGGTTTGAGGTCAGCCCACAGACTAGGGGAGTATCGAAAAAATTTTTTCTCTGCCTTTTCACAAAATAAATTTAGAGGCTCTCATTTTTGAGGAAGGAAATAAAGTCCCTGGATGACTTTCAAATTTATTTTTAAAAACAGGATGCTTAAACTTTCTGAGTTTCAGATCTGTTTTGGTTGAGGGTCGGGATGGCGGGGGTGAGAGATTGGCAGAATCAGAAGACGCTGGTAGAGTCTTAGTCTAGGATGCTGGCTGGCATTATTACCATTCACACTTGCTCAAAGTAAATGAAGTCATCAGACTAGTATGAAAGGTCTAGTATGAAGTAAATCAACTTCCTTTTTATGCATCTCCAAGGAGGTGGAGGTGGAGATATTAGAGAGGGCTCTTTACACATTTTTAATTCCATTCTCTTTCTTTTTTAATGTAGAGGGAAAAAAAAGTAGAAGATAAAGACAAAAACATCTGAAACCATAATCACAATGAGTAGAACTAAAAAAACACACAACTTTTCTTATGCCTAGCTTTTCACTTCTAGCAATGATACTGTTGTACACACTTTATACATATGCATGTTTATTCTCTTGCCCTAAAATAAAAAAAATATTCCTGAGGAATTGAAATTTCCCACTTCTCTACTTTTTGCATGCTCTCTGAGAATAAGAAGGTAGAATCTTTTTATTTGACTGAGAAGACTGGGGTGAATTCCTAGCAGTGAATGCCTTGTGTGAACAGTTGGACAGTGGTCATAGTAGTATGAGAGTAGTGGTAGGTGTCTGCCTTGTAGAGGGATCCTAGTAAGGAGAGGGGAACTGGAGGAGCCACTTGCACTGTTGGGATAGTCCCTGGAGAGCGAGTGCTTCTGTTTCTGAGGAGGTGGGGAGAGGTTTACTTTTGTAGTTGGAGAGAAAAGCTGGCAATGTCTTAGCAACTACCTTATTTGTGCATAGCCTCATAACTTTGATGATGGCATATACTCTTTTGTTTGTACTGATTCTAGCTTTCTGCAGACCAGTATGTTTTTTGACCTTGGTTTGCTGAGCACTTTTTCTCAGGGTAGGATTGCTAAACCACCCATAGGGACACACCTTCCCCTTTCTCCCCCCACACCCAAACTCCATTTTGGGCTCAGAAGTTGACTTCATAAGTGTCTGCTTTCTCAATTCTCCCCACCCCTCAATGGGGAAAACCTCCCATTCTCGAGTTCCCTTTTGTAGATTCTTCCTTTGATTAAATTCATGCCAAACTCATGCCATGATCCATACCAGCAACACTTTTACTGTAGATACAGACTTTGGAAGATTGCTAGTGGCTGGAGGCATAGGGGAGAGGGAGGCTGCCCTTAAAATGCTGATGTGCATATGTACACCCACTGAAGTTGTGATGGAAACACTTGCATCATCAGACTGTTCATGGATGCTGTTCTACCTACTACCTGGTTGACTCTGAGCAAGAACCCTAAATCCACACAAGGTATTTATCATTTGTCCTAGGACACTGGTTCTGAAGGGGAAAAATTCCTGCTGGAGCAGTCACTACCTGCAGACACTGGGATGATAAACACTGATATTATTAATATTCAATAGACATTGTTTAAATTAAGGAAAGAAAAAATATGGCCAAAACCCTTTTTGGGTTTGCTGTATGTAAAATACCAGCAGACGGGTTCCTGCTTATGTGTGTATAGGTATGTCCTGACGTGCCCCATCTCTCCAAGTTCTTTTGAGTTTGTGATCTGGTCTGATACTAGACATATCATCTGATATGACAATCCTATTCAGGACCTATCACCTCAAGAGGACCATTTGTTAATCTTGGTGGACACCAAAGTCTGTGGACTCCTGTAATGCTAAGGACTATTGTCTCAGTGGTACCTTCACCTTTGTACCCTGTGCCTAAAGTAGAGCCTGGCACTCAAAAGCACTCAGGAACTATTTGATGAGTTCAATTACTGGAGTTGACTTGAAACTTAGCAGTCCAAAATAAATAAAAAGTTTATTTTTTTTATTTTAGTGGTCCCAGGGAGGCAAAACATGTAGTTTTTTGAAAGGATTTATCTTATTATACATATATAATTACACCTAATTTTCTTTAATTTGCTATATTTAATAATATGGACATAGAGTGGGCTTCCAAAAAGGGCTGGCAATAAGATGAGGAGCCATAATTTTCTCCAAGGTGGGATAATTTTAATATGGTATGTTGGGGGTCTAGCTGGAGCTAATATAGTTGTTCTTCTCATTCTTTCTCTGTACTCTGTCTTCTCTTGGCACTGTCTTGTTAATTATTTACTGTCATGTTAACTTTCTTATGCTATTAAAATATATTTTTTTATATTTTATCCAGTTTCTAGTATTCTAAATATATATGAAAAAATATACATATATGTTGGTAGTAATTACAATCTTTTCTGCAGTTATTGGAATAAAAGACCCCAAACCTTTTAATTTCTGCCATGTGTTTTTTCAGAGAAGTAAGCGCTTATTTCAGGTTGGGTGGGGGTGGGGGCTCTCAGGTAGATTCTTCATCGGATTCAGAACTGGTCATCTGGCTTAGTTCTGTTGAAAAAGCCCATTGGAACTCTCTTTTCTGATGAAGATTGAGAAGATGCTTAAGAGGGTGCTGATTGGAAGGGAGATGAAGCCAGGTAGGATGAACTTGAACCAAGAACTGATTCTTGCTTACCAGTATGGAGGAAGAGTACCTGCTCTGTTAGCCACTCATATTTCTTACCTGCCTAGCTCCCATTGGATATGTGAGGGTTGATTGCACGTTAAAAACAGAAAAGATACTTTTAGTAAAAATTATACAAAAACAAAACAAAACACCCTTGTTTCTAGAGGCCCTCCATCAGTAGCTGGGAGCAAGGACTGGTGAAACTTGAGTTATTACTGCTAAGGTGAGCCTTTACCCCAGCTGGTGAGACTTGGTGAATTCAGATTATATCGGGTCCCAGTCATCCCGGGTCCAACTGAACCTTCACTTATTTTCATTAATAGGAGTCCTTGGTACAAACCCATTGTCCATCAAAACTGGACTAATACCAGAAACTCATTTCATTTAGAATATCCATCAGCCAGTGAGTTGCTTGTCTGGGACTGATATTTTTTGGACTGGACTGTTACTCAGGGATACTGACTTAGGGTTCTTAAAATTTTACAATGAGTCATTACATAAGGCTAGGTTTTCTGAAACTAATGTGTTAGAACTTCCTGGGGCATTTTGTTGGTAACCTATAAATATTGAGAAGATATAAAAGGATTAGTATAATGTGAAAAATGAAAGATAAGTAGTGGAGGTGGGGAGTATTTTCAGTGAACATAGCTCTAGTTCATAAGATGAAATGTATATTTCACTAAGCAGAGGTACAAATCTGTACTGCATTAACTCAGTAATTCTAACCCAAATAAAGACAGGATGGCAAATATTTAAACAATGACTAAACATTGTCCAGGCAATAGGAAATGTATGTTCTTGCCAACTGTTTGCTTGGACAAAATAGAATAAATGAGGGGCACATAAATCACATCTTCCTGGTTGCTCTCAGGAACACTTCTCTGAAGTTGGGGTAGTTGGTAGTTCTCTCTTAGTAATTTGAGTTCTCAGGACAGTCTGTTCAAATGGTGATGGGAAAACTGGACCACAACATGCAAAAGAATGAAATTAGACTGCTGTCTCACACCATTCACAAAAAACAACTCAAGGTGGATAAGCACTTGAATATAAGGCCTGAAACCATAAAATACATTGAAGAAAACTTAGACAAAATACTCCATGACATATACCTCAGAAATGTCTTTGAAGACTTTCTGAGCAAAGAAAGAAAGAAAATGAAGGACAAGATAAACAGCTGGGATTACATCAAACTAAAAATCTTCTGTATAGCAAAAGAGATAATAACCAAAACAGAGACACCCTGCTGATTGGGAGAAAATATCTGCATTCCATACAACTGATAAGGGACTGATCACAAATATCTATCAAGGGCTCACATTACAAATCAAAAACAAAGCAAACAATCCAGTCAAAAAAAAAGGGCAGAAGAGCTAGAAAGATACTTCTCCAGAGAGGAAAAGCAAATGGTCAACAGGTATTAAAAAAATGCTCAACAGTACTTGTAATCAGGGAAATGTAAATCAAAACCACAATGAGATATCATGTCACACCAGTAAAAATGGCCCATATTAAAAAAAACCAAAAACTGGCAACAACAAATGCTGGCGATGATGTGGAGATAAAGGAACCTTCTCACACTGCTGATGGAAATGTAACTGGTCCAACCACTATGGAAAGCTATGTGGAGAACCCTCAAATTACTAAAAATGGATCTACCATAGGACCCAGAAATTCCACTCCTAAGAATCTACCCAAAGGACACAAAAACAATAATTCAAAAGGAAACTTGCACTCCATGTTTTTGCAGCATTATTTACAACAGTGGAAACAACCTAAATGCTCCAAAACAGATGAACGGATCAAAGAAGATGTGGTATATATACATAATGGAATACACTTCAGCAATCAAAAAAGATAAACTCATTCCATTTACAACAACATGAATGGATCTGGAAGGGATTATACTCAATGAAATAAATTAGAAGGAAAACATTGGATGGTTTCACTTATTGGATGAATATAGGAAACTGAACAAGGGTTTAAAAAAAAAAAAAAAGACAAAGTTAGCAGGCAAACTAAATCCAAGACATTCCACAGGGTAGGAGGAGAAAAGAGTCAACATGGGAGGGAAGAGCACAAAAGACTAGGTGATAGTTCACAGGTGACTTGGTTGCGGCAATTTTATGGGGATTATACCTGAGGGAAGAAATCAAGCATTTTGCAAAATTGAGTAACAGTGTATTAAAAAATTAAAGAAAAACCCTAAAATGTTTAGTCATTGAGTTCTAGGGACCCCACTGGAAATAGCCTAATGAGAAGGAACTCTGAAAATTGTTAATGGCTAAAAGGGTATATAACATATATTTTTGACATATGTAAATGGTAAGATGCAATTAGTAGATTTTCCTCACCAAAAGATTGAATAATTAAAAACAAATCTATTTGATTTGATTGTATAATTCTCTCCCTCCCCATTAATTTGACTCTTTGCCAACTATTAATTTAATTGAGAGGATGACAGTCTTGAGATTTTACAGTCTTTGAGGGCAATGTGAAGAAAATATTGTCATTGCTAATTAGAGTGATGTTTTGATTGAAAGTAATATTCCGTCCACTGAAAGACCTACAATGATGGGACTGCATAAAAGCATCTACGTCTACCCCACAAACCTGTATTCTGCTCAGTCTATTGAAGTTCAGCCTTTCCATCATAAGTGACATAAAATTCTCATTCAACTTTTAGTCAGGATGACCACAACTTTGATCAAAACTTATTCAGCTTTTCATGCTTACGTGTTCATTAGATGTGTTCATTAAGTGTTCAGTAGTCTCTATTTTGGAGATACAGACAACTTAGATTGATGCAACTAAGGACAACTAACGTTTCAGAAACTTCTCCTGAGTAGGTATTGCTGTATTTGAGTATGCATTTGAACAAATGCTTTACTTTTGAGCAAAATGTGTGGATCCTCACTAATACACTTTGACTGAAATGTTTTATTGTTCCTTAACTAACTGGCAAACTACTAAATTTCTAAATGTTTAAGCATATCTTGAGTAATTTTAGTTATTGTATCATGTAAGAAGAGGTATTTTCCATCATTAATTGCAGCATAATGATCGCTAATATGGAGCACACAGACATTGAACTTAGTGACTTTTAAATTGAGTCTTAATAATGTGTGTAAAATACTATTATCTTTCCATTTTACAGAAGAGGGAAATGGAGTTAAGAGAAGCTAGGTAATTGCTTTGTGTCACATACTTGGTAAGTTACTGGGACAGGAATTAAACCCAGTAGTCACCACACTTCTAACTTCTACCTCCCAATCTTAACCTAAGGTGCTCTTCAAAGAAGTATTTATTGTACTTCTCACTGTACTTACTGGTGGCATCTGTGGCAATATCAACTTTTTTATTTTTTAATTTTAATTATGTATCATTATTTCACATCCTGTTTGTTTTTTCAGAGTAGCATTTCTCCCCTCGGGTGTGGTCATCATAGTATTCCCACTATCAAAGCACATATGACCCTCCACTATAGTCCATTTTCAGTGTTTTTCTTAAGTCATCTTGAAAGTGAAGCTGTTTGGGGTGTTGGCACAAAGTTGTAATGTATTACATTGCTACTTTGTAGGCAGGCAAATGATCTGGTTACACAATTTACACTGGTGAATAGCACTCACTCTCACATTCTTAGGACTGTACTAAATACTATGGTTAGCAGTCAAGAGAAGAGAATATGTTATAAGTTCAATTTTGACCCTCCTCAAACACATTTGAAGCCCTAACCCCCTTCTAGTACCTAAGCATGTGACGTTATTTGGAAATGGGCTCATTGCAGATGGCATTAGTTAGGAAATCATAGTGAGGTTGGGTGGCCCCATAATTCAATATAACTGGTGTCTGTTCCAGCCTTCATAGCACAAAAGCAGAATGGTTAGTCCCATTCCTGGGGGGTGAGGGGCTCATGAAACTCTGTTGTTCCTAGCTGACTTCCCACACACCAAAACCCTATTGACTCTCTAAATTGTGTATCTTACCATATCACTTCTTATGTAAAACCTTTTGGTGAATCTGAATTTCTGTTGAATCAAGTCTAAATCTCCATGATCTACACTGTTTTCTGACTCCTCTCCCGCTATACTCTTTCTGAAATTTTACTTCTAGCTACACAAAATTACTTGTTATTTTCACAATACATCCTTATGTGTCCTGTCCCTGTGGATTTAATTTATTATATCTTAAACATACAATATCATTTCCTTCTTTTTCTATTGGGAAGACTCTAGTTAGTTTTGAAAACTCTGTAAGGGACAATTTCCTATGGAAGCCTTCCTTGACAAATTTAATCACTTTTTTATTTGTATTATTTTTACATACTTCTTCACTGTGCATCCCATATATCCTAATTAAATCATGAATATTTTGAAGGAAGGAACTTTCTATGTTTTATTTGTATCAAGAGCCCAGTAATAAGTATAATGCTTATAGCAGGTTATAGCTATTTAACTATTAATAATTATTTAAATGCATTTTCATTCAATAAATTTTTATTGATTAATATGTTAACATTAATTATATTAGTTCACATTCATTAAAATTTAATTTGAAGGGTTCCCAAATGAAGGCCTTGCAAATATAGTAATAAAGCATAAGAACTTTTTTTTATATGGAGCTTATATTCTGGTAGTGCAGATGGACGAATCAGTAAAAATATAGATATGATACATGTTGTGAAGTGAAATAAAGGAAAATGAAATATTGTTAGTCATTGGAGATACTCATAGATTCACAAGTCAAGAAGTGGTCAAATGAAAGTTAACAGAGACTTCTAATCATCCTTGTTTGCTGATAGCGTACTTTTCCAAGTCAGCCTAACATACTTTTAGAATCAGGGTGAAAGGAAGGAATGAGTTAGACATGTTGGATTGGGGGAACTTTACATATATTGTATTATTAGATACTTATAACACACTTGAGATAGTTGCTGCTATAAATGACTGATATTATGAACTTTAGTAAGGTTAAAATAATGTGTGCATGGTGTCATGTCTGAGTGTGTGAGCTGAGATTCAAATCCAGGCAGAGTCAGGCAATTGAATTCAATAAATAAATATAATAAAGTGGTGACTTCATGCCAAGCCCTGTTCCAAGTGTTTGGCAAACACCAGTGAATAGAAAAGATAGATTCTTACATCTCTTATAGAACATAACCAGTGTTAGGATGTGGAACAATTCAAAAGCTTGTAAATTATTGATAGAAATGTGAAATGATGGAATTACTATAGAAAATAGTATGGTAGTTCTTTAAAAATATTAAAAGTACAGTAATCATATGATCGAGCAGTCTCAAGGAACTGAAAGCAAAATCTCAGATTTGTATAACTTTGTTCGTAGCAGCATTATTCACAATAACTAAAATGTGGACGCAATTCAGGAGTCCTACAAAAGGTGAATGGATAAACAAAACGTGGTATAATGGACTACTATTTAACCTTAAAAAGGGAGAGAATTTTGACACATGCTACAACATGGACCTTGAGAACATTATGCTAAGTAAAAGACCAGTCACAGAAAGACAAATACTGTGCAGATTCAAAACCATAGAGACCAAAAGTAGAATGGTGTTTGCTAGGGCACGTTGTTTAATGGGTACAGAAATTCAGTTTGGGAAGGTGAAGAAAGTTCTGTGACTGGATAGTGGTGATGGTTGCACAACAAGATGAATATAACACTACTTGTTGTCTACATGGTTAAGATAGTGTGTTTTATGTTGTATATTTTACCACAGTTAAAATAAATCCCCTTTTTTGTTATAAGGAGAGTTGAGCATTATAGAATAAGCAGATCAGGAAGACGAGGATTGGGAGGGTTGGGAGCAGGAAGAGAATACTGTCAGTTTTAAAAAAGGATGATTCATTCTGTGCTCTTCAGCTAAAGTTCATATTTCATTAGTAAAGCATGTCAGCTTTCACATTATGATATCTTTCTTCACATTCACATTTTTCCTAGAAATTTCTGTCTTGTTGGAGTCTTGAGTGGGAAGTTAAAGTGTCTCAGAACTATTGTTCAAGTATCAGCGTGAGGAATACAGAATATTAAAATTGTGGAATGTCAAAGAAACACCCATAAGGGCTTGTTTTAAAATATGTGAGGAAGATATTCTGGGAATAACAAGCAATAAGAGAGGGAGGTAGGAACAGAAGTAAAACAACTTTGTGACAAGAATTGGGTGGTTTTAATCAAAGCAAGACATTCTGCAAGGGAGGGGAGGCAGAGGGATCAAAATGGGAAGGAAGAGTACATGGGAGTATGGTGATGGTTTGCACGTGAATTGGTGGTGGGAATTTTATGGGAACTACAACTGAGAGAAGAAAGCATATTTGAACAAAAATGAACAATGATGTAATATATATGTATAAATAAATTAAAAAAGGGACTTTAAAACTGGTAGGTTATATTAAGTTTAAGCACAGTGTTTTTTTATTTGCCCCATTCACTGACTCCTTCAACAAATGTTTTGAAGCTAATGTCTCTGAGCTAGTTCCTGGGGATTTAGATAGAAAGAGGCTGCCCTCTGAGAGTGTATAATCTAGTAGGAAAGTCAAAGCATATACCCATTGTGAATACTTAAATAACAATTGCATATAGTTTATGATAAAATATTCAGATGAGTGATAGAGACAATGAATGATGTAGACAAGTATGGCAGTCAAAATATTTGATAACTGGTACTGAACAAGCATTGGTGGGATTAGAATGAATGTGATTCAATCAAATATACTCAAGGGGTGATTAATCTGTATATCATGGCTAGGAGTGTCAGTTCTGATTATGGGAACTTTGAAGAACAAGTCTTAGGGCCACTGCAAAACATTTCAAGTAGGAGATGGAACTTAGGCTCAGCCTGGTTTGCTGGGAAGAGACAGAGGATGGAGTAATTAAGTTAGTTTCATGATGTAAGTGGAATTCTTGGAAGATTGTTCTGACAGCTGTGTGTGGGATGGAGAGAGTATGTGGAAGGAAGGAAAACTGGGGAAGAGGCTGTTCAAAGTGCTGAGGTGTGAGGTAAGGAGAGTGGAGGACACAATATTGGAGAGATAAAGGCTTACCTTTGAAAGAGGGAGAGTGGAGGGGTGGAGAGTAAGTAACTCAACTCACACTGCCAGGGGCATGAATATTTCTTTCTTAACAGGGATTGCTCAGATGTGACTAGGAAGTGTAATAAAAGAATAATAAGGTGTGAACTTATGCTGTTGACATTGATCCTACTCCCTTCTCTGAAATTCTTCTCTCATGACCTAACAAGAGAGTTGGAATATAATATTTGTGAAGATGGCATGCAGAATTGAGCTGGGTCTAGCACAAGGGTAGCCTAATTGAGCAAAAATTGTTCTGAGTTCTGTAGAATTCTCTGGGTCTTAAAGAACGTTATAAATTCTTGAAGCTCTCGGACCCTGGAAATTCTATCCTCAAGACAATTCAAATTAGAAGATACATTTAGATGTTTAGAAGCAAGGGGAGTTTCTGAACTGCTCTTCCAGCAAAGCCCAGGCTCATCTAGTTAAAACTAGACTTCAGCCACAAAATTCTTCAGCTCTTCATCTTGTCAAGTTTTATGCGGAATTCAGTAGCTCTGAGTGCTGTAGGGCTTCCCTTTTGCACTATTAATATGATTGCTAATCATAAACTTTTTAGGCAAGTGCTCATGTTTGTACAGATCTATTTGATAGGAAGAAGAGGAAGATATATGGTTGAATGTCTTTCAACTTCAAAAAATCTATTTACAGAGGATAAGGGGTAAAGGGTGGGGTGGCAGGTCACTTGGAGCTCAGGACTTTGCAAACACGCTAGATACAGATATCCATCAGAAATACATATGAACTCATGTGCTTCTGGATTATAGTGTTAAAACCCAAATCCACCATTTATTGTATAGTCAGGCAAGTCAACTAGAATCAGTGACTCTTGGGGAATAAACTTCACTGGACAGGAAAGGCAGGGGAAAGGGATGAAGGAGCTTGAAGTGGTGAGATGCAAAGGGCACATTTTAAAGTTGATCTCTTTATGCAGGCAGGAAAGGTTTTTCTGAATAGCTAAAGGGCAGCATTGAATGTCAGGATGGATGTTAGGCAACTGGGAAGAAGCATAGATTGGCATGAGCTGTGATGTGGAGGTGAGAGGCCACTGACGACAAAGCAGATCCCATATGCCAGAAACTGAGTACAAAGAGGATAAAACATGTTTCCTCTCCTTTGCATTTCATGACCAGAGGAACAAGCAAGCTTTGTTCAGAAGGTTGTTATTTGCTTTGTTCAGAGGTTTTTAGTTGAAGGAATTTACAAAGACTCATAGGAACAAGGAGGAATGATAACCAATAATAGCCACATTTGTGCCACAGTGCCAGGTGATTTGTATGAATTAGCCCCACAGTCCTATCATGGTCACAATTATTATCTCCACTTTTGCAGATAATGAAATTGAAACTTAGCAGAGTAAATATCTTGCTTAAGGTGGAAGGAAGTGTTGGAGCAGGTATTCTCTAAATTTAACATGATCCCAACTAAGTCCAGGATTATTAATCAATAATAAGACATTAATTTAAACTATTAACACCTCTCTCTTCACTTGAAAACATTTTTGTGGTAAAAACTAGATTGTAAAGTTCATAATAAGATATTTGAAAAACAGCATTAAGAGGGGATTAAACCTACTAGACATTAAAGCTATAATAATTTAGATATTGGGATGCTAATTCTATGAATAAATAAATTAGTTATTCAAAACAGAGAGTACCTATGTATGATACCTTTATGGTAGGGATGTAGTGTATCATAAGCTTGCATACTGTATCTGAAGAAAAAAGATTTATTCTGTAACTATCAGTGAGGTATCTGGGTACTCATTTGTAAACACACACGCAACATACAATTGACCCACTTCACTTTGTGTACCAAATGCATTAAAGATTTAAATATAACACAGTTGAAGTCACTGAAGAACTAGAAGAAAACATGATAGTATTTTAAAATAACTTACCATAGGAAGAGCTTTCTGAGTCTGGCACGAATCTCTGAGACTGTTAAAGAAATGTTAATGAAATTAATTAACAACATAAAAATAACTTTTGTTGTTATTAAAACACCATACACAAGCTGAAAGACAAACAGCAAACTGACAAACATATTACCACATATGACTGAAACAAGGTACTACTATTTTGTTTTTATATGATCATATGAGATATATGTGTTTAAAGTCACAGGCCTTTTTTTTCTCTTTTTCTTTTTAATATAATTTTTAAAATATTTACATATATTTAACATCAATTGTAATCCCCATGTATTTCCCATCACCGTAACACCATTGCACCATCACCTCAGTCCCCCGTGTTCCCGTCTGCGCTTCACCCTTCCCCTCTTCCCTCCCCACCAAGTGTCCCCAGTTTGTCCTTGTCTTTTCATTTTTGGTTTTTGTTTCTTTCTTGTTGTTATTATTATTATTGTTGTTCTTATTCCTTTCCTTGATCCTTATTTGGTTCCTTTATATTCCTCCTAGGCCTTTTTAATAGTAAACTTAATTTTGAAATGAAGGTAACATCTTATAAATTTTGTAGTACATAAGCATCTATATAATCTACCAATTTTATTCATATTTTCCCAATTCTGTGTGTACTCATTTGTCTGGTGGCGTGTTTAATTCCATAGAGTATTTCTTCATGTCTTGTGTTTTATTTGTGCATATAACACACAATCAAGATATAGAGGATCTTCCTGGTTGCCCTTTAATAACCTCACCTGTACCTCTTCCCTCTCATTTCCCTCACTCTGATCCCAGGCAATCATTAACCTTTTCTTCATTTCCATAATACTATCATTTCATCAGTGTTATATAGTTGACATCATATAATATGTAACCTTTGGGATTGACTTCTTTACTCCACATAATTCTCTAGAGATTCATCATTCATTCATTCATTCACGTTGTTGCATATATCAATAGTTTATTTCTTTTCATTGTTGAGTAGTAATACATGGTATACATGCACTATGGTTTTTGAAACCATTCATTTATTGAATGACATCTAGGTTGTTTTAATTTTTGATCATTACAAATAAATGTTTTGAACATTTTGTGTGTCAATTTTTGTATGAACACAAGTTAATCTCTGGGATAAATGTATATATGTGTTTGTATATATATATCTATATACATATATATGTATATGTGTAATGTCAATAATAAAAAAATGAACAATCCTCCCAAATTAGCAAAGGACAAGAATAGGGAGTTCACAGAAAAATAAATACAACTGGCTCTTCAACATGAAAATATAATCAACCTCACTCATAGTATAAAAGATAAAAAAAGTTATGGTGGATGCCATTTTTACATATCAAACAAACTGGAAAAGACAAAAACTTGAACATATTTGTTGAATGTATGGGAAAGCAGATTATTTTACACATTATTGAGGGGAATATAGGCTAATGCTATAGGAAAATAATTTTAAGATATTTATAGAACGTATTAATGCCAATATTCTTTGACTCAGAAATTCCATCTCTAGAAATTTATCCAATAGATATATGTGCATGAAATTTCCTTTTTTGTTCAATAAGAATATATGTACTAGCCATTGTTCTAGCTGCTTGGGATACATTAGTAAATAAAACAAAGATCCTTTTTCTTATGGAGATTATAGTCTATTAGGGGAGACATAATAAATAACTAATGTAATGAATAAATGATATATTAGAAAATGATCATTACTTTGGAAGAACAGAGCAGGATATAGGAGAATAGATGTGTTGGGAGCAATATGATTTAATTGAACAGTATCAATTTAAAATGGATGTTTGGGGCTGCCTTTGAGATGACTTTTGAGAGACATCTTGAGTGGATCCAGCAGAAATATTTAATGCCTACAGAATATTGTGTTTTCCCATACTCTAACCCACTGGTAGTGAGGTAGGGCTCTGTGATTAGTTTTGTTTAATGGGTTGTAAATGGAATTTTTGGGGGCAGAAGTATTGAGATTGTACAGGACCCCAAATCTCTCTTCTTTGCTGTCGCAACTGTAGAAGCCTTCTGTGATGATGTTGGAGTTATAAAGTGGAAGCATCCCCAACTATATGGCCATCATTTGAAAAGCAGCTGTTCTTATGAACAGCCTTCATAGGACTTTGATGTGTTTAACTATTGAGATTTTGAGTACGTTTGTACTGCAGCCTCACCAAGTCTTATGAATTCAGAAGGTAAGGGAATAAGCCATGTGCATATCTGGGGGAAGAACAGAGGGCAAAGAGGATGGCCAGAGCAATGGTGCCAAGACAGAAGTCTCTTCAAATGTTCAAGTGATTTATGTACAAAGATTTTTATGAGACATTGTTTTAGTAGTAAAAGACTGGAAAGAAGGTAAATGTTATTTGATAGGGGACTTTTAAATAAGATAGCACATCTATTTAAAGAAATACTGAGCAGCTAATATTATAACCTTGTAAATAACAATAAAATAGTATAATTTGTAGCTAATATTAAAAAAGTAGGTGATTCTTTATGCAGTGATACGTAATGGTTCTGAAGATACAGGATTAGATAAAATAATCTAAGAATAATATGAATAGGATAAAGTAGTTTGATCCTATTTTATAAATAGTTGGTCTATTAAAAATTAAGTGTATGCACATGTATATATACTTTTTTAAAGAATAAGTTTATGAATGTAGATGGAAATATTAAGGTATATAATGTGCAAGGCTTGAAAGAATATCAAGGGTCTCAATTTGGGGTGATTTTTTGCCTCCCTCAGGACATTTAGCAATGTTTGGAAACATTTTTGATTGTCAGAATCCGTGAGATATGTATACTACTGACATTTAGTGGAGGTTAACTAAGGTTAACTTAGTTAACAAGGTTAACTCCCATAACAAAGAATGTTCTACCCCTCAAAACCAATAGTGCTGAGGTTGAGAAACCTTGGTTTAGTGGGCCTTGATTGAAAGGTCTCAATTGGGTTACTCTGAAATGGTGAAATGTATCCCTGTGTTGTCAGTCCTTCAGAATGTTACCTTTACTTATATCTATAGCATGTGAGCTAAGATTGTTACAGGACCCACCTACTGCAGAAACACCAATTGAATAAGAATTACACATTAACTTCTTTTAAATAGAATACTTTTTGCTGGTTAGAAAAAAAACTACTTTTCTATGTTTCAGCAAAAGCTTCATTTGTATTTGAATATACTCTTAGTTATAAAAATAATGTGCTTCAACAAATGGAAAAAGTATCATAAATGGCAACAGATGTAACTTAGTGCTGATGATAGATGGTGGCAAGGCCTCCTATAGGACAAATACTGCTACACCCTTACTGCTCAGCCATTAAACAAAACACTTACAAATTAGAAAGTAATGACCATTCTTTTGCTTGTCATGATAAACCAGAAAAACAGTCTTTCGGCTTATTGAATCTATTATTGAGCCCTAATTAGCTGTGGTGTTTGGACCTTCTGAGGCCTATGGGAAGATAAATATTATTTATGGTTTCTTCAGTGTATCAAATCATTGTTTACAAAATACAGTGTAGGATGAAATGCTCTCCTCTCTCAGAGTTTAGACCACAGACTGACCAGGCCCTCATTCTGGGGCTGTGATTGAAGTGCTGGAGCCCATCACGGGTAATCTTCACGTAGACTCTCTAACCACAGATGTCAGAGTACTTAGCAACATTTCTGGCCCACGCAGGCTCCTCAATGGGTTCCTGACCAATGCCCTTAACATCACCATGCGAGCTTTTGGTGGAATTGAGGAAGGGTAGCATTAAATGCACTGAGTAATCTGAAAATGAAGGGTGGGGGAATTAAAAGCAAGTTCAATTGGGTTCAAGGAAAATTTCTGAGGATGTCAGCATTTTCCATTTTGGGGGAAAAAAGATGTCTTTAAAAACTTTTCCACAAGAGAATTTTCTAAAATCTCTTCAATGACTGTGAGCTGAACTGGTGTGGGGAAATTTTTTTCAAACCATCAACAAATCCTAAAGTCCCCAAACCAAACGAAAATACCAGGTTAATATAAAAAGACGAATAGATCTGTAAAATAGAAATAATGCCTTATCTAAAACTCTTAGAACCAGAAGAATTTTAGAACTTTAATATTTTAGAAAAGTAATAAAGTATACATGCCATTATATAGAACCCTTAGATGGGTTTGGGGTAGTGTCCTTCATGAAGCACATTAATAACTTAGTAATGAAGTTTTTACCAAATGGGGAGTTAGATAAAAATTCTAAATTGCATCATATTAAGTCAGGTTTTGCTGGTGAGTTTGCTTAAGATTTATGAAGAAACTGAATTTTTGGAACTTTGGGATTTATGAATTGCAAATGAAAGATTGTATATTTGTATATGTCAAAGAGGTGTAATAAGGATAAAATTCTATAGGTGTATTTTTTATATATATACCATGTTTCATGCATAATGCTGGCACACCGTACAGCAGGAAAAACAGATGATGACAATGATTATCATTGCTATTGTTAGGTTGAGTAATAAAATTTTTGTTTTTACAGGTGAAAAATAATTAGATACTATAATTACAATGTGATTATCACTATTGAAAATCTTTTGGTTGATATATGTCTTGGCTCTTTTATGAGTCCATTTCTTTTCTTTCCTTCTTTTCTTTTCCTTTCCCTTCTTTACTTCCACAAACTTTCACCTTAAAGTCTTGGCATATGAAAAGTGATATGAATGGTTTTCCTTAATCTAGTTTGGTTACTGAACTAACTCTTTAAGCTTCATCTACTTGTGTATGGGTTGAAGGCCTTTTGCTTTAGAAAGATAAAAATTAAAAAGCAAAAGCTAAAATAGTAAAACAGGCAGTAAGCTATGTTTTTACTTGTCTTAGATTTCTATACTCTTCTTTCTTAGCAAGACCTAAGTGTTCTAACCGCAATGATTCTGATGACCAGGAATTCCAGAGCTGGCAGTCTGGATTGAGTCAGAGGGATTTGAGTTGCATCAGCACAGAGTCCAGGCCAAAGTCATGGTGAACTGGCATAAAAAAACACACACACACAAAACACAAAGCTGCCAGCTGCCAGCCAACTCAGAACTGTACCTAAATGACCTTTTGGTCATAACTCCATTTGCTGAGCCTCATTTCTCAGTATTCCTCTGCCTACAAACCTTTCAGCTACTCTCATGGATAGTTCTAGATCTTAAATACTATATAGACCATCTGCAAGGGCAGAAAAGCCAAGTTCATGAACTGTATCCTGTTTATAAGTTCATTTCCAAGACTGATTATTTGTTTAATTAAGAAGTTCTAAGTTCCTAAGTGAAACTTAATCATTGAAAACTGCTTTTATTTTTTTAAGTACATTTAATAACTCTGATTTTTATAGTAGGAATGACTCTAGGCTTACCAAATATTTTCATAGTAATTTCTCTGATGAAGATGGAAGATCTTAATTAACCACATGATTTGTATTGAGCGTTAAGGCATAGAAAGTGGAACAACTATCTTTGTTAATTCTTCCTTCCTTCTGAAAGATTGTGTATTCTCTAGCAGGGTTCCATAGTTAATTTGTATTAGTAAGTGTTTTGGGAAAAAGAATAAAATTCTATGCTCAACTAACTTTGGGAAGCTCTGCTTTGAACTAAAATCAAGCAGGTTTCATTACTGTAGAAACCCTCATAGCTTTTAAATACTAATTTACACTATAAATCTCTAAGAGGGCCCATGTTTGTATGAACTTTTCAGACTATTCGAACATGGAGAATTTCCTTTTGCCAACAAATTTAACATCTCGTGGGACACCAATGTTGAATGCAGTACAGAGTTGGAAATATTGGTCCTGGTCTATCTTGGCAAGTCAGATATGAAATTTTCTAAGGAAAACTGCTCAGTTAATAAGTCATTTGTTGATCACAGATAGCCATAAGTTGACCTTTCCCTCTCAAGACTATTAGGAGCGGAAGTGGACACTTGATTTCAAGCTCATGTACTGGCTTGAGCTGAGAAACCTGGGGAGGGCCAGTCATTCAGGAGCACATAAAGTGGTTTCAATGAGGCAAGAGAGTCTTTAGGGTGTCCCCGAGTAAATAATGCAGGCAGAAGTCTTGAGAATGAGATAGGGGAAGATAAAGAGGGAAGAGGGAGGAGGCTGAAGGATTTTCAAGAGCCATGGAGACCAACAGTGTATGTGAGTCACCGAGGAAAAGGCAAGTGTTGACTATCTGCTTTAGAGGACAAAGAGGTAGCCCCATTCCTAAATAATTCTGGGACCTTCTTATTACTTTTGCTAGACTGTTATGTACAACTTCCTGGGTTCCTCAAGATATTAATGTTCTTGTTTCAGTGACTTTTATAAAATTTCCTTAATTATTCAGTGTATTATCTTAATACCATCATAATTTTGAAGTAATCTGACAACTTTGCACCTTGCACTTAAAAGAATCTAATAAACAGTTCTGATTTATTTCAAATATTTTTCTATTAAAATTTTTTTCCAACAAAATTGTTGCATGTAAAAATTACAAGCCCAGTGATGTGCAAAGTAGACAATAAAAATTATCTGTAGTTCCCTCCCACTTTGATAATTGCTGTTGAATATTGGCATATATTTGTATAGTGTTCTGTCTTTCTAATTACAAAAATGGATATCCTATGTATGCTATGTTGTATTATTTTCCTCTTATCTATTGTAAATACATTTCCCTTTTAATCATAACTAATTAATCGCTGAATCATATTGTGCAAAGTTTAGGTATTTATCATTGAACATTTTGGTTGTTTATTTTTTGCTATTATAAACACTTCTGTGATAAATAATTTTATAGCTAAATGTTTGTGTACATATGTGATTATCTCTCAGGGTAAAGTACTAGAAGTAGAATAATTGGATTTATTCATATGCACAGTTTTACTGATTTTAATACTTATGGATAAATTGCCCTTGAGAAAGTCTGTGCTAATTTACACATCAATTCAGTGGTCTCTTAACAGTCATGCTTTCTTTTCTTTGATTTCTCTCCTTCAGGCTTTTTATTGCTCTTGTGTTTAAATTGCTTGTCCTAAGCTTGTCAGTGCTGACTCTGGACACTTGATCTCAGAACACTACTGTAATCTTCTCTTTCTTTTTTCTGCCTCCGGGTCTCTCTTTCTTGAACTGTTTACTAAACAGTAGAGGAAGAGAAAAATGAACCCCAGTGTTATTTGCACCTCATCCAGCCTTGGGGAAGTAGCAGCAGCAGCAGCAGTAGCGGCAGCAAATTAAACTTGAGATTCACAAGATTTGCTCCCACTGGGAACTGAAAGACCCACAAGTTTTAAAAAGCCCATTAGTGGCAAGTGAATTAACAGTATAAACCCAAAGAATGTCTGTAGCTTGCAGCTTGGTATTATATGGTTTGATTATGATTCATATAATCTCTCTAAAATGTGTTTAAAGACAATGCAACTCCGATTACATTTCTGATTTACCAGCTAGGGTCAACCACTTTTGGCCTTAGTCAACAATCAGAGATGGTTGTGACAAATGCTATGTGAGATATTAATAGCTTTGAAGGGAATAAAAACATCAATGCTGTTCTTATTGTGTAAATTTTTATGCTATGTGTTTAGGGAAAGAAGACCTAAGATTTCTCTTTATGGGCTGTAAGACTCTTTCTTTAGCTGTTGGTGGTCAATAGAGCTTTTGGGGAGTTTTGCTGTTAGTTGGCAGTTCCAGTACAGCAAGCATAAGCTGGCTGAGAAGACAGTTCTTTTTACTGTACGTTTGCTTCTCTGCTAAGAACTCTTGAACACTGAGAAATTTAAAGCTACATTGAAATATGTATGCTGAAGTTCTATGGATTGCTGATTTTAGTTGCTTATGTATGCCCTAACCAAATTAGATCATGCCATTGAGAATAAACAATATTTTTCATATATTTATTTCTTTGCTCACTTCTCTTATTCAAAAGACATCTATTGAATATTGGACTCCCTGTTTCATATCTGTTTTTAAAATATTTGTATGGATTTTATTAAGAATTTAAGGTGCATTAAAAATAAGGATTTTTTTAGTTTTTTATGTCTGATATATTTTCTAATGATTTACCTCTGGGAAGCTCTGAGGTCCTTTCATCTTAAGGGTGGGGTGGAAAGATTGGATGGTTGCTCTTTAATTAGAGAAATTGTATTTTCATGTGTGACAGGAAGATCAGATCCTTTCTCAATACTTGCAAGACCTTTTTTTGTGGTGATGAGGGTTGGGGACAGGTGCTACAACCAGTGTTTCTGCTGTGCTTGACTGTCATGACCTTTCTTACTCCCTGAGGTGGCATCCTATTTTCTTTACGCCTTCTTCCAAAGTGAATATTACTCTTTTTTTTATCCTTCAGAAGTACTACTAATACTATTAGAATGTTGTATAAAGTAGATCTTCCCAAGGGTCTGGAGGTAATGCAGGGTAATTATAATGCAGTGGAGTTAGCCAACCTGCAAGGTCTGAGGGAACAGTCCCTACAGGACTACCCTCAATTCTGACACCAATTACAAATTCAGGTAGTTCCCTAAACAATCCTCCCTGCTAAAAGGAGTGACAGAATTCACTGAAAATTATACTCACAATTTATTACTGGGAGAGGGTACATGTTAACATTAGCCAAGGGAAGTGACACAAAGGGATGAGTCCAGGAATCATCCACATGTGAACCTTCCAGTTTTCTTTTCTCTTGGTGTCATGAGGGTATTACCTCCCACCTTCCATGATGCATAACAGTGTGCAGAGTGTTACTGACCAGGGAAGCACATCTGTGTCCAGAGTATTTGTTGGTATTTGATCACATACTGCCTGTGTTTTCTGACCGTCAGTTTTCAGATAGCTCAGAGATTCAGCCTTTGGTGTTTACTTCCTATGTATATGGGAACTGATATAATATGGTGCAAAACCTTCATTATAAATCACATTGTTAAGTTGTTCAGTAACCAAAGCTCCCAGGCCAAAAACAAACAAACAACCCGAAGACACTGCTATCAGGTAAGAAAATATAGGGACCTAGAGATCACTTACTCTTTGCTCAGGAACAAAAACCCATACTTCTCTTTGGGCAAGGTTACTTCTTCACTACATAATCACATTAATAAGAAACGTCTAGAAACTTGTTGGTCATTCTTAATCTCATTGGCTGAATCTGCTTTACCCAATATTTGTATATATTGTGAAATGATGACTACAATAAATTAGTTAACATCTTTATCTTACATAGCTACCAGAGTTTTTTCCCCCTAGACTCTTCCTTTTATCTAACTTATGGATGCATATACATTATTTTTCAGCTTGCCTTTAGAAATATCAAACTCCTTTTACTTCACCAGGCAGAGCAGTCCATCTCTCATGGGCTGGCCCTAGTACAACTAGGTTGAGCCCATGCTTCCCCTTTCTTGTCCTGAAGATCCATCAAAACCCATGTATGTATTTTCTTCAACAAAAGAACCACCTATTACAGATTCGTGCTACTTATTTAGAAGGTAAAACAAAAGTAACTAGCTGTAGAATTTTATACTCAGTGAAACTATCTTTACAAATGAAGATAATATGAAGAAAATTTTAAACAAACACTGAAAGACTTCAGTACCATAAGGAAACTTTCAAAGAATATATTGAAGTGGTCCTTTGGAAGAGTATCTGAGATATAAGGGAAATTTTTAGATACAAATAGACAACAAACAAAAATTTAAAATATTTTTAAAAATTTAGCTGCTGTAGACTTTTATTTAAAATAAAGATATCTTTGCTCCCTCCCCTTTGTATATGCTATGTTTATGATTATATTGAAGGGAAATCTCAATTTCTATACTTCTGGTGACTTTTTTTGTTATTGCCTCAAAATAAGTCTCTTTTCTTTGAAACATTTTCAAATAATTCCAGTCTCTTACCAAATCATCAAATCAAAAATTTCTTATTTTTCAACTGAGAAAGAAGTGTAACAGGTCATTTATTGAATTATAGTAGTAATAGAACAATGCAAATAAGAAATTGGATTGAACAGAAATGATTTATAAGATTCCTATCTAATTGGCACATTCTGTTAAATACT
This sequence comes from Galemys pyrenaicus, assembly GCA_019455555.1. NCBI lineage: Eukaryota > Metazoa > Chordata > Mammalia > Eulipotyphla > Talpidae > Galemys > Galemys pyrenaicus. The sequence goes on along the minus strand of JAGFMF010011380.1, from coordinate 9,975,400 downwards.
TCTAGTCAATGGATTCCTGAATGATTACTTGAGTTATAAGTTCAAGAGAACTAGTATAGATAGTTAAGTACACTATGTAAATGAACACATGAGATCACAGATGTCAGGTTCTATTTAGAAATCAGTTTTTTGGACCCAGAAGAGCCCCTGAGCTTTTCTTTTCTAACTAGGAAATAATAGAGAATCAGGAAAGTACAACAGAGCAGTTGTGATCTGAGATAAGAGAGATGGTACCATTCAGGAGACCTGACTGGTCAAGGATTGTGGAACATTTTAAACTGGCAGAACTGATTTGTACTTCTCCATCATGTGCTTCTCCTTTGGGGAATTTTTGTGAAGGTCTCTTACATTTTTATACTTGTATTTATTGCTTCTGTTGACAACTGTGCAACTCTTGTCATTCAAATTAAAATGCTTTATTCCAGAAAATTTTGTGATCAGGTAACACTCACATTTGAACAATAATATTTGGGGAAACTCAAATCTGGACAAATTAATTTAAAATTATGGTTTATGGGTGCTATAGTGGTGGGAGAACTAGGGGTACTACCTGAGGGAGAAACCAAATACTGTACAAAAATGAACAATGATGTAAGAAAATAAATAAGTTAAAAAGTAAAAATAATTGTTTTTAAACAAGTTACCAATCTGGCAAAGTTTATGGACTGTTTACCAAAACTTGTGCTCTGTGACTGCAGGTTAGCAATGGAGAAGAGAGACAAAGGCTATATTCCCAGGAGACAGAACCAGAGTATTGGGAGATTGAGATGTGTTTGTGGGGTGTGTGTGTGTGTGTGTGTGGTATGTGTGTGTGTGTGTTGGGGTGGGTGGGTGTTATTGGAAAAGATAATCTCGTCTAAGAGAAGAGAATGGCTGCTACACTTTTTTATTTGAAAGCAATTTTAGAATCTCTATATAAAGATTTTCTGTTGCTATATCATGAATGTAACTGGGGAAAACCTCAGAAAGCTTTACACCAAATTCTATTTCTCTCAAGAGAATTCCCATTTGGTTGTAGTAAGCAGTCTCTGGTTGTATAGAAATGAAAATCTGTGTCTTTCTTTACTTTTTGGGACTGGAACTTGCCCTCAGCACAGGGATGGCAGGGTTCATATCATCATGGGAGACCTTTTTGAGTGATCACCCTTCTATCAATTCCAAAATGGACTATGTGCCCTTTTCTCTAAGATAGCTGCTGTCATTTTCCAGCAGTGGTGTGCTTATACAAGTGCAGAGTCCAAAATCCTTCCCTGTCTCTCTTGCCTGGTGGACATTTGTAAGGCACTTGTTTATTTTTCTCTACTGGGTGACAAAGTTGTGAATTGTGTAGGGTTCAGCTGAGATGTTTCACTCATTCAGGGTTGTATTTAGTTAGCCTGTATTTGGAAATGGGGATTGTGGTGGTCTTTCCTTATTGGTTTTATAAATGTATGTGAGTGAAGAAAAGCAGTCCTCAGAATTTATAGGATGCACAAAATGTTCAATGTCAGTTTTATGGTTCTGTCTCTTAGGACAAATCTCACTGAGATACAACCAAAAGAACACTAGAAAATTTAATTAGAGGAAATGAGAAAATGAATAAATGAATGAATACTAAAACCCACCCCCCCCGGACAGCTATGTTTCTGAAATTGAAAAGTATCTTAGAAATAATTTTGTCTGGTTAACTTATGGATCAGAAAGTAGAAGAAGTTTCCCAAAATGATTAGCCTGTCTTTCAGGTGAGGGCACATCATGGATAGTCTGGGAAACTTGGCTTAATACAAGACCTTTAACACTAAGTGGTCAGAGGATTGTTTAAGAACCCCCTGTAGTGTGAAACTGCACTGGGGATGTCTTCATTCAGCATCAACGATGTTATTCCGTTATTCTATCCACAGAGAGCAGCCCTATGTTCTCTGTGCCATGATCATTCTACTTTCTCTTACTTTTTCTTATCCCTATGGTAGCTATCCTTTTATATAATTAAAATATTGTTAATGTGTTTCTTGTATTAAGACTATTTTGCTGTAATGATTAAGTTCTTCATTCTCTTTCTTTTGAATTCTTGTTCAGTACAGTGTTATCTTCTCTTTTTTTCTTATTAGTTCTTCTTTAACCTTTTACTTTTCAATATCCATTTCATGTGGAGATGATAATGATGATCATGATAGAAAACAGTTACAGAAATCATTATATAGCAACCTTCTAAGTACTTCCATATATTCACACATAGGTCAGACCTGTTGTTATCAACAGTAACTTCTCAAGTTATTAGGAGGTGAATATGAATAGTACTATGGATTTTGTAGACAAGGTTTGGTGGGCACATGACTTTGAGGACCTCTTGTAGTAGATCAATCAATATTAGCCCACAGAAACTTTTTCTGTATAAAACCTTCTTTAATCAAACCTTCTACTGTATGACATATATATATATCTTTCAATTGTTATGGATTGAATTGTTATCCCCCCACCCTCCAATTTATACATTGATGTCTTATGCCAGTACCTTGGCATATTTTCTGTATTTGGAGATAGGGCTTTTGAAAATGTAATTAAGATAAAATGAAGTAATTTGGGTGATTAATCCAATATAACTTCTGTCCTTGTAAGAAGAGAAGATTAGGACACAGACACACTTAAACAGATGGAAGACCTTTATAAGAAAGAGGGAAAAGATGGCCATTTGTAAGTTAAAGAGTGAGGTCACCAAAGAAACCAATCTTGCAGACACTTTGATCTTGGATTTCTAGCGTCTAGAACTGTAAGAAAATGAAATTCTGTGTTTAAGCCACTCAGTCTGTGGTACTTTTTAAATGGTAGCCTTAGCAAATTAATATACCATAAGGACATTACTTAGTTATTGTGTTATTCTATTATTTTGTTTTCCTTGTAAATACAAGGAAATTTTCTCACCAACATTATTTTGACTTTTGACTTCTGATCAGAGATCGAAGGGATAGATTTGGATAGCAGGTGTTGGAAACTCAAAAGTCTTAGGGATTTGGCAGGTAAGAATCTGCATTGTGAATCTGAGGTATAAAATAAGAGTTTGCTAGTGACAGGGGGATGGTGCATTCATCACTTGAAGGCATTCACATTCAACTGTTTTAAAACTTCAGACCTTCCTGAAACACATCCTTGCCTGCTATATTCATATAGTTTCTTTATCTGCTCCAGAGACAACCTGGACCTCATCCCCATATTCTCTTGATTTATTGTAAGAGGTTCACACAATGTGCCAACCAAATTTGTCCACAGATTTCTTCATATCACCTCCTAGGATAGTATATTCACCTCCTAGTAACATGCAAACCTCACTAAATCCAAATTCCTTCAAAATCAACTTTATTTTTCATATAGTTTCTCCATTATGATACTATGTAGAGTTTATCCTTATTAAAAAAATATTCACTTTACATTATAAAAGCAATGAACGAGTATGTTTATTAAAAAAAATACATTCCTTCCTCCTATGAATCCTTTCCTTGTAATTCCAGTTCTAATTCTACTTCTTGTGTGATCCTCTTGAACATGTGTCCTCATTCTTCTGGGTCCCACAGAGCTGCTCTGGAACCTCCAGCTAAAATGACTGAAAGGAACAATAGGAGCCTAATAAGAAGACTTGAAATGGTTACTCACCAGGCCTGTATATCCATATGAAAATTCTTTGAGTTGTTTTAGCAGTTGTTGCAATTGAAAATATTTCATCAAAAAGGATCATTTTCTGTGTAGTTTATGGGCTCAAGAACAGTCCAGAAGCATTGGAATTTGAGTTACCATTAGCCTGTTCAGCCAATCTCCACATGTCACAGGCTGGTAATTTGATCTATAGCTCCCTTGAAGTGTGCCCTGAACACAGACAGTTTTTTCCCTTTTTTTGCCGAACACTAAATGGACTTTTATGTGTCTTTTTTTTCCCCTGTTACAAAATCATGATTTAATTCAACAAAAATATTACACACCTTCTTCCTGAGGGTTTTGTATTCTTTTCTTGGACTCACAGCCACACATTTTTAGCAGTTGCCTACTCTCCATTCATCAGGCGGCCCAAGGACCTGAGACTGAGATGGACCTGGGATTTAACTGGGCTAAGAAAACACAGGAAGCAGTGAGAAAGATATCTTCTAAGGATGTTTCCTTTCAAGATTTAGGAAGTCTGCTGCTTCTCAAAGTTCTTATCATTGCTGCTAAGTTATGATTTTTCCAATCTTCAGTGGTGGTTTTCAAGTGAATTAGAGCAGAAACTGAAAGAGGATCCTGTATTAAGCGTGGGAGGGTGCTCTCCTCCAGATGGGAGTAGCCTCACCTGGCCTCTCTGGGCCACCTCCCAGAGCCAATTGCTAGGGGCACGTGTGATGATGGAGATGACTGGAGTCACTTGGGTAATTGAAGCTGGCACCAAGTTTATTCCATCTGCTAATATTTAGATTGTGGTGGTTAGGGCAGAGTGCCTGATGATGCCATCAGGTCACCACTGTGCACCAGGTAGCCTGCTTTCCAGCTACTTTGCATGATATCCAGACTTCCTGGCAGGAAGGCTTGGCGGTTCACAGAACCTGAGGCAGCACCACTGAGATCAGTTGCTTCCATTTTATATGATACCCTAACCAGTGGTTGAAATACCTAAGATAACAGTGGCCACTGTGATGTGCTATTGTGAGCTAGTGAAAACTAAAATTTGCTTTTCTGATGAAGACAGTTTGTTAAACTTTCTGATCAGTAATATTAGGAGCCCTGACTCTCTTATGATCAGTGTGCCATTAAGGAAATGCTAAATGTCTGTCTTCAGGGTCACTGACGTTCTCATGACATTTTATTTATCTATAAATTATTTAATTTTTGTGTAATTTTCTATTCCTTTTTTTATTAGATTTATTTGACATCATTTGTAGTCCCCAGGGAGTTCCTACCACCATTTCACCTGTGTACCATCACCTCAGTCCCCTGTGTTCTTTATGCCCTCATCCCCCTCTTTGCCCTCTCCCACCATGATCCCTTTGGTTTGTCTTTGACCTTTTGATCTATTTGTTTGTTTGTTTTTGGTTGTAATTGCCCATTTCCTAGAGCTTTCTCTTGTTTTTTTGTTTTCTTCTTTCTCATGGCATTTTAAGTCAAATTCCAATACTTTCTTCCTTAGACACATCTAAACTTATTTGATTTAAATAAAGGATCAGAAAAAAAAAAGATAAAACTAGCAGGCAACTGTAAATCAGAGACATTTTACAGAGGACAGGGCGAGAAAGGGATTAGAACAGAAGAGGGAAGAGCACAAGAGACTGTGGTGATGGTTCATGGATGATTTGATTGTGGGAATTTTATGGGAACTAGACCTGAGAGGAGAAATCAAATATTGTACAAAAATGAACAGTGGTGTTTATACACACACACACACACACACACACAAGAATTTATAGGAGCAGATTAAAATTTTAAAATAAAAAAACCTTACTTGATCTAAAGGGAATATAATCTAAGACCATTGTGGTTGCATTGTACTTGTTTATAATTCCAATTTTCACAATTTATGGAAGAATCTTGAATATAAGGTTTTGCCATCTGAGAGATCATTTGCACAAATTATTGCACACATGGAAATGGATGCTTGTCCTGAGCACCCAAATGGAGAAAGGTGGGGTTTAGGTTAAGATGAGTGAACTGGAGGGTGCAAACCATATATACACTATATGCTGCTAAACAAAATACCAACAGCTGTGACTACTTCCTTCAGTTTTTCAGTGCAGAGATTGATTATGCATTTCTCAGACCAGATACTTCATTATAGCAATTTTGTGATCATGTCTATGGGAATTATGACTAGGGAACATTAACTGGGTTCTGATTCTGAACATACAAAACTGGACTTGAACTCTGCTCCAAAAGATGATGTCCCCAGAAGACCTTCCTTGTACCTTAACAGTCGTGCCTAAGGAGAAAATTGCCCCGACACTTTCCATGGGCAGGTCTTGGAGGGCAGGCTTAGTAATCCTGACCTTGCTCATCCCTTCCTGCCCTTACCCAAAGAAAGTGAATAAAGTGAAGGTTGCTCAAAATCCTTAGTGGAATTTTGGAATAAAATATTTAAAAAATTAAAAAGTCTTTATAGGGGAGGAACTTCTGGGCTCCTTATGGAAGATAACCAAATACTATTAAAATATTTCCATATTTGGTAAATCAGTCAATGCCAAAATAGTTATAGTGCCTTTCATTGTCAAAATCTTCTGAAAGAACTTACCTACATCAAATGGAAAGGTCACAACCATGTACAAGAGCAAATCACGTACACAACCCCATTTAGCAATGAGCCTCTCTGCAGCTTGCTGTAGAGGGAGCATCCTCTGATCCAGACTCCATGCTAAGAATTTAGGTGATCCAGGACAATATTAACTTTAGCTGACACCTGAGGAAAGTTACAACTTTAAAAGAGGAAATGGGAAACAAAGGTGAGAAACTCTAAAATAGTGGTTCATAATATTTACTTTAGGAAAGGACCAGCAAGTTCTGGAGTCTCTCTTTCTGGAATGAAAGTGGGTCCGATATTGAATACATTATAGCTTACATTTTAATTTTTATTTACTTGTAAATTCTTAATTGGAGATCTTTAATGTGTGTTTAAAAGTTTTTTTTTTTTTTTTTTAGTATTTATTTGCCATCTTATGGCAAGGTGAAACTTTGCTCTGAATTTGAATCTGTTTGTCACCTTTCATTGAGGGCTTATAGTGAGCCAGACCTTCTCCTAAGCACTAAAATGGTTTTTTAACTTAACTTATTTAAAAATATGATGTAGGTACTATTGTTGCTCCCATTTTACAGTTAGAAAACTGAGGATCTGAAAATTCAGCAGCTTGCCTTGGGCACAGTTATTAGCAAGTGCTGTATCAGGAACTCACAACTGCTTGTCTCCAGAATCTGTCTTAATCAAGTTCTGCTGACTTTCATTTTATATATATATATATATATATATATATAATGAATTTCACAATCTTGCTTTTTCCTGGGGAGCCTTGGGATGATATTTAAGAAATATTTAAGTGAGCTGTACAGACAGCAACTCCCTTAATGCATTGCAGGTTCTTTTAAAATATAAAGTGTCTTGAAAACAATTATGGGAGGAGATTCTCAAATCTCCAAACTGACTGAACTTGCCATGTTATTTGTCTCTAGCATTTGGGTTTTAACAGACAGCAAAGCTGGAATGACCACTTTTTTCTCTGAGCTTTAAGGACTTTAAACATGTACAACTTGCCTCCAAATTTGGAGAGCTCTTTGGTGGTTTATGGTGTCTGAATGAGAACAGTCAGGGCATAGAGGGAAGTTGATAAGACTTGTATTCTAAAGAAGGTCCAAGGTAGTCTAATGTCCTCACTTTGTCTTAGATTCTCAGTTTTTCTCACTTTTAATAAGCATTATATCAAATACCTATTCAAGTGGAGGGTTGCTAGCACTAAATTAGGCAATCCATGTGAAATTTGTGAGTTATTTTGGAGGCACCAGAATTCTCCTTTGCTGCTGGACAACATGCGGGCTGGTATTTTCCCAACCTCTGTTTCTAGGGACCTACTAAAGTCATTATTTTTCTGAAAGTGCTCTAATTGTCATGATCCTGTCAGTAAGCAGCTGGTGCACTCATGCTGGGAAGAGTTTAATAAAGGGACTATTTACAAAGGTTTGTGCTGGATTTAGGAAAAGCAACAAAGGATGTTGTAGTACCCCTGTGGGGAGCCATTACAAATAATAAGCCCAAGGGGCCAAAGAGAAGAAGTCTGTAGCAGAACCTAGATTTATTTTGGAGATGGCTATCTGACAGGAACTGTGGTTTTTGCCGAGGGACATAATCACTTCATATAAACTACTGGGAAGAGATTTTGGGAAACAAGTTTCCTGACCTCATTTTCCTCCCTCTATTTGGTCTCCTGAAGGTATTCACTGGTTGAATCCAAATGGAAACCAGAGGGAAAGGAGGTCTTGGTATCGTCAATATTGGCAGCTCCCAGAGGAGAGAGCAAGTAGAGAAAAAAGGAGAGTGGTCCTAAGCAAGTAGAAGATACTAAGCATAACCAAATGGCCTTCCAAGTACCTTAGTGAGTAATTTTTATCACTAATCCAAAATTATATTGTCTTTGGTGGCTCTACATCCTCTTGTGTAATTTCTTCATTTCTAGGAACCGTCACTCTTGACTTCTAAGTTCTCTTGTATTCTTTTGCTCCTTTAAATCTTCTTGTAAAGAAAAAAATACAAGAGCTCAACTCATACTCTCAAATGTCTTGTGCATAATTGTTCTTTTTATAAATGCACACCGATTTTCATTCCTGGGGAGGCTAAGTTGCTACCAGACTGACCACAGATGAAAAATACAAAAAGCAGTTGCCTAAAGACACTGGGAAGTGAATAAATGTAAGAGGATTATGGAGAATAGTTGGCACTGGATAAAAAAAAAAAAGATAAGGACTTCTCTTGTTTATGGTTTTTATTATAAAAACAGGTCAGTCTTTCTAGTCTGAAGGACTAGAGGAAAGAGTTCAGAGTGACCACAGGTAAGAAAAGTGAGGGGGATATCTTTAAAGGAGAAAGCAAAAGAAAGGAACCCAACTTGTGTGTTAATATGACTGGATTTTTGCTTGACTTCTGAACCATGAATGTATGTGGCAGGATATAGCAGCTCAGTAAAGAGTAGATGTACTGGGTTGAGAGATGAACTGTTGCTCAATAGACAGAGTACTTTTTTATTCTTGTCTTGTCAAAACAAAAACTTTATTGCACTCTTTAGGAGAAGTGTAATAGAGTACAGAGTCCTCACAAGGAAACAACTGCAATGCCCAGGTTACCATATTGAGTTATGTGAAATGTAAAAAAAAAAAAAAAATGGGACCCTTTTCTCAATTTATGAGAATTTTCTCAAGGAAAAATTCAATCAATGTAGATCAATCCTGAGGTGGCTCAGATATTGGAATAAATAGACATAAATTTTCAAGCAACTAATTACAGGAAAATTTATCTTTCAGTGCTTATATTAGAAAAGGAGAAAATTCTAAATTGATGATCTTAGTTACCATAAAAAGATTAAAGCAAATTAAATTCAGCAAAAAGGTGGAACTGATTAAGATAATAGTAGAAATCAATGAAAAGAGAACATTAGAGATGCTACACTGTTTATAAAAGTTATACTTTATATAAATTATATGAAACATACTTTATATACTTCTCTAAATAATTGACACAGATGTGTAATGATTCTTGAAAAGATAAGAACACAAATTACCAACATCAGGAATGACAAAGAGGAAGTCACAACTGATCCCACAGACGTGTAAGACAACGTCCTTACTGCATGTTTGCTTATGATTCCTGGGTATGAGGAAGGTAGTGTGACCTGTCAAGTCACAACTTACAGTGCTGGAATGGAAAAATATGTCAATGGATATAAAGGAAAAGGGTGATCATTATAAAAATTGGCACTGGAACAATGAGTGCCAATCCATATCCAAAAACCAAACCAAACCAAAAAGCCCTCAGATTTCAACCTTGCAACATATATAAACCTATAGTGGATCCTAGACCTAAATGTAAAATTTGAGAATATTTAATTTCTAGAAGGAAATATAAGAGAAAATGTCTGCAACCTGATTCAAGGCAAAAATTTCTTATCAAAAGCAAGATCAATAAAGAAAAGAATATATAAATTGACTTAAATAAAATTAAGACTTTACTGTTTATGAAGTAAATTCGCTGTTAAGTGTATGAAAAGACTAGCAACATCTTGAAAGAATATAATTGCAAGTCATATATCTACTAACAGATTTATAAACAGACGATATAATGAATTTCAAAAACTCAGAAATGAGAACAAACAACTTAATTAAAAATAGGCGAAATATTTGAGCAGGCACTTTATCAGAAAAGACATGCAGATGACAAATTTACATATTAAAATTCCTAATATAATTTTTTTTACCATAAGCATATTAAAACCACAACAAGATAACATTAAATACCTCTTAGAATGAAGACTGACCATGGAGAATCAAGGATGCAAAGAAATCAGAACCCTCATGTACTGCTGATGGTATGTAAATTGTGTGACCACTTTGGGAAATAGTTTGGCAGTTTCTTAAAAAGTTAAAAATATACTACCTTATGATCCAGCTTTATACACAGCTAGGTGTTTAATGAGAAGAAATGAAAGTATATGTCTATACAAAAACTTGCACAACATTATTCATATTTTTATTTTATTCAGTTACGATAACTATTGTAGCAATCAAAAAATCAGAAACAATTCAGATGTCTATCAAATGTATTTATACTATAGAATGCTTAGCAATAAAAAAGAGTGAAATACTGATATGTGAATCAATATGAATGAAATTCAAAATAAGCATGTTGATAGGACAAAGCAGATAAAAAATGAATGCCTACTGTATAATTCTACTTATATAAAAAAATCTAGAAAATTCAGGCTAACTCATACTGATTGAAAGCAGATAGGTAGTTGACAGAGAATGGGAAAGTTGGGAGAAGCAGGAGAGAAGGACCTCAAGGGGTTTGAAGAAACTCTTGGGGGTGATGAATATGTTCATAATCTTGATTGTGATTAAGTTTCATGGTACGTGAAAACTTATCAGATTATACATTTTAAATATATTCAGTTTATTCATGTCAGTTATACTTGAGAGTATATTTATTAAGAGGAGATGATTATGTAGAGATTGAGCTCTGAAGTCAGAATGCTTGGAGTACCAATTCCAATTTTTCCCATACTCATTGTATATATAAAATAGGGAAAACAGTTCCTTTCTGAGTGTTGAGTGTTGTTAGTTTATTAATGTAAAGCCCTTATGGCATTCCCTGGCATGAAGGAAGTATTTAACAAATGCTAAGAAATCATGTACTAAGCACTGTGCTGAGGGCTTTTAAAGAATTATCTCATTTAAACTTCACAGCCCTGAGACAAATACTAATTGTTTATTTTACAAATGAGAAAAGTGAGCTGCAAAGATGATTAACCCATCCCAAGTTAATCATACAGAATGCTAGAAGCAGATTCTAAGTTTGAATAAAGGCAACCAAACTACAGAATACACACTTTTAATCCTATATGAATAAATGCTAACAGGTGGGGCACTGATTCAGTGTTAATAAGAAATTTGCCCAGGGCCTCCCTGTTGGCATAGGGGTTAAAGTCTCAGTGCTATCAAGTTATCACCAGCCACTGCAGCAAAAGTTCTATCCTTGGCCCGGAAACTGACCCGCATGGTGCAGACAGACCCTTCCTGTCTCACCTTCTGCTCCCCTCAGATGTGTATTTTAGTAGGTGGACCTGTTCTGCTCCCCACTCTGTCTCTCGTGAATCCTCTTACCACTTACCCCCACAACTCTGACTTACACCCAAGTTCTTGTATGCATAAATAAATGAATCTTAAAAATAAAACAAAAGAAAATTGCCCAGATAGTACCCATATTTTCTAGGATGCTATTATTTGAGACATATGAAGGACTGACAGCCAGCCAGTTGGGGCAGCTTTCTGTGAGTTCCTCTCATAATTATTGCTGGTATCTGGCTCAGTACTCCCCAAACCTGTTTCTTCTCACCGCACTCATGACCAAACTATATTTTCCAGTCCTCCTGTACCTGGTGAAGTCATGTAATGTAAGCAAAAATGATTATGTAACATCTAGGGTAAGACAAGTAGGCGATGCTGAAATTTATCCTCTACTGCCCTGACCAACCCATCAAATGGCTGTGCTGAAGACTGAGGAGCCACAATATTAGGAAGTGCCTGGTTCCTAAACAACCAACCTGGAGCAGCTCCTGTGCTGACCTGCCTTGAACTGAAATTTTGACCATTAAGCCATAGAAACTTTGAGATTTGAGGTTATTATTATAGCAATTAGTATACCCTGACTAATATTACTCTTGTGGAGTACTACCTTTGCTGACATATGTCATCTCTAGGGATTTTTGAAATATAAGTCAAATACCAAGACCATCTTTATCGCTAGGAGATGGACCACAGAGGAATTAGAGTAGAAGTTTAATTAATAGGAAATAACATAAAGTTAATAGGAGATAATATATGAATTTACATGGAACACCTAAGTGTTTTCAATTTTTAAATTCCTTCCAGAATTTCAATATTTAAATGCCCTTCATCTCACTCATCATGGTTGAGTAGTGGCATATGTTCCTGGTTCAAATTCCCTAATGACTTTTGCTGTGCACTTCCTGTTTTTTGGGGCTTCAGTTGTGGGCATCAGTCTAGGCTTTCCAAGACCCAAAAGAAATTTAATCATCTTTGACCTTCTCAGATGTATAATTGTCTCCTGGGTTTTAAAAATTTCCACTCACATCTCTAAAACCTATTCAACGAGACAGGTTGCTACCATCTGTTTTTGCAACTGCCACTTTTTCCTCCTTGCTCATTGGAAGGTTTGCCTTCCACTCACTTTACCAACTTCTCCATCTGTGGTATGTCTTCTTGTCTTTTTTCTTACCATACCCTGTTTCTACTATGATAATTCATGGTCTGCTGACAGTCCTCTGTTTCCTGCCCAATTACAGCTGGTTATGACTGCATCAATCTCCTGGCACAAGCTTCTCAGTTTTCTAGGGCTTCCAAATGAGAACAAGGAAAGGAAGACTCACTGCCCTGGCTTAAGAACCATCTGTGACATTCTCAACACATAGCAATACTCTCATGTTTCATTTTTACTTTTTTCTAGTTCTGTGTTTTAAAAAAAGAGCCCAGGAAACACCCTTTGTTAGGAGTTCTATTGTTCACAAAGTTAGTACCTTGTGCTGCTGTCATGGAAAAGAGGCTTGTTTTGGGGTATCTGATTCAGAGAATCTGCTGTTTTTTGGCAAAAAGGGATGCCCTGTCATGGTATTCCAGAGGCTATCTATAGAAGGACATGGGAGATCTGATCCTCTTATCTCTTGCTTTCATTTTACTGATGGAAAGAAACCAAGCGCTAGTGCAAAATAGAGAGCTCTTCAGAGTATGGTCTCAGATTGGGGTCTGAGAACCACTTAACTATTGGTTGCTAGCAATGTAAATACAAAGGACAATACTAAGCATTTTGAAAAGTTTATGATAATTTGACAGTGAATTTTTTTAAGTCAGTTGACACTACTAATAAAACATTAGGCTTGTGCTATCTATGTATGTTTTAAAAACTTTTATTTTAAATTTATTTTATTTTTATAATAAAGTTTTTTTTCAGAACAAGTTTAGAATTAGACGTTGAGAAGATAGTACACAGAGTTCCCACACCTCCCGCACTGTTTCCATCTATATTAGCATAAGTATAGTGTATTTGTTATAATTAATGAACTTATATTAACACATTGTTACCGATGACAGTTCGTATTTTATTCACATTTCTTTAGTGTTTAGCCTACTGTCTTTTTTTAATTCTAGGACCCCATCTAGGGTACTGCATTACCTTTAGCTGTCATGTCTCATGAGGCTCCTCTTGGTTGTGAGAGTTTCTCAGACTTTCACTGGCTTTGATGACATTGGTCTTTTGTAGGAGTACTGATCAAGAATTTTGTAAAATACCCTTCAGTTGGGATTTGTGTAACGTTTTCTAATGATTCAATTGCGCATGTGGATTTTGGGTGGAAAACCACAAAGGTAAAGTACCATTTCATCACATCCTATCAAAGCTGCATACTGGCAACACAACTTATTGTTGCTGATGTTAACCATGATCATCAGGCTGAGGGAATATATGTCAGTTTTCCTTTCCACATCCCACTTCCAAAGTGTACTCTTTTGAAGGATGTCACAAAGTGCAACCCACACTTAAGGAGTAGGGCATTGCAATTTATTTTATTATACTTTATAAAAATATAGCCTGTGATATATATTTAGTACATATAGTTTGTGATATGAAAATATAGCTGACTTATGATAGATTGAAAATAAAAAATGTCTATTACCACCAACCATTCAAGAAACACTGCTTTAAAAAACTTCCTTAAAGGCACACTGAAGAGGCACTGGGACCAAACCCAAGACATGTTGGCTCCACTCCCAGCTCTTTACACTCCCCAGAGTCCAACTAGACTATCCATTTTATTGTGGAGTCAAGTTGATGGCTGATTCTGTGATATCATAGACTGCCTCACGACTATTTCCATGAGTCTTAAGGAATGCTTCAAGTTTTCATGGAAGTTTCTGGAATATCAGTCTAACTGAACCTTGAAATATTATCCTGTATGACCTGCTATCTTAGGTCATGTTCACTGGCAAGCAGACACTGAGATGAAGATTTGCACATAGGAGATTTATTGAGTGTGGGAAGAGAGGGATTGAGTAGAAGGAGAAGTTGAAGTGTGATACACTTTAAATCAAGGCCCTCAACTACCCTAAGAGGGGTGCTGGACCTGGGATGGTCATTCAGAGTTGCTCTGAACTTAGGCAGGGAGATCAGGCTTTGAATTCCCCACATTGACAAGTGGTTGGAAATTTATTGGCCTTGGAAGATAGGTATAGGTAACTTGGGAGAGGTGACTCCTATATTCAAACACATAGCCTAGAAAGGAACTTAACTGTGCCATCAGCAGCTAACATTCCTGGCAGTTGGGAGATGAGCTGATGAAGAGATCTGTGTGGCACCCCACAGCTCTTTTGCTAGATACTATTACTTTTTTATTCCTTTTGATTCTGTATTGTATCTAGATTCTAGGAATCAGAGGTTATTTGCTCTCTCTTGCATTGTTAGCAGTCACTGGTGCCTGACAGCATTAATTGTACTTTGGATGTGGATGAGAGAAATAAGGAAAGGGATGCTGGGAAGAGGAGCCATGTGAAAAGCCTAGTGTGGCTGTGCAGAGGATTTTTATTTGTGCAGTCTTCCTGATTCTATGATTCTTCTGCATCTGTGCACCTTCATAATCAGCAGGCTCCAGTGAACCAAGTGTTGCTTTCTAAAGAAAAATGAAAGCTAGAACTTCAGCAGAAGGAAGTTGTATGTGCAACAGTGATGAATACAAACAAATTTACACCTCAGGGAAGCCATGCACCATATATGAAGCTGAAGAAAGATGGTTGTGATTTTTTTTAACAAAAGGCACAAGTGACAGATCTATTTGCATTGGTCAAGGATTTGCTTCTCTCTCACTTTCCTTTTGTGGAATCTCAACTTTCTATTTTTTCATCCATTTGATTGGGAGTGGGAACAAGGGAATTTTAATTACAAGATAAGGGATGAACTATGAGAGTAGAAAAAAGTTGGTGAAACAAGATTTTCATGCAAAAAATTGCTTCCTGTATTTGATACTTTGTTTCCCTGATTTTGCCTGATGTCCATCTCTTTTTTTCATTGAGTTTGATTCAGAGCTTACTTTTCCATGCCACCCTGGACTGGAGCATGTTTGGCATGAATGAGCTCACCCTGGTCAAGTGAAGAATTTTCTACTTAGATAAAGGAACTCAAAAGAAACAAAGCCCTTTCATCTCAGTGAACCTTTTCTATTAGCAACCTTAGGAGTTGGCAACTTCCATTTGGATTTTATATAGCTGTGGGGCTGGAAGTGGTTAAATGACTTAGAAATGAAAGTGCATTTTTCCTCTATTGAGTTAACATAAGTTTGAATGTATTTTTGTATAATAGCAATAGCTAACATTGAGCTCTTTCTAAGTACTGGGCACTATGTTGAACACTTTATAGTCATCATCTTATTGTATGCTCATAATGATTCCATATGTCTATATTATTATGAAGTTTCAAAGCAGATGAAACAAACTTGGAGAGGCTAAGTGTGGAGATGGCATTCAAATCTTGGAGATGATACCTTTGCACTACTTCCTATACTGCTTTAGAAGTTACAGGATTGGGACGGAGGAGTGGTTTGAATAGGAGATCAGGAAATGTGCTCAGACTAATGTCCTAGGGAAAACGTTTTCTGAAGTGCATTCTAGTGTAGCTTTCTTGTAATTATTACCATTTTATTTTATTCAGAAAAGGAGAAACCAAAAGGACAATTAAGATCTGAGAATCAGGATAGTAAGACGAATTTGGGGA
Source organism: Galemys pyrenaicus (assembly GCA_019455555.1). Classification (NCBI taxonomy): domain Eukaryota; kingdom Metazoa; phylum Chordata; class Mammalia; order Eulipotyphla; family Talpidae; genus Galemys; species Galemys pyrenaicus. The sequence continues at coordinate 9,959,388 of JAGFMF010011380.1, read as the reverse complement.
CTCTGTGATATGAAGATGGTGGTTGAGTACATTAATGTGGATAGGATCACCCAAGGAGGGAAAGGCTAATACAAAGGTTTAAAGGCTGACTGAATTCTTAGAAACCAACAATTAAACAGAGTATGGGGAAGACAAATCAATAATAAGGTCAAGGGTAAGTGTCTTGGTTGTGGTCATAACAGGTGGGGAGTTATTTTTGTTTGACTGTCTTGGATAGAGATCAAATTTGGATTTAAGTATTTTCTGTGTACTTACTTTTAGTAGAGCATCAGGGGCAGGTAGCATGTATATACTCAGTGCACTCTTTTTTTAACTAATGTTGGGCTTGGGCCAGTTCTCAGGCCAGCGCTAAATGACTGAGGGTTGGTGAGTTGGGTGTAAACACTGTCTAAAATGAGATATTTGAGATCTATGCTTCTTGGGTCTAGAAGGTCTTCCTTGATATTCAATGTTCCAGTGCTTTCTAGGTCCTTCCTGCCTCATTTATGTAACTGTTAGTTGAATATTAAATACCTTGAAAAGATAAGAAACCTATAAGTCATTGAAGTTTTAGCACCCTAAACTCATTTTATGGTGGAAGACTGAATATTTCAAAGTTATGTGGCTTAGACTTAAACCCAAGTCTTCTGGTTGCTAGTCTAGTGCTCTTTGTACACATACCTTTATCAGAAAATATATGGTGGCTTATTAGAGAAATGCAAAGAGAAAGAAAGGCAGCTTTCCCCTTCCTTTCCCATAATTCTCATCATATTTGTGTCTCTTGCTTCATAATTCAGGATATAATTTACTCTCTCTCTTCAGGAAAGGGTACCCAAAACTCAATCTAATGGCTAAAACCAACTTAATTCCTGTTTACAGTATGATTCTGGGAGTTTTAAAATTTGTGAACAAGGCTATTGTTTACACAGGTACAGATGTACCCATAGGACAACAATCCTTGAGAATTTTGATTTAAATGTGGATCACATTGAAAAAATATATTGGTATGTTTTCCTGGGAGCATGTGTTTAGAGGAGGTGGGAAGAAATTATGATAGTGGCTTAGTGTTGGGTATTTTGCATACTATTCTAAATTTATAATAACCTCGACTATTGCTCTATTTTAGTGCCTGAGAAACTGGATCACAAAGAAGTAAAATAATTCACCAAGTCCCTTAGGGTTAATTATGTCAAATAAGTGTCAATATTAGATTTTAAATCTTGGTTTCTGGCTCCAAAGCTTGTGCTCTTTCTACATCTTAGTGGTTCTCTAATGACATACCAGGGATTCCAATTCTGCAAAGTTGAGGAAGTTTCAGGTTTTATATATTTTAAAATATGTCCTTGATTCTGATGGATAGCTTCTTGGGAAGGGGGAAACAAAAAGGGAGACAAATGGACAAAGATGGTAAAGCCTTCTGTTTGACAATTTGGGGGAAGCCTAGCCACTCTCCAGTCTCTAAACCTGGTCAGTGTTCCTGTTTCCAAAAGAGAAATTCTCCATGTGCTTTTCTAGAAAAACTTGCACTAAAACAAGAGCTTCATGTATGGAAATCCAAAGTTATTTTAGATGTTTCCGAGTTAAGAATGTAATTCCTTGCTGTTTTTCCCCAAATGAAGGACCGTTTGCAAATATCCTCTAAACTCAGAAATGTGACCTTCATGGTCTCTGTGTTCCTAGTGGCTAGCACATTTGACTGGTTTCTGGTGAGTGCTCATGTCCATTCATGAATGTTCAGTCCTAGTGGATTAGAGCTAAAGGCTTACATTTTTAAAAATTTCTGACTTGGAGGTTACACTGATTTGGAGACTGTTCCTTTGGCAGGTAGCTCTGAAGAAGGCATACCTGAGAGTTTAGCTATGATCAACTTTCTAAGGTATACAGTGATGAATGTGTGTGATAGCCTTTTTTTCCTTCAAAATATTTCATAAATTGAATCTCTTTTAATTGTGGGAAACTACTGTGGAGATTAAATTTCTAAGCTAGTCAGTCTGTAATTATTATTATTATTTTTTTACTTCAGTCGATTACTGATATTTCAGGTGGCTTTCTCCCAACTCAGGGTTAGCAGTGAGTATCATTAACTTGCCTTCTAGTATTTCTCCCAGATCATTAGTATGAGATGAACAATCAGGAGATTCCACAAACCTGAAGTTTAATCAAGACTCTGGTCTTCTGGTTTGTAGATAGCATCACATGTTTCAAGGCTCCATTTTCCCATGCCTACAAACCGCCAAAGCTCAAGGCAGCTGATGACTTTCAATAAAGCTGTTCCATGTTTTATAAAATTTCATGCCTGCCCCTGCTACTAGGTGTGTTACACCTAGCAGCAAAACACACACACTTAGGAAAATACACACACGTAGGAGACACAAGATAACCTACCAATAGCCTAATATTTAGAACTTACCATTGATATAAGTTTCAGGTCCTCCTGACCCATGCTGTTTAGAACATTAAAAATGGTCTGGGCAAAAAATTAGTGAAAGAAGTTGCTGTAAGATATCGGAAAGCTGTGGAAGCTTCTATGTCTTGGCAGGCCACTAACAGAACTCCCTAAAATTTCTACACTCCCTAAAAGAACCACTAGTAATGTTTTAGCAACATAAAGGCTTAAGAATATTCAGTCTCTCTCTCTCTCTTCTCATTCTCCTCCCTCCCTGCGTCCTTCACGCTTCCTCTCTGCTTTCTCTCATTCCTCCTCATCTCCCTCATTCTTTTTCTCCTTCTTCCACAAACATTTTTTAAGCTCCCTATTAGTCATATTCCAGTCACCACACTAGCTCCCTGACATTACAAAGAAACACATGACTTGCTTTTTGTCTTTTAAGAATCAAAGGCTCCAGTAAAGCTCGTAACTTGTTAAGTGCAGCTGTGAATGGAACTTCAACTTTCTGGGCCATGATTTCTGCATTTATGGCTTCTGAGAGTTTATAAAGGTTAGCGGCTACTCTGATGTAGAATCAGTGAGAAGATGTACTTTGTGTAAAATGTCCTCCTCCTTCCCTCAATCTCTCCCTTCATCCAAGCACTTTCTAATTTATCAGAACTGATTTTTGGTTTATGGGAGTGTGGCACAGGGGAGGGAGTTCAGAGAGATCTTATTTCAGAGTTATTTTTCTTAAGGCAGGTTGGGCCATGATTACTGTACAGTCAAAACAACTATAATTTTGGCTGGCCCTGAGTTTGAGGGTATGTATCTGCTATCTCCACAACTTGACTCCTTGTGACTGGTGGTGTAAGGACAAAGAGAAGAGATCTTCGTATTGGAGAAATGAAGTACATATAATGACAGAAACCTCCTAGCATTTCTAAGAAATATCCTTTAAGTAAAATAGTCAGAAATCATCTGGCTTGGTCCACATAATAACCACTGTTTGTTCGTTCATTCATTCATTCATTCATTCATTCACTCACTTATCAGTTATGGTGGCACTGGGCTAGAAGCTGGGTGTACATGAACAATTAAGCTGCAGGTCATGTTCTTCCTAGATTGAGAAACTAAATATGGGATTGGAATTCCCTCACATTATGAAGACAAGGAATTTTGACTGTATTTTGGTAGAATGCTTTTCACATTTAATCTATGTTTAAAAAGTTTCCAGAATCATTTTACTAGTACCTCAGAGCCATAAAACATTATGAAGTTAAAAGAAAAGTCAGAGCAGCCATGATTTTGGTTAGAATATTTTAGCAAAAAAAAAAAAACTTGGACATGAGAAAATATTGTTTTAGCTTTGGACCACATTATCTTAAAAAGGTAAAATAAAAATCTTAAAAATAAGAGGAGCTTTGTGGCAGGTGGTCACTCATTGTAATGCAGGAGTAAAGAAAGTGCAACCTTATAATATTTAGTCATTTTAAAAGTCCAGCTAAAAGATTTTTTGGGGGAATGGGAAAAAAGTTCTGTTTATTCCTGAACTCCAGTTACTCCAAAGCAGGTCATGGATTTTGCTCCCATCTCCCAATGCAAGTGAATTTCCAATGGGTTGAGACCAAGCATGGACGATTTCATCCTGAAATGACTATATTCTGGAAATTTTCATTGAGTGGAAACAGTCATGTAGAGGTGTAGATCCTGCTGCCTGGATCAGTTACTCTTGCTAGTCAAGATTCCTGCTAAGGAAAGGCAGGGATGATCACATTTCATAGACTTAATAAACCACTGGAAATTTCTTGTATGCATGTGTTCAAGGATAATTTTTTATGATTTATAGAAATCAAAGCACTCACTAGAAGATGAACAATAGCCAACATTTATTTATAATTTATTATGCTGGCTACAATACCAAAATACTTTATATACAGTGACTTATTTAATCCTTACAACACCCTGGAGTAGGTTGTTGAACAAGTACTACTATTTTTCCTATTTTGCATGTAAGAACATTGAGGGACAAAGGCTAAATAAGAGAGTAGGATCAATGTGTCATTTGCTTAGATAATGAGTCAAGCTCCCTAATGTGTGAGTAAATGTGTCAACTGTGATACCAAAATGTTACAGTTACAACCATCATATTACAACTTGCATCTCCCAGCAGGGGTGTTATAGTTCATATCTTAACAAGTATATTACAGCATGAACCCAATCTTCCACATGTGTGGACACAGAAAAGAAGCCTTAAACTCACATCTCCCTAAGGCAATCTTTAACTCAAACATTTTGCTGCCTTAGTGGCTGTCAGAAAATCAGGGACCCAAATTTCCCAAAAAACAGTGAAGGAAGAAACCCTTTCTTTAAGAGAAAAAAGAAAGTTGTTGACAAAGGAGCAAGAGGAGGGAAGAAAATAGAAAGATATTAATACAAAGATATTAACCTCAACCAGAGAGCAGGAGGTTGGGATCCTGGAGTACTCAACAGGGCAATCCAGAGTAGAGTCTCTGTGGAGAAGATGGAATATAATGGCCTCTACGGAGGTACCATCCTTCAGATCTGAGTTAGTGTGAAAGTGCTGTAGCAGGTCTCTTCTGGAAATCCTTCAGGCTATGCCAAAAACTGTACTCTGCAATACTGAAGTCTGGTGGAATCACAGTAATCAGGTTACAATTAAAGTATTATAGCTCTGGTGTTTTAGCAGTAACTTTACAACTCTAGTATTACAACAAATGTTATAGCAAGCATTTATTTGGAACCTTGAGATACAGACTCATATACCACTGAGCTGTATACCCAATAAACTCAATGGGTAGAACCCAGAAATAGACAAAAGGGGGCAAAAGGGGTGTAGCTAGGTCTACTTTATGCAAATGAGATAGTACAACTAGGTCCACTTTATGCAAATGAGGCAGTCAGTACAGCTCTGACTGGCAGAAAAAAGTTGAGAGTAGTGATTGGTCAGTTTTCAAACCTGGGCCTGGCTTGCTCATGGGGTTCATTTTCTGCTCCTGTGGCTGCATCTGCATATGCCCCAATATGCCAGGTACCTTGTTGAGGGAATCTGACCTTCAGTAACTTCCCAGCTCTGTTTGATATTGAAGGCTCAGGATGGACAATGTTCATTTTTCTTTGTCCTTTTATTCATCAAATTTAACCTTTTTGCTTCTCTATAACTTGGTTTTCTTTTTCAGGTTTGTGTTTAATGGTTATTAACCCTTTGAAGAAAATTTGAATTTAGAAGAGAGCAGAATTTTCAATTTATTGAACTGTATTTCACTAGAAACATTATATTCAATTTAGCTTTATGTCTGTTAAAAATGCATTTTGCTCCATTTTTCTCACTGAGTTTACAGAGATATCATTACTCTCTTATGTACAGTGAAAAGCTAGACAGGCTTCTGATATAAACATAGGGGTGCAGGTATTCTTTTGAATCAGTCTATTTGTGTCTTTTGGGTCTATTCCTAGGAGTGGGATTGCCGGATCATATGGGAGTTCCATTTTTAGTAGTTTGAGGACGGCTTTCCGTAATGCTTGGACCAGCTTGCATTCGCACCAACAGTGTAGAAAAATTCCTTTTTCTCCACATCCTAGCCAACATTTGTTGTTGCTAATTTTTTTGATGTGTGCCATTCTCATTGGTGTGAGGTGATATCTCATAGTGGTTTTGATTTTCATTTCTCTGATTACAAGAGATGTTGAGTATTTTGTCATATGCCTGTTGGCCATTGAAATATCTAACTCTTAAACTGCAGAATCTTGGTGTAGTATACAACTTCTGTGAGGCCCAAGGAATATACTTTGTCAATTGTAAAGCATTTATCAAATGATAGGTGTTGAGGATCCTATTCTCTACTTTTATGTGTGTATTTTATTTAATTGTGATTGCTGATCTAAGCACATAGATATGATAAACAGAAACAGTTTGGAGATACTTGTCCCTTTACCTGTTGGGACTTAGAAATATGTGTCTAAAGACAGTGTTAAATAATATCTGTAGGATGAACACATTTTAGTGGTTACAACTGTTGGAAATTACCACTTTGTTACATTTCTCTTTAAACCCCTCATCTCTAAATGAAGCAAATTCAAGGCAAAGAATTGGATGAATTTGTCTTTGACCACAGCATCAATCAGTAAACAGAAGGAGACTAATAGCATGTGTTAAGGTCTGTCAGCATTTGCCAAACCCTGGTCTTTAAAAAAAATTATATATATATATACATATGTAATTTTTTATATTTATACATTATACAAAGAGTTTGACATTATAAAAAGGATCTTGTAAGTACCATAGTCTTTTATTCAGATAGTTACTAAGAACTTTTTACTAAAAATTAAGATGCCTTAGAAACCACATAAAATTTTAAGACTCTACCTCTCCACTTAGTCTTTTCAAGGGCACCTCAGGAGAGTTGGTAGAAATCTCAAACAGTTGGAGAGCTCTGTGAAGGAACACTCCACTCTGCCAATTTGTACCCATATTGGCTCAGGGAAGTCATTTATCACCTTGTTTTTGGTTATTTCAGCTGCTGTTAGGCGTTCTCTTTCAAGCACACCTGCACTGCTTTAAGGGCACTGCCATACCAGGCCAAAGGTGCTGTGTTCCTGCTAGCTGCATTTGTGGGCTCTTGCAGCTCTCTGTGTGCCTCTGTCTGAGGTCTTTGGGTTTTTTTTTTTTTTTTGGTCTGAATTCTCTTCTAGACTGGGAACTTACATATGGGATCAGCCTCATGGCTGTTCATCAGTACAGTTCTCCTTGTTCAACTCAACTGAGCACAAATGGGGTGACTTCATTTTGTGGGCCTTAAGCAAACTGCCTGCCTGTCCCCTTATTTGCTGGCCTTCCTTTATTGATCTGCTTATACAGGGAGAGTCTTTAAAAATTTTTCCTGGATGTACTTCCTTATATTCAAAAAACTCCTTGCCATTTTGGGGCACTGTAATTTGGATAACAAATCACGTGCTTCCCTCACCCTTCTTTATTCCACTTAATCTCATCCTGGTTTCTTCACCTTAATCCTTTTCTTCCAGCATTTGTCTTTTTGGAGTGGAGAGCACTCACTGTTTTATCTGCCACTCACAACAGTTCCTTAAATTCCCTTCTCCTGAGTCTTCTCTATCTCTTTTTAAATTCTTAACAGCAAGCTGCAGGTCTGGTTTGTCAAGGCATGTATTTCCCTCATCTACATGCAATCAGTTGGATTTTTCTTATCAGCTCCTGATTGGTTGAAAGAACTGAAAACTTTGAGTTTGCCATTTCCTAAGATTCTCTTCTTTGCTTGTAGAAAATCAGTTAAAGTTCTTAGTCAGGACAGTCAGGAATTTTCTGACTTGCGATTACTGTTCTTTCATTCAGTAAAAATTTGCTGAGCACTTTCTTTGTGCAAGACAGTCTTCTAGGTGTTGGGGATATAGAAAAGAACAGAAAGAGGCCCTGCCTAGAAAAGGACTTCAAGCTGGCATGGAAGATCTAAATAGCCCCCCTATCTGCACAGGGTAAATTCCCAAACCCTCAGGGGATGCTGGAACCCACAGATAGTACTGAGTCCTACATATACTATGTTTTTTTTCACATACATACATATAGATCTTTCTTATGACAAATGTTAATTTATAAATTAGACCCACTAAGAGAGTAAGAACAACTAATAATATAGAACAATTTTAACAATATACTGTAATAAAAGTTATGTGACTATGGTCTCTTCTCTTTCAAAATATTTACTGTATGACATTTTCAGACCATGGTTGACCACAGGTAACTGAAACTGCAGAAAGCAAAACCACAGATAAGGCGGGGACTACTGTATAATGACATATCTTACTCTCTCTATTGGATGCAGCATGATGGGGTTGAATTGGAGGAGGGGGTGTATGGAATGCTCTATCCCATACCAGAGAATGGAACACTTGATTTAGTAGTGGGACTAAAAGTATCACCAAAAATTTTTTGTTGGAGTTCTGAAGCATGATGAGGCATTCACCAGGCAGAGTCAGCCTGGGTATTCATGGTGGAGGAAATAACACAGGCAGAGGCTCAGAAGTATGAAAGGGTTGGCAGTGTTCAATCTTTTTATGAGTCTTGTCAAGGATCAGATAATCTTGCCTTTTTGTCTTTCTTGCCAGGCCTAGCAGCAGAACATACTTAAAGTGGGTTATCAGAAGACGTCAAAGCCTGTATGGCTGATCTTGGTCTTCGGAGCTGGGGGGTTGGAGTGGGAAAGGGTTAGTCACTTAACAATTTTGTGTGAAAATCTTCTAAGGGAACCCTGGGTTTTTTGAAGGGGAGAAAGTACTTAAAGCGAGATTATGCAGTTAACAGTGAGCCAATAAATAGTGTCATTGGAGCCAATACTAGGACATTTTGGCAGCCTTCTTTACTGGACTTCGGAAAGTCTCTGGCTATCTGATACCTTTGTGACTCTCCCTGCAGATGCCCATGAGGGTTTAGGGTGAAAATGTAGAACTTTGAAGTGTTTTAATATGATTTCAATTGCATTTTAATTTTCAATAAAACTTTCAATAAAGTTATACTTTAAGAGCCAAAGGGATCAAAAGATTCCATCCACTATAGAGTCCAATATCATAGCACCAGGAGATAGATGGGTTTAACAAAACTGTGGTACATCTCTTTCAAGTAAATGCAACAGATGATTCTGTCGGAATGGGATATAGGGAAGATGAGTACATGCATACATACATACATTCATATATATATCTTTTTATTTTTTGTGAGACCAGTAATTTTACTCTTTGGAAGTATTTGCTGAGCTTTTGGCATCTTTGACTAATACCCTTCTCATATGATAGTAACTGCTCCAAAGACAGTACTGACATCTGAGCCAAACATTTTTCTGTTTCATTTGCAAGAAATTGAACTGACAGATATACCTGTCTGTTTTGGTTCCAAGAAAATGTCTTGTTAGAAATGTGTGAAAATATATGGCATTTGTTGAAAATGTTTCAGATGCAGAAGTAAATTGATTGTGAATTTGGGGCCAGATGTGCACCATGTTTAGAATTTATTGTACTTCTTTATATTTTAACTGGTGCTTAAATAGAAAGAAGTGCTTTGCTTTTCAGTGAGACTCTTTATGTGAATGGATGGCATATATATTTTTTCCATTTAATGGACAAGAATTATAGAAATCATGCAAATTACAGATCTTGAGCCTCTTCACACTCATAGTGTTGCTGATTTTGTTCTGTCTGCTGATGGTAAGAGTGAGACTTACTGATCATCTTGACTGCCATGTAAGATTAGTGGAAATTAATAAGCATCCTGAGACCTCTGAGGTTAAGGGTGGGGGGACGTGGAGCGAAGAGAAAGGAGGAAGGAGATACAAAGTATCATGATTGGCGACATCTTTTTATTGTATAATCCTAAAAGATTCAAGGCAGCCTTTGATAAAGGTGTTAGCTATAGAACACTTATTTTTCTATGTAGTTTCAATAAAACCTCTTTCAAAGGGAAAGGGTCTATTTTGTGATTGGTCTGCTTTTTTATACCAGTTTTTCATTTCAATTCTAGTGGCATGTTTGTCTTAAATGATTCTAGGTCTGTCTTATTTCCTTGCCAGCTAAAATAATGTTTCCAGGTTTTTGTTAATCCTGAGCACTTTAATAATTGCTACTGATTATGTCCAATATTACTTTGCTAGGTTTATCCTTTGACCCAGGAACTTTGTAACATAAGGTCAGATCCTCAGGAAAGCAGCAAGACAGATTGAAAGGTTGCAGTGGGAAAGTACAGGAAGGTGTAGGTAGGGAAGGGGCAGAATAGAAAGGATCCTGGATGCAGAACTAAGGTGTTAGATTCTCATGAGAAACTCTGTGTGTATATGTGTGTGTGTGTGTGTGCATGCCAGGGAAGGTTTCAGAATATGGGAGAAAGTGCCATGTAACTAAATATTGCAATATTTGGGAGATGTATGATGTTTAATATTCCTTACATATCAAGAAAAAAAGTGGTATTTTAATAGTGAGGAGAATTCCATGTATCTTTATCCATTAGGAAATAAAATAAGTCAACCTCTTTGCTGAACTGAAACTGTCTGAGTGTTGCTGGCAAAATGAACAAATTCTCTTTGAGTCTTGGTGAGAAAAGGAAGAAATGGGAGAGTGTTAACATAAAGAGGATATGGGGCAGATCTCCACAGTTTCTCTGATTTTTTTGGAAATACCTGGATGTACACCATGAGGCGGAAGAAAATATAAAAGATAAAAAAATCTTGAGTAAAAGTTTGATGAGCCCAGAGCATGTCAGAAGGCATGCAATTTCATCCCTTTGGACCTTGGGAGAGAAATGGCATTTAGCATGGGGTTATCTTCTCTCCCAAGGTATATACATTTTTAAATACTTCCAACAAATATTTTCTGTCAGGCACTGCATCATAAAGCATGAAGACAAAGTATAATCCCACCTTTTTCTTTTTTTTTAATAGGGAATTATAGAGCAATATTTTTAGCAAGTTTAAAAAAAAAGATTTATTTTACTTATTTATTAATACAAGAACTGGGCTGCAGGCCAGAGATGCAGGAAATGAGAATATTCACCAGAGACAGAGTGGGTAAGCAGAATAGGTGGGTCTACTGAAATACACTGATGAGGGGAGCAGCAGGGTGAGGCAGGAGAGGTCCTGCTGCACCATGTGGGTCAGCTTCTTGACCAGGGATTAAACTCACACTGCAGTGGCTGGCAACAGCTTGACAGTACTAAGATTTAAGCCCGGTGTCACCAAGAAGGCCCAACATTTTTTAGCAAATTTTAAAAGTGATTGTGACATGTGATTTTATAATTGGGCAGAAAAAAAATTCTAAGTTGTGTGTAGTGTGTGGCTTACAAAACCTTTTATAGTAATTCCTACTATTGATACTTATATCTATTAATAAGAACCATGTTTCAAACATGGCATCTAAATTAAAGACAAACGTTTATGCCATTCATACCTGTATCCATAGTTTGAAAGGAAGTAAGGGAATTTTGATACATATTTGAAAAGTTGATATGAAATGTTCAGTGAGCACATAATGATTTTTGTGGCAGATGTTCGTAATACAGTTAGGAAGTCCATAGAAATTACAGTCTATTGAGGGTGACAGACAAATGTGTAATACAAAGTTATTGGGGTTATAATATTTAAAATGAGATGGCACTATTAAAGGAATGGTTCACACAGACTGGCTAGATTAGGGAAGGCACTATGGAGAAGACATTTGAATGGATTTGCTGTATTGATAGGAGTTCAAATGGACAAAGAGAAGTGAAGTGAAGGAGAATGGTGTGTGGCATCATAAATAGAGAAATGCAAGTAAAATCCCAACCATGTTAATGGGTGCTATTTACTTTATGGAACTAACTATAGTCCTATAGGGTGATACCTGATGTATAGGAAGGAAGGACTAATAAAAAAATGGGTTTGTAAGGATAGATTAGAGACAGATAGCAACAGCCTTAAATACTTTTTTAAGAAATTTAAACTTTATTCTTTAGACTAATGTTTCTCAAATGTCTGGTGTTTCTTGAGGTGTGTTTTGTAGTTTTAGTCTTATGATATGCCTTGAAAGAAGAGGATTTTTATGGTCATAAGTTGAAGAAATGCTGTAAACATGCATACTCCTCTTGTAAATACATAGTATTTTCAGTATACTAATGTATTTTAGCACTGTAAAAGCTCTGGAAATTCCTGAAACAACAATATAACCAAATGATCTAACTTTGTTTTAGCAATTGCTTCCTGAATATATGTTACCACAGGTGCCTGTTTCATGTAATACCTTCTCAGATTCCCTGAAACTAGTATTTTCTTAGGCCAGATTGGCTAGAATTTTTAGCAGAAGGAATATTTTATCTGGAATTCAGTGAGAGAAGGGAATTGAGTTTGAGGTAGGAAAGGCAGTGAGCTCAATGCTAGGACTAGAAAACTGAACCAGTGATGGTAAATTTTCTATTATAGAACTTAACTTGTGGTGTAACTTCTATCCTCTTCTCTGACATATGGCTTTCTTGTCTCAGTTGTCTTTGTATCCTGTGCCCAACACACACTAAGTTTTGAACAAATCTACATTGAATGAATCAAGGGAGAAATGAGCTATTGTAATAATTATTTAAGAAAGTCCGATGAAGGTGTGAGCCTCTCAGGGATGCTTAGGAACTCATGCCATTTGTAGCAACATGGATGGAGCTGTAAGGGATTATGCTCAGTAAAATAAGTAAGAAGGACAAAGAAAAATAATGGATGATTTCACTTATAGGAGGAAAATAGGGAAACTTAACAAAGAGTAAGGAGGGGAAAAAAGACAAAACTAGCAGGGAAATTAAAGATCTGAAATATACAGTAGGGAAAGGTGAATGTGGGGGTTCAAACAGGGAGGGAAGAGTGCAAGGGAATATGGTGATGATTCACGATTGAGGTGGCAATGGAGATTTATGGAGAAAGGAGGAGAGGAGAAATTAAATACTATATAAAAATGAACAATGATGTAAGAAAAACAAACAAACAAACAAACTCATGACCCTTGAATAAAAAAAAAAATGAGAAGAAGAAAAGTAAAAGCAAGATTCTTTGGGTTAAAGAATATAAGGAAAAACAAGCAAACCCATACTTATCAGGTTTAGATACAACTCTCACTTTTGACAGTGACTCTGATAAAGCAGATTGACTAATTTTTCTTAATTTTTATTTAATATGGTATTTCATGTGAACACATTTTTTGTAAGTCACCACTGAAATGTTTTTCTTACTCTTATGAGATACTAAAATATGAAAGGAAAGTAATATTTCATATATTTATAAATATGGAAAAATTACATTAGGGAGGATAAATTATGAGCCTTTAGATGGTGACTGGAAGTTATTTTAGCAGGTTAAGGAAAAGTTTTCTTAATTCCATTACAGTTTTCATAGAAAAGGAGAAGTGGGGGAAAAAGGCAAATCTCCAGTTATAATTTGCTTTCTCTCAGATTTCACAACATGAAGCTTACTGTAAAGGTGAATCTAAAGAAAACTGGATAACTGGTTCCTTATATACTATCATCATGATCACATTAGGTGATTAGATTAGAATCACCTATAGGAAATGAGCAGTTAACGAAGATCTAGGGCCAGAACAAAGCTTTGTGAGTCTCAAAGGGCCCAATGCAGTGTGATGGGGCAAGATTTTGAAAAATCAACTAAAGACTTTTTTAGTATTTCCTTGGGTTGTTTGGTTCTGGCTTCTATTCAAAATCTAGGAGAGCCTGGGGGAGGTAGACCATAGAACAAGCACAGGTAAAGGAGTCAAATCTTGACTTTTGGTTTTCAAAAGCCTGGTGCCCTCAGGAAAGAGAAGAGCTGCAGGAATGAGCCACAGATGAGCAGGAATACCACAGGACTGAGGGCCAGATGACCCCTTAGAGGGGACAAGATTCAATGCAGCAGGGAATATCAGGGGGTCCTGGGGTACACTGGAACCTTTTGTTTGGAAAGTCCCTAAGAGAACTGGAGCTGGATCATCGCCCTGACCAAGTCCTGGGGTGGAGGGAATGTGATTGTAGAGCTCCAGATAGGCTTGTTGGAGTTGGATGCAAATAGGACCTGCACCTTTCCTTCTGGGTGGTGACTAGAGGAGAAACTACAACATGGAAAGGAAAGGCCTTAGATGGAATCTGTTTTCCATGGTCCAGTGTGGTAAGAAGGATTCTGATTCTCTTTTGATTGGCCCCACAGATTTTCATAACCTAGTATGGCATGGGGCAGTAAGTTAATTCCTGGGCACCAGGTTGGAACACAGGAGAAACAACTACAGAGACATAGGTAGCAGTGAACTTATGACTGATAACCAGGACTGAATAAGCCAGGAGGCATCTCAGCAGAAGCCACTGTGCACATCTAATGATTATGCCTGGGAACTCAGAGTCACCACCCACATCTGAGCTTCCTTGGTACCACCCAACCCACTACAATCTTGAAATGACTAGATTAAGTTTCTGCCACCCATTCAGTATGGACTGTCAAAATAGAAATTCAAATTGTATTGAAAAATATAGTCATATTTCTTATATAAGATTATTGTTGGGGCTGAGATTCAAGCATGATTTTTGTATAATCATGAAAAATTCCATTTGATGATGTCTGATCAAGAATAGGCACTTCTCTGTACTGTAAAGATCAGAATGCACTTAAATCAAGTAAAGACAGAGGGCTTTGCTGAAAGGATAAACAAAAATCCTTCAAAACCAGGGGCATAAAAGCTGGGTAAGAACTTGCTTGGAATGTAGAAAATAAGGGTTTTTTCTACTATATTCTAAGGGGCTACATGAACTCTTTCATCTCTCTGTGTGTGCCTTTCCCCTTTCTCTTTATTCCTGACTTCTTCTGCCACCTCATCTGGGCAGTTTGCTATGGCCCCATCACATGCCATTTCAGTACTCACCTCCTTCTGCCCGCCTACCACCGGCTGAGGAGGAGCCTTTATGTCTCTCAGGTCAGTGTCCACACAGCAAAAATCTAATTGGCTCTTTTTAGTCAGATGTTTGCCTATTTTTGGCTAGTCATTGGCTGCCTCTTGCTGAGAAGTCACAACTCACATTTAGAACAGCAAGGGCAGAGATGGCCTATCCCACAACTCCATGGGTGCTTGTCAGTAATAATCTGTGAATGACATGCTCTGGATTTGTGTAGTATATTCTCTGCATAGCAGGCCAGGACTGATCCTGGCCAAGAACTCTACTATCCTTCTATTGCATAAATAGAATAAAGTGGTGGAGCTTACTGTTGTTTGACTTGAGTGAAAGTCTTCCTGACACATGCTGAGTGGTCCTTTGAGTGCATGGAGCAGGGCAGGAAAGCTGGCCACAGCATATGTGAATGTTTACGGTGATCAGGAGGAAGTTACCTTGTCAACTTGGGTGTTTCCCTGTACTAAGTGGTTAAGAGGATGACTTTGATGTTCAACAGAACTGTGTTCAAATCCTAACTCTGCTTATAAAAAATCACATTGATAAGGTTACTTGATTTCTTTAGGTTTCTGTGTCTTCATCAGTTAAATGGGATAATTGTTTCTACTCTATAGGGATTCATATGAGTATTCAAGAATTCAGTCTAAATTAAAGAATTTAGGTCAGTGCCTGATGCTTCATGAATGCCTGACAAATGCCAGATGTCATTAAGTCTGTTATTAGTGGTAATAAAACCATATAAATGAAGCAGTTGTGAAATGTTGACCCTTTGTAAGAAAAACATTTATTTTCTATGTTCAAGGTAATTACTATGTGTTGTTAAGGGCAACATAACTAAAAATCAGGATATCAATGTACTATCAAAATGATAATTAGGATGATGAAGAAGCAGAAAAAGAAATAAACCTGTATGAAATTTTGTCTTAGGTTTGTGTGGTATAGGTATGTGTGTGTACATTATATGTGATTTCAACTTTAAAGATTTTTGTCCATATCATCTTGACCCTTTTGTGACATCTAGCAAGATGAGATTTTTTTTAAGCTACATGCTTCATAAACAAAATATATGTTTATATATGACTGTACCCAAACTGCTAATTATGGGCATCTCTTTCTATAGCTCCCTATTAATCACTCATGTCTTTGGGGTTATATAGAAAACAATTTATGTTACAAAATAAAATCCTCATTTAAAAATGTTTGCCGTGGGAGTGAGAAGGGAGGAAATCACAAACTGTTATTATTTTCCCTTAGATGGATCTAAATATTAACATTCCCTTAGCTTTAAAGATTATTTTTATGCCGCTCCTTTCTAAACAGTCAAAGTACACTAGCTCTTCTGTTGTCTCGGGTTCTGTCTAGAGCATACTCAAACAGCTAAGCAAAAAAAAAATTTTTTGAGAAAATCAATTCAACAGGTTATTTGGCATTGTATGCAGAAAATAAAAATATTTGAATAGCTTCAAACATTTTTAAAAGCATAGCATATAGTAAATTGATCAGAATGTTTAAACACAGCCTAAGTATCCCTCACAGAGTGGAGGGAGTTGTTTCTTGATCTCATTGTGATTGTGATAATTACATAACCTCCAGGAGGATAGTGGGAGCAGACTATGGAAACAGTAGTAGACATAGGAGGAAGAATTGGAAATGAAGAGGCAGAAGCTAGTAAACAACAGCATAGATATACTAGTAGTTATTGTTATAACAGTAATTCAGACACTGTTCTAGGTACTTCTTAAACAGTAAAATTTAATCTTTATAGTGACCTTTACCCATATTTCAGAAGAGAAATGGACTCTGAGCTGTGAAATAACTAGAGGAGGAACCAAGATTTGATGAACAATAGTAACAGCTGATACTGATTATATGTTATGTATTTCATAGCTATTGATATACATTACTTCACTGAGTTCTTATATCAATCCTAAGAAGTAGGCCTTCTTATGCCTAGCTAATGCAGAAGGAAACTGAAGCTCTGAAAACTGACTAATCAAATGTTAGACAAGCAATTGCAACAAGGGCTCTGAAGCCTCAACATTATTAATCTTATCTTTAATTTTGGAGTTTTCAAGCAGTGTCCTGTAGGTTCTGCTTTGACTGATTTGAGAAAGGGAAGACCTCTGAACAGACCCGTTGCCTCAAGGCAACACAGTCCCTGACAGCAGGCTCTCCTTGAGCAGCTTCTCTTGTTGACTGATCTGGAAGGCAATCTTCTGAGGGGCCCTGATAGACCTCCATAGCAGTGGGGCAAGGCAGAGGGTAAGACGAGTGAGACATCTACCCCAGATACAAAATTTAAAGGAAGACCACAAATACAGTCATTAAAATAAAATTTTCAGTGCAACTTTTTAAAATAAATGAATATTAAAAATTTAAAATAAAAATATTTTAAAGAATTGAAAGTGAATGCAAAAAATCCATACTGGAATAAAATATCAATATGTAAAATAAATACAGATCAGTATGGTCCTGGATCACATGGCTGCTAGATAGAGACCAGGCAGGAGGGTGAGCCTGATACTCATCTCCTGATGCTGCCCATGCTGTTGTCACCCTCACAGGGCTTTCTTGGACTCTTCATGACATTTTGACCCCTTTGTCTGCCTCTTCTCGCCAAGGCATACACAGGCCTCCCCCACAGAGTCAACAAGGGGAATAAACTGTGTTTACTATTTCTGTAGACATCACCAAAACAATGTTTCTTCATTCAGTACTATTTTTTTTTTAAAGTCAGCATGGCATTTTCCAATGATACACTAAGAAGTTAAAGCTTTTCCCTTCTACCTTTTTTCTCCAAAATTGAACTTAAAAGATTTGTTTAAAAAGAGACAGAAGATACCTTCCAATTTTAAATCTTTGTATTGAGCAGCATTTGGTTTCTTTCCTCTTATATAGTAGTTAAGGGTCAGTTTAAGAAAACTGATGCTGTCACATCAGCTGGGACACATACATTCTTCTTGTTGCTTCCAAAGGCACTGCAAAATTGTCCAGTCCCAGTGGCCCTGATCTTTGAGGACTCAACCCCGCAGTTATAATTTTGAATATGAATGTAACTGCTTCCCACCCCAAAAGACATTTTATTTATTATTTTAAAAATATTTTCTTTGGGCTCCTTTAATCCTAGGGGACATTTGCTTGATGAATTAGCAAATAAGTTCCTTAACCAGACTGTTGTTATAAATATCCATGGCATTAATTCAAACCATTTGCATCGGAAAGTTTGTGTGTTTGTGTGTGTGTGTGTGTGTGTGTGTGTAGGGAAAGGGGTGGCTGACTTAACCTCAACATTTGGGACATGATTTTCCCTAAAATAACCACAACATCCATCATTTTTTTTTTCCTTCTGGTGTGTCAATTTTTTAATGAGAGGCTGGGTCCCTTCAGTACCTTTGGTCTCCATAGTAACAATTCCATGTGTTTATTCTGGCTTACTGAAATAAAACACTGAGGAAAAGGTCAGTGACTCATATTTGATTGGGGGTTGCTCTAATTAGAGGATGATTATTTAAAAGTTGATCATTAGCACAAAGATATTATATGCTTAAAAAGATTCATGGTAATACCACATTTTGAATGATAAATTATAAACTTTTAGACAGTCAAATGTTTCTAAATGCTGACTGTTTCTTCACAGGTGCAGGTGTTTTCTTTCTTTTTTTTATTAAAATATTTTAAAATTTACATATACTTGCCATTAATTGTAATCCCCATCACCATCTCACCAGTGCACCATCACCTCAGTCCCTCG
>JAGFMF010011380.1:9920227-9939265 GCA_019455555.1 Galemys pyrenaicus | reverse complement strand
TGTGTTGATTTTGTATCCTGCTACTTTGCTAAACCGGCCGATTAGCTTGAGTAGATTTTCTGTAGAGCTTTTGGGGTTTTCTATGTATATTATCATATCATCTAGGTGCAGGTGTTTTCAAGATTATTATTATTTCATGCATGCAAAACCAACCTTGACTTCCTGCCATTTCCTACTTGTACCAGGATCTGAGTAATATATTAAGTACTAGATTAAAGTATCTAGAATGACTAATGGAGATACAGGAGTCTATTTGTACCTATGGTATACGTATCTGAGATGAGCTAAAAATCATTACAAGTCTTTCTTAGATGGCTACTGGGTGGCCAGGATAGTTGGGAATTTGCTTGAATCCCAGACTTTCCATCTTCCTTGTCAATTCAAGCTCTGTTTTGGATCTATGGATAGGGAGAAGGGGGTCAGTCTTGATTTATGATTGTTGTCTTGGATTGCTATTGTTTGATTTAGAAAGTATTATGCTTCCCTTTCCTCTTCTGTACAGTAGGAACAACAACAGAATCTGTATCATAAGGGTTTGAGTGGATTAAATGCAATTATACATAGTGCTTAACAGAGTGCAGTCTCCAAGTTAATACCTAATAAGTGTTGGCTGTTAGGATTACCTTTTTTAACCTTTATTATTGGATCAATACTTTGGCTTTTGGATTGAGGGCCTTTAACCTCTAGGTAATTGTTCAAACCTAAGATAACAATGAGTGGTAAGTAAAATTTTTGCTTAAAAAGGCAAGAAGTCTGTTCAAGTATGGAGTCTGACTCATGAAGCATAGCTTTCTCATGTCTGAGAACCATACGATACTTTGTCTTGGGCCAGGATCACTTGGTCCTGCTTCCA
Organism: Galemys pyrenaicus; assembly: GCA_019455555.1. Classification (NCBI taxonomy): domain Eukaryota; kingdom Metazoa; phylum Chordata; class Mammalia; order Eulipotyphla; family Talpidae; genus Galemys; species Galemys pyrenaicus. The sequence goes on along the minus strand of JAGFMF010011380.1, from coordinate 9,938,412 downwards.
GGACTAAGAGCAATGCTCATTCTCCAAGAGGTTGAGTCTACATCAAAGTTTACAAGATAAAGACATGAGAAATCTTAAAAAGTCAATCTACTAGAGAGTAGAAACAGTGGTTGCCAGAGGCTGGGGATAGGAGAGATGTGGAGATGGTGGTCAAAAAGTACAAACTTTCAACCATAAGATATGTAAGTTCTGGAGAACTGATACGGCAACATGGTGACTATAGTAATAATAATAAATGTGTACTTGAAATTTGTTAAAAGAGTAAATCTTTAGTGTTCTCACCTTATACACACACACACACAATGACACAAAAGTAACTGTGAGGTGATGGCTTTATCTATTAACTTGACTGTAGTAATTATTTCACAATATGTGTGGATATATCCACACACACACACACATATATTAAGTCATCACATTTATATGCTAAAGATATATATTATATATTAATATATAGTAATTATATATGGTAATAATTATTATACATAACTATATATCATGTATAATATATCATTTTTTACATGTATTATATATAATGATATATAATATATACTTATTATATAATATTATATATATAATTTTATTTTCAAACTATCACTCCAGATAGAAAAAAAATAACTGGCAAAACTGGAAGTCAGCTGCATTCCGGTGACACCTTATCAGTGACCTAACTTTGTAAGATTTCATGAGATACGTTGAGACCAGTGTGGACACATGCTGGGTGGGCTTGCATAGAAGTTACAGAGAAAATTTGTTTCTTTTCGATAGAATTTTGAATATCTGCAGGAGGCATTTTTCTAATTACTCTTGAGAAACCATCCCTTTGAAGACTCTCAGTAAACTCTGGACTCTAGAAGCCAGAACTTCACCCATTTACTTAACTAACAACTATTTATACCTATGATGTGTCAAGCATGTGGCTGGGTCTGCTGTGAACGTGGATGGCGTTATACTTCTCTCTTGGAGCTTATATTCTAAGTCAGATATATGGTAAGAAGGGAGGGAAAACCATATTCTAAGGGGTATTTCTGGGAGAACCTTGATGTCTTTCTATTGTTCCGAAAGAAGATTGTGCCTTCTATAGCTAATAAGATGGGGATAATGTTCTGGTTGCTTCTTCTGTGATAAAGATCATGAGATTCTTCCCCTTAATTGTTGATATCTACTTGTTTTTTTCTCCTTGGTTGTGCATTTGGACTGAATAAAGTGATCACTATTGCTGTTCTTATTTTAGTTGTGAATAATGTTGCTAGGGCCCTACATATCTGTTAAATGCTATAATTACTATTTTTAATCCCCATTGTCAGAAAACACAGCTCTTCAAAATGACTTACTCACAGACTACTTTTTTCTTTTTTTTTTTTTTCACAAAGTGTCACATGGGTCTAGTGTTTACCAGACCACATTTTGGGAAACAGTGTTTCAGAAAATGCAGTTGGGATGGTCCTAGGTTTTGCATTTCTGAAAAATAGCATGTCTTTGATGTAAAATACTCCAGATAAGGTATATATACTTATTGGCTCTCCTAGGTTTTTTAATCCCTGGCTTAGGTCACTATTTTTAGCTCATCCTCTAGGTCTCAGGCATCTGCTTATGATTCCTGGAAACTGTTATTGCAGAGAAAACTAAAAATAGCCCCCAAGCAAAGCAAAACAAAACAAAACAGGTATTTGATGGCAAACATTTAAGTAGATTCTATCTTAAAGGTTAATACAAAATAGCATAAACCAGGCTTGCTTATAAAGTTTACAAAAAAAAGTAAAATTTCCTGGCAATATATAAAAATATGCTGTTTCTTTTTCATCCTTTAGACCACTGTAGTTCTTAAAAGATTTTTAAATTTAAAGCAACCATGCAGTTCTTTGCTTAAAATATTTAAAAGTATTATAGGTATAAGGGGAATTCACTTGCATATCATTGAGCTCTCATATCCATCACTAGAGAGTACAGTAGCCTAAGTCCAGTTTATTGCTCTGTAGCCTGAACAGAATCTAACTCACTATTGCTTAACTAAATGGAATCCGGGCATTAATCATCTGATGCCAAGTTTGAGTCATAGAACCCGGGTAGTAGGTCTGAAGAAAAACTGTGATGCTCTAGAAAAAGACTGACCATAAATATGCTGAAGGATGATAGTCTTATTATTAGGGAAACCTTACCTGTCTCCTGCCTTCCTTAAGTTCAAAATAACACTACTCATCTGACAACTTACTGATTAAAAAGTCAGCCATTAAATTTTAGAATCTCACCTCATGAGTCTCAAAGGAGAAGCTTCTTTACAACTCAAAACAACCAACCCCAATTTCAAAAGAGAATCTTGTGATTGAGAGTTCATTTGCTACATTCTAGCTCTGTAATTCCCCATTGTTCATTTACTCCTCATTTAGGTCCTTCCTCAAAGCAAACTCCTTTCCTCACATTTGTTGACTCTCTAAATATTGGGCTCTTCCTTCAAATATAAAGTAGTTCTTAAACATTTATATATGAATAAGCTATAAAAATGCAAATATAATCTCTGGGGTAATCAAAAGATGAATAGTAGAAGAATATATAACTAAAAGAGCAATGCTATTTACTAATTGGTAATACTAATAAACATATTTGGAAAGCACTTTATAATGTCCTTGATACTTTTGCCAAACGTCAGTGTTTCCCTAGTCTTGCGTCCATGGATCATTCATTATTCAAGTGCCTGTTGGGTTTTTTTTTAAAGATTTATTTTATTTATGTATGTATGCAAGAACTGGGGTCTAGGCCAGAGGTGCGGACCCAACCTGTTGGCTTTTAAAACCTAATATCATAAATTTCCTCCTCATCTTCTCCTCTTCTTTAATTACAGGAAAGCTCATTTAATAAACACATTTTAGTAATTATCTTTCCTACCTCTAGCCTATTCCTACTCAATCCTTTCTTATCCATAATTTCTGTGTATTTGTTGTCTCATTTCATTCAGCTGTCATAAAACATTTAGTGCTGCAAGGAATCGGTCATTGTGTTAGGTACTCTCTTACTTGATCTTGAGCTTTCATGTAATTCTGAAACATAGATATTATATAGATGAAGACAGTGAAATAATTTTTCTGAACTTTCACACTGGCATGTGTAGTTCCAGGATTTGAACCCTCCTCTTTTTTTTTTTTTTTGGTGGGTTTCTCCTGACTGAAGAGGAATTTTCTGGTGATACTGCCAACTCTGCCCTAGATCAATAACTATGAAAGTTCACAAGTCACCTAGAGGAAAGGAGGAGGGAAGAAAGGACAAACACCCAGCTTTACGAACTAGTAGAAGTTGAAAATAACCTTAGAATGTCTGATGTGGAAAACCTGTTTATGATAACACAGCAAATGAAGTGACTTCACTTTTGATCTTGCTGAATTTGTGAATAAAGTAAAACGAACATCTATTCTTCCTGACTGGAACTATGATATGGTGAAGACTCTGAGAAGGATAAATCTACTGTGGCTATTAAGTGATTTCTGCAGCTTTTGTTAGATTCCAAGTACATACAAGTCACCAGCAGTCTTGTTAAAACATGTATCTGAGGACTTGTGATCCTATGCCTCTGAATTTTGTACAAATTACTTCAATAAAAAAAAGAAAATATAAAAAATTAAATATAAAAACATTCTGAATTTGTAGGTCTGGTTTAGGCCTAACAGCCTGAACTTCTGACAAGACCCCAGGTGTTACCCTGGACTACACTTTGAGTGTTGAAGATGTAATGTGTCTGGGGAATAATTGTGCCCTCGCACAGCCTGTGGGGTGCTATTTCTGGCTGACAGCTGTTGTCTGAGGGTAACTGGATATAGATTTAGGTTAGTTGGAATTAAAGCCAATTCTACCACTTTCTAGATTTACATAAGCCACTTAATCTTTTCAAGCCTTTCCTCTTGAATGAGAGCAATAGTGACTACCTTATTGAGAAATTTAATGAAGTAATCCTACGTGAAAGTGCTTTGCAAACTATCAAGTATTAAATTATAATCTTGCTTAGTCTGTGCACTCACCTGTCATTGAATTGATAGAAGTCTGCCATTGAACCTGGGATTTGAAATTAATTCCTAAGTTTGAGAACAAGGGATGAAGGATCTCTGAAATAAGGTAGGAAAAGGAAAAAAGGGGATGAACTTGATTAAGTGCCAGTATGAGCAGAGAAGTGGGTATATTCACAAGAAGGAAGGCAATTGTGGAAACAAATAAGCATTTTCAGTAAGCATGGAACAGGACAGAATATGTGTTCACTAGTGTGTATTTTTTAAGCATGAAGTAGGGTGACTAGCTGAGTAAGAGTAGCAAAGTATATGGTAGAATTCCTTTATTCCTGAAAATTATATTACACGTTTTCATTTCCAGTAACAAAGACAAACCAGATAACCTGAGATGCTCATGATAAAATGACTTGAAATGCTAGACAAAAACATAACAAACATCCTTTAAATGCATGCTCGTGTTCTCAAGAAAGAAGAAGGAATACCTAAAGTTATAAATAAAGAGGAATTTGAAAATGAGAGCATGCAGCAAAGAAGGGGATGGGAGGGGATAGAACACAAGGAATGGTGATAAGGTGACAGGGAAACTAAGGAGATTACAGTGATGTAAGAAAAAAAAGAATTATAAAAATGATTAATAAAAAGAAGAAAATTAGTGGACTGACAATTGTTTCACTTACCTTTTATAAACATGTTTGGGGAGTTTTGAGTTTCATGACCTGGGAGGGACTTAAAGAAGGTGATCCAGTAGGAACTGAAATACTTTCCTACACATACCTAAGCTGAGACCCTCAAATTTCTGTTCCCAACTCCTGAATTGCTCTGACCCTCATTTTTCTTTTACGTATTCTGCAATTTGTTCAATTATTTATTCAGTGACTTTTATATGGACACTGTTCTGCCTCGTCTGTGAAGATGGTATTGTCATTCTTATGTCACGCTGAATGATGATTCAGTGTAGACATGCATAACAAAGTGTTCAAAGACTGTTGATTTCCATACAAACATGTTGTTATGATCCTTATAAGAGTCAAGTGCTAGTCTTATCCCTACCACCCAGTGGTTAGCCTTATGGCTCATCCTTTCACTCTGTGTTCCTCATTTCTAAATACTGTAGCAAGAGTTCAGGATATCAGGCACAGTCCTCCCCTCCCCCTTCAGTCCCAGGAAATCATTATTTTGAATCTCCTTGGGTCCCTGAGGACATCATACAAAACCCAGGAGAGTGGACTTTACTCTGAGGCTGACTTCTGGTCTCTAAGTCATCTGGTGTTTCATTCTCTCAGGAGAGAATGCTACTCCTGAGGTAGTATTTAAAATCCATGAATAGCACTATGCATAAAACTATGGCCAGAATGAAGACACAAGACAGACCAAAGGGTGGGAGATGAGTGAACTCTATGAGTTGGAGTGTTTGTATGGTCATCCCTATGCAAGGGTTAAGAATCACCAGATTAATACTTTTCTGGAGAAAGACATAACACAGTGGAACACTCCTCTCCCATTACTGAAAGCCTAACAATGCTAGATAAAGTCCAGAGCTTACAGTTCTGGGTGCTGTGGGGCTGCTGGCTCGGATCCCTTGTACCTACTTTGAGACAGAGTGAAGAAATGGGAACCTTGGGGAACTTCTCATTGAAACTCCCAAGAGGGATGGAGTTTCTCCCATAGAAACTTTGCTGTTGTATTCTTAAAACTGCAAACAGAAATTCTAGTTTTTGAGTAATTTAAGCAGTAACTATAGGTTTTCTGAGAGCTGCACAGAAGGGCAACTTTTCCATAATTAAAAATTTAAGAGCAACTATTTGTTGGCACAAGCAGTAAAAAAGACAGATCCTGCCTTTTATTCCTGGCAGGGTGAAAAGCCAGGGGCCACAGTGTGGTTGGAGTATATTGGTTTATAACCTATTTGCAATGCTTGGGTAAATTGAACTAGTTGATAGGCTCAGTGGGAATTTGGGTGATGGTGGAGCCATTATTAAAAATTATTTACTGTCTGGTCAAGATGATGTGTCTTGTTATATATTTGTTCATATATATATGATGTTATATATTTGTTCATTTCTGCATGTTCCCTTTAGATATGAGGTACTTTAAAGGTTTATAGGAAAGTTCATTTCATTTTTAATATCTGCATCCCTTTCTCAGCATTCCACACTCCCACCCCCCAACCAATGTTCTTGTTTGATACTGAGCTGTTACCTTGGGTGCATCTTGGCTTGCCCGTAAGCATCTCCTGCTGTCACCTGCTGTTGAATCCTGGCCTGTTGTCTTTGGAGCCATGTGATCCAGGCCCTCAGTAGTAGGAAGATGCCATTTTGGGAGCATAGTCTTTTGTTTGGAATACACACTCCAGGTCTTCAGTGGCAGGAAGATGCTATATAAACCCTTTTGTTCAAAATATGTGTTCTGGGTCTTCTGTGGTGGGAAGACACCATCTTGGACTCCATTTTGGTTAGGACTTTCTGAACACTGAACACTATTTGGGGTGCTATAATCAGCTACGTGTGGTCTTAGTGACTCTTTGTTAAAAAAAGAGTTTGTTAAAAAAAATCCCATTATTTTTGTTCACTGAACTTGAGTGATCTTGCACTTGTACATGGATGAAGAACTCAGACAGTGACTAGTAAACTATTTGGACACTGTCCTCAACTAGTTTTAGTGCCCCTTATTGCCTGGTAACATTAACACATAGACTGTGGTACTGAGGGTTCATGAACTTGCATGGTCCAAAGGGATCTGGTCATCTGTGAACACAAAGACAAAGCATACTCATAATGTGAAAGAATTTTGATAGGATTAATATGCATAGAGAAAGAATAGAAGAGAGAACAATAGTTTCCCAGTAAGATACCCAGTTGTCCATACCTTCATGGGTAAATGACCAGACAAACAGGGTTTACCTCAAATGGGGCTGCTGAGGCCTGAAATATTGCCACAAATCTAAGACACTTTCTGGGGGAAAGAAAAAGAGGGTATGAAAGAGGGCAGTCAAATATTGGGCCAAAATAGCAAAATCAAAGTACAAATAATGGTAACAGTTGCCATTGTCATGCTTTCTACCTATTTGTTACCCACATGTCTCTTCCAAGTGTCTCTACATGTCTTTCTACAAATCCCCTAAGTCCCTGGTGCAATCCAAAGCTGAGAAGATGTGTGTCCTTCTCCACATATCTCTCTTCTGTGTCTTCCCTGTGTCTCTTTTTCTGCTTTCCATGTTATATAGCTTCCCCTGGCCACTCAGCTCTGCCCCTTATTAGGTGAGGCAGGGAACATGGAATCTTCTTTTTTTTTCCTTCTTTTTCCTTTACTTATATATATTTGACATCAATTCTGGTCCCCATTTCCCACCACCAGTCCTTTGTGCTCTATCTGCCCTCATCCCATCCCCTCTCCACCCCCACACAAAGTGTTTCTGATTTGTCCTTGTCTTTTTGTTTTTGGTGTGTTGTGTTTTTGTTTTTTTTTCATTGTTATTATTCTTTTCCTTGGTCCTTTATTTGGTTCCCTCATATTCCTCCTAGGAGTGAAATCATCTGGTGTTTTTCTTTTGCCTTCTGACTTACTTTGTTTAATCCCCTCTAGCTACATCCATATTTCTACAAATGACTCTAGTTTATCTTTATTGATTGCTGAATAGTGTTCCATTGTTTATATGTACCACATCTTCTTGAGCCAGTCATCTGTTTTTCAGCATTTAGGTTGTTTCCAGATCTTGCATATTGTAAATAGTGCTGCAATAAACATAGTAGGTATTCTTTTGAATCAGTGTTTTTGTGTCTTTTGGGTATATTCCTAGGAGAGGGATGCTGGATCATATGGGAGTTCCATTTTTAGTAGTTTGAGGAACTGCCACACCATTTTCCATAGTGGTTGGGCCAGTTCGCATTGCCACCAGCAGTGTAGTAGAGTTCCTTTTTCTCCACATCCTCGCCAACATTTGTTGTTGCTAAATTTTTTATGTCTGCCATTCTCACTGGTGTGAGGTGGTATCTCATAGTGGTTTTGATTTACAAGAGACAGTGAGCATTTTTTCATGTCTGTTGGCCATGCGCATTTCCTCTTTGGAAAAGTGTTTTCTTAGCTCTTCTGCTCATTTTTCACTGGATTGCTTACTTTGTTTTGGTTTAGTCTGGTCAGCTCTTTGTAGATCTTTACAATAAGTCCCTTGTCAGTAGTGTGTGCAAAGATTTTCTCCAAGTCAGTGGGGTGTTGCTTTGTTTTGGTTAGTGTATCCTTTGCTGTACAAAAGCTGTTAAGTTTGATGTAGTCCCAACTGCTTATCTTTTCCTTCACTATCTTTGCTTTGAGTGCTGTGTCTTTAAAGATGTTACTGAGGTATATGACATGTAGAGTTTTGCCTACTTTTTCTTCTATATATTTTATGGTTTCAGGCCTTATGTCTAATTCCTTGATCCATTTTGAGTTGGTTTTGTGCACGGTGAAAGGTAGTATTCTAGTTTCATTCTTTCGCATGCAGCAGTTCAGTTTGTCCAGCACCATTTATTGAACAAGCTTTGTTTCATTGCATATTCTTTGCTCCTTTGTCAAAGATTAGTTGTTCATAGGTTTGTGGGTTTATTTATGGGCTTTCCACTCAATTCCATTGGTCTGTGTGTCTGTTTTTGTTCCAATACCATGCAGCTTTTATTATTGTGGCTTTATAGTATAGTTTGAAGTCTAGAAGTGTGATACCTCCATTCCCCCTTTTTTTTTTAGTCAGGAGAGCTTTGGGTATTCGATGTTTTTTGTGTCTCCATATGAATTTCATTAATATTTGTTCTAGTTCTTTGAAGAATGTCATTGAAATTTTTATTGGACTAGCATTGAATCTGTAGATTGCTTTTGGTAGGATGGCCATTGTGATGATGTTAATTCTTCCAATCCATGAGCAAGGGATGTCTTTCCATTTCTTTGTGTCTTCTTCTTTTCCTTTTAGCAATGTTTTATAATTTTCTTTGTAGAGGTCCTTCACCTCTTTTGTTAGGTTAATTCCCAAGCATTTTATTCTTTTTGTTTCAATTATAAAAGGGATGGTTTTCTTGATTTCTTCTTCTTCAGAGTGGTTGTTGGTATATAGGAAGGCTACTGATTTTTGTGTGTTGATTTTGTATCCCACTAGTTTGCTAAACTGGCTGAGTAGTTTGATTAGATTTTCTGTAGAGTTTTTGGGATTCTCTGTATATTAGCATATCATCTGCAAACAGTGATAGTTTTACTTCTTCTTTCACTATTTGTATTCCTTGTATGTCTTTTTCTTGTCTTATTGCTCTGGCTAGGACTTCCAGTATTATATGAAGAGCAGTGGTGAGAGTAGGCATCCTTGTCTTGTTCTAGATCTTAAGGGAAAGGTTTTTAACTTTTCAACATTGAGACTAATATTGGCTATGGGCTTGTCATATATGGTCTTTATTATATTAAGGTATAGTCCTTCTTTCCTGAGGATTTTGACAGCCTTAATCATAAATGGGTGTTGAACTTTGTTGAATGCTTTCTCAGCATCTATTGATATGATCATGTGGTTTTTTATTCTTCTTTTTGTTGATATGATGGATTACATTTATTGATTTTCGGAGGTTGAACCATCCTTATGTTCCTGGAATAAATCCTACTTTGTTATGGTGGATTATCTTGTTGATTCATCGGTGGATTTGTTGGCTAAGATTTTATTGAGGATTTTTGCAATGGTGTTCATTAGCGAGATTGGTCTATAGTTTTCTTTTTTTGTGTTGTCCTTGTTTGGTTTTGGTATTAGTGTAATGTTATCTTCATAAAATGTGCTTGGTAGTATTCCTTCTTTTTTATTTTTTTAAAGAGTCTGTGTAGGGTGGGTACTAGTTCATTTCCGAATGTTTGGTAGAATTCATTTGTAAAGACATCTGGCCCTGGACTTTTATTTTTGGGGCAGGTTTTGATTACTATTTCAATTTCACTCCCTGTAATTAGACTGTATAGGTGTTCTATATCTTCTTTATCTAACTTTGGGTGACTGTAAAGTTGTAGAAATTTGTCTATCTCTTCTAGGTTGTTGAACTTGTTTGAATATAGCTTTTCATAGTAGTCTCTGATTATTCTTTTGACTTCTGCTGTGTCTGTTGTGATTTGTCCTCTTTCATTTGATATCCTATTTATTTGTGTATTCTCCCATTTTTTCTTTGTCAGCCTGGCTAGGGATTTATCTATTTTGTTTATTTTTTTTGAAGAACTAGCTTTTGGTTTCATTGACCTTTTGGATCATATTCTTAACTTCTATTTCTGCTTTGATTTTTGTTATTTCCTTTCTTCTTCTGAATTTTGGGGTTTTTTTTGTTGTTCTTTTTCCAGTTCTTTAAGGTGTGAGATTAGGCTGTTTGTTTGTGTTCTTTCTTATTTCTTGATCTGTACCTGTATTGCTATATATTTTCCTCTTATAACTTTCTTTTCTGTATCCCAGATAGTCTGGAGCTTGTGTCCTCATTATCATTCATCTCAAGGTGTTTTTTAATTTCTTCTTTGATCTCCTCGTTGATCCAATGATCTTCCAATAGTGTGGATTTCAATCTCCATGTGTTTGGAGAGTTCTTGTTTTCTTTTCATGGTTTATTTCTAGCTTGATGCCTTTATGGTCAGAGAAGATAGTGGTATGATTTTAATCTTAGTGTATCTGCTGATGTTTTTCTTGTGTCCCAGTATGTGGTCAATCCTGGAGAATGATCCATTTGTACTTGAGAAAAATGTGTACTCGGAGTTTTGGGGGTATAGTGTTCTATAGATGTCTGTTAAGCCCATAAGGTCTAGATCATTGTTTAGAGCTTAGTATCTTTGCTTATTTTTTGTCTCATTGATCTATCCATTGGTGAGAGTGGTGTGTTGAAATCTCCTACTACATATATATTTTCTCTAATGTCTGTTTTCAAAGATGTTATTAGTTGTCTGATATATTAGTGCTTCTTCATTTGGTGAGGAACCTTTTTTATGTTGATGCCTCTATTATGTTAGAGATGTTCTCTACAAACTCAAAACACTTAGAAAGTAGTAAAATTATCAGTTGTAAAGTATAAGTCTGGATTGACAGTGTAAAAATAGTTCTTTAACCATTGATTCTATTAATCACTAGTTCAATGTTCAATGCAAACATAGATTGAATTAATACTTGTCATGAAAAGACAAAGACTCTGTCCTCTTTTCCTTCCTTCTTTCCTTGCTTTGTTCATTTATCATATCTTTGTTCAGTACCTCCCATATGTCCAGCATAACAGTGTTGGCAGTGTATTAGTGAAGACAATAAAATGTTGTCCTCATAGAGTACAATTCCAGTCATACAGAAAAACAGCTCAAGAAATAAAAATGGCATGTCATGATAATACATTTGGAAAAAAGCAAAGCAGAGAAAAGAGATCGAGTTATTTTTGTAGAGAGATGAGGAAGAACTATCTAAGGAGATAATGTATGGTCAGAGTCCAGAATCAAGTGAAGGAATCCCACAGGGATATCAGGGGTACTACCTTGGTAGTCATAAACCAGGATTGCTCAAGGAAAGGAAAGGCCTATGGTTACCCTATAGGACATAATGAATATTTTAGATTTCATTCTAAATGTGAAGAAAACACATAAAGGTTAGAAATATTTTTTTAAAACTTCACTCTGGCTGCTATGTGGAAGGTAAACTATAAGAGGGTAAAAATGGAAACAGAGACCAGTTAGGAAACAATACAAAAGTCCAGATGGGAGATGACAGCTCATCTTTGAAAAAGTCAAGGTACAAAGAAAATCATCCCATACCCCTCTACGTTCTTCTAGGCTGGTAAATTATCAAACAAGCATCAGATAGATTGATAGGAGAAAAATTTAAAAAAAATTAATAATAATAATGTATATGCCTCCTGTATACATGGGAGAGACCCAGCATCACTGAGTAACTCACCCACATGGCTTTAAATACCATCTTAAAAATTGGGTTGTCAGAAAAGTCATGATGTATTTTTTTATGTTTTCTATGCAAAAATACATCATGACTTTTTTGACAACCCAACAGGTTAGCTGAGACAGGGGAAAGTGAGGGAAGAAAGGGGAAGTTTAGCTATGGAGTTTATGGGTGAAAGCACAGTAGATAAAAGTATTCAGATTTAAGTTCTACCTTCTTCATTAAAAAAGCATCAGGAGATTATGTCTCCTTGGAAAGGCCCTTACAGAGAGAAGTTTATATATAAATATCAAAAGCAACTTCTACTCAGCTTTCAGAGCTCCTTCCTGAAATTTAACTTTTGATAAAAAGATATATTTTGGGTTGGCAGATTTTTGCTCTCCTACAATAAGGTTGGCTTATCTCATTTCATTTGACTACATACTGAACTCATCCTGAGTGCTCAAACTTCCTGTTCTTTCCTGAAGCAGAATCATTTGCTGTCAGTATTACAGAAACTGAGAAGGATCACTGATGCCATTATCTCCCTTCCAAGGGTGCTGGGCTGGTAGATGTAGGCAGATGCTCACAGAAATATTTCACTGCCCTCCTTTTGCCCTCATATTGAGCCTGGAGGTTTCCCTCTTCTTGTTCTTCATATTTCATAGTCTTTTGGTTTCAGAACTGAATGTCCTTTTCTCCTTTTCACTTTCCCTCTGTAATAAAAAATTTCCATTAGTTTTCCAAAGTAATTTTAAGAATGCACCAATTGCATCCATTAGCAGTCCCATCAGGAACATTCTGCATTTTGTTGGAGTTGATCCAAAAATTATGATGTATGAATTTGGAATTGTATTTCAGTAGTCCTTGGAAAAGTTTTATTAGGTACATGGTGGAACTGGGAAAACATGTTGGAACTTGTAGGTTATGTAACTCTAATAGCTTTATTGCTAGAATGCTTAGGACTCTTACCCATGATTTAATTTCTCTTGAAAGTAGGTTTCATGCATCTGGTTGCTTTACTTTTCAGAAAGTAGGGGCACATTAATATATCATCTTTTCCATGATTAGAAAAGAAACCTGAGAATGCTTTCCTAACAAAAGTGTAGACACAGTTTCCTCCAACTTTGTTTCCTCCAACACTGTTCTTTCAAGTTATGAAATGTTAGAAAATAGCCACACAAGTTTCTATGTCTGATCCAATCTTTTGAATATCTATTTGACAATATAAATTTTTTGTTAGTGTGAGAAAAATTCATCTTGTCCCCTCTTTCCTTTTCTTACCCATAAACTCAAATATATAGTAAATGTTAATTAATTTGGAATGAGCAATGGATGGGCCATTTGGGTCCATGTAATTAATCAATAGAAGAAGAAAACAATTTGTTTTAAAGTAAGATGTCAAATGTCACATTTCTTTTAAGTTAATGATCTGGAACCTGCTTACGTATTCCAAATACTCATCCACTCTGCTATACTTTGCAAAGTTTAAAAGTTATGCAAAATTGCATTGTCATTGTGGAAAAATTAGAAAACACAGAGAAACAGAAAAAATAACAAATCTTGGAAAAAACCCTCATTCAGAGATAGCACTGTTAACACTTTTATTCATCCTTTCCAGATATTTTCCTACACAAATATTATTGCAAATAGCTTTTCAAAGATGGTTACTGTTCTACAACTTAATTTTACCTTTAAAATTATATTGTGTTTTGTTATTGTCTTTATATGAAATGAATATAGATTTGCATTATCATTTCAGAACTTGCATTGTTTTTCCTCTTGTGAGTTGGACTACCATTTGATTGAACAACACTTCCTGTGTTGCCCCCCATTTTAATAGATTTATTGAACACTAATTATAATGCAAAGCTAGGCATGAGTACTCTACATATTTTTTTTTCATCTATTTAACTTGCTTAGGGTTTTTTGATACTACTATTGTTTACATTTTGATACTATTATTGTATACATTTCTGTACATTTGTGCAGTGGTTATTTAAAAGCCTTTCTTAAATATTGTCAAGATATTCAGGAAATTTCTAACAATTTACACTCAGAAAGCATTGAAAATATTTAATTCTTCATATTTATACCAGCAGCTATCATCAATTTTAAAAATCTTTTCTAATATTCTAGGGGAAAATGTTATCTTATTATTTTTAACATGGATTTCTTTGATCAATAGAAAAGGAAAATATTTTTCTCTTGGTGTATTTTCTTTTTCCTTAAAAAATTTCTAAGCTAATATGTAGTCAAATAATAAATATCTTTATTATAAGTACCTACCTACATATACATAATTTTATCAAATGCATGCTTCTAAAATCATGAAGTACACTTTTTATTGCATGCTCCTCTTTTTTGTTTGTTTCACGTTCCTCTTTCCTTTCACATTACCCTTTCTGTCTCTCATAATCTTTAAACCAGCATCAAATGTATCTTTTCTGTATTTCTTTTTCTAATATAGTTCTTATATAACATATTTATATACACATAAAATAAACATGTGCAAGTATTGTTTTATGCAGTGTTTTATAGGAGATCACATATTACATGCCTGCCTGCTTCTTGCTTTTCTCATTCAACAATATCTCATTTGAGAATCCTCCAATCTGGGATAAGTGCGCCACTTCATTATTTGTAATGACAGGAATTATTAAAAAGTCATTTTTAAAAAGATTGCCTTTGTTTCTAGTGTTTTTTTCCCTGTTATCACGTCTTACAATGTTACAAGCAATACTTTTTTGTTGAACATACATTTTTATATGTAAATGCTTCTATTTATGTGGAATACCCAGGAATTTTATTACAGAGTAGGTCTAAGTGTAATTTTGTATTTTAATTACAATAAATACTACTTTCCCCAAAGGGGGTAGCACTTCACCTTTCCACCAGCAATATGTGAGAGTATGCTTTTCATTATACTCTAGCCAGCCAGGAATGATGTAGATCTTTTGAATTTTTGTGAGTCTAATGCATACAAAATCATGTTGTGTAGTAACTTGTTTATTCATGGTTACTACTTGTGATTTTATACATCTTTTCATTGTTTCTCACTGGATTTATTTCTTTACGAGTTGCCATTGCCCATTATTTTCATCGGGTTGTCTCTTGTCTATTTGCAAAAGCTATCGTCTTGTTACAAAATTTTTTCTCCACATCTATCATTTGACCATTATCTCTGCTTTTGTCATTTGTTTTGTATAGCTTTGCCATACAAAGGCTTTTAATTTTTATTTAGTCAAAATTTATCTAGCCTTAATTTCTGTTTCTAGTCATAGTTAAGAAGTGTGCCATCATGGAGACCCCACTTCCCATATCTTTTTAATTTATTTTTAATTC
Organism: Galemys pyrenaicus; assembly: GCA_019455555.1. NCBI lineage: Eukaryota > Metazoa > Chordata > Mammalia > Eulipotyphla > Talpidae > Galemys > Galemys pyrenaicus. The sequence goes on along the minus strand of JAGFMF010011380.1, from coordinate 9,923,196 downwards.
CCATATTTTTCTTGGTTATCTATGTTTTCACACACAATTAGACAATATGTCACCCAATTAAAAAATGATTGGGATACCTATTTAACTTGTATTATATTTTTACATGAATTTTTTGAGCATTGACATTTTTATATATATTTTTCCTTTCCAAGAACCTGGAATGACTTTTCATATTTGTCAGTACATTCTCCTAATTGCCAAAGAATATTTGCTACTTAAAAAAGGATGCTTATTTTTAATCAGAAATTAGAAAAGACCATTTTACTAATTTGAAAAATTTTCCACTATAATTTCTTGAATTTTATTTGTATGTAAGTATATAGGCATATAATTAATGAGGTAGTTTTTTTCACTTTTCTAATGTTTTTGGCTGTTATTTTCTTTTAGTAGTATTATAATATCAATGATAACATCACAAATAGTAACTAGGTTATCTTTATCTAATTCTGATTTTAGAATTTGTTGCTAGTTTTTGAAAATTAATTTGGAAAATTAATAGTTTTTTGTAGTATTATTTTAAAATAGAACTTCCTATTGATAAAACATGTTTTTATCTTTTACTTTTTTTTTAATGTGGTTATATTCACTTTGTAATATCAGGCACTCTATAATCCCTCAAATAAACCCTACTTAGTATTTTGATAAATTCTCTTTACTAATATTTTACTTAGATTTTTTTAAATTAACATATTATATATAAGTTTCAGGTGTGCATGTCAAACTGATACTGGGTGAAACTAAGGGGTGTCAAGGGCCTTAAGATATTAACAGGGAAAACCTATGTTGCCTATTCTAAGAATGTACACCACCCACTCACAAAGGAAATAAATCACACTCTAGTGTTTACAACAATTTTTAATAGATAGAGGAGTGGGGAAGAGAAGGATTTCAAATAACAAAATGATTTACAGTTTTCTGTTTTGCTTTTGTTTTTATCAAGTTTGGGCATAGAAATTATGTTTATCACTGGGGAGTTTTACATATTTTCCTGTGGATTATATTTTCTAAAAAATATGGAATTTCCTTTAAAAGATTATAAATCTCAGCTATGAAGACATCTGGTCTTGTCTCTTTAAATAGTAGTTTCTTGACCATCTATGACTTATTGGTATTTGATTTATTAAAAATTGTCTTCTTATTATGTTGTTTTTATAACTGGTATTCTGTGAAGAAATAAATCCTCTGGATTGTCACATCTGTTGGCATTGAGTTGCATTTAGTATTCTTATGTTATTGTTTAATCTCTTCTGAGTCAATGGTTATGTTGGAGAAACTGGACAACCATGTACAAAAGAATGATACTAAGCCATTTTCTAATACCATACACAGAAATTAATTCAAAATGGATTAAAGACTGGAACATGAATATAGGACTAAAAACTGTAAAATACATAGAAGAAAACACAGGAAATTGACTCCTTGACATCAGTCTTAGAGATTTCATTGGGGATTCTACTCCAGTGATAAGGGAAACAAAAGCAGAAGTAAACAAAAGGGATTGGACTGCATTAAACAATAAAGCTTTTGCACAGTAAAAGAACTTACTACCAAATGAAAAGACATCATACAGTTTGGGGAAGATGTTTGCAAATCATATTTCTAACAAGGGGTTAATATTCAAAATTTATAAAAAGCTCATAAAACTCGATGACAAAACAACTTGATTGAAAAATGGGAAGATTGGGGCCTCCCTGGTGGTATAGCAGATTGAGCACCGCACTGTGAGGCATCCAAGGAACAGCAGTGTGAGTTCAACCCCTGGCCAGGGAGGGGACCCACATGGCACAGCAGACCTATCCTGCTTTGTCCGCTGCTCCCCTCAGCAGTGTATTTCAGTTGATATGCTCCCCACTCTGTTTCTGGTGGATCCTCTCACCGCCTGCACCTCTGGTCTGTACCCCAGTGCTTGTACACATATATAAAATAAATCTTAAAAAGAAAGAAGAAAAATGTGGTTCCATTGCTCTGTGATGCTTTTACTTTCCAAAGAAATAAACATATTGGCATTTATTTAAAATAAAAAAAAAAAGAAAAATGGGAAGATCATCTAATAAACAATTCTCCAAAGGAGACATACAGATGGCTAAAATGGATATGAAAAGATACTCATCATTTTTTTACTAGGGAATGAAAATCAAAACAATAGTTATTTGTCTCCACACAATTGTAAGAATGACTGTTATCTAAAAGATTAGAAACAAGATGAGAAATAGAAGGGAACTCATACACTGTTGGGAAGGTAAATTTCTGCAGCCCATTTGGAAATACCTGAATACATTAAAGGAAAATTCCATATGATCGATCGTTATCCCACTTCTGGACATTTACCTTAAGAATATTAAAAATGTTTTAATGATTTTGAATATCAATTTGTATAATTTGAAGACATACATACATCCCCATGTTCATTGCACTATTATAGCCAAGAGTTGAAAACAGCACAAGTGCTCAACAATAAATATAAAGAAGATGTGGTATATATACATAAGGCAGTACTATCCAGCTATAAACAAAGATGAAATCCTGCCATTTCAACAACATCGATGAACCTAGAGGGTATTATACTTAATGAAATATGTCTGATGGAGAAAGACAAACAATATATGATTTCATTGATATGTGGTACATAAACCAAAACAAATCAACTAAATAATAATAAAATAAACTTTCAGACCATAAGAGCACATTGATGTTTGCTGAAGACCAGCTACGACAGAAGGCCAGGTCCCCAAAGGATGGAATGGCGTCGGCGAGGGAGGGGTTCAGGGTTACAAAATTTGAGTCAGAGTTTGGTGTGCTGTGCGTCCTTGCTGAGAAAGCCTCAGCAGGCCTTTATTTATACATTAAGGAGAAAGGGGCGGGATTACATGAACACAAAGTGCATTGATCAGGAACTTAACAATGACTTTTTTTTTTCTTTCAAGTGCAGCTTGGGGTCATGTGACCTTCAGCCAGGCTAGCTAACATAG